>CM060905.1:106872605-108122605 GCA_030737815.1 Allium fistulosum
GAAATTGTTTGTTTAATTGTGTATGGCTGATATGTATGCCTGAATTGGTTGAAATAAAATAAAAACTTTGGGTTATCTTTTGTTTTAAATTTCGAGGATGAAATTCTTTTAAGGAGGAAGGAATGTGATATCCCGGAATTTCGGGGAATTTAAAATGTGATAATCTTTTAAATTAATTGGTAAAGTTGTTATTTTCAAACAATTTAATAATGAGTTGTTTTTAAATATAGTTATAAATAGATTTTAAATAGACCTATTATTTCAAATTTAATAAGTGTTGTTTAAATGTATATATATGTGTATTTAAATTGATTTTAAATAGGATAATTAGTGACAATTAATAATGTGATTGCTTAAAATGGATATCTATATTTATTTGAATTGATTTTAAATTGACTTTGAATTTGGATTTAAGAATTGAATTTAAAGAAATATATATATCTTAAAATAAAAATAATAATATAGTTTGGACTTAAATCATATGGATAAGGTTTTTATTTTAAGATAAGATTTGCTTTATATATTATTCTCTTTAAAGAAATTTATTTATATAAATTTAGAAATTAATTATTAAATAGTAATAAATACAAAAGTTTTATATTATCATTTAAAAATGGACTAAATATACTATATATGATTTTATTTAAGATATGATTGGTTTTTATTTTATTTTCTTTTAAAAGTTTTATTTTTATAAATTGAGAAAAGCATTTATTAAATAAGATATGTATTTATCTATTTAGGAAATTTAATTTAAAAGCTTTAAAAATCATTTAAAATTTAATTATGCATGTAAAGTTACATGTGTTAATCTATAAACCTCTTAAATACCATGTGTTAGGAAATTAAATAAGGTATGAGACAAGTGTCACAATTTGTTTTCATTTTCTTTAATTTTAAATAAATTCTAATTTACATTATATAAACTTATATCTCCTCTTTCCCATCTCTTTTCTATCTTCTCATTTTTCTAAAACTTGAGAACCAAATCTGCAAAACCATTCTCAAACCAAAAATCCACAAAGAACAAAACCTGTAATTCATTTACAGTTCAAACAAATCAAAACCTGAAACCTTTTTCAAACTCAAGTTCAACTAAACCCTGTAAAGCATTTTTCAAAGCCTGTAGCAAAATCATCAACTAGCTAATTAAATGATCTCATCCACAAAAGGATTTCCAGTAACAAGTTCAAGCAACTTCAGTTCAATTTTAATTTCAGCAATTCAAAGTGTTCCAGTTTAAAAGAAATCAAAGCATTTTCTTTTGCAATTCAGTTTTCAAATTCAAGGAAAATTCAAACTTCAACTCAACATAAACAGTTCCAGATCAAATAAAAGGCCTGTTCTTTGCTTTATTGTCTGGTGAGTAAATCTAACTTTAAAAACAGTTTTAAAATCTGTTACTATGTCTTGATAAGCCTGATGAATGTTACAGTAACATGATATGCAATGCTTACTTGAATGTTGGATGTGAATGGATGTTTATATAAGAGTTTGTTATGAAATATTTGTGAATATGAATATATGTATGAATATAGAAACCGTGTGCATGTATGGATGTATCAAGGATCATCTCTGTTTAAGTTATAGAGTTCAAATATTTGTTCAAAATTTCAAATTCTTCTTATCTAGTCTCTGTTAGGCTTAGTAATTCAAATGAATCATGTTTGTTTAAACCTAAACTAAGTTTTAAAAATATTTTTAAGTATAATTGGTTTGAATATTTCTGGAAAATGGAATGAGACAGTAGAAAATCTAAAACATGTTAAATTCAAACATCACGATTTTCTGATTTACCTATTTAATCTAAATCACCTTTGGAAATCATGAATTTTAAAAGTAAAATGACGATTTTTAGTGTTAATTCGAGTGAGCACTTGCGGGTTGACCAAAAACTGAGTTTTGGGGCTTTTCTGATGATCGACGAAGTCTGGATGGTCGAGGCCATTACTGGAGGTGGCTGGGAGGTCGATGGTCATGAAAAAAAAATGGTCGGAGAGGTTCTCGAGGCATGTGGAGGCCGGACGACATAGAAATAGGGTTTAAGCCCTATGTTTGGTCGAGGTTGGGTTTTGGTTCACTGCGTCTTCACCGAAGCGTCGGAGCTCATCGGAGGTGGAGGAAAAGTTTCTATGATGGACGACTAACCTATGGCCGGAGTTTAAGAGGTGCCGGTGGTCGTAGATGCCTGGACGAGGGAGGTTTTGGTGAATGGTTTTCTGGTTCCAGTTTAGTCGATGTGTCGATTTTTGATTTGGGTTTGTAATGGATGCTTGGATGGTCGAGATCGAGTGGTTAGGTCGTCGTCGACCTATGGGTGGTAGTCTGAGTGGTCAGAACTTCGCCGTTGGATGGTGCACGTGCACGCGTATCAGTGGTTTTGGGTTTGGTTTGCTGTGGTTTGGGAAGAAGCAGTTGTCTCAGAGAGGTGCTCGGGATAGTTGCCTTATGGCTCGAGTTGGACTCGGGTTTGTTATCGTATACGAGAGTGTAAGCTGTTTTGAAAGTTTTTATAAAAGCAAGTTTTTAGATTTAAATTGAAATTAGTTTTAAAACTATCTCTTGATAATGTTTAAAGCATTTTAAGGAAGTTATATAATTTGTTAACTTTAATTTGTTAAGTTAAATGTTTATTTTAAAACTTAATTAAATGATTTAATTAAGAAAGTCAATTTTAAAAGATAAAAATGTTTTTAATGATAATTAAGTCATTAATTAAGATAATGGTTTACCTTAAAAGGGATAATTTAGGTTTTAATAATTTGAGGTTAATAAAGTAATTTAAGTATAATTAATTAATGATTTAAGGACTAATTAATTTATTAATTAAGGGTTATAATTAGTTAATTAAAGATTATCTAATTGATTATAAATGGTAATTAAGAATCGATTAATTAATGATTAGAGATAAATTAACTAAGTGATTAAGATTGATTAATTTATGATTAGAGATTAATTAATTTAGTAATTAAAGATTAATTAATTTGTAATTAGAGATAAATTAATTGGTAATTAAGAAATACTTAATTAAGTTTATTAATTAATAATTAGGTTTTATTAATTAATAATTAAGAAATAATTAATCTATAAAGATTAATTAAGGATTAATTGACTAATAATTAAGGATTAATTAATTTGTTATTAAGTTTTATTAATTGATAATTAAGGTTTATTAATTAATAATTAAAGAATAATAAATCTGTAATTAAGGTTAATTAATTTGTTTAAGAGTAATTAAGGAATAAATTACTCAAGTGTAATTCGTAAATGGATGTGATTAATTTAAGTTAATTAATTTGTAAATTAATTAAAGATAATCACTTGATAAAGGATTAAGTATGAATACTTAATAAGATTGATAAGTGCAATTACTTAGTAAAGTAATTAATGTATAATTACAGGATGTAATTAATTAAAGAGAATTACTTAATGGGAAGTAATTAAAGGATAATTACTTAGGAGAAGTAATTAAGGATTTATTATTTGGTGTAATTAATTAAAGGATTAATATAATTAATTAAGAAGTTAATTAATTAAGGTAAGTAATTACAGGATGATAATTACTGTTTATAATTTATTAAGGTTAATTAATGGAGGTAATTAATTAAAGTTTAATTAATTAATATAATTAATTAAGGATTAATGTAATTAATTATAGTTAATAATTAATAAATAAATGGTTAATTACTATTAAAGGTTAAGAATAATTAACTTGTGAAATTAATTAAAGGATAATTACTTTATGTATTTAATGAATAATTAATCAAGGATGATTAATATTTAATGGGTAATTAATTAATTCAAGGTTTGTAATTAATTAATTATGGATTAAGCAAGGTTAGATGATTAATTCTTTAGTAATTAATTTAATTTAAGATAATTAAATTAATTATATCATAGGGTTAATAATTGTTGCTTATGGATGATTGTTTGTGTAGAATATCTGAATTGGATGATATCTATTGGATGATATGCTGTGATATTCTGTGATATGATATTGGATATATCTATGATAAATGTGTGATATTTATCTGTGTTAAATGCTGTGTGAATTCAAGTATTGAATTGAATTGTTTAAACCTTTAAACAACTTGGCCTTTAAAATACGTTTGGATTTCGATGAGACCGGGATCGAGTTCCAGATTTGGATATCTAAATACCACATCGATCCAAATTAACGATAGGTCGTGAATCTCAAGTGAAGATGAAGATTCAGAGTGCAAGGGTTATTGTCGTTAGCTCTGAGGGTGATTCCAAAACGAGTGTAACGAGATAATGCCTTCGGTTTCGTTCGAACCCGGAACGAACTTGTATGGATTGAATGCTTTCAGCACATCATCAGGTGGACGATGAGCATTCTATGTGATGTGTTCTGATTAAAGGTAATCGTAACCTCAAGCCTCATCAACCGGGAATGGCTAAAACAGGGGAGGTGCAGCAAGGCTTCGTGGGTAGCGCCCACTGAGAGTAAGGTCATCCCTGTCTAGATGTCCCTTTCTATTTCGGCTTAGTGGTGCGGTTGATGTACACAACCGTGGGGTGATTTTATTTGGAATTATCTAGTAAGGGATGGTTCCGGCTTTGTGTTGCAGGGGATTGGGAGTAATCCTCGGTACGGTGATCTAGGCCACGTACTGTGATGGGCGGTACCCCAGTAGCCCTGCCATTGTATGGAATCCAATCTCCAATAAGTGTCGTACGATTTAGTTGTGCCCAACTATGTTGGAACGTGAGATGTAAGCATTCCAGCTATTTTTGTATTTTACTTGAAAACCCTAGACCCTATTATAATATAACCGGATTTCCTATCAAAGTTTTGGTTAGCGTAAGGTAAAAACTTTTCCATGTTTATGTGTGGGAAGTCTTACGTGATACCTTTGTTTTCAAAAAGGTTTTGAAGTTAAACAAATTTTAAACCGTTTACTCACACCAGACCCATGTCTGACCCAAGTGTTTATTTTCTGTTTAATAAACTCTTGGGTACTCAAATTTTTATGAGTAGCCAGGGGATTTAGGTTTTCTTTGACAAATTCTGGAGGAGCAATGGAGCATGAGACTTCAGCGTTTGTAGATATAAGTGGTTCCGCTGTGTTGATCTCTGAGTCTTTTGCCTGTTTTGTACTTGAGTTGTAATAACTAGACATGTGTTTATAACTGTCTAGTATGTGTTGTATAATCTATGTAACTCTGATAGTCGTTGTATACTATGTAATACTTATGTTATTAATATAATTTATTCATTCCGCTATTGAGATTCTGATGTTGTTCTTTCTTTCTTCTCTATCTTTTCTCTTTTCTATCCCTTTCTTTCTTCAAGATGATGCGACTTTCTGTGGAGAAAAAGCCGGGTCGTCACATTTTAGGTCGCGTTTGTTAGGTCGTTAACGACCTAAGCTAGGTCGTAGGTCGTCTGTATAGTCTTGAGTCGTGTAAAGTGTGGTGATGTAACCCTATAAATAGGGATGTTGTGTCATTGTAATAGTGAGTTGATTTTGAATAAAAACTTGTTTGTGTGCTTTGTGCCACTTCTTAAATTGGTAGTTGAGTGTAATCTCCTAGCTCCTCCTTCGGCATTCGAGTGCGCTTGGATCAACGATTGTAGAAGCCAATTCACGGTATCAAGTGCGCTTGATCAACGTCTGAAGAATTGTAGATCTTCTTTCACGGTATCGTGCGCGATCAACGTGACGAAGATAGCTATAATCCGGTATCATTGGATCAACGGATTTGGGCCTTTGGTATTCTTCAATCCACTGATTGCTACTTTCACCGCATCATTCAGTTTTGTTATCCGCTGCTGCATCATTTGGTATCAGAGCTAGACTTAGCCAATCATAGCTAAGTCGAGTCATGGAGCCAATTCCTATTGAAAAGTTCACATCGTGTATCACTTTGAAGTTAGAGCCGAGAGCTAGTTGAAGCCGCCCATCAAATTTGAAGATCAAGGCCGAAAGTTAAAGTGTTCAAGTTCACATTTGTTCAAACCGAGAGTTGAAGATTGTTTCATTTGACAATGCCGCCGAGAAGAGCTAATCGTGTTCAAAATATTGAAGATTTGTACAAAAGGGAAGATGCCGAACAAATGGAACAACGCATTAGCAAAAAATTCAATGAGAAGTTGGATGAAGGTAATGGGAGGTTAGAGAAATTAATGATAGATATGAATCAAAGTCAAAGGAGAAGTTTGCCAGTCTCGAACCATGGAGGAAATAGAGTTTCGCCATCGGTTACGGAAGCGAGGAGGGTGTCGCCACAATCATTCCGAGATAGAAGAGAATCATCAGTTTCAACGAGAAGAGATCACCATGAATATAGACATGAAGAGAGAAGAACTCCACGTGAGTTTGGAGATGAGCCATATCATGATGATGAAAGACATAGTAGAAGAGACATGCGTGATCGAAGAGATGTTGATGGTCGAGATCGATACCGTAGTACACGTGATTATGATGAAGAGAGTGATAGAAGTAATATTCATTATCGAGATCATGACCAAGTACGAAATGCATATCGGGATGTTGAAGATGATCGTAGATAGGAGTTGGGGATGAAAACTGAAATTCTAGAATTCAAGGGTAGTATGCAAGCTGAAGAATTCCTTGATTGGTTGTCTAATGTTGAAGAAATTTTTGACTTCAAAGAAATTCTCGAGCATCGTAGAGTGAAGTTGGTTGCTACTCGTTTGAAAGGAAGAGCTATGGCATGGTGGCAGCAAACTAAACTTACACGGGGGAGGATGGGAAAGTCAAAGATAGAGTCATGGGAGAAGATGAAGAAGTTGATGAAAGCTACATTCTTGTAGTATAATTATCAATCTCTTATGTATCAACGATTGCAGAATCTGAGACAGGGAACAAAGTCAGTTAATGATTATGCGGATGAATTTTATCAATTGATTGCGAGGAATGATATCATGGAGACAGAGGAGCAATTGACTGCTAGATTTGTTGGAGGGTTGAGAATGCAGATTCAAGATATGGTGAATATGTTTGATCCAAAATCTATTGCTGAAGCACATCAAAAGGCTCTAGCTTGGGAGAAGCAAGGTAGGAGAGGTGGTGGTGTGTTTACAAATTCCAACAATCAAATAAAAGGGGCTAGTAGCAATGCGAATGTTTCCAAGACTGTTGCAAAACCAGTTGTTAGTGAAGTTGCTAAGACCAAGGTCAATAGTGGTATCAAATGTTTCAATTGTCAGGAGTTTAGTCACAAAAGCAATGAATGTCCAAAGCCTAAGAAGCGAGCGATGATTGCTGAGGTTGAGGATGAGGATGTAGAAGCTGAATGTTCTAATTCACCACATGATGAGGGGGAAGAAGAAGTGTCGGGAGATGAAGGGTATTCATTAATGATGAAGAGGTCTTGTTTAACACCAAAGCAAGAGGAGGAGACTAGCTGGTTGAGGAGTAACATCTTTCAGTCAACATGCACTATCTTGGGAAGGGTTTGTAAATTTGTCATTGATGCGGGAAGCTATGATAATATCATTTCTACAGAAGCTGTGAAGAAGTTAGCATTAAAGACTGAGAAACATCCGAAACCTTACAAGTTAGCTTGGTTGAGGAAAGGTGGGGAGGTGAAAGTTGGACGAAGAGCTTGTGTTAATTTTTCGATTAGGAAGAAATACAAAGATGAAATTTGGTGTGATGTTGTGGATATAGATGTATGCCATCTGTTGTTGGGGAGACCATAGCAGTATGATAGAGCGGTGCAACATGCTGGTCATACTAACATTTATAGTTTCATGTTTGAAGGTACTAAAACCACTTTAATTCCTAAGAAGCGACAACAAGGAGAAAGCAAGTTGGAGGAAATTGAAGAACTTAAAACTTTGCTATCTTTGAAGGAGTTTGTTAAGGAAGTAGAAGAGGAGCATGAAGTATTTTTGTTGATTGGACGTGAGAGTAATGAAGTGGTTGAAATTCCTGAAGAAGTAAAGCCAGTGCTGGAAGAATTTGACGATGTATTTCTTGAAGAGCTGCCAACGGAGTTACCGCCATTGAGGGACATACAACACCAAATAGATCTTGTTCCAGGAGCTGTGTTACCGCATAGACCACATTACAGAATGAGTCCAAAGGAACATGAAGAGTTGAGAAGGCAAGTGGAAGAGTTGCTTGAACAAGGGCGTGTACAAGAAAGTTTAAGTCCTTGTGTTGTGCCAGCCTTGTTAGTGCCGAAGAAGGATGGAACCTGGAGGATGTGTACTGATAGTCGAGCATTAAACAAGATAACAGTGAGATACAGATTTCCTATGCCTGGATTGGATGATTTGTTGGATCAACTTAGTGGAGCTGCTATCTTTTCGAAGATCGATTTGAAGAGTGGTTATCATCAAATTCGTATAAGACCAGGAGATGAATGGAAGACATCATCCAAGACACGAGAAGGATTATATGAATGGTTGGTCATGCCGTTTGGTCTTTCGAATGCACCAAGTACATTTATGCGGGTGATGAATCAGATTTTTAGACCATTCATTGGGAAGTTTGTGGTGGTGTATTTTGATGATATACTGATATATAGTAGAAGCACAGAAGAACATTTGCATCATCTGCGAGAAGTGTTGATGATACTGCGACAAGAACAATTTTATGCTGCAACGAAGAAATGCGTGTTCATGACACATAGTGTTTTATTTTTGGGATATATTTTATCTGAAGGAGGTATACAGGTGGATCAGAATAAAGTTGAAGCAATCAGAAATTGGCCACAACCCAGGACGATAACAGAAGTTAGAAGTTTTCATGGTTTAGCATCATTCTACCGAAGATTTATTCCACACTTCAGTAGAGTGATGGCACCAGTTATTGATTGTATGAAGGGGATGCAATTTTTATGGTCGGAGAAAGCAGGAATTGCTTTTGAACAGATCAAAGAACTTTTGACGACAACACCAATTCTAATATTACCAGATTTTCAGTTGTTGTTTGAGTTACATACTGATGCATCTAAAGTTGGGATTGGAGGGGTGTTGAGTCAGAAAGGAAGACCAATTGCATATTTCAGTGAGAAGCTTTCGGGAGCAAAGATGATATATAATACATATGATGTAGAGTTTTATGCTATTGTGCAAGTCATAAAACATTGGAGACATTACTTGTTTCACAAGGAGTTTGTACTGTACACTGATCATGAAGCGTTGAAGCATTTACAGGGACAAGATAAAATTGCAGCCAGGCATGCTTCGTGGATCGCATACTTGCAACAATTTACCTTTGTGGTGAAGCATAAGTCGGGAATTACGAATAGAGTGGCAGATGCATTGAGTCGAAGGAATCATTTGTTGACTACAATGAAGGTTGAAGTGACGGGGTTTGATGTATTGCCAGAATTATTTGTTGATGATCCTTTCTTTGTGAAGTTTGTAGATGAAGTCAAGGAGGGAAAGACGAATGAGTTTGTATTGGTGGATGGTTTTCTTTTTAAAGGGAATCGATTGTGTATACCAGAGTGCAGCTTACGAATGAAGATTGTGAAGGAGTTGCATGAGGAAGGTCATGTGGGTAGAGATCGTACATTGCAGTTAATTTCGCAATCATATTTTTGACCGTCAATGAGAAAAGAAGTTGAAGATTTGTGGAGAGATGTCATATTTGTCAAGTTTCCAAAGGGACAACGACGAATGCGGGATTATATATGCTATTACCTGTGCCTAATAGACCGTGGATAGATATTAGCATGGAATTTGTTTTGGGGTTACCAAGAACTCAGCGTGGGAATGATTCCATATATGTGGTGGTAGATAGATTTTTGAAAATGGCATATTTCATAGCTTGCAAGAAGACAGCTGACGCCGTCCGTGTTGCTCAATTGTTCTTTAAAGAGGTGTATCGATTACATGGTCTACCTGAATCTATTGTTTCTGATCGGGATACTAGATTTCTAAGCCATTTTTGGTTGAGTTTGTGGAAGATGGTTGGAACGAAGCTGAATTTTAGTAGCGCCTATCATCCGCAAACAGATGGGCAAACGGAAGTGGTAAATAGATCATTGGGAAATTTGTTGAGATGTCTTATGAAAGGTAATTTGAAGAGCTGGGATATGAAATTATGTCAGGCAGAGTTTGCACATAATCATGCTGTTAACCATAATACGGGTTTCAGTCCGTTTCAAGTTGTATACTCAGCAAGTCCGAAGGGTCCATTGGATCTGACGACAGTGCCATATCAGAAGGGAGTTGTTAAGCGTGCTTGTGATTTTGTGACTTAGTTGTAGGAGTGCCACAGAACTGTGCATGAACGATTTCTTGCATCAAATGAGAAGTATAAACAACTGGCAGATAAAAAGCGAAGGAGTGTGAATTTCAGAGAAGGTGATTTGGTTTACGCCGTGTTGACAAAAGATCATTTTCAAGTGGGAACGTATAATAAGTTGAAAGCTCGTAAAATTGGTCCAGTGAAAATTTTGAAAAAGATCAATGATAATGCGTATCAGTTGAAACTGCCGGATTATATTCACACTGCAGATGTTTTCAACGTCAAATACCTGATTCCGTATCATGAGGATGAGCTTTTTGTGGAAGAGGAAGGTGCAAATTCGAGGTCGAATTTTTGTCAACCGGGGGAGGATGATGCAGCGCAATCTGCCAACTCATTGGATTTGAGGCGTTCAAAGGCTTTAGGTCGCTCACGACCTAGTGAATTAGGTCGCTCACGACCTAGTGAAGGTCGCCCGCGTGTTAATGGATCCAACGATAAGGCATTCAAGCGCCCTAGTGAGTTAAGGCTTCCATAACTCATTACTTTGGATCGCTCTGACCTTTCCGAGCTACGACCTAAGATAGGTCGCTCAACAATACAACCTTGCGAGCTACGACCTAAGATAGGTCGCTCACTTTAGACCGGATGTCGCTTTATTTTAGGTCACTCGACCTTATGCACTGAGAAGATAGGTCGCTGCCTTGTATTTTATGTCGCTCAAGTATTAGGTCGCGTGAAGATGTCCATATGCCGTGTTCTTAGGTCGCTGCTGCTGTGTGTGTTCTAAGTCGCATGGTGTTAGGTCATTATGTGTATTTGTTTAGTCGCTTATGTGTTGTAAATACTCTAAGTCGTAAGTCGCGCTGTTATGTTGTATTGTATTTGTTATTTATTTTAGGTCGCGTCTGTTTGGTCGTTAACGACCTAAGTTAGGTCGTAGGTCGTCTGTATTGTTTTGATTTGTGTAAGGTGTGGTGATGTAACCCTATAAATAGGGATGTTGTGTCATTGTAATAGTGAGTTGATTTTGAATAAAAACTTGTTTGTGTGCTTTGTGCCACTTCTTAAATTGGTAGTTGAGTGTAATCTCCTATCTCCTCCTTCGGCATTCGAGTGCGCTCGGATCAACGATTGTAGAAGCCAATTCACGGTATCAAGTGCGCTTGATCAACGTCTGAAGAATTGTAGATCTTCTTTCATGGTATCGTGCGCGATCAACGTGATGAAGATAGCTAGAATCCGGTATCTTTGGATCAACAGATTTGGGCCTTTGGTATTCTTCAATCCACCGATTGCTACTTTCACCGCATCATTCAGTTTTGTTATCCGTTGCTGCATCATGTCATATGCCTTTTCGATATCAATTTTGAGACAAGTGTTTTTATTGTTACCTTGGTTGAATCCCTTGATTAATTCGTGCTCCAAAAGAATTCCATCAATGATGTTTCTATTCTGAATTAAGGTGCACTAATTCAACGATATAAGTGTATCCATGAAGAGACTGATCATATTACTTAATACTTTAGTGATGATTTTACCAGTGAAATTACAATACGAAATAGGCCTAAAATCTGAGATTTCCCTTGGATCCTACACCCTTGGAATAAGACAGATCGATATGTGGTTACATTCTCTTATTAGTTTGCCTGAGTAGGAAACTTCATGTAGCATTTGGGTGAGTTCATTGCTTGGGGCATTCTAATGAGTTTTATAGAATCTCGCATTAAGCCATCCAGACCAGCCGTTGTACAATCTTTACATGAAATATCACATCCTTTAATTTAGGATTATCGAACATATCATTCAAAAAATTACTACCATAGTCCGTAATAGTCTTCTTGCATATCGAAGAAGGAAGGTGATCTAGCATAGTAACATCATACAACTTCTCAAAATGATCCACGACATATTTCTGAATTCTTTGGCATCTTTACAAATTATTCCATTGATCTTCATCCTAGAATTCCATGCATTTCTACACCTTTTGTTTGACATTATGGTGCAAAAATATGTGGATGGTTTGTCACCATTGAGAAGGCAATTACATTTAGCCTTCGCGAGACATCCACGTGTTCACGTTGTAGAGCCACCTCCAATAATTTCTTATTGTCATTGAGTTTCCCGGCAATGTAGTCCTCATGTTTCTCCTTGTTAGCACGAAAATTGGTCACTAACCTCGTAGAGAAAGATTGTGTAGAGATATAAGTGATGAAGGTAAATTAAACAAGGAAGAATATGCTAATTTAAATACAGAAAATAAGGACACCAGATTTATAGTGGTTCGGCGTAATTGCCTACGTCCACTTTGAGGTTAAACTTTATTGCTCTTCTTTATGATTGATTACAGATACAATCCGTAGATCAAATGCTTGAATACAATTGTTAAGTTAAAGAAGATGAGTCTAGAAAATGGCAGAGTCTCCCCAGTGTTCCCGAAAAAAGGTCCTTTTTCACTGTGCCCCTGCCCCTTTATTTATAGACAAAGATGGGTTGGACTTCCCAGGTGGGCTCGGCAGCCGAACACCTTGGCCCAAATAGAGTGGTCGTCGTATGCCGAACCAGATAGGCCGAACGGTTGGATGCCGAACCACACTCTCCATGCCGAACGAGGCGCTTGCTGCGTGGGAAGAGTAAAATGAATATCAGTCGAAGCCGAACGTGCCTCTGGCCGAACGAAGTGTCTGGCCGAACGATACCTTTGGCCGAATGAAGCTCTTAACCGAACGTTGTCTCTGGCCGAATGATGGCACTGGCCGAACGATGCTTCTGGCCGAACGATGTCTCTGGCCGAACGAGAGCTTTATCTGAACAATGCTTCTGGCCGAACGATGTCTCTGGCCGAACGAGGGCTCTTGGTCGGACGTTGCCTTTAGCCGAGTAATGCCTTTGGCCAAACGATGGTTCTGGCCGAACGATAGCTTGTGACGAACAATACAGCCATGCCGAGCAATTGTACACGCCGAACGTCTTCTGATGCCGAATGCTCCTGGATGCCGAGTACTCCTGGATGCCGAGTACTTCCTGGATGCCGAGTTCTGCTGTATGCCGAGTACCTAATTGCCTGGTCAAATCTCCAGGAAATACTTGCCCCCCAAAGTGTATTACGTGACTGAATCGTGATACGCTTTGATTTGTGTAACCTTCATGTTCCATTTTAAATCCTTGACTAACTTCGAATGGAGATGCCTTTCTGAGAATATCAGTGGTTGTGGTGTGCGCCTGATGTGGGATAAATGCCAAACAACACGTTCGAGACCGAACGTTCTTCATGCGCCGAGTAATCCTACGTTTTGAAACCGACCGCTACAGCTTTGACCGGTTCTACCGGATATATCCCCTTCGACTTCCACTTTTTCCCCTATAAAACCAGGCACCTCCCCTCTTCTCTCCTTTTACTCTTTTACTTCTGTCGCTCCATAAAGACTTGCAATTCTTGCCAGTCAACTAGTCTTAAAGCCTAATTACTCCTTCCTAAGCTCTGATCTGCAAACTAGGTATAACCCCTTGTATGATTAAATTATTTCAACACGAGATTGTGGGTCGTGTAGAAAACTTTCGATTAAGTCGTTTTTATCGCTGAACGATGCAAGGCAAGGGGGAATGATCATGAGTGTTCGCACACATAAGATCATTGGGTGATTAGCTTCTTTGTGCCGGATCGAAGCTAAAGGAGAAGGACGAAAAGTGGAAGCGTTGGAGGTGGTAAGGATGCTGAACAGCATAACTCTGGTTTGGCGTATGTCATCGTGCGTCGGACAGTGAAATGGTAGGCTAAGGTGAAGGCGTGAATTAGTGGGATGCCGAACGACTACGAATGCCGAGCAATATCTTAGCCGGACAAACGTAAATGTCGACCCATGTTAAGGCCGAACACTACTACAAATGCCGAACAATATCTCAGCAGAACAATACTTAACTGCCGAACCAATATATGTCGAACAACTTAAATGCCGAACAGTGCAAATGCTGAACAAAATCTCAACCGAACAATACTTAACTGTCGAACTAATATATGTCGAACAACCTAAATGCCGAACAGTGCAAATGCCGAACAACATAAAAGCCGGACAAAATAAATGCCGAACCATAGTCCACCGAACGATTGTGAAAGCCGAAAACTACTCAGGCCGAACAAAACTTAGCCGTACGTGCCAAATGATACCTTTAGCCGAACATGAATTAGGCCGAACACTTATTAACCATGCATATTCGTGTAGCAAAACAAGGACCAGGACCTAAGTATACTAGCACATATGAAACTGACCCGGATCATCAACCTCCTAGCTTTAGCAAACACAAATCTGAACTTAGATAATCATACGTTTTCTGAATCTGGAACTGTAATCACCTCAAGGCGGGCTTTTTGAGACGGTTAGCGATGACGGTCTCCGAAGGCGACGATTCGAAACTCATTTTCATATCTCTGTAATCCTCATATTCTCAATGCTTATACACGATTGCTTGCACTAGTTTTACACATCACATGAGGGGAATACTCATGCGGTTAATTCTAACGTTGAACATTTTTCAAGTATAGTTTTCACAGGCGCTTAGACAGATTCATTATTTATTGGGGATGTCTAAAAAGTCTAGCTCCGCCACTATATCTGATAGGCCCGGGCCGTCATCAAGGCAAGAAGTTGTTGACACTTCAAATCCGTCGACTTCCCCTGCTCATAACTTGGCTCCTGATGCCCTGGAGTCAACAATTCTCTTAGACAATCCTATCGACTCACAGGCTTCAAAGATTAATGAAGTCACACTTCGGCGAATATGCTCCATCCATGGAATCCACTTTGCCAATGTGTTGGTCCCGTCGCGACACGATCGTCCTCACCTGCCCCTAGTCGGATATACCGCTTGTAACAAGTTCATGTGCTGGATGGGCAGCGTGCCTCCATTTAATTTATTCCTTCGGGACGTGTTGCAGTACATAGATATCGCCCCGATGCAGCTGCACCCAAACGGTCACGCGTTTATATACGGGACCTACCTACTCTTCATGGCCGTCTTCTCTAGGCCTCCAACTTCTGGCGACATTAGATATATTTATATGATCAAGAAGCGGAAAGATAGCCCCTCCTTCATGTTCCTCGAGCCGTACCACAAATGTCATATCTTAACCGGAGCATGTAGCAAGTTCGCCATGTACAAACAGGAATGGTTCTATGTGCATTGCCCTCCTGGTTTCGCGAGGTGATGGGTCGAAGGCAGTAAGTCTCTTCCCTGAGTCATCCTTCGCGCTCAATCGAAGCTATGCTTTTTCTAACTCCTTGTTTCATATTTTCAGGTACTAACCCTCGTCCTGAAGGCCGAGGATATTCCGAGGCCGTCGAAGCCATTAGAGCTCTTCCTGCCGAGGATCGGGACATCCAAACCATCATTTCAAATGAGTCATTGTCAAGGTTCGGTTTGTTAGCCCCAGGTCACCGGATTAGCCTTCCGGAGGGCGTTTCAATCCCCAAATCCGCTCCTGCTAAAGGGAAAAAACAAGCTGGATCGTCATCATGCCATACTCCCGATGCAAATGAAGGGGGTGAACACAAGGAGGATGAAGCTCCTAAGACTCAAGGCGAGAACGTGGGTCCCGCTTGGAACCCGGCGGTCGAAGTGCACGATATTGAAACATCGTCATCCCCTTCGAAGAGAAAGAAGAAATTGACGTACAAGATACGGAAGGAGAAAGTTGGCGGAACTTCAAAAGTTACACTAATCCCGTCCGAGAAAGAGGCTTCTTCACAGAATATGGAAAGTTCTTTAAAGGGTCTGTCAAACCTTTCCATCCCTGACGATATACTCAATTATGGTTTCGACGATTCGGAAGCCCTTAAATTCCATTCGCCTGCTAGAGGCAACGCGGGATATCAACCCCCAGTCCAGGGAGATAACACTCCAATCAGTAAAGATAAAGGAACCGATCCGTCGGGGGGAACACTAGGACACACACGCACACACGCACTTCACCAAACACTTCATGTTTTTTCATTACCCATATTTTTCTTAACTCGTTGTTATTTTTATTCTTTGTAGGTGACATGGGGCGCTCACACGGACTTGATCGCCTCCACAGTTCTTCTATATTCCACCATCCCGGACGAGACTCAGGTTCGGGTAGGCGCAGGGATAGAGACGATTATGAGGATTGAGATAACCGTCCTCGCGAATCGTCCTATCGAAAGAAAACATATTCTCAATCTTCACATTCTCGTGATCCTCTTCCTCAAACTGAGACAGATAGAGAGAAGCATTCACAAAAGGGGTCCCTACCCGATGTCTCCCAAGAACAACATTCCGGTTCGTCAAGCACAAGGCAAACTCGGGAGCATCGGAAAAGAGCTGAACTTTCAAAGCCTCCTCCCCATATTCCTGCGGCTGACCCCACTATAGCAGAGAAGATGGTCGAACTCAAGGCCAAATTCCCAAAAATCTGTTTCGATGGCCTGAAATTTCTCCCAGCTATTCATCACATCCCCGGGCATGTCAAACAGAGCGCTCTTGCCTGCAACAATGAAGTCTATGTTCAACATGACGCGTTTGCACATTTGGTCAAGAAAGTCTCGGAGGTATCTGTTGAGCGACAACATGAAATTGATCATTTGAGGTTGGAAGCTGGCTTCGACAAGGACATCATCAAGAGTCAAGATGAAGAGCTTGCTTCATATAAGTTGAAACTTGAAGCCGTAGAGCAAAGTGCAAAAGACATTGCCGAGGCAATCACTTGTTTGGAGATGACCCATAAGAAGGAACTCGATGAAGCAGTCCAGCGCAGCGGAGCCCTTGCCTTAGAAAAAGATTCTATCCAAAAAGAAAGGGATGCGCTTGCCATACAAGTTAAAGAGTTGAAAGAATTACTCTCAAAGGAGAAAGAGGATAAAATAGCTGCTCAAGAAGAGTCGCAACGATATTGCGATGAAATCGTTGCTACACGGCTCATGAAAACGAAGCTCGACGACGAACTTGCTAGGGTTGAGATGGCGAAAAACGAAGCCCGTGAGGAGGGCAAGAGGAAAGCTTCTGAGGAGATTGACTCTCGCCTCAAAGCAGCTGCAGAGGCCGGCAGGGAAGAGGTCAAGTGCATGTTTGACCCGCTGATTGCTGAGTACGGCGCCCGCGTCCTTATGCATCGTGGCTTGACATTCCTAGGCGAGGGCTATCTTGAATCCCTAGCTGAGGCCTGGGAAAATTTAGTGAAGATCAGAAAAATCGAGTCGGGCTCTGAAGAAGTCGATGAGGATGCTCTGGTGAAGGAATTTCTTAGAGGGAACGAGACATCGGACTTATCTGCAGCTTTGGCACTTTATAGCAAAGGCTCTCCCCTACCAAAAGAGAAAAATGATGAAGCTGGTCCATCTGGGGCTAAGACTATGGCTCCTCATACTGCTGCTCCTCCCACTGCTCAATCGGCTGGTCGGCCGACACTTGACCCATTCGAGCAGCATGCCGGCTACGATCCTGAAGATCCCGGGCTTGGCGTTCATGTGCTATCCCCTATTCTAGAGGGTGAAACTCCACGTGCAACTGATAGCGAGCCAGAACCCGGTAGGAAATTCTTCTTTTAGAAGTTAAAAGATCTGTCACTTTCTAGTAGCGGTTATTCGTCCTAACGCTCATTCTTTATGTTTTCATGCAGGCTGCTCTTATCCTGAGCCAACTCCGAGGAGCGATGACGCCAAGGAGGAGGCAGAGAAAACAAGCGATGTTGCTCATGCGGGAGTAACTCCTGGCCCTGACGCTCAAGTGATCGGGGCGCTAGATGATGATAAGTTTGACACTTCATCTCCTGCCGAAGGGAGTTATGAAATCGAGATCACTGGCGCCTCCGAACATACTTCGAAGATGAGCATGAAAGAGCGTCTCGCCGAAGAGGAGAAAAAGAAAGTCGAGATCAAAGTTGAGCCTGAAATACTGGAACTTACCGACCCGCGGAATAGACCTTTGAAGATCATTCTCCCTGGCAAATCCAAACCGCTAAATGTTCCTTCTCCCACTCCTGACTCCGCTTCTTTAGCAAGCAAGAAATCCAAGAAGAAGCGTGAGGGAGAGGAATTGTCTGAGCAAACAAAGGAAGACAAGAAGAAGAAACCAAAGAAATAGTCGCTAAACTCGTTCAACGAGATTGTGCTTAAGTCTTGTAACTACTTTCATATTTTGTTTCCGAAGTTTATGTAGATAGGTTTTTGACTCCAAGTTTTGGAGGAATAACTGTGTACCCCATTTTGGACTATTAAACGAAGTTTAGTTTCTTTTTCACTCGAATAATTCTTCTGCTTTTTTGGTTTGCTGACTAACTGTGGTCATAACTCAAGTTCGCATGAGTTGCACAATTTCTCAATCCATTCTTACGTTGTTCGAACGTTCTTTTGAGTGGCATATTTCTTGTTCCACATTTTTGAGTACTTAGAATTTTTTCTAAACCCACGCTCCAGGGATTTAGGGTAATTTGATCCGCATTCAGGGGATTCGGAGATTGAGATAGCTTATACTCTAGTCTGCGCTCCGGGGACTTAGAGTACTCCGGTCCGCACTCTGGGGACTCAGAGATTGAAATCGTTTATACTCTAGTCCGCGCTTGGGGACTTAGAGTAATTCGGTCCGCACTCTAGGGACTCGGAGATTGAAATCGTTTATACTCTAGTCCATGCTCTAAGGACTTAGAGTACTCCGGTCCGCACTCTAGGGACTCAGAGATTGAAATCGTTTATACTCTAGTCCGCGCTCTGGGGACTTAGAGTACTCCGGTCCGCACTCTGGGGACTCGGAGATTGAAATCGTTTATACTCTAGTCCGCGCTCTGGGGACTTAGAGTACTCCGGTCCGCACTCTGGGGACTCGGAGATTGAAATCGTTTATACTCTAGTCCGCGCTCTGGGGACTTAGAGTACTCCGGTCCGCACTCTGGGGACTCGGAGATTGAAATCGTTTATACTCTAGTCCGCGCTCTGGGAACTTAGAGTACTTCGGTCCGCACTCTGGGGACTCGGAGATTGAAATCGTTTATACTCTAGTCCGCGCTCTAGGGACTTAGAGTACTCCGGTCCGCACTCTGGGGACTCGGAGATTGAAATCGTTTATACGAGTTCGTACATCGTACAGAATAATGTAGTTCTAGTAATTCATCATCCGACTATGAGATATAGAAACATTAGTAATTCATGGAAAATACGGCTTCAAGCCTTTATTAATGAAAAACAACTAAACTGCCTGATTACATGGCTAAAAAGAAACTAAGTTACGACTGAACGAAAACACACAGGAAATAACTGTGCCTAAAACAGGAAAGAAACATACTAAATGTAATAATGTCGCAAATGTTCACTGTTCCACGCTCGGGGGAGTGTCACGCCATCAACGGTCGCTAGCTTGAATGTTCCCTCTCCAAGCTTCCGTTCAATGACGTACGAACCTTCCCAGTTGGGATTAATACGTGATGGTACCAGGAAAACTCGTTTCAAAACGAGATCAACCACATCAAAAATCCTTGGGCGGACTCTGTCGTCGTAGTAACGCTTGACTCGGTGCCTATGCGCTGCCGCCCTTAATTCGGCCTCTTCACGTTTTTCATCGATCTAGTCAAGCGATTCTAACAAGAGGTCCTAATTCTTCTTGGGATCATAATATGTCACTCAATGCGATGGAACTTCAAGTTCCACGGGTATAACGGATTCAGAGCCGTATGCCAAGGCGAATGGAGTGTGGCCGGTCGCGGACTTGTGGGTAGTTCTATAAGCCCATAATGCTGTCGGGAGTTCATCTACCCACTTGCCTCCGACCTTCTCCAAACGCTTCTTCAGTATGGACTTGATTATTTTGTTAACGGCCTCGACTTGTCCGTTAGCTTTTGGGTGTGCAATAGCAGCGAACTTCTTCTCAACGCCATACTTTAAACAGTACTCTTTGAACTCTCTACTTTCAAATTGTGTCCTGTTGTTTGTAATGATGGTGCGAGGGAGGCCAAAGCAGCATATAATGTTTCGTACAACGAAGTTAATGACCTTCTTAGAGGTGATTGTGGCCAAAGGTTCTGCCTCAACCCATTTTGTGAAATAGTCGACTGCAACTATCGCGTATTTCGCACCACCTTTGGATATAGGCAAAGAGCCGATTATGTCAATTCCCCAGGTTGCGAATGGCCAAGGACTAACCATTTGTGTGAGTTCTGTGGGTGGAATCCTAAGGATTTTCGCATATCTTTGACACTTGTCACATTTCCTTGCATAGTCTGCAGCGTCCCGATTTACGGTTGGCCAATAGTATCCATAGCGGAGGATCTTCTTTGCTAGCGTTTGCCCCCTAGTATGGTCACCACATTCACCTTCGTGAACCTCCTTCAAGACCCGCTTCGTCTCATCATGCGCGATGCATCGTAATAAGGGGACCGAGAACCCCTTTCGATACATTAGTCCATCCTACATCACATATCGCATGGCCTTTCGAATTACCTGCCATCTTTCACTCCTTTTTTCTGGTAAAACCCCGGTCGTTAGGTATAGTTTGAATGGGGTTATCCACGATTCCCTCTCGATTCTTGTTTCCAACACAAAATCAACTTTCATCGCGTCGATGCTTGGAGCACACAAGCCCTCAACGGGAAACAATTCCATTTGCTGAGCATCGCCAGTGCTTGCGAATTTCGCCAATGAGTCGGCTTCTTTGTTCTGTTCACGCGGGACATGCGAAATATCATAACGCTCAAGGTTTGACAGCAGTTCTTGAAACAGAACAAGGTACGGAGCAAGCTTCTGTCCCTTTGCTTGATAATCTCCTCGCACTTGGTAGACCACCAACTGTGAGTCACAAAAGATTTCAACTGATTTGACCCCGAGTTCTCCAATGAGTTTTAAGCCGGCAATTAGTGCTTCATATTCTACTTCGTTATTTGTAGCCGGGAAATCGAGTTTCAGAGTGTAACAAATCAATCAATTTTCCGAAGTTATAAGAACTACGCCAGCGCCGGAGCAACGGTCGTTTGATGCCCCATCGGTGTACAATTTCCATCGAACATGGGGAATGACATTGTGATTATCTGGTTCATCGGGTACAGTAAACTCAGCAATGAAATCTGCTAATGCTTGCCCTTGTATGGCTCTTCGTGGCAAGTAGGCGATATCGAACTGGCTCAACTCGATATTCCATTTTAACAATCTTCCAGAAGTTTCTGGTCGTTGGAGTACCTGCCGTAGGGGTTGATCGGTATAAACACTGATTGAGTGTGCTTGAAACTATGGGCACAACTTATGTGATGCAATCACCAAGCAATAGGCCAATTTCTCGATTTTAGGGTAATTTCTTTCTACCCCCGTTAAACGCTTGCTAACGTAATACACCGGCTTTTGGATTCGGTCCTCCTCGCGTACCAAAGCCGCACTTATAGCATGTGGGGATACGGCCAAGTACACGTACAGCGTCTCATGGTCTACCGGTTTTGACAGCACTGGAGGACTCTCCAGATGCCTCACCAGATCCCAGAATGCTTCCTCACAATCGGATGTCCACTCGAAATTCCTCTTCCCTTTCTTTATTATATCAAAGAAAGGGATGCACTTGTCTGTAGCGCTGGATATGAATCGACTCAGCGCAGCTACTTTTCCATTCAAGCTCTGTACCTATTTTATAGTTCTGTGCACTTTCACATCTCGAATAGCTTGAATCTTTTCTAGGTTAGCTTCAATTCCCCTAGCATTGACGATGAATCCCAAAAACTTCCCCGAAGCAACGCCGAAGGAACACTTCAGAGGGTTGATCTTCATCCCATAATATCTGAGTATATCGAACATCTCAGCCAAGTCTCGAATGTGGTCGTTTGACTGTCGTGACTTCACGAGCATGTCATACACATAGACTTCCATCATTCTACCAAGCTGGTCTTTGAACATTTGATGCACCAAACGCTGATAAGTCGCTCCTGCGTTTTTCAATCCGAAGGGCATTACTACATAGCAATATAGCCCGACATCTGTGACGAAACTGGTGTGTTCTTGGTCTGGAATATGCATCGAGATTTTGATTGTAACCCGAGTATGCATCCATGAATGATAACAGCTCGTGTCCTGCAGTGGAGTCGACACACTGATCAATCCTAGGCAACGGGAAACTGTCCTTGGGGCACGCTTTGTTCAAGTCGGAATAATCTACGCAAGTTCTCCATTTCCCATTCGCCTTTTTTACCAGCACGGGATTCGATACCCATTCGGGGTAGAGGGCATCGCGGACGAACCCATTGGCTCCGAGTTTGTCCACTTCCTCTCTGAGAGCAGCGGACCTCTCTGGGTCCATTCCTCTCCTCTTTTGTTTAACTGGGACGTATTTCGGGTCTATGTTCAACATATGACTCGTAATGGCGGGAGAAATCCTGCACATATCAGAATGCACCCAGGCGAAAACATCAAGATTTGCCCAGAGGAAATCACTAAGGTCTTCAGTCATTGCGGGGCCGAGTTGCGATTCGATCTTCAATACTTGCGATGGGTTGTCTCGGCTGACTGAAATGTCAACTGTTAATTCGGCCGGTGCTGCCTTTTCTTCCCTGGGTTTCTCATCGTCATCTCTCGGATCTATGTCTCTGAAGATCCGAGAATTATGCCCGAGCCAGGGCTCGGGCATTACTTGTCAATTATCAGTATTAAGGATGCGGACGGGATTGTCCGCAACCTTTCCTTTCTCCCTCTGATGGGCCTCTCGGAGCTCAGCCACATAACAGGCACGACCAGTTGCTTGGTCGCCATGAACGACGCCTACTCCTTTGTCAGTTGGGAACTTCAAAGTCAAGCACCACAAGGCTAATGCTGCCCTAAACTCAGCCAGGGCCGGTCGGCCCAAGAAGACATTATACGGAGAATCCACATCCAAAACTATGAAGGGTAGGATTCGCACCCTCCGACGTTCGCCTTGTCCCAGTTCAACTGGTAACTCAACATACCCCACCGCATCAGTCGCCGCACCATTAAATCCATGTATACGAGCTTTGGATGGTTTCAAGTCCTTTGTTTCCGTTTTCATCTGGTCATAAGCCTTCTTGAAGATGATGTTGACAGAACTTCCACAATCAATCAAAATTCTTTTCACATAAGCCGGTCCGATCGTTGCAGACATGACCATCGGGTCGATGGTTGGAGCCTCCACTTGGTCAGCATCTCTGTTTCTGAACACTATATCGTCTGTCATTACGCGCTGCTGCTTAGCAGGGGCCCCATCCTCCGTGTTCGAACAACATTCGAAATCTGCATGCTTCAGGACACTAGCATACCGCTCCATCTCTTGCCAATTCTTATCCGCGGGGTGAGGTCCGCCGATGATCGTGTTTACGACTAGTCTACCCACAGTTCGGGCAGGCTCCTCGGGACTACGCGGAGCTGGTGCAAGCCCTAGGTTGGATGTTCCCTGTCCTCCTTCCTGTGGATCCTTCACAAACTCTTGCAACTTTTTCTGCCTGATCAACTTTTCTATAGCGTCGTGTAGGTGTCTGCACTCTTCCGTATTGTGCCCGTAAGTCTCATGGAAGCAGCAATATTTCCCGGTCCGCTTCTGTTCCTCGGTTGACTCTTTTGGACGTGGCTTTCTGTACTGAAAGGTATTGCATGTTGATAGGTAAATGTTCTCAAGAGACGCATTCAGCGGGGTATACTCGTTGTAGCTTGGAATTCTCGGTTTCCACTTCCCCGCTTCTCTCTTCTTCCCTTGATTTCTTCCTCCGGACTCCTTAGGCTTCCCAGGCTTGTTCTGGACATTGACTTGGACTTTTCCCGAGTTGTCTCCGGACTGCTTCACAGCAATGTTGCTTTTCATGGACTTTTGGACAGGTCCTGGTGCCTTATCTCGCCTTACCCACCTAGCTTCCTCTCTTCTTATGAACTGGTGTGCCTTCGAGTAAAAACGCTCTAGCGTAGTCGGAGGTTTTCCTGCCAACCAGTCTCCAAATTCAGAATTCGGATCCACACCTCGCATTACAGCCATTAGAATTGCATGATCATTGGGATTACTGACTTCAGTCGCCGCAACATGGAATCTCTGTAAATACTCCTTCAATGACTCGCCATGAGTCTGGATTACGCTTGAAAGAGACATCACATCCTTCGGACGAGTAGTGTGTATCCTGAACTGTTCTATAAACTTCTTCGCCAACTCCTCGAAATTGGATACTGACCGCAGAGGAAGTCGGGTGAACCAAATAGTAGCGATCCCAGATAGGGTAATTGGAAAGCATCTACACTTGGTTGCAACATTCGCCCTAGCTGAATCCATCATCCACTCGTACCTCATGACATGTTGTCTGGGATCAGTTCTTCCTTCATATGCCGGGATAGTTGGCATACTAAACTTTCTGGGGTACGCCGCCTGCAGCACAATGTCTGTAAAACGGAGTATGATTTCTTGATACTCCCCAATCGTCATTTGATAAGCCTTCATTTTCTCTCATCAATTGCCTGACCATAGCTGTCAGATCTGGTGTTTGTATGGAAGGCGGAAGGTTAGAGTCTGTTCTACATGACTGTCCATGCTGATGCATCCTCTTCTGGCGATCTGCCAAACGTGCATCTTGAGGTTTGACATCGTTAGCGTTTTGATGGTCTGGGTCTCCAACCTCCACCTGCACTCCAGTTCCTAAGTTTCCAGCTCCGGCTTGGTCACGGTCTCCAGCTGTTCGAACAGCAGCGTCTGCCCGTGCAGTTTCAGTCTTACGGCGTCTACGCCTGGGATGTTCATCGGAGGAAGTTGAGCTGTCGGATGAGGAATAAGGAGCGAGATTGCCCCCAGCATTCTGTTGCTGCTGTTGAGTGAGTTGTGCCATCAGGTTGGCGTTAGCTTGCATCTGCTCTCCTAGTTGTCTCCTGCTTTCCCTGAGTTCTCTCATCAAGTCATTGAACTCTATCCTGGTGACAACTGGCATTTGGTCCTGGGCGGTAGTCCCTACGCCTGGATTCGCTTGCTGATTGCTAGGTCCTGCTTGTTGCACGCTAGCAGTCTCATGGGCGTCCACATTATGAGAAGCTGACCTGGTACGCGGTCTTGCCATTGTAGAGTTATTGGTATGAACTCTGAGTAGAATCAACGGACGTCCTATCAATGAGTCGGATCTTCTTTGGGGGATTTGTTCTATCCAGTAGCTTCAAAGCAGATCCTTGAGGTCTGAGAATTCAATTCTCAGTGAAAGCACCAAAGTGTTAGCACCAAAATTGGTCACTAACCTCGTAGAGAAAGATTGTGTAGAGATATAATTGATGAAGGTAAATTAAACAAGGAAGAATATGCTAATTTAAATGCAGAAAATAAGGACACCGGATTTATAGTGGTTCGGCGTAATTGCCTACGTCCACTTTGAGGTTAAACTTTATTGCTCTTCTTTATGATTGATTACAGATACAATCAGTAGATCAAATGCTTGAATACAATTGTTCAGTTAAAGAAGATGAGTCTAGAAAATGGTAGAGTCTCCCCAGTGTTCCCGAAAAAGGTCCTTTTTCACTGTGCCCCTGCCCCTCTATTTATAGACAAAGATGGGTTGGACTTCCCAGGTGGGCTCGGCAGCCGAACACCTTGGCCCAAATAGAGTGGTCGTCGTATGCCGAACTAGATAGGCCGAACGGTTGGATGTCGAACCACACTCTCCATACCGAACGAGGCGCTTGCTGCATGGGAAGAGTAGAATGAATATCAGTCAAAGCCGAACATGCCTCTGGCCGAACGAAGTGTCTGGCCGAACGATACCTTTGGCCGAATGAAGCTCTTAACCGAACGTTGTCTCTGGTCGAACGATGGCACTAGTCGAACGATGCTTCTGGCCGAATGATGTCTCTGGCCGAACGAGAGCTTTAGCCGAACAATGCTTCTGGCCGAACGATGTCTCTGGCCGAACGAGGGCTCTTGGCCGGACGTTGCCTTTAGCCGAGTAATGCCTTTGGCCGAACGATGGTTCTGGCCGAACGATAGCTTGTGACGAACAATACAGCCATGCCGAGCAATTGTACACCCCGAACGTCTTCTGATGCCGAATGCTCCTGAATGCCGAGTACTCCTGGATGTCGAGTACTCCTGGATGCCGAGTACTTCCTGGATGCCAAGTTCTGCTGTATGCCGAGTACCTAATTGCCTGGTCAAATCTCCAGGAAACACTCCTCTAATTCCTTCTATAAATCCCCATATAAAGACCTTAGTTTAGCAATTTCCTTTCTTATGTCTCACTTATTCCAACTCTGTTATCTCTGTTCCTCTTTGCATTATTTCTAGCATTTCAGAATTTTAAACGTTGCCCTTCCATCAATCCTTAGTTCCCATGTATCACATAACATAGGTTGATAGTGCTCGTACTCGGTTCAGCTATTCATGTATTTGAATGATTTACTATTCTGGTTTTCTGGTTGAGTTAAGCTAACCAAAATAGGCAAGTGATTGCTACTACTAGAAGGAAGATATTTTAACTCATAGTCGTGAAATTATTGGATACAAATGACATTAGCCATCACCCTATCGATTTTCGTTATGTTTTTCTCTGGTTTGGACCGCCAAGAATAGTTAAGCCCTTTGATTAATATTTCACTAAGGCCTGGTTGCATCATACATAAGTCAATTTCTTAGATCTTACTATTTGAAACTGTATTACCCTCCAACTTTTCACTTGCATGTCGAATGTAGTTATAATCCCCTATAAGTAGCTAGAGACAAGAAAAGGAGAACTCATCTCTTTGCAAATTATTCCACACACCAAATCTCAACAAATCAAAACTATGAATGAAGAGGAAGGTACATACTATTACTGCCCATTCAGTATTCCTAACCTATAGAGCACTATGATGGTCGCTCATTGCAATTATATCATAGCCCTATGTGCCTATGTTAATTAGCACTAGAATTCTACAGTCATAATAGAATTCAACATTACTAATAATTCTCCAGCTACTAACAAATTGTTGATACTAGAGTTTTATATCCTAAACTTTCATATTATTCTCAAGTAGGCCTATACTACTCGCCTTACATCTAGACACATGACTTTTAACTTGTAATTTTCTAGAGGGTTTACACATTCCAGCAAAGTATATTTATTTAGGAATTTTGTTATCACCTCTCAACTCCATAGTCTCACCACATTTCATCTTTTCCAGATTTTCTCAAGCTAGGTTTTTCTTAACAAGTAAATAAATTTTGACTTTGCTTAGCTTTTTATTTTCTCCGACAGGGCTAATAGGGTTGCTACTCTCCGTCGGCTACTGTTTTAATTCATATGTGCTTATTGGACTACTCAGACTGTTCACCATCAACTCATCTCTAGACTTGGTCTCTTTCACCAGCACAATTTTGACATTATTTAGAATTTTGCATGGATTATGGGTAAAATCAGAATATAAATAAGGGGAAATAGGATTCAATGTTGAAGCTCCTCCTAAATTGGGTGTTGTAGGTATGGATTGGTTGTTAGTTGGTGCTGTCATGACTCCTGAAATATTTGAAGTATAATGATCATCTTTCGCTACTTCTGTCTGTGCCCCCCTCTAATACTTGGGTGGTTAAGGAGACTCCCTTGATTGACTTGTCTTTCCCCTCCCTTAGCTTGGTCTAATCTACTTCCTTGTTGCTAATGTTCATTTCGACTTCAGGTTGGGGATCAACTTCTTTTATCTCTAAGCCATTCGATTTCGAAATTAATTGTTCTTCCTCTTTGCTTACAATATGCTCCGCCATTTTTTATATTCTCTTTTGCCAAATTTAACTGGTTTATTGCTTCATCAATATCCCTTTATATTTTGTTAAGTCTCTCGAGATCATTTAATTCCACAGGACTATTCACTTTCTTGTTAGTGTGCTGCAATTGGTACCCTGATTTCTTCTTCTGACCACCATTATAGTTTAAGAACCATTTGAATTTTTTGTATGTGCTTCTGGCCACCAATCGTATCCCTTCACTCGGTTATAAACAACCGTTTGTATCAGCAGTTTTTCGATGGTTTAACGCCGCACGGCCGTTGGCAACCGAACCTTATACATGGAAAACGGCCGGAGGTGGCCGAATAGTATTTCGGTCCTTTGTAACCGATCGGGGTGCCGCTTAGGAAGAGGAGTGCACATTATTTTGGAGTGGCTTTCAGTGTAGGTGTCTAGAAGAGGAAATCGGGTGTCAATAGCAATACACTCTTGTTATGTTGTCCTTCAGTATCACCAGAATTAGTGTGTTCTTGCACCCCTTCCTTCTTGCCTACCTCTCCCTTGCCTGTATCATCTTTTTTCTCCATATTATTCCTTAACCAGAGGGAATTTCGCATTGTCATGCTCGAAACACACAGAATTGTCACATCTTAGGGGAGGGTTCTTGTACTCCACTCTTTTCTTATAACTACCATCTTCCTCGAATACTCCTTTAATCTCCTCAGGAAATGTACATCCGCTTTTAGCTCGACTATGACTCTAGCAAAAGAAATTCTACTTCTATTTTGTGTCGAAACATTAATTTTAATAAGAATTCCTGTCGAGATAACTAAGGCTCCGTTTGTTTAAAGTGCTGAATTCTGAATTCTGATTGCTGAACTCTGAATTTTGAAAGCTGAATGTTGAATTCCGAATAACCATTTCTTGTTTGTTTTCATTCAGCTTTCAGAACAAAAAATAACATTCAGCATTAAGCATTAAAAAAGTTCTGAATTATTTTGTCTGAATGGATAGATTTATTCAGAACATTGATAAAAAACAAACAACATAAAAGTTCTAATTTTTAAATCAGAACTTTGATTCGGAACTTATTATAAAAAACAAATGCAGCCTAACGCACTAATAGCCTCTGCTCCCCCTCACTATGAAGCTAAGACCAAGTAATTTAGTCCACACTGGTGATGATAATAACAAGTCTTCGTCTGTCCTCATGTTGGGTTTTAGCAGTTCCATTATAATCAAGTTTCTATCGAAAAACCACGGTTGACGACAAATGATAATCTCATAGTACTTTTCGCTATTAAATCTTACCACAAAGAATCTATTATTTCTAGATTGTAAATAGAAATTCCCTTCAGTTTTCCGGACCCTTCTCATGTAATTTTTCAAAGTTTCCCAACATGATTCCGCTTTCTTAATAGCACATCTAGCTAAGATGCTTTTTTCTTACCATCAATGTCCATATATTCAATATATCTTAGTTTTACCTCCTTATTATAAGTCCAGCCTGCCCTTTTGACCGCATCACTATAAGAGACTTTCTTCCCATTAGGAGTGATAGGGAATTTTCCAGAATTTGAACTACTCCTGGGCATCTCTGATGGTTAAAAGTAGCCGTCGCATACGGTTTTCTCTACCTTCAATTGATCACCGTTTTCCATCCCTTCTCATCCAAGTCTACCGCTGTCGATTGGGTCTCATCCAATTCCACCACAACCCCTTTTCCTTTGTTGTTAGCTACCTTGCATGCCATATCCATCCAGTAATAGAATATAAATACAAGACTATGATATAATTTAAAATATAAAGAAGGAAGAAAAGAGTGGGTGGGTTTAAAATAGGAATTAAGAATCTGGAAAAGCCCTCGCCGCCATTTTTGTAAAGCTTTAAATTAATTCAATTTGCTTGAAAACTTATATGTTTAGGATATTTTTACAATTAATATATTAAAAATATATTCAGATTCTAAAACATAGTTTTATGCATATATGAATTTTTCTTTTAATTAATTAAGTTAAAACAAACCATATCATTTAACAAGTTGTTTAAATTTTATAACAGATTTTAAATCAAGGTGAGGAAATAATATGTACATATATATTTTTTATAAATATATTACATCTAGGAAAATAAATCAAATTTAGATCATACCTTACATAGCTGGTCAAATAGTGAAACTTTGATTTGGAAATCTCTCCATAGATTCTTGAATCAACGCTTACTCTTTACAAGAGATGGACGAACCACTTTATTTGGATTTATTTGATATAACTATGGCTAAATGGAAGAAAAAAATTTGACTACGAAAGAGATGAAGGAGGAAGCCATGGATGAGGGAAGAAGGAGGAAAAGAAAATTGAATGAGGAAATGAATGGGAGGAATTTGTTTTAAGGAAAGAAAAAATATCTTAGCCATTCTTTTTTAGAAACTTCTTCTTTAAGTTCATAATTAATTTTTGATCAAGCCATCGCTCCCCCTTCCCTTTAACGGCCGGTTAAATATGTCCCCTTATATGGACTAATTTCCAAAAATCCCGTTAATTAATTAACTGTATTTAAAGCCTATTTAAATACGCATCAAAACAACAAATAAATTAATAATTAATATTTCCTAAATATAAATTAATTTATATTATTTTATAAAATAATTAAGTCATGCGGTTTTTAAAGAACTCACAAATGCGGTTGTGAGACCCAAAGGTGAGAATTCAGTCAACGAATAGTATTGAATAATTCAAATATTAACAATCACACGTCATCTATAACACCCTAAAAATTAAGCCGAATTAAATAAGACAATTTAATAAATTACAACAAAATTTTCAAAGACGTCTAAATTGGTTAAGAAACCTGCACCATTGTGTTTGTAACAATTTTATGGACGACTTTCATATATAACTTGTCGTAATCCGAGTTTGTATGAGAGAGTTCGGGTAGTAAAAATGAAAATAGAATTTAAAAATTAAACATAGTCTAGGCCAATCTAAGAAGGTCCTAGGTCGACCGGTAGTGGCCGACCTAGACCTAAGGGCAGTCACCCAACACAAGAATGTTCGAGTAATTAGCGAGCTGGAGCATTGTGAATGAAAAGTAGTGATTGATTGCTTGCATCTGAAATAGTTGATGGGTGGACTAAATTGCCAACTGAATTGAAATGACCCTAAATGTTAACCTAACCATATAAATAACATACTAAACTAAACCATAATTCTAGTTTTAAATGAACAATAGGGGAAACTCTGTTAATTTTTCTACTAAAAACCTTAATTTTCCCAAACCCTAAAATCAAAATCAAATCCTAATCAAACTAGAAGCAAGGGAAAGTAATCAAAGGAGAACTAAGGTGATCTAGGGAAGGAGCTACCGACTGGAGGCCAACTTTCTCAAGATCTAGAGCTTAGGCTAAAGGTGAGTGGGCATAAATTAATAATTTGATTAATGTAATTGATTTTAAATTATTCTAAATGATTAGACTGCCAAAAACCCTAGATTTGAACTTGTTAAATTTAATTTGAATTTGTCTAAACCTAATTTCATCTCTCAAACCCTGGAAACCAATTTGTAATAAATGGAAATTTAATTAGTTAAATTAAATACCTGTTTAATGCTAATTTGATACATGTTAATGCTAAATTTAGGAACTCTAAATCAAAAACACTAATTGAATTGAAATTAGACACTAAGATGACATTAGAAAAATTAGGGTTAATTAGTTAGGGTTAGCTAGAATCATTAATCGACTCGAATCAACGACGATTAACTAAAATAAGTCGATGATTAAAATCAAGGTGAAACCATAAATGTAATATGCCAACTGTCGACACTGGGAATTCTGGGTCGATCGGTAGTTGCCAACTTGGGGTTTGTCTGGATCGATCGTTCAAATGGAAAATGCAAAAATCAAACCTTGTTGCAAGGCGCAAATTTAATAATAAAAGTTGTATAATTCAACTAGAAATTATATGTACCATGGACTGATGATTTACCTAATTTGGACTAAGTATTTCACAATGTTTGATATTAAAAAGGACGAATACATATTTCGCAATAGTTAATTTGGTATAGGCGATGCATATCACATAAATGAAGTTGATTTGGGTGATTTATTTCACTTATGCTCAAGGGTATTCCATACGGGAGAATATTGCACTGTCAGAAATGCTTTCTGAGAGAGTTCGGTACTAATAGGAGATCCAAGTACACACATTTTCTGATGCAACGTGCTACGGGTAGACGTCAGTGCAGTACAATAAGTAGCTATATGTATCGATTAAATTGGAGCCCAGTAATAATGAAAGTTCCTTTGAAATGAACCCTAATGCAATACAATAAGATGCATGTTGGTATAGTTATGATGGGAAAGTATTTCCCATTTGGTTTGATCATTAGTGTGAGGTTTGATCAGTAGATTTGACCCATTATGATAGATATGAATCCTTAGGTGTTGACCTTCGGAGTTCACGGACACTTCCTATGCATCCTATAACACTTAGAGTAGATTTAAAGTTAATTGCACTTAATCATCACTTACTAAACTTGTTCTCATTCACCAGACTTTTGTCTGACCCATTCCTTTTCCATCCTTTTTCCCCACCATAGGTGGACAGGGCAGAAGGCGATCTATCCATTTCAGATACTTTTGGAGAGAGAGTCGTGCTTTTCTTAAAGGCTGCTTTTACCACATCTTCTCTTCATGTATCATTCTATCATATCAATACAGTTATTTTCTTATATAAGACTTTGAGGGATATTTTGCTATGTACTCAGATTTGGATCACGTATTGATATTTTTTTAAGAATATGATTTGATATTTTCTACGACTGGTATCTTTTGTCATATTTAATGTCTTATTTCTTCCATTATGATACGTATTTGATAGTTATTTTATCTTAGATTATATATATTGGTCTTAGTCTCTAAGATATTAAAGTTTTAAATAAATCCGACGATCCGCGTTTCTCGGCGCAATTCATTTGGAGCATGTTGGGAAGTGCGGGTTGTCACAGTTGTATTAGAGAATAGGTTCAATATTCCTTAGGATTAGGATCGTATTGAGAGATATATTTTGAAAAGTTTTTGGAAAAAAATGGTTTTTAAGTTGGATTTCAAAATGGTTTTCTAAAATGTTTTCAGAAATGGTCTTTTTAAAAGTGTGTATATATATATAATGTATTTCAAAAAGCTTTCTAAATTTTTCATATTCAAAAACCACTCATATTCATGCATATGTTATCTCTTATCTCTTAATCATATTTATGCTATCCATGGAAGTTACTAATGAATTCCTTAACATTCACAGATAGAAGATGTCTGATCTTATAGGTTTTGGCTCTAGCCATGCAGTCGAGATCCCTGGCATGAATATTCCTGCATTGTTTCACTGGTATCTTCAGGTTAGGGGATAGACCAAGCTCAATCCCACTAGAGAGCCCGTGGAGAGAGAGATGGATGAGTTTCCGGCTGACCACCTACCGCTTCAGATTATGCTAAGCTGTGCAAAGATTTTTCTAGTCTCGGAGGCAAGCCATATATGGGGACAGAGTCTTATGTGGATTCGAGAGCATGGATCTGCGCTGGTGAGAGGATATTTGGTCTGATGGGCTTGACTGATGTTGTGAGGAGGCATCTAGCTACTTGGAAATTGTAAGGTGAGGCTTGAGCTGGTGAGAGGTTATCGAGGCTGAGGTTAGTGAGGTTGATATTTCCTGCGATGAGTTTCGTAGGGGGTTTGAGATGAAGTTCCTTTCCAGAGTAGAGAAAAGCGAGCAACTAGGTAGGCTGATCTATCTCAAATAGGGAGATATAATTGTTTAGGAGTGTGTGAACCAATTTAATGAGTTGGCTAGGTTTGGTATGGAGTTGATTTGCACACCACATAAGAAAGCTCTTAAATTTTCTAAGGGATTGAATCAGCCACTTCAGGATTTAACTGTGAGTCATGTTCCAATGGGTGTTCCCTAGGAGACGCTAGTTGAGATGGCTTGCTAAACATCATCTCCAAGAAATATGTAAAGGAGGAGGCTCTGAAGGTTGCGGAAAAGGGCAATAGAAGGGTAAGAAGAAGGGAGGATTTGGACCGAAGGAGAAGATTTAGAAGAATGGCTTGAGATGCAATAGGTGTAGCAGGCAGGGATATTTTGCTAAGGACTGTGTGGTGGATCTCTCCAAGAAGAAGTGTTATAACTTTGATCGGTTTGTACATGTGAAGTGAGCTAGCACCGCACCATTGAGAGCTTCCACATAGACTTCTACTCAGGTGGTTCCGGCTTATGCACTAGAGGTAGTACCTAGGACGAGTGCATGGCATGTAGTGGAAAAGGGTAAGAAAGTGGTGATCGAAGGTGTGTTAATTCTTTTCGGTTTATCTATTCATGCATTATTTGACACTGGGGCTTCACATTCTTTTATCTCTAGTAGACTTGTTAATGACTTACACTTAGACACTAGTATTGTCACAGACCTATAGTTGTGTTAATCCCGTAGGAGGATCGGCTTATTTATCTATGTTGTGTAGGGGTTTGAAGTTGTTTATCTTAGGGGTCAAGTTTGATTATGATGCCTTTGTATTGGCAATCTTTTGGTTTGGATTGATAACTGGATGACTATGTAGGTGCTATTTTAGACTATGATAGGAAGTTTGTTATATTGAGCATATGTAGTGGACGTAACTTGGAGGTTCATTGTGACCCTCGAGGATCTGTTATGTTGAGCTACTTATTCATTGGACCTATCACATGACGAGCTTAATGTAGTGCCTATAGTTAGAGATTTTCATGATATATTTTCTGAGGTCACCGGTCTCCCACCCCAAAGAGAGATCGAGTTTAGGATATATCTAGTTGAGAATGCTAGACCCATTGCCTTAACATTGAGGCATATGGATCCAACAGGAAGACACTTGAATAAGTAGGTTAATGAGCTATTGGAGAAGGGCTTCCTTCGGAGGAGCATTTCAGAGTAGGGAGCACTATCGTCTTTTGCCACCAAGACAGATGGTTCTCTCAAACTTTTCTTTGATTATAGGAATCATGATAAACTGACAAAGAAAAATCATTATCCTTTGCCCCGCATAGATAATCCCTTTGATTAATTAGTTGGAGCAAGTGTATTCTCTTAGTTGGATTACCTACCAGATTGCACCAGTTGCGTATAGTCGAGGACGGTGTGCCGAAGACAGCGTTTCATATACCCGATGGTTTGTATGAGTAGTTAGTCATGCCTTTCGGACTGTCCAATGCACCCGCCTACTTTGTTGATTTAATGAGTCGAGTATTTAGGGGGTTGCTTAACAAATTCGTTGTTGTGTTTGTGGATGATATCCTTGTATACTCGAGGAGTGAGGAGGAACATGCGTTGCATTTGGAGGAGGTGCTTAAGACCTTCTATGCACATAAGCTTAAGGTGAAGTTTTCAAAGTGCAACATTTGAGAGAGGAGGTATGTTTTTCGGGACACATCTTCTCAAAGAGTGGCTTAGCAGTTGACCCTAGTTAGGTGGCAACATTTCAGGATTGGCATGTTCCGAAGAATACCACAGAGGCAAGGAGTTTCCTTGGTCTGGCGGGCTATTATTAGAAGTTCATTAAGGACTTCGCGAAGATTTATACTCCACTGACCCGTCTTACTAAGAAGAATCTGGTTTTTTATGGGGTGCGAGGTGCGAGGATGCTTTTATTGGATTGAAGAAGACATTAACTAGTATGCTCGTGTTTGTGTTGTTGAATAGGACGAAGTCGTTTATAGTTTATACTGATGCCTGTGGTACGGGGTTGGGTGCGGTATTGATGCAGGAAGGAAGGCTAGTGTGCTATGCGAGTCTGCAGTTGAAGATCCATGAGAGGAACTATACTACACATGACCTTAAGTTGACTACTGTTATCCCGCCTTTTGGCAAGGCCGTGACACCAAGGACTTGACTAGAAACTAAGGACAGTTCATCTTGGAGATCGGTCATGCGCAGGCTCACTATGGATATCGACGAATTTTGTCCGAGTTCGGATCAGGCTATAGTTAATATGACATGATAAGAAAAGCTATTAAAGCCAACGTTCCAAGTTTCAGGTCAATCGGAGTTCGTATGCACGAGATATGATCAATATGAGTAAAGATAACACACCGTTCGTATCCATCCTATCAATGCTTGTTCGCATCCATCAGAAGTTCTACATATTCGTATCCATCGGCGAACATCTGTTCGTATCCATCGGAACAGCCGCTTCGTATCCATCAGCTGAAGGGCCTTATTCGAATTTATCAGGTGACTTTTGTTCATATCCATCGAGTACCACTGTCGTACCCATCAAGGCCAAGCAGAGCCGTCATCTGTTCGTATCCATCAAATTGGAGCAACTTCGATCGATACGAACAAGGCCTCACAGTCGATACGAACTGAGTTACTCCCATCGATACGAATTGGGCCACCTCCATCGATACAAACAAGGCAACAGCTATCGATACGAACTAGGCAAAAATATTGGGAAGACTCGGTCGACTCGGCATAAAAAGTGGGTCGATCCGAAGAGTGAGCGCCACGACAATTTGAAGGCACGTGCCTGGATCGATTCGAACCGATCGATACGAAGGCATCGATTCGAACGCAACAGCCTCCATAAATTTGCAAGTTTGCATCGATCATAACTCGCAATCCACAAGTCCAAATGCTACCAAATTTTCACAGGAGCTTACGTACAACCTAAAGAACGTCCACGCCAAATTTCGACTCGATTGGACCAAATCTTGATCGATACGAAATTCGTTCGTATCCATCATGGACCGAGTGCAAATCACATGGGATCGATCATGTGGGCCCAACCACGTGCAAGAAGAGGTCTCCCGAGATCTGAGCGAGATATTTGTAGCCTACGCCTATAAATAGCAGCCCAGAACCTATAGAAAAGGGACTTATGGCCTCTCTATGCCGATATTCTGTCGAAATGATTATCAAACTTCAGTTATACTGTTGTAATCTTTTGTAAACAGCGAGTGAAATTCTATAAACATCAATCATTTCATAGTGGACGTAGGTAATTCTCCGAACCACTCTAAATCCGTGTGCTTCTGTGCATTTTCTTATCTGTTTAATTGATGTGTTTGTTAGATCTGCTTCATTTTACATTTATTTTCTTCATTTTATCTCCTCAAACACATTCGAAGAGTGTTGTGCCCAGTTTTGGTACAAACACTTTGGTGCTTTCACTGAGAAAACCTTGCTTCTCTCCTGCTCTGTGGATCTACTACCGTAGTTGGATTGCAAAGATCTAAGGAGGAGATCCAGACCTATCGTCAAGTGGTTCCATCTATTCTATTCAGATTGCTCCAGATCTAAGAGGAACTACATTTATGATGAATTTCGTATCCATGAAAATATGATGAATTTCGTATCCATATTTTCGTATCCAGAAAATATGATTATTTCTGTATCCATGTTTTTGTATCCTGAAAATATGGTTATTTTCGTATCCATCTTTTCATATCTAGAAAATATGGTGACTTTCGTATCGATCAATTTTCGTATCGATCACTTTTCGTATCGATCACTTTTCGTATCGATCGACTTTCGTATCGATCACTTCTCGTATCGATCGACTTTCGTATCGATCATTTTTCATAACGATCGACTTTCGTATCGATCACTTTTCGTATCGATCACTTTACGTATCGATTGACTTTCGTATCGATCACTTTTCGTATCGATCATCAGATACCACTTCGAATCGATCCAACCGCGCCCATTTCGTATCGATCCTCGTATCGATCCAGCCATGCTCATTTCATATCAATCCTCAGATACACTTCGTATTGATCCTGCAGCGTGCATTTCGTATCGATACTCAAATACCACTTCGTATCGATCCGGCCGTGTGCATTTTGTATCGATCCAATTGTCCACTTTTCAAATCGTTCAATTTCAACAACATTTGTATCGTTCGAAAATTGCGGAGAACGATACGAAATTTCAAAAAAAAAAAATTTGGGTACGACCCAAATTTCTGAACCCTAGCCACAACGCATAGCACCCACTTAGTGAATTCAATCACCAATTTAATGAAGAAACATTCCATCCACACTTTTGATTGTTCCATGACTGAACAAGACATAGGGGATCACAACAACAAATGCTGAATTGCAATCAAGGAATGGGTAAAGAAATACTACTCAACCGGTGCTCCCAGAGGCTGGAGAACCTAGCTAATATGCCAAGAACTAGAGTTGGTTAATATATTATGCTTCTAAGGTGGACTGCAACTTCCCCCAATTTACCAGTCTTTAAACTCCTGAATTGACAACTACATTATAATGGCTAATATGATGACTGCCCTACACTGTCTGCTCTGCTAACTCAAAACATAGCTGGTCACCGCTGAACCATCTTCGAATGCCCGCATCTTAATCATACCGTGTCCAAATGACTAGAAGCATGACATACAACCTTAAGAGGACTTCCTCACTATCTTATATGGGCCTCCTACCTGGGTGAAAATTAGAAATAATCACCAACCTATTAGCCCATCTTAACCAAATCACCATCCAATCAGCATTACCAACCACTCGAACGTTGGGCAATCGTGCATACATCATTCACCAGTATTACAAGACCATGTAGCAATAAAATAGACCTGATAATGTTAATAGATGTATCTTTCCCAGTCGAGACCTATTTATTGAAACCATCCTACATGCAGATTTTCCAGCGAAAATTCAACATGCTGACTACGTCAGCGTACTTTGGAAATATAACCCCCGACACTACCTCATGAAGTGATAATTGCGCATGGCTTCCACCAAGGGTGATGACTACCATCAAATGAAAATGTCTTCCCCCATTCCTCAAAGAACACTGTCAATCGTTGTTAGACATACCAGTTCTACTTCTCATATTGTTGAAGGGAACGAAGGAGCTGGCAGCCAACGAATTTATCCAAAGCCCACAACCAGTTGCTTCCAATACCCATAAATGAATTCATCACCAGAGCTTATTTCTAGACTTTGATAAGAGAACTGGTGGGTAGCCACCGGCGGGTACACCAACATATCCAGGCCAATATTGAGTTGATGAACCAGATGAAGGATCAACATGGCGAGATCAGGAAGGGACCTACTCCATACTCTAGATCGGAAAACTCCTCTTCTCTAGATGGCTACCGTGAATGCCAACGCCATAAGGCTGCTCCGAAAAGGATAGCTCCGATAATATGTGCAAGCCCTATAAAACGAAGGATCGGGAACATCCGACCCCTATCGATCAATGACTTTGATCAAATTGAACCATTTGCATTAGACTTCCAACTGAGAAGGGCTGGACTGAAGTGCAATAGCGAGCATACGACGCTGCCTCACTTATCAATGAGATTTGATCTGATCTCTTTTGAATTATTTCTAATTCAATTTCATTTACGTTGCGAAATATGACCGACTTGAATTAAACTACTTGCAAATGATGCAGGTAACCGAGTACTTAAGATTGGGTGCAAAACAAGCTCCGCGGACTATGATCAAATCATTGAGGTATCATCATGACGAGCATGATTCAACCACTCATCGGCTACTATATGCCCTAGACTGGGGGCAAGGCATCAAAGCGGAAGAGACCGACAAGGTCAGCACTCTAGTATAAAGTGGATGCAACCGACCATCCACTCATCCGCCTATACAATTTAATTAAGAGATTTAAGAAAGACTTGGAGTTATATGTCCCAACAATGCACTCTCCATCTCGTGTTTGAAGCTCGCCAAAATACTTATGCTTCTTTTGATGACCGATAAAATCGGAATCACACCAAGGGTGGACGTGAGGTCACCATCCATGCATCCAATCCTACATTAGACACTTGGGATTACTTGAGAGAACACATGTTTAAAGGTGATATGATTTGAATGTTCACTCTCCAGTTTGCTTCTGTAATTCGGCAAAACAGTCATGCCTTAAACAAACTTCATCAGGGTCCAACCCTCAATTTAAAGTCATCAACGACTGACTGCCTACTCGCTAACCATCACGGGCTGTCATTTCAACTCTCTTCCTTAGCTCGATCGAAAGAACGCAAAGTATAAATTGGATGTGACTCGACTGTCTGCTCTCCAATTCTTGCACCCGACTTAAGTGAAAATACACAACTCAAAGTGGATGTAGTTCGACCATCCTTTCTTATGCTCGAGCACAAAGCTTTCCATAACACTAATCTTACTCCTTAGGCTTAGCAAAAGTGGAATCCAAATGAGCATGGACGTGATCCAACCGTCCATAAACTAAATATCATCCTTCGTTGAGGGGCATATAAGTGGAAGTTAATCGGGATCCCACCGATCACTCGCTAAGTGAAACCCCAAGCTCAGGGACAAGCCATCACACTGCAGCAATAAGGGATTAATACACGACAATCCTCTAACTAACTCCGGCTCCCAGAGTGTGAGCTGGAGTATAAACTTACGGACATGGGCTCGAGGAGGATGGATCCGTCCATCTAGCGACTTCGCCCGTGTTCAACCTAAACCCGAGGAGGATGGATCAGTCCATCTAATGACCTCGCCTTCCATATTTACAAGCTCGAGGAGGATGGATTCGTCCATCTAACGACTTCACTTGCCTACTCAGGGTGGATATGATATAACCATCCACGTACCTGATCAACTTCTTGTTCCTACAGTGTGAACGAAATCCTAAACCTAAACAGATGTGACTGACCATCTGTCGGCTAACTCCAGATTCCAAGAGCTCGAACTAGAGTATAAATATTAATAACTTGGTCCCGAGAGCGCGTACTGGAGTATAAAAACCAAATGGGTGTGACTGACCACCCATCAACAAACTTCAGATTCCCATAGTGCGAACTGGAGTATAAACATCAACAAACTCCAGATTCCCAGAGTGTGAACTGGAGTATAAACATCAACAAACTCCAAATTCCCAGAGTGCGAACTGGAGTATAAACATCAACAAACTTCAGATTCTCAGAGTACGAAGTGGAGTATGAACATCAACTAACTCCAGATACCCAAAGTGCGAACTGGAGTATAAACTTCAACTAACTCTGGTTCCGAGAGCGCGGACTGGAGTATAAATACCAAATGGTTTGACTGACAACCTATCAACCAACTCCAGTCCTCAAAGCATGGTTTGGAATATGAATACCAAAAGGGATGTGATTTGACTGTCCATCTATCGACTCTGGTTCCTTAGCAAGTTCTGTAGTACAAAAAGCGAATGTGGTTCGACCATCTTCTTTCCAACCTTCCCCTGACATAGGGGCACACTTAACACACAAAATTGGATGTGATCCGACCATCCAGCACTAAGCGGGCATGACACAATGGTCCGTGCATCAACTCTTGTCCCCAGCACGGGACCCATAACATAATTTTATAGGGATGCACTCAAACCCTACAAGACAAAAAAATTTCCTTGATTCGACAATGAGACGCAGATTCGCAAAACGGACCTAACTGAACGTCCTATTCTAAATGGATGTTACTACCATTCAACAGCAAATGAACGTGGCATGACCGTTCATCTCCTAACTCTCGCCTATGATCTGACGGATTGTGGATGCAACATGGACGGATGTGACCTAACAATCCGCCAATCAATTCCTTCCTACAGTTTAGTGGGAGAAGCATCAAACTAAAGTTGTTGTAATTTGACCGACCACACTTCGACTTTTGCCCTTGATTGGGGGCAGAGGAATTGACCGAGGAGAATGTGGTCTGACCATTTTCTACAAAAAAATCTTAGTCCCCAGAGTGTGGACAGGGGTATAAACATCAAATAGGTGTGATGAATGGCCCTACAACTGACTCTGATCCCCAAAGTGTGGCAACAAGAATAGGTAAACGAATGAATGTGATTCGACCATTCATTCAACAACTCTGACCTAAACTTGACATGAGGAGTACAAACTGACTACAGGTGCAATTAGACCATCCACGAACTAACTCTGCTAACCCAAGACTGGGGGAAAAAGTACAAATCACCGAATGAAGAGAAGGTGACTCGCTACATCTCCAGCTTAGCATCCTTTACAACTTAAGGCAATGACTATAAGGAGGCCTTAATGCTAACCAATCAGAATGATGCCCGAAGTTACGGGCAACCAATTATATCGTACCATTGAATCAATGGTCAATATCGATCCTCTTCGACTACAAGTTGATGTGACCCGAACTCCATCGAATACCTTTGACCAACAAAGCATGGATAGAGGAATAAACAACGAATGAGTGTGACGTGACCATTCGTCCTCCATTGCCTTCCTTCAATCCGTCAGGAAGAGCATGAGAACATATGAGCATGACATGACTGCATTTGAGCTGACTTTATCCATAGATCAGACGGGAGAACGTAGATCGAAATGGACATGGTTGATCACCCAACTCCAAATGAATGTAACGCGACCATTCATTCATTCATTGACTCTTACCATGATCCGATTAAAAGAGAAATTCAAAACAAGTGCAACCTAAACATCTGCACACTGATTCTTACCCTAGATTCGACAAGGGAAGCATCAATCCTGCATTGGATTTGGCTGGACGATTCACTCTTCAGTTTTTGCCCAATGTATGGCGACATAAGCAGCAAAGTGAATGTCATTGACCGCCCAGAATCTAGCTTATGTCTGAATGTCAGGAAAGTAACAATGTATTCCGCCTAGAGGAAAGAACTAGAACATAATGCAGGATAGGCACGACTAAGCCTTCCATCAGTTAACTCGGTCTCATGGTTCAATGGGATAGAATACAAAATTAAAGTGGACATTATCTACCTTGCCACTTATCAAGACATTCCCCAGACTTGGGGGCACGAGCAAGAAGATAAGATTAATATGATTCAACCATTCATCAATCAACTCTGGTTCTTAAAGCTTGAACTACAGTGTAAACATGGCTAGAACGAGACTATACCGTCCACGTAATGCATCCGCCAACCCGAGACTGGGGGCAAAAGAGTGATCATCCAAGAGCTGGATATGACTACTCAATCCTATAGCTTGTGCCTAGTCTTTATAACAATTTGAAGTTACGACCGAGAGGATGCTTAGAGATAGAATCACTAGATCGACGCCCGGACTTATGGGCAACTGATCATCATTCTGACCCTTCCGATGAGCAATGGATCGCGGGTACATTGAATGGAAAGCGCATTGCTCGGAAACACAAGTAGATTCAAACTCATAGCTGGAGCCAGCTATGCTGTAGCACGCTATACAATGTTAAACTCTACTAAGCCTTTGATTCAACGTCCCCACAAGCCTGATCATTTACCATTGCAAATAAGCATATAAAGTGCCTACAACCCATCACGAGTACTAAAGGTTAGATCACAACTCAGCGCAATTATGACGAAAGAGAAAACTGCGTTGCTCCGGCTGAATCTTGATGTGTTCGCTTGGACTCAACCTCATATACACATATGGACACTCACCAGCTATTGAGAACCCTGCGTTAAATATCAACCCGAGGCATGTCTCGGTGAACGAAAACGATATGACGTGGATCCAGAGAGATCTGTTGCACTTAAAGAGGAGGTTAATTTACTCAAAACCGATGGGTTACTCTACCCAAAATGAGTAACCAATCCTCTACTTATAAGAAAAACGAACGGAGAGTGGCGGATGTACGCTGACTACTCAGATTTGCACAAGGCATGACAAAGCACAACCTTCCACTTCCAAGGATCAACCAACTGGTGGACTCGACCATCAGTAATGAATTGCTCACTTCCATGGACACAAAACTCCAGATATAATCAGATACTGAAGCATGTCCCAGACCAGGAATACAACAGTTTCATTACTGAACTGGGCCTATAGTGCTATGTTGCAACCCCCGGATTCAAACTTGAGAATGCTTATGCTACTTACCAAAGGACGATTAACGGATCATACAAAAGTAAGATCGACCAATCGATGAAAGTAGATGTGGTTAATCTGCTCGTGAGATCACGACTATCAAACGACCACATCGATGACTTGGCAGAGATATTCAGTGCTCTCCAAAAAATGCAGGATGAAACTCGATCCTTTGAAATGCTCTTTCACCGTCACATTAGAAAGATTCTTTGTCTTCATCATCAATTCTCGTGAAATCAAGGCTAATTTCCAAAAAAATCCGAAAATTAGAGACACCCATGTACCGAGGACAACCAAGCAGGTACAGAGCCCAAGAACGAGAAATTGATTTGATAGATCAGAAATTTTTATTCATAATATTGATCTGATTCAGTATCATCAAGATACAATTCATCCCATTAAATTTACAGGAATCAAATTTATCATCTCTATGGGATTAGATCCCGAGTTAAGTTATTGCGAAAAAAAAGATTAGATTATGGAAGTCAATATTCTCGCACTTATTGCTACTGCACTGTTCATTCTAATTCCTACCGCTTCTTTACTTATTATCTATGTAAAAACAGTTAGCCAAAATGATTAATTTGAATGAAACTTTAATTATCAGTTCTTAGCAGTTCAATTCCTTAACTAGAACTGTCTGCTAGAGACTCTAGGGAGTGAGAAGCTAAGATTTCAGTAGTTGCTCATTCTGCTAATGCACAAGAATCTAGGGATAGATTGACTGCCAGACCGGGATATGGTGCCCATTCCTTAGCGTTGAGATCTGATGATAGAACTGAATGATAGTTACTGATTTATGGATTGGATTTCACTCAACCCATGGTTGGGAACTAATGATTGGTTCGATCTACAATGATTTTGGATTGGCTCATATGAGCAAATTGTCCTAATTCTCCTTTTGGGGCTTCTACTCTCACATAAAGTTCTTGCTTTGACCATTCAAAATTGGGCGAAAGTTTTTTAGTAATAAATATATATTCAAAATTATTCCATTCGGAATTTTTTGCTTTATCAAAACGTCGGACTTCTAAATTCTCATAAGGTCCTCCAGGAATTCCTTCTAGAGCCTGTTGAATAATTTTTATAGATTCCTTCATTTCACCGATTCGTACTAGGATCATCTGCAAGTGAATTCTCTTCTTCAACCTGACGAAGAGAGGGAAGAGAACTTTTGAATGAACTAACAACTGCGTTGATGCAATTCCAGCTCTGATAGATCGCTTAAAGAGACCTCCCATTTTATCCAAACCTTTGGATCGCAAAGATTTATACATCAATTGGGCCATGTCAACACACGCCATAAGCATCGCAATGCTATGTGAAGAGAAACAAATCCAAAGACTAGTATATAATGAAGGTTGGCTATTGACAAGCCCACCCCGTTAACGTCTATATCGACCAGCCTTTACGATAGGTCCAATAGCAACCTTCGATGTCTGAAAAGTTACTCAAATGGAGTATCAAGCTAAGCCAATTTGATATCACTTATCTCCCTCGAAGAGCACTCCAAGGTCAAACATTAGCATACTTCATATCTGAATTCACTACATCAGACGATTATCCGAAGAACAGTGGAGAACCGTCCAACCGATGGAGAATGTACACAGATGGAACTTCCAATAATCAGCTTTCTAACGTTGAAGTTGCATTAATGACTCTTGAGGAACGATCGACCTGATATGCCCTTAAACTCAACTTCCCTACAATAAATAACGAAGCTAAGTATGAAGCATTGGTGCTCAAACTTGCAATAAAACTAGGAGTAGAAACTTTACATATCTTATGTGATTACTAGTTAGTAGTATACTGAGTCAGGGAAGGTTATTCGACTAGGGGGCAACATCTTGCTCCTTAACCTAGCTGGGTCCAAAAGTTACTTGTCGACTTCGACTATTACACCATTACACACATCCTCGGAGAACAAAGGTCATTGGCGAAGCTAGCCAGTTCTGGGGATGGGCGGCAAAAAAAAATCTTTGTCCTAGTTGAAATACTTATTATACCAAGCATTGAAATATGAAGATCAACTAGATCTTAGGGATGGATCTAGGAAAGGAGTCATGGATGACTCCTATCAAAGATTATCCATAATCGAGGATTCTTCTTGAATAAAGGAATGAGAAATGGCATATCCTCTGTGAAGCATCACTGCATGATTATGTCTAGATCATTCAACTTCGTCGACACAAAGCATTACTCCTATATCCATCAATTCGAGACCCAATATTACGTATCCATCGATATGAAGCATACATTCCAACAATCAGATTGATCCTGGAGAGGATCGATACAAAGGAAGGACTTAAAACAACCATCGAACATTGTTACAACTCGAATTTCATTTCGATCCCAGAGAGGATCGATACGAAACTCAAATAAAAAAAACACACTGACAACGACTCGTGAGCGTACGATTGTTAACGAGAGTCAGGTTAACATACATACATGTATAACGGGCTAACGTCCAATTTTTAAAATTCGCAGGAATCGAATACTCACCTGACGACGATTACAACTGTGAACAACAAATCGCCTGCACTCGACACTCAGTTACAACAATGCACTGCATAATCATTGGCAGTCAACAAATCAGCACTTATGTTACTGGAAATCAATCGAAGGTTACATCTTTTGATGAAAAGATAGCAACTACTCAGCGAATCAGATAGAACTTTTTCAGAATGAAGGATGCAGCTTTTCAAAGCACGTCATGTTCACACAAGACGTACTTTAGGGGGCAAATGTTATCCCGCCTTTTGGCAAGGCCGTGACACCAAGGACTTGACTAGAAACCAAGGACAGTTCATCCTGGAGATCGGTTATGCGCAGGCTCACTATGGATATCGACGAATTTTGTCCGAGTCTGGATCAGGCTACAGTTGATATAACACGACAAGCAAATCTATTAAAGCCAACGTTCCAAGTTTCAGGTCAATCGGAGTTCGTATGCACGAGATATGATCGATACGAGTAAATATAACACACCGTTCGTATCCATCCTATCAATGCTTGTTAGCATCCATCAGAAGTTCTGCATATTCGTATCCATCGGCGAGCATCTGTTCCTATCCATCGGAATGCGCCGCTTCGTATCCATCAGCTGAAGGGCCTTATTCGAATTCATCAGGTGACTTTTGTTCGTATCCATCGAGTACCACTGTTCGTACCCATCAAGGCCAAGCAGAGCCGTCATCTGTTCGTATCCATCAAGTTGGAGCAACTTTGATCGATACGAACAAGGCCTCACAGTTGATACGAACTGAGCTACTCCCATCGATACGAATTGGCCACCTCCATCGATACGAACAAGGCAACTGCTATCGATACGAACTAGGCGAAAATATTGGGAAGACTCGGTCGACTCGGCATAAAAAGTGGGTCGATCTGAAGAGTGAGCGCCACGTCAATTTGAAGGCACGTGCTTGGATCGATTCGAACCGATCGATACAAAGGCATCGATTCGAACGCGATAGCCTCCATAAATTCGCAAGTTTGCATCGATCATAACTCGCAATCCACTAGTCCAAATGCTACCAAATTTTCATAGGAGCTTACTTACAACCTAATGAATGTCCATGCCAAATTTCGATTCGATTGGACCAAATCTTGATCGATACGAAATTCATTCGTATCGATCACGGATCGAGTGCAAATCACATGGGATCGATCATGTGGGCCCAACCACGTGCAAGAAGAGGTCTCCCGAGATCTGAGCTAGATATTTGCAGCCTACGCCTATAAATAGCAGCCTATAACCTACAGAAAAGGGACAGTTGGCCTCTCTACGTCGATATTCTGCCGAATTGATTATCAAACTTCAGTTATACTATTGTAATCTTTTTTAAACAGCGAGTGAAATTCTATAAAGATCAATCATTTCATAGTGGACGTAGGCAATTCGCCGAACCACTCTAAATCCGTGTGTTTCTGTGCATTTTCTTATCTGTTTAATTGATGTGTTTGTTAGATCTGCTTCATTTTATATTTATTTTCTTCATTTTATCTCTTCAAACATATCCGAAGAGTGTTGTGCCCAATTTTGGTACAAACAACTGCCATTGTCTTTGCGCTCAAGGCATGGAGGCTTTATCTTTTTGGAGAGCGATTTCAACAATATACGGATCATAAGATCTTATAGTTTTGTTATCCCAAAAGGACTTGGACTTAAGGCGGTAGAGGTGGATGGAGTTGTTGGCATGATTTTGATATCTTTTATACCCTAGGCATCGGTAATTTAGTAGTGAATGCTTTGAGAAGACATCAATTAGCGTTAGGTCCCTTATTCTTAGAGTGGAGATCTTTAATTTCCACCCATCATCGGATATTACCCTTAGATTACTAGCAGCTTTAGATGTGCAGCTGATTTTGATGGAGCGTATTAGAACTATGCAGACGGAGAATGAGGAGCTACTAGATATTATAGAGATGGTGGTAGAGGGGAATCATCGAGTCACTTGAGGCGTTATTCCATAGACTCGAGAGGATGGTTACAAAGAGATGATAGACTTTGTGTTCCCCGTAGTATAGATTAGATTGATGTAGTATTAGCTGAGTCACATTGTTCTAGGATGTCCATTCATCTTGGTGGTGATAAGATGTATAAGGACATGAGGAACGTTTTCTATTGGCTCGGTATGGATAAGAAAGTGGCGGAGTATGCAGCGAGATATATGAATTGCCAAAGGGTGAAGGTGGAGTAGAAGAAGCCTAGAGGATTATTGCAGCCACTGGATATTCCTCAGTGAAAATGGGAGAGTATTTCCATGGATTTTATAGATGGTTTACTTAGGAGTAGGAGTGGGAATAAGGGCATTTGGGTCATAGTGGATCATTTGACCAAGTGAGCTCATTTCATACTAGTGAGGAGTACTAGGATGACAGCATCATTGGTGGCTCTGTACGTGAGAGAGGCTGTTAGGTTACATGGATTTCCTATTAGCATAGTTAGCGACTGAGATTCTCTTTTCACTAGTGAATTCAAGAGGAGTCTACTGAAGGATATAGAGACTAAGTTGAGTTTGAGTACTACATATCATCCGCATACGGACGGACGGACGGACATAAAAAGTGAATTGTGTTTTGGAGGATTTACTTGGATGTGCATTATAGATTTTGGAGGTTCTTGGGAGGATCATTTACCATTGGTGGAGTTTACCTACAACAATAGCTATAAAGCTAACATTGGGATGTCACTATTCGAAGCGTTGTATGATAGGACCTGTAGATCGCCATCGTGTAGGTGGGATACGACAGATAGGATTATTCTTAGGCTGGACATGGTGAGAGAGACATCAGAAAAGGTGGATCTGATTTGTAGGACAATGAAGACTACTCAGGATAGGCAGAAATCGTATGCTAACAGGAGGCATATAGAGCTGAATTTCGTAGTAGGAGACATGGTATTCATGAAGGTTCACCCCTTAGGCATGTAATGAGATCTGGTATACATTAGGGAAGCCAGCATCAAGATTCATAGGACCTCACCCGATATTGGCTAAAGTAAGAAAGTTAGCATATAGAGTTGAGTTTTTGGAGAAGTTGGCGGGGCTACATGATGTTTTCCATATGTCACACTTGTGAAAGTGCTTACACGATACGACTATCATTGTCGAGCCGATTCAGTTGGAGGAGGCTGAGGTTGAGTGTGAGTCACTTGTTCGCTATACACCTACAAAAATTCTAGAGCATGGTATAGAGTGACTCCACAATAAGGAGATTAGAACTGTCAAAATTCAAGGGGGAGACGATCCGGTGGAGAGTATATGGGAACCCAAGGAGAAGATCCAAGCTTCCCACCCATAACTCTTTTCTGGTACGTCTTCAATTTGTATCTTTCATTAGTTTAGAGCTCTTGTGGTATGACTTAGGTAGTATATCTTTATAGGTGGAGACCTTTGGATGATAGGAATGGTTGTAAACGTGTCGATAGGACATGCTATGGGTGATGGATGTTAATGAATGAATATGGATGTATTGTTTGCATTGTGCTCTTTTACACGTAGGACAGTATATCTCTTGTGTATACACATGCACACTTATATTTAGTGCATGTCATTTCTTGATTCTTGGATGCTAGTGGATGCTAAGCATGTGGATGTTGCATATGTTTGAATGGTTGTGCATGCATATAGAATTACAAGTATATTATTTTGGATGTTGCATACATTTGGATGCATAGCATGAGCATTTTTGCATAACAGGAGGTCGACTGAATTAGTAGACCGACTACTCTTTTGCATTAGCACAAGTTCACGTGTATTTCACATTGCATATATATGCACATGTTGCATTAGAAATTTTTTCGTTTAACGACCATGATTATACGTGGATGATGGATAAGTAAGTGGATAGTAGTTATTGGCTGTTGTGTGCGAGTTACATTTTTCCGTCCTTGGAGATTTCGGGGAAGAAATCCTTTTTTGGGAGGCTGTAACACCTCAAAAATTAAACCAAATTAAATAAGAGAATTAAATTAAAAATAAAATAAGGACTTAAAAAATAATTTAGAGACGTTCGAATTTAGCTACGAAACTTGCACCGTTGTGTTTATAGCAATTTTCTAGATGACTTTCATATCTAACTTGTAATCCGAGTTAGTATAAAAGAGTTACGGGCATCTAAACGAAAAAGTAATTTAAAATTTTAACATAGTCTAGGTCGAGCTCCTAGGTCGACTGGTTGTGGTCGACCTAGACCTAGGACGGTCGACCCGACACGAGACTTTTCGAGTAATTAACGAGCTAGAGTGATGTGAATGAACGTTAGTGATTAATTGCTTGCATTTGAAGTAGTTGATGGGTGGATTAAATTGCAAGCTTAAATGACCTAATGACCTAAGTGTTAACCTAACCCTATAAATAACATACTAAACTAAACCCTAATTCGAGTTTTGAACGAACAGTAGGTAAACTCTATCAATATTTCTAATGTAAACCCTAATTTTCACAAACTCTAAAGTCAAAATCAAATCCTAATCAAAGTAGAAACAAGGGTAAGCAATCAAAGGAGAACTAAGATGATCTAAGGAAGGGGCTACTATTTAGAGGCCAGATTTCTTAAGATCTAGAGCTTAGGCTAAAGGTGAGTGTGCACAGATTAATAGTCTAATTAATGTAATTGATTTAAATTATTCTAAATGATTAGAATGCTAGAAACCGTAGATTTGAACTTGTTAAATTTAATTTGAATTTTTCTAAACCCTAATTTGATCCCTCAAATCCTAGAAACCAATTTACAATAAATGGAAATTTAATTAGTTAAATTGAACACCTATTTAATGTTAATTTGATACCTGTTAATGCTAAATTTGGGAACTCGAAATTAAAAACCCTAATTGAATTGAAATGGACACTAGGATGATTGGAAAAATTAGGGTTAACTAACAGGAAATTAGGGTTAACTGGAATCTTTAATCGACTAGAATCAACGACAATTAACTAAAATAAATTAATGATAAAAATCTTGATGAAATCCTAAATATTATACGCGGATGGCCGACCTTAGGAATTCTGGGTCAACCGATAGCAGTTGACCTGGGGTTTGTTTATGGCAGCCGTTCGAATGGAAAATCCACAAATTGAACCTTGACCTAAGGCCCAAATTTAATAATAAATTTTGTATAATTCAGTTCGAAATTATATGAACCATGTACTTATTACTTAACTAATTTGGGCTAAGTATTTCGCAATGTTTGATATTGGTATGGACGAATACATATTTCGCAATAGTTAATTTGGTATAGGCGGTGCATATCGCATAAACGGAGTTGATTAGAGCGATTCATCTCGCATAGGCTTAGGGTGGTTCTGTATAGGTGAGCGCAGCACTGTCGAAGACGCTTTTTGAGAGAGTCCGGTACTAATGGGAGATCTAAGTACATACTTTTTCTGGTGCAATGTGGTCCGGGTTGATGTCGGTGCAATACACTAACTAGCTATAGGTATCAATTAAATTAGAGTCGTCCGATACTAACAGAAGTTCCTTCGAAATGAACCCCACTGCAGTGCAATAAGAGGCATGTTAGTATATTTATGATAGGAAAGTAGTATTTCGGCCAATCATTAGTGTGAGGTTCGATCAGTAGGATTAACCCATTGTGTCAGATATGAATCCCTAGGCATTAACCTTAAGAGTTCATGGACAGTTGCTATACATCTTATATAACTTAGAGTATATTTAAAGTTAATTTCACTTTATCATTACTTATTAAACTTGTTCTCATTCACCTTAGGAGTCTGATACTAATGAGAGAGTCATGCTTTTCTTGGAGACTGCTTTTACCACATCTTCTCTTCATGTATCATTTTATCATATCAGTATAGTTATTTTCTTGAATCGGACTTTGAGGGATATTTTGCTATGTACTCTTATTTGGATCACGTACTGATTATTTGTGAGACTGTGACTTGATATTTACAGGTCTTATTTCTTCCATTGTGATACTGTAACATCCCCTATCTTGAGGCCCGAAGCTAAGCGCTACAGATGCTACAGTCATCCATAGTATTAACTTCCGATGACAAAATACGGTAATGTTAATGGTATCCATAATATCATAAGCACATGAATATGAAATAAAACCAACATGGATTTAAAAACAACTTTTCCGATTACATTTCAAATCAGCATTTCATATTCAAATACATAATCCCAAAATGATTCCCAGGTTTTGATCAAATATAATTATTACAAAATACGCCAAGAGCGACATATGAAGATGCCCCTTTGGATGATCAGAGTAGTAAATAGAAAAATTAGTCTTAATACAACACAACGGAAATTAAACTAAATAGCTCCTATATAGCTAGCTTTGCCTCCTGCACGTCTTCGGAAGCTTATTCGTCCAACCTACTAACTTGAAAAACCTTAACTCTGAATCTACTCAAATCACATTTTGAGCACCTGAGAGTTTAAGGGGGGAAAACATATACTTCGAGTCTGACATAAAGCCTATTGTGAATAATACTATTACATCTTGGTTTACTGATATTAAGTGAGACCACACCGCTTTGCAGAATGGGTTTCCCCTCACTAATATCCTTTTAAAAACATATATTTTGCAAATCAGAATACTTCAGTCAAACTGATTAAAGCAATAATAGCAATATCATATATGCACATAAACCAGGCAATCAATGGACTATCCGTCCCCACACTATAGTTTTGTTTGGCTAACTATTAACCATTAGCTGACTTGGGCCTACCAGACATAATCAATTATCTAACTTCTTAGACAATCTTTGGGCTGACTGCCCTTAACTATCTTCTTCTAGGGTCAACTGAACCTAATAGTTTTGCGGGTTCACTAATAACCTATCTTCTTTGTATATTCCTTTCTGTGTGTAACCTCATTTTAGTCTTACATGTGATAAAGCCCTACACCCTGGAATTTTGGACTTATATTTGTTAGGGGCTTATTAGCTAAAGTATAAGGCATGACCCTATACCAGTCCCATCTGGTAGTCTAACATTTAAGTCATTTACTTAGGGTTAACTACCCCATCAAATATTCCTCAAAAACATTTCTTTCGAATTGATTTAACCCTTTAAATCATACTTAAACAAGGAAGATATACTTTTTTCTTTACTCAAACATTATTGCCATGATATACATACTTTACACAAAACAACATTGATGAAATATAATAGGATTATCTATCCCTCCAAAGTAAGTTAAAAATCCTTTTAATTTAAAGCTCTTAGGCAATGAAACCAAGGTAAACCATTTGAAACCTTTGCTTAAAAACATTAAACAATACCTTTCGAACCAAATGAAAGTACCTCTTTCAAAATAAGTTAACTATTATACGTTGTAACACTAGGCCGAAAGGCCAAAACATACCTTTCGAAATAATTGAAGGTATCCCTTCGAAAGCTTTATAAACCTTAGACATCCTCTTTTCAAAACACTTTAAACTTGCCTTACGAAAGCATTGGAACCTTCCATTTAAAAACCCAAGTAAACCTTTCGAAAACATTGGGCTATCTCCCCTACGAAACCTTCATTATATACCTTTCGTAAGTATTAAAACTCCTTGCTTAAAAAAACCTTTTGAAAGCATTGGGTCCAAGTATAAGTTTGTGGAACATAGCTTCGAAACCTTTTAAAATAATTCCTTTCGAAACCTTTGGATTTAAATTTTAATATAAACAAAGGATATTAAAGAACTGGAGCGAAAGCAACTCTTTCGAGAGTATTATTCCTAAGTAAAAGAGAGTGGATGATTTTGAAACCAACCCCTTCGAAGGCATGGAGAAGCAGCTTCAAAGTTTAAGGCAAAAGAACCTTTTCAAAGGCATTGATTCGAAAGGTTGAATGCGGCAGCAGGGGTTTTGACCCCTACGAATGCTTACCTTAAAAACAAAAGGTGGCAACCTCTTTCAAAAGCCCTTTTCTAAAAAAAGGCATATTTGACTAAGTCGAAAGTTATTTCCTTCGAAAGCCTCATTTTGTAACCAAAATAGTTTTGAGTTTATAAAGACAACTACTACCCCTTCGAAAGCATCTTTCGACACTCTACCTTCCGCCTATCTCCAATCCACTACGTACCAAGGCATTGATACCATGTGTGTTGGTTTCGACTAGGTTGGAGGCGATAGCACGAGGTCGAAAGGTGGCTACCGAAAGTGACGAAGCAACAATCCTTTACAAAACTGATTTTAACTTTTTAAAGTAATATCTTTCCAACTAACTTGCCTTATTAGTTAACATATAATTGGTTGCCAATTCCTTTTGAAAATCTTTTCTAAAAATACAGCCGAATTTAGTAATTAACAATTTAACACATTTAGCAAATTGCCCCTTTTCTTTTTATAAACATATAAAACATTTAAGTCCCATGCCTTAAATAATTTTATATCTTTAATAAAATGCTTAGGAAAATTCTCCAAAAATTCCCGTAAATCACTTTTAATATGTTTCCTAACATATTTAAATTTCTGACCCAAATCTTACATATAATAGCCGAAATTAATTTTTAAACTCAATTTAACCATTTTTTTACTAGAAAATTCATAACAAATCCACAACAACTTAGAAAATTATGAAACTTGAAACCGATCTTAAAATAATGTTTCTGACCTAATATCAAAAACGCAATTCATTTGGATGTCATTTAATAGATTTTCCAAATTAATTCTTATCATAAAATCTATATGAAATAGCACAAATCATCAACAAGCATGTATTTCCTTTTAAACAATCAAAACAAGGCAATATTCTTGCAAAATTAATTCGGATCTTACCTAGAAACCGAAAACAATAAAAATGAGATGTAATCTATTATTCACCTTAGCTTGATTGTTAAGAAGGTTGAGATTTGCTTTTGAATTGATATGATTAAGCTTCCTACTTGAATCCTTGATTATCTTCCTTTAGATCACTTCTAATGGTGGACGGCCAAGCTCTATATTTAGTTTTATTTGTGAATATTGGAAATGAGAATAGGATAAGGGTTTAGGGTAAAATAATATAACCTATTTCTATTTTGCCCTTATCTTATCACCTTTACTTACTTCAATTTAAGTTCCCATTTGTTTATTCATTACTTATGGCACGGCTGCCTTATAATTATACAGATCTCAATCCCTTAACCATTTACATTATTTCATTTAATTTATCTAATTAAATGTCGAAAATAATGTTAGTCAAAATTAGGGCCATTACAGTCTCCCCTCCATAAAGAATTTCATCCTCGAAATAACGATAAGATACTCATAAAAATCAATCATAAAAGTAGAACATACTATGAAACAAGTCAGGATATATATCTCTAATCCTACTCTCGGTTTCCCAAGTACAGTCTCTCTCGTCGTCACTCCACTGGACTTTGACTAATCTGAATAACTTATTCCTTAGTCTCTTCTCATCCCTCGCGACTATACGAACTGGCTTTCTAATTATAGTCATATCCGGTTCCACTACTAAATCATCTAACATAGTCTGTGCAATAGTAGTTTCTGGATCTCGAATATACTTCCTTAGATGAGAAACGTGAAAAACATGATGGACTCCTATCAGATTGTTTGGTAACTCTACTCTATATGCGAGTTTCGTGATCCTTTAGATAGTAGGAAATGGTCCAACAAACCTTGGTGCCAATTTTCCTGATTTCTCGAATCTGATTACACCTTTCATCGATGATACCTTGACAAAAATAAGATCTCCAATTGAGAACTCTAAGTCTTTCCGTCTCTTATCAGCATAACTCTTCTGCCTACACCGAGCTTCCTTCATTCTAGCTCGAATTAACTCAACCTTTTCTATAGCTTCCCTGACAAGATCCGAACGAAGAACTAACCTATCCCCGGTCTCTAAGCAACAAACGGGAGATTTGCATGGCCTTCCATACAAGGCTTCAAACGGTGCCACCCTATACTAGTCTGATAACTATTATTATATGAAAACTCGACTAAGTGTAGATGATCTTCCCATGATCCCTTAAAATCTAGAAAACAAGCTCTTCACAAATCCTCTAAGACTTTGTTAACTCTTTCTGTTTGTCCATCTGTCTACAGATGGTAAGCAGTACTCTTCTTGAGCTTGGTACCCATAGTCTCATGTAGACTCTTCCAGAACTCGCTAATGAATAAAGAATCTCTATTACTTACTATACTACTAGGAATTCTGTAACAACCAGGCGATTTTCGACCCCCGAAAATCGACACTAATACGTCCAGTGTACAGAGTGCCGAGCAATCGAGTGCCGGAAATACTAGGTTGTTACGGTTTAAGAAAAAGAGATAGAAGAAGAAAACAGAAAACAGCAGCACAGAATCTCACAATCACAGCGGAACAAAATATAATATACCATAACAACATTTTATACAAAGAAAATCTATAACTGTTAATATATATACAAGTTATCAGAGTATAATCATCAACAATAAATCTGGACAGTTATAATAACCTGTCCCTAAATGCTGACTATACCGCCTATAATACACAGCAAAAAATAACCAATACGTGCAATACGTCTCTACCATCTAGCTCATCTCCTGAGCTCTAAAGCGTCCTAACCTGAAAAACTATAATACTCGGTCTGACCCGAGCATTACAATAAAGTAACACCCGAGTCAGGCTGGAAACCAGCGTGAGTAAACACACCTAATTTGAAATACTTCAGTTATAAAACTTCTTTGAAAACACCAAGGCAACTCGTACAAACACGACGAGTTTTCATCTTACCATAACCAAACACTTTTATGGAAATCCATAGATATTGTAATGATGTCTAAGTACAGTTACTTATTTCAAATGGACAAATTCATTAAATTAACCAATTTCTAGTTCATTAAACCTTACAATCAAACCCGTAAAGGTTTGTAGTGATTTTTTTTTGAAATAGTTCCGGATAACACTAATATCCGAACCCGGTCTCTTTGAATCCAAGTAATAAGTTTAAAAGGATAAATTGTTTTAAATAACAATTTATTATTTAGGGTGACAACATTCAAATGTTGGAATTTATTTCAGATTTTTATTCCAAAAACGTATCATCACTTTAATCTAACTATTTCAACTTGTCTGACCATTTAGTGGCACGGATGAGAATAATTGAAACGAATATCCAATAGAGTTAAGCCGAGATATAGATCGTTAGCTAATTTAACGATCAATCAACAATTCACTCGCCATGGTTCAATTTTGCCATGATTAACCATATCCATTTATATTTAAATCCAAATTAATTTTTTTTAAAGCATTTATTTTTAGTTAATTAAATTTAATACTCTATTTAATATCCAACTTTGTTAATTTATATAAATTTTAAAAGTCAAATAATAATATAACTGATTACCCATTAAATTTTAAAACACCATTAAACTTAAAATTGTGGATTTAAATTAACAATATATTTTAGTAAAAATATATAAGAGAATATGAATTATCATATACGAAAATCCCATTCCTCTTCCCTTTCTTTTTTTCTTCCTTTCGTTATTTCCTTTTCTTTTCCTTTTCTCTTTTCCATTTTTTTTTCTGGCCCATGCCGGCCCAACTTCCCCTTTCCCTTTCTTCCCTTTTTTTCCAGCTCTTCTTCTTCCTCCATTCTACTCGACTCAACCGAACGTGCACATCTATGTGCACGTGCACACCACCAACGGCCCTCGTCACTTGCCACGGACCACCTCCGCGTGTCACCCACGACCATGCCATTATGTCCACCCACCTGAAACTCGTAGCCACACTTCACCCTACAGATTCGACCTTCTACCCAAAAATGGAACAAAACAGACCTTCATCAAATCACCACGCCACCACCACTCCCACCACCATTCGCTACCAAACTTCATCGAGAAACTCGCATCCTCCTCCTCCACCATTTCCCCCACGTGCGCACTCCTCCGGCTGCACCTTATCATCGTAGTTCAACCAAAACCGAACCCCTCCAAGAACTCGCCTAAAGCCCTAAATCACCTCCTACTCGATGCCACAACCCACTGAAAAATGTCGCTACATTTTTCTAGGCTTCCCCACCACCTAAACCACCATCTGACCAAACCCTGACCTCCCTCATTGATTGCTTCGTCGAAATTTGATCAATGACCAAATTCCGTTCATGCCTTCTGTCTCAACATATAAGCACTTAAAAATTGTGAAACCACCTTCAAAAATCATCTTTTCCGATGACGAACACCATTACATAAGCAAAAATCCAAACCATGATACTCGAATTCTTCCCCTTTTTGTTTACATACTGTAAAAATACCCTTTTCAACCTCCATGCATCACACTTTCTATTAAAACCAATTTTGAAATAAAGTACAGTCGAAAACAAACACTTTTTCTTTTAAAATAGTAGCCTAAACCTAAATGGTTTGTAAGGTAGGAACTTTTGAAGCTGGGTTTAACATTTTTTCATCTTACAGAACATGGATAAATAAGAAATGTACAGGCTGGTGAATTTGTTTCCCTGGTCATAACACTTTACATTTATGTTCATGTTGAAGATTGTGTATATATATATACACACACATCCCTGTCAAGCATACATATCAAACAAGTTTATGTACACATCTAAATATAGTTTACAGTATAAAAAAATGTTTTACTCACTGATCTTTGGAAAGAAGAAACACTGCTTCTTTTTGGGTTACAGGGTGCATTATATATATCCCTAGTTCACATACAATTCATATTCACTTTTCATTGATCAAAGATTTTTACCAAACCATAGTTATCTGTAAGCATACGTAGTACAACAAGATTGTTTACTCACTTGCTCATAATAGAGAGGAAAACTACTGCCTGTTGTGCTCTTGCTTTAGGCCTTTAGCTGTTTATTTTATCTACCAGATTTCAATTTGCAGCTTATCTTTTTTTTCTTTATTATTATTACAAGTGAAACAAGGTTGGCTGTGAATATATATAGGGGAATGGAGAGTGTACAGTGCAAGCCTAGTTGGCTGCTAGCTTTTCATTTTACAGGCTTTTTTTCATTCTTATTTCATTTTATTATTATTTTTCCATTTAGATTTGATATATTATGAAAAGTTTGATTTTTATATGATTTGATTTGATTTGATTTCATAAGATGATTTACCATTTTGTATGCTTGATTTGAATATTTGCCATGATGATGTCTCCCTTTGTGTTTACAAATATATTTATATGAATTGATATGTGTATATATATATATCCTTATGTGTACATGGTTGCCTTTCCCATTTTTATAATAATGTATGTATACATATATACATATTTATCTTCACATACATACACTTATGTATATCTTGTCATCACACATATATATGTTTATACATTTATGCAAATCTCCATATTTATTAATTTATATGGCACACACACACACATATATATATATACACACACACACACGCACTCTTATATGCTTATATATATATATATATATGAACATCGTTAACTTGTATGTATTTATATACAAATATATCCTACCTTAAATTTTAATGGTGGAGTTATATATACACACTTCTATAGTATTTATCATATCTAGGAATTTATATTTAAATTTTGAATATAGTTTTAATCAATACATAAATTCAGATATTTCAAACATCAGAAAACTCATTTATTCGATTTATAAAAATCAATATTTCAATAATTAAAATCAATTAATTTCCCCGATATTCGATGGCTATAAATCTGGATCGTTACATTCCTCCCCCTTTAGAACTTTTCGTCCTCGAAAAGGAACGAAACGAGAATTTTAATTTTGATGTTTATTATCAGTTAAATCACCCTTTAAACATTTTAACTCCTTATTCTTTTAAATATACAATTTAAAACACTTTAAACACCATAGTATTACAAAATTATTTTTATAAATTATTTTTATAACTCGATGTCTAAACAAGTTCATCCTTGTTCTCACAGAAACTTAGTCATACGTTGATCAGGCGTAGGACTGAAAATCTTTATGTACTTAGTAGACCTATTTTCAACACCCAGTGAAAATACTTGAAAACCTCTTTTCAAAAATGTTATGGAAAGCATCACCCCCTCCCATGGGTCGCAGTTAGCACGATGATTGCGTCGCCATCCCGGCGAAATCCATAAGAAAACTGTAGGCATCCGCACCTCTCGAATTTCACCATAGGAACTACATAGATCGTAGCTACACCCAGGGTTGCGTTGCCATCACAGCAAAACCCATATAACTGTAGGCATCAGCACCACTCGAATTACGCTACCAAACGAAACCTTACTACATAGATCACGGACTACACAAAGTTGCGTCACTGTTCTAGTGGAACACAGTGTAGACTGTAGGCACTCACTGCCACACGAATTTCGCTATGGAACCAAACCACATAGATCGCAATCTACCGATGTTACGTCGCTATCACAGCGAAATCAAACGTGGATTGTAGGCAATCACTGCCACTCGACTTACGCTATGGAACTGCGATAGATCGCAGTTACAACAAAGGTTACGTTGCCATCACGGCAAAACCCAATGTAGATGTAGGCATCAGCACCACCCGACTTACGCTACCCAACAAATGATCATCAGGAACTCGAGTTTCTATCCGGACGTCCTTTGGGATCCCAATTTCATTGAACCCGCCCTTAGGGTTCTAAGCAGAACCACCCAGTGGATCTCCTACTATAAGTTTCAACTCTCAATGGGGGTGCCTTTTTTTCCACACCTTTCTCAAAACATATCATACTATATACATATATAGTACCTTTCAAATCATACTCTTTATATGCATCACATATAAACTACATTCATACAAAATCGATATCTTCAAAATCGATAATTCTCAAATTTGGTTTACCAAATTTCCAAAATTGACTTTTTTGCCAAAATCAAAAGCCTTTTAAAATCAATGGGTTCCAAAACTATTTCCATTTCATTCTCATATACATATAAAATTATTCTTTCAACTTGAATAATTTTCAGATCAATAATTTCTGAGTCAACTTCATACTTGTATAAACTTCATTTAGTATTCCAACTATCTTTCAAAGGTCATTTCTTTCTGGTTATAAATAAGGGAAGTTTGAATATATACAACAAATATATATAACTTTATTTATGCCGAATCAAATAACCCTAAGTTCAATTAATTTTCAAAGTTATTTGTAACATTTCTTACTTTTTACAAAGTAAGTCTCAATTTTGGTACTATCCAATCTTCTTTTTAAAATCATCATATTTTTCTCAAATATACTATTCCATTTCAAAATCATTTTTGCCTTGATATCTCAATTTCGATTCCAATTCAAAATTGCTTCTAATTTCCATTTGGGTTATAACTTCAATTTATCCCAATTTGTATTTAAATCCACGATTTAAATATAAACAATTTTCACTCTGACTAGTTTGAATTTAGAAAATAGCTTGAATAGTTTTAAAATAGTTAAATAGTTGATATAAGATAGTTTGAGTTTTAAAAAGAATGGTTGTGTAATAAAATAGCTTGGAAAATCAGAATAATCTGAATATTTAAGAAGATAGACTTAAACAGTTTATATTAAAGTAGTTTATTTGAAAATAGTTTCAGAGTCAAACTAATTCAATTCCCAATCTCCAATTCAATCAATTTTTAGTTTCCACTTCCATTTAAATTGATTCAATCCAGTTCCAATTTGAATTAACTTCGATCCCTATTCCAATTCAAATCAATTGCCATTTTGAATTCGAACTAATTCAACTTCGATTACAATTCCAATTAATTCAATTCGATTCCAATTTGAATTAATTTCAATTTCGATTTGAATAAATTTCCAATCCGGTCTCAACTTTTAAACCTTCTCGATTTATATGAATTCAAGTTCGGTTTTCAAAATGTTGATTTAATCACTTAAATCAAATTAACCCTTAATATTTAATTTAACAATCTACATCTTTAAAATAATTCAATTCTGAGCCCAAATTTCAAATATTCATTTAAATTACCTTTATTTAACTTATTTCAAGGTTCAAGTGAGAATTCAAATCTTTTAGAACAAATCAATTTTCGAAATTCAATTTATTTTCCAATTATAACTTCAAAATTTTAAACCCAATTCTTTAAATAATTCCGGTTGACAAATTCATTTTCAACATTTCAAACTTAAGTTCAAAATGATTCCACTTTCATAAGTTCAATTTTTATTTCTATTCAATTTTAGGGTTGGATATATATCATTTCAATCCACTTCTTAATTTATTCAAAATAATCCAATTTACAGTTTTATATACTGTAAATAACAACAGGATGATAGCAGGATATATCAATAAATAAACATCCAACTTATCTAAAACATCACCAATAGCATCCACCACAAATTTTCAGAATTCGAAACCCGTTTTATTTCAAAAATCGTTTTAAAAATATTTATACATAACTTCTTTTGCACCGCTTACCAAATCTATACCCTTTCCTTTTACAATCTAACTCATTTAACTTCCATAAGTTAAATTTCAATTTCACCTTGAAATTTCCAATTTCACATCATAAGTTCATAACTTATTTAACTTGGCCTTAGTAAATTTTCAATCCATTCAATCCATTTATCTTTTACTCAATTTAAATTTTACATTCCAAATTTAAATTTCTTATCAATATCACTTCCCACTTATAAGTTCAAAAACTTATTTTCCTTTGGGTTATACTTCACATTCTCAGGGGGATTCCAGAACTCAACACTTAGTATTTATTTCAAATCAACTATGAAACCATATATATCCACACACACACACCCACACACACACACACATCCCATTTACATACCAAATCCCACTTTAAACTTTAAACCATTCTTGGTTTTTAATCCAAAACAAATTCATTTTCAAACAACTCTTGTTCTAAAACAAAAATTTCCATATCAAAATATTCTAAATAATATTATTTATTATTTCCTTAAACACTTTGAACAATTTTAAAATTTCTGGGACTAGATTCAAAACTTCACACTTAATATCCATTTTTAATCTCATTTTAATTTTATAAGTCACATTTATAAATTTAGCTTACATAATTTCACTCCTTTAAACATTTCATAATGTTTTATCATTGTTTATTCTGTAATAAACATTCTTTATAAAGACACGATAACCAATTTATGATAATAATCAATATTATCATATTCAGGGGTCAAACACACCATATATTTCATAATAATTTTCTGGAAGAATTATCTAAAATAAAATCAAGGTAAACTTATTTCGTTTCCAAAACAATTTGAAAAACATTCCCGAAATCTCCAGGATTTAAAATTCTATTTTGAGTTTATTTTTAGCTTAACTTATTTGCATAATTTATTCTTACCCAGATTTCTATTTGGTAATATATTTTTACCACTTAAGTCTTATAATCTTATTTAATTTCAATAACCACAACTAATCAACTTAATATACTATGATAATCTACAAAAATTATTTCTTTTATATAAAAATATAATCTTATGTAAAAATCAATTTTAAAATCATTATATATGAAAATAACATGTACACCCTCATATATACTACACTCAACTCATTCTATGGTACTACTGACCCTATCTCTAATGAGTAATCCCCACTAGAGCCAAGGTTCTTGCTTAACCTTCAGCTCTGATACCACGTGTAACAGCCGGGCGATTTTCGACCCTCGAAAATCGACACTAATACGTCCACTGTGCAGAGTGCCGAGCAATCGAGTGCCAGAAATACCAGGTTGTTAGGGTTTAAGAAAAAGAGATAGAAGAAGAAAACAGAAAACAACAGCATAGAATCTCACAATCGCAGCGGAACAAAATATAATATACCATAACAGCATTTTATACAAAGAAAAGCTATAACTGTTAATATATATACAAGTTATCAGAGTATAATTATCAACAATAAATCTGGACAGTTATAATAACATGTCCCTAAATGCTGACTGTACAGCCTATGATACACAGCAGAATATAACCAATACGTGAAATACGTCTCTGCTATCCAGCTCGTCTCTTGAGCTCCAAAGAGTCCTAACCTGAAAAACTGTAATACTCGGTCTGACCCGAGCATTACAATAAAGTAACACTCGAGTCAGGCTGGAAACCAGCGTGAGTAAACACACCTAATTTAAAATACTTCAGTTATAAAACTTCTTTGAAAACACCAAGGCAACTCGTACAAACACGACGAGTTTTCATCTTACCATAACCAAACACATTTACAGAAATCCATTGATATTGTAATGATGTCTAAGTACAGCTACTTATTTCAAATGAACAAATTCGTTAAATTATCCTAATTCCAGTTCATTAAACCTTACAATCAAACCCGTAAAGGTTTGTAGTGATTTTTTTTGAAACAGTTCCGGAAAACACTGATATCTGAACCCGGTCTCTTCGAATCCAAGTAACAATTTTAAAAGGATAAATTGTTTCAAATAACAATTTATTATTTAGGGTGACAACATTCAAATGTGGGAATTTATTTCAGATTTTTAATCCAGAAACGTATCATCACTTTAATCTAACTATTTCAACTTGTCTGACCACTTGGTGGCACATACAAGAATAATTGAAACGAATATCCAATAGAGTTAAGTCGAGATATAGATCGTTAGCTAATTTAACGATCAATCAACAATTCACTCGTCATGGTTCAATTTTTCCTTGATTAACCATATGCATTTATATTTAAATCCAAATTAATTTTTTTTAAAACCATTTATTTTTAGTTAATTAAAATTTAATACTCTATTTAATATCCAATTTTGTTAATTTATATAAATTTTAAAAGTCAAATAATAATATAACTAATTACCCATTAAATTTTAAAATACCATTGAACTTAAAATTGCGAATTTAAATTAACAATAGATTTTTAGTAAAAATATAAAAGAGAATATGAATTATCGTATACGAAAATCCCATTTCTCTTCCCTTTCTTTTTTCCCTTTTCTTTTCCTTTTCTCTTCTCCTTTTTTTTGGCCCATGCCGGCCCAACTTCCCCTTTCCCTTTCTACCCTTTTTTTTCTAGCTCTTCTTCCTCCCTTCTACTCAACTCAACCGAACGTGCACATCTGTGTGCACGTGCACACCACCAACGACCCTCGTCACATGCCGCCGACCACCTCCGCGTGTCACCCACGACCATGCAATTACGTCCACCCACCTGAAACTCGTAGCCACGCTTCACCCTACAGATTCGACTTTCTACCCAAAACTGCAACAAAATAGACATTCATTAAATCACTACGCCACCACCATTCGCTACCAAACTTCATCGAGAAACTTGCCTCCTCCTCCTCCACCGTTTCCCCCATGTGCGCACTGCTCCGGCTGCCCCACGTCGCCGCAGTTCAACCAAAACCGAAGCCCTCCAAGAACTTGCCTAAAACCCTAAATCACCTCCTACTCGATGCCACAACCCATTGAAAAAAGTCGCTGCATTTTTCTAGGTTTCCCCACCATCTAAACCACCATCTGACCAAACCCCGACCACCCCCATTGATTGCTTCGCTAAAATTTGATCAATGACCAAATTCCCTTCATCCCTTCTATCTCAACATATGCACACTTAAAAATCGTGAAACCACCTTAAAAAATCATCTTTTTCAATGACGAACACCTTTACATAAGCAAAAACCCAAACCATGATACTCGAATTCTTCCCCTTTTTGTTTACTTACTGTAAAAATACCCTTTTCAACCTCCATGCATCACACTTTCCATTAAAACCAATTTTGAAATAAAGTACAGTCGAAAAAAAACACTTTTTCTTTTAAAACCTTAGCCTAAAACTAAATGGTTTGTGAGGTAGGAATTTTTGAAGCTGGGTTTAACATTTTTTTTTCATCCTACAGAACAGGGACAAATAAAAAGTGTACAGGCTGGTGAATTTGTTTCCCTGGTCATAACACTTTACATTTATGTTCATGTTTAAGATTGTGTATATATATATATACACACACATCCCTGTCAAGCATACATATCAAACAATTTTATGTACACATCTAAATATAGTTTACAGTATAAAAAAATGTTTTACTCACTGATCTTTGGAAAGAAGAAACACTGCTTCTTTTTGGGTTACAGGGTGCATTATATATATCCCTAGTTCACATACAATTCATATTCACTTTTCATTGATCAAAGATTTTTACCAAACCATAGTTATCTGTAAGTATACGTAGTACAACAAGATTGTTTACTCACTTGCTCATAATAGAGAGGAACACTACTGCCTGTTGTGCTCTTGCTTTAGGCCTTTAGCTGTTTATTTTATCTACCAGATTTCAATTTGCAGCTTATCTTTTTTTTCTTTATTATTATTACAAGTGAAACAAGGTTGGCTGTGAATATATATAGGGGAATGGAGAGTGTACAGTGCAAGCCTAGTTGGCTGCTAGCTTTTCATTTTACAGGCTTTTTTTCATTCTTATTTCATTTTATTATTATTTTTCCATTTAGATTTGATATATTATGAAAAGTTTGATTTTTATATGATTTGATTTGATTTGATTTCATAAGATGATTTGCCATTTTGTATGCTTGATTTGAATATTTTCCATGATGATGTCTCCCTTTGTGTTTACAAATATATTTATATGAATTGATATGTATATATATGTCCTTATGTGTATATGGTTGCCTTTACCGTTTTTATAATAATGTATGTATACATATATACATATTTATCTTCACATACGTACACTTATGTATATCTTGTTATCACACATATATATGTTTATACATTTATGCAAATCTCCATATTTATTAGTTTATATGGCATACACACACATATATATACACTCTTATATGCTTATATTTATATATATGAACATCATTAACTTGTATGTATTTATATACAAATATATTCTACCTTGAATTTTAATGTTGGAGTTTTATACACACACTTCTATAGTATTTATCATATCTAGGAATTTATATTTAAATTTCTAGTATAGTTTTAATCAATACCTAAATTCAGATATTTCAAATATCAGAAAACTCATCTCTTCGACTTATAAAAATCAATATTTCAATAATTAAAATCAATTGATTTCCCCGATATTCGATGGCTAAAAATCCAGGTCGTTACAAATTCTATGCAATCTAACTATATTCTTCAGGAATAACTTTGCCAAAACAGGTGTCGTACTGATTGACTTAACTGGAATGAAATGGGCACTCTTGGTTAATATGTCCATTACAACCCACATACTTTCATTTTCTCGATTCGACCTTGGCAACCCATCGATAAAATCCATTAAGATAGAATCCCATTTCCAAACTGGAACATCTAAAGGCTGAAGTAATCACTTGGTTTCTGATGTTAAGTCTTTACCTGTTGACATTTCAAACACTGCTTCACCTATAAGCCTATATCCCTTTTCATGCCTTCCCAAAAGAAACTCCTTTTCATATCCTGATACATCTTAGTTCCTCCCGGATGAATGGTGAACTTGGAAAGATGGCATTCTTCAAGAACTTCCTTCCTAATGTTTCCCACATTTGGAACACATATTCGTCCTTTCTTCCTCAACCATCCATTCAGGTCAATACTAAAATCTTTCATGTTATCGCTCTCCGTTCCATCCCTTAACTTTCTAATCCATTCGGCTAAAAATGGATCATCCCATTGCTTAGAAGTAATCCTTTCGATCGTCACTGGTCGAACTTCTAAGTATAGCAACATAGCAGTTTCCTTACTAGAACCACTCTTACATCTCCATTATACTCTGCATGTGGTCAATGCATCCAAATCTTTCCACTCAGCTATCATTGCCAGTACCGCATTCTGATGTTTTCTGCTAAGTACATCAGCAACCTTGCTGCCTTTTCCTGGTGTGTAAGCAATACCGAAGTCATAAGCGGCTAAAAACTCTAACCACATTGCTATCTCATATTTAACTCCTTCTGAGAGAATAAATACCTCAATGACTTATAATCTGCATACATCTCGAATCTTTCTCCCAAAAGGTAATGTCTCCACACCTTCAATGTAAAAATTACCGTAGCTAATTCCAAATCATGAGTTGGATATCTAACCTCATGCGGTCTAGGCTGTCGAGAAGTGTAGGCATTCACTTTACCTCTTTGCATTAACACATCTCCTAATCCTATTCCACATGCATCTGTGTACACACTAAGTTCTGATTCCCTTCTAGAACAACTAACACAGGTGCATTTTCCAATAAGTGTTTCAGCTTCTGGAATGCCTCCTCACACACTTATCAGTCCAGACAAACTTTACATCTTTCTGAGTTAGCCTAGTCATCGGTGCTGCTATCCGTGAAAAATCCTTAATGAATCTCCGATAATAACTAGTTAATCCAAGAAAACTCTTTATCCAAGTCACTGTCTCGGGTCTCTTCCAACTATTTACTGCCTTGATCTTAGCTGGATCTACAGATAACCCTTTCTCTAAGACTACATGACCAAGGAACTTAATTTCCTTCTTCTAGAAATGACATTTCAAAAATTTCACCTTCAGTTGATGCTGCCTCAATGTCTCAAGCACCACTCTAAGATGAACTTCATGCTCTCTTTAATCTTTAGAGTATATCAAAATGTCGTCTACGAACACTAACACGAATCTGTCCAGATGCTCTCGGAAGATCATGTTCATCAAATCTACAATGAATGCTGACGCATTAGTTAGTTCGAACGACATCACTAACCATTCATACGATCCATATCGGGTTTTAAACACCATCAAAGGAGTACTATCCTTAGCCAGTCTCAACTGATGGAACCCTGTTGCCAAATCTAACTAGGAAAATACTTTAGCTCCACTCAACTGGTTGAACAAATCGTCAATTCTAGGCAATGAATATCGATTCTTTATCGTCTTCTCATTCAACTTACGATTATCGATACATAACCTCAACGATCCGTCCGGTTTCCTTGCAAACACTACGGCGGCTCCCCAAGGTGAACTACTTGGTCTGATGAAGTTCTTATTTTCCAAATCCACCAACTGCACCTTTAGCTCCGTCGTCTCGGTAGGTGTCATTCTGCTTGGTGGTCTACTCACCGGTTCTTCTCCTGCTACTAAATCTATCTGAAACTCAATAGCTCATTTCAGCGGTAGTCCTATTGTGGGCTCAAATACATCTGCGAATTCTCTAACAACGAAAACTTGATTTAACTCCTCTTATGCCTCCATAATACCCAACAAAGCATTAACCTCAAAACTAGAGTTTTCTACGGAGTATATTATCCGGCACCACAATTGGGGTGTCTAAGTGATATTTTGGCAAAGTATCCTAGCATCGTATTTACTTAACCAATCCATACCCAAAATTCCGAATATTATGAAATCAAACACATGCACAATGCAAGCAAATACATGACCTAACAATTCAAACTCTAGGTGGTCACATCTCATTCCAAGAGTCACATATCCTCCTATCGGATTCGCAACCCATAAGGATGTAACTAGGTATGAGGGTTCTAGGTTAAGCTTATCTACCAACAATGAGATATAAAAGAATGCGATGCACCAGTATCAAATAGAACTCCAGTTGATACACCATGAATCAAAAGTGTACCTCCCTACACAGCTTTTCCCTTTTCTTCTACCATTGGTCTCGAGGTAGTTGGCTCCAGTGCAAACAATTTGCCTTTTCCCTCCATGACTGGCTCCTTGCACTGGTTCTTATAATGTCCAATTTGATCGCAGTTGAAACATCTCACTCCTTTCTTGTCAGCGGCTGTAACGACCCGTAAATTTCAACTGTTTTAATAACGTTATTAATTGAAATTTTGTGAAATTTTAAACGATAAAATTTTGAAATATAAATTTGATATTTGGAATACGTCTAGTTAAACATAGCAACTGATAAATTTTCGTCCGAAAATATGGAAGTTTATTTTGCGCGTAAATTTACTTCAATTTAATCAGTTAAAAAGCGATGAAAATAAAATGTTTCCGAAACCTAAATATTTTTACATAGAAAAATTCTAAACCATCTTCTGAGCAAGATGTCAGTTTGTCGTTTTTCCTAATTCGGACATCTTTGGCTCCGTCGATCTTATTTTTCAGCGTTTTTCTTGCAGTTTCCGCTATTAGAAATTCTAATTTTATAATTCAATCGAATCACTGATATCTGTATACCGTTTTGATCGTCTCGCCGCGCTGATCTCAACGGTATATTTATTTCTGTATTTTGAGATCCGATACACGACGAAAGCGATGAAGCGATGCGTCATATCGGTACCGAAACTAGTGACTTTTGGGATTTTCTTTCTTTTCAAAAATTTGAACCGCTGGCCACGACAATAAATTTCCTTTAATTTTCCAGCTGTTTGCATTTATATTTGCATGCGTGACTTTCAATATTCTACCGGTTTCCAATGACAAATATTTCTTTTGCTGTTTGGTCTCATGTTTCATTGAAATTGAAATGAAAGAAAATGTTGCCAGCACATACTCCCCTCCCAGACCCATCACGCAAGCTTCATCTCTCCACCACAAAGCAACGCCTTCTCTTTCCACTTCCCATTTTTCCTTCACCTCACTACGTTTCTTCTGGCGCTTACCCAGATCCGCACCTAACACGCATCCACCCAATGGCCGAACTTCTGACTTGTCGAGCACAGCAAACGCCAATCACCCACCACCATAGGAATAGCAGCCCACGTCCTATAATTCCTCCGCCCATGAAGCTTCCCCACCACTGCCGAGAAGCCCGCCTTCTCCTCCCCACCTCTCAGCCAAACACCCTGACCCCACGTGCCACAAGTGCAGCCACGCATACCCACGACAACAGCCCATGCGAGCCTCTCCTCCGACCTCTCCTATCACGTGAAGCCCGCCACACCATCTCGCCGTGCCCTGCTCCTTCACGTCCGTGCCCCACCCCAGCCGAAACCCCATGCCGAGACCACCCCTTTCTCCTCTAGTTTACCTCACCGCTGTTCTCATCCTCCTCTGTCTATGTATGTATGCATGCGGTAAGTTGTATAGATTTATAAAGTTTCAAAAATATGTGAAGAATTTTATTTACGTGTTTTAAAAGACATTGATCTTTAATATAATAACAAAGTTAGTTCTATATGTGTATATTTGATTCAGTTATTAGCTTGCAGACTTAAAAGAATAATAATATAAAGGATATAAAATATGTTAGTATGCACATGTAGGATGGTTATGAATGTTGTATATTGTAGATGCATTTTGTTTTGAAATATATACCATGATTTTCTTTGTTTTAATATGGGTAGTTATAGAAGTTTATAGGATATCAGTTATATATATATATTCGGTTATTGCTTGGCAAAACAAGAATGAACACGAGTGATGGAGATATTATCTTAAGTATAAATAAAAATACAGTTTCGAATCTTTATTTTATAATAATTACAAAATCACATATATTTTTATAATGTAGCTTTTGTAAGTAGATGGTACTTTATAATATGTACAGTATGATATTAATCTTGCTATATTAACCAATGATGTAGGTATATATGTTTATATTTACAGTACAAGAGTCTTATATGAAGATATGTTTATAAGTTTACAAGGTCAGCATACATGAATGTATTTTTATTGATTTTTGCAAAAATAATGTGTATGATTTGCATGTATGACATTTTATAATATAAGTCTATAACAAAATTTTGTTTGCATATCAGATCGCTTGTTTAAATTACAAAAGTCATGTTAGTATTTGGGTCAGATGAATTTAATATAAACGCATATAAATGAATGCATAGTTTATGCATTTGTACTTCTCTGTTATAGCTATCTATAGGGTAGGTTGCATAGTACTGTTTATTTTGTGGATGTATATAATAGTAGTAATAGAGTTGGCACATATATATATATATATATATGTTGTACGCAGCCTATATTTATGCTACATGATTATTATTTTTATTATTATAATATGTATATGTGTTGATTTCAATGTGTATATATATTTAAATCTATGATTTATTTAAAAAGGAACGTGTATTTTAAATTATATATTGGGTTTAAGGAAACTTACAATATAAAATACATCTCGCCTAAATTTTATATCAAGCTAATTTGATCCGTTCTCATTGACTTCTGTTATCAGCTCTATTCGTCGAGTTCGTGCCAATCTACTTTGCTTTGCAATTCGTGCTTTGGATTTCGTAACTCATTTCTTTGTTGAATCTCTCTAGCCTCGAAAGGTGAGCACTCACTCACGATTAACGTTCTTTTATTTATTAAATTTGATTTCAATTGAAACGACAATTGAAATATGCTGCAGTTAGTTATTTACACTGTTTTATATATGCTATTACCTATATCAGTTCACCTGTGACATCTGACACCATTATCTGTTAATTATTTATGCGATGATAATACAGTTTGGCTGATAATTGATTGATTGTTGATGTTTATATTGGACGTTAAATTGTTAATGTTAAAATGATAAATTGTATGCAATTGAACTTGATATAGGATAGTTAAATGTTAAATTTGATTAACTGACATTTGTATAATATGACCCCTTTAACTGTTAAATTTATTGACACGTAGGATTTGTTAATTACACTTTGAACCGCTAAATGTATGTTGTTAAATTGATGATGTATGAAATTGTAAATTGAATGACAAGCCAACCGTAATGTAATAATCTTTAATCTACATGAAATGATAGTGTAGATTCTAGAAATAATTATATTAATTCGTACAAATAACAATGCGAATTAATACAGTTATTTCGGGATTATTTGAATTGATTATTGGATTGATATTGATTGTTGTTATTGTTTGTTTATTTACTTTGACACCATCCCAGTTATCACACTGCAAGTTCCCTTTGCTATGTTTTGATTTTAAATTGAATTGGAATCGGGTTGAAATGATAAATACCCAAATTGAACTTTGACCTTGGATATAGAGAATTAAATAAAACCCGATTGGTCAATAATTTGATTTGAAAATAAATTGAAGATTTTATTTGAATAAATAAAATGGTTTTGTAATGAAGTTGAAATTTGAATTTTAATGAAAGGAAAATGTAAATATTAATAATCTGAAACAAATATTAACAATGTAATTGATGAAAGAATGTTGTTTAATTTGAGAAATGATTGAATTAAGTTTGAAATGATTTAATAATTAAGTTTGAAATTATTAAACTTTGAAATTATTTAATAATTAAATTTTGAATTATTTAATAATTAAGTAAGATTGAATTATTTGATGATTAAATTAAATTGAATTTTTGAATAAGTGAATTTTACTTCGTAATAATTGAAATTGAGTTTCTTTATTATTTAAGTTTGGAAAATCATTTAAGTAAGTAAATAAGTGAAATTAAATTTCTTTATCAAGAAATAAAATGTGATTTATTGGAATTAATGCAAGACTTGGAATTTAAAGAATTTGATTTGATGAATTTAATTTAATTCAAATTGTAAGTTTTGAAATAAGGAAGTTGAACTTAAATAATGGATTTAATGAATTGGAAATTAAACAGAAATTGTTTTAAATGAAAATTTACTTAACGAACATTGAATGAAATTGATAAATGGATTTAAATTGATTTGAATGTTAAATTAATTTAAATGATTTCGGAATGAAACTTATATACGAATTTGAATCAATATTTGAATTGTTTTAAATAGAAATTGAAATTGAATTATAAGATTTTGAAATGATAATTTGGAAGCTTTGAAACGTGAATTATGGAAATTGTTTTAGAAAGACAAATGAAATGTTGATTTACAAATTCTATTTGAAATTGAATTGATTTGGATTTTTGAAATATATTAAACGACCAATCGGTGTAATAATTACGAGAGTTATTAAAGAGACCGGAATCGGTTTTGGATATACTCTCTATCTAAACCGAAAACCACTTTAATAACTATACGCGGAGTTATGATCCAGAATGAAGTGGTTGGAATGATGTACGTGATGACTGAAGAAAGAGAACGATAATGGATAGCCTTGACACTTGTGTCAAATTGGAAATGACTAAAACAGGAGCCGTGCCGGGCCAATGGATGATTAGCTACCTCAAGTGGACACACTTCTTCGAACTACTCATTACTTGTTGTCGATTGGTGCACCCTTGATTTTGGGAGTGTTGTTTCACGGTGTTGCGGGCGCTGCAGCGTTGCGTTCTCACCAGTCCGGATCAGGCAAACGGTAGTATCACTACCTTGGGTATTGCCTCATGTGCCTTGTCATACTTGTATCCCTTATTCGCGACCACTACGATTTTGGTTTGTACCTTTAGTATATGGATTGGTGACTTCCGGTTTTGGGGAAACTACGGTCTTGTATATGCTTTTGGGAATAAAAATGTGTTAAGGGTGGAATGGGCCATGACTTAACACTATTTTGATATCTTTATATTACTGATAGACATTATCTACTTATCGTACACTACTACATAGTAGATAGTTTAACGGATCCTTAAAGGATGGTTATTCCAAACATCCTTTGAGTTACTTGTATTTCAATTGCTATTTCACTTGAGTTGGATTTATTGATATAAGAATGTTAATCCTGACTCGAGTGTCTTGTGTTTTTGCTTTACGCTCGGGTCAGACTGAGTGTACCAGTATTCAAGACTCACCTTTGAAGTTGGAGCTTTGCTTGAAGATCCAGCCATCTATTCTACTTTCAGTATTCGATGATTCCAGTGATGTATTCTGATTTGTATCTGATGTATCATATTACTCTTCCGTTGTATCTGGTTTAACTCTGATGTAACTTATATATTTATATAGTAGCTTCATGAACTACTATCTCTTTTATTTCCGCTGCACTTATTACTCTGTGTCTGTGATCTGTGATTATTTATTTACTGTATATGTTCAGTTTTGCCAAATTTAAATTAACAACGCGGTATTTTGAGCAATTCAATTCCGGCATGAGTGTTTACCTATACACTTATAATGGATGCGAATGGTCCAAAATAGCGGGTCGTTACAGTTGGTATCAGAGCTTTGGTAGCTCTAGGCAAAACTTAACATATAGGGTAAATGTATTTACAGAATCACTCTCATTCGAGTTTCAATCTCTTTCTTTGACTCGATTCCTTTGAATTTTGGAACGTTCCCTGCGGTTCCAAAAATTCATTCGTGTCCCTCACTATTCGTCTTCTTTCAATTCTGGAGCACCCTATAAATCCATTTTGAATGATATCTATAATAGATATGCGGTCTCGCCAATCTTCGAATGATTCGTAAAGGAGCAAAACTCCTTTATAATAGGCATCGATCTACCGGAGATTCCTGTATCCTCGTTTTACGATGCTATCTATTCCCTGCTATACCTGAATTCCATCTCTTGAGATCGAGTGTTGATTTACCTCGGAATTTAGCATCGATCTTATTCTTGAAGTTACGGACGACCCGGTTAAGGTTGCCCGTGAATTAAATAAACTCATCCATCTCCCGATTGTGGTAATTGAATTATCTTATCTTCTGTTTCAAACTTATTTTCGAATCAAAATTCTCTTTGATTTGATTTCTATCAAAATTGAATTCCTATCCTTATTTTGAAAATTCATTCCTGTATCGTCGAGCAAAGAAGTGTATTTGTAAATTAATATTAAAAATGTTTTAATATATGCTGTGTTGTTTGAGTTGTTGATGTTGATTTGGGTTTTCGATCGATTCGTCTGATCAATGCTATCGATAGAATTTCCAAAACACTTGAACAGAACAAACTGACACAATGTTGTTTTCAAATTTGGTAAACAAAATAGTTTTGGATTATTATATTATATATAAATATAAGTTTTCTGAAATTAAATTGTTAATGAATTTGTTGTCTGAAAATAATAATATTTGATTTTCATTTATTGTTTTGTAAACCATTGACTATTACATAATATAAATAAATGAATTTATAAACTTGGTATAAATTGATTTGGAATTTGAAATGAATTTAATTCAGAAATTTGAGAATTTAGTTTCCGGTGATTTCGAACTTTGGTTTTAAAATTTTAAAGTATATATTATTGAAAGTATTTTCGAATAGAAATCGTTTCCAAAGAATTTTAAAATGTTGAAATCATTGCTCTTCTATTTGTCGCTGGAAAATAACTTCGGTGATGGTGGCCGCATCATCGACATTCATTTTCGAGTTTCGAAGTGGAGATACTATTCTGTAGCTTTGCTACGGTTTTGTTTTGAAAATATTTTGATTTGAATTTCTTCAGTATAATTTGATTTATATATATATAGGTATCTTATTTTAAAAATTTAATATGATTTGATATAAATATATTATATATATCTCTAAATTGTTTAAAGTTAATCGGAAATCTAATTCTTAAATTTTGTTAAAGGGTGATTTTAATTATAAATAAAACCAAAATTTGGAATAAATATTTAAACTTGAATAATTAAATTGGGAAAATTTTATTTGTATATTGTTCAACTGCATTCTAATACAACTTACCTAAATCATTCAGAAGTTGAATATGTAATTGGATAATATATAAGATATATTGAATTTATAAATAAAATTTGAGTGTTTATAATAAATGTTATACACTAAATTTTGATTATAAGGATGTTAATAGAGCTAGATAGGATAATAAGTAAAATTCAGTTAATAATGGAATAAATTGTTTTGAAAGAACTAATAAATTGAAATTTGATCAACTTATGAAAATACCTTGAATTTAAAAGCAATTAGTAAATATAAATTAATTTAAATCGAAACTTTTATGGTTTAAATTAATTTATATGGGTTAAATATATGTGATAAGATATATTAAGTAGAATAAATTTAACAATAATTTGGAATAAAGAAGAATTTAAATTGCTAAAAAAAATTGATTATAATATAAGACTATTCAAGTTTATGATTTTAGAAATTGTTAATAAAGGATAACTGGATAATAAAACAATGAATAAATGAGATAAATAAAATAAAATTTTGTTTTGAAGAAATGTTTTGGTATCAAATATTAATAAATTAGAATTAAATCAACTTATTGAAATACCCTGAATTTTAAATCAAATATTGAGTATTAATTAAGGTAAATTGAAATTTATACGGTTTAAACTAATTGTTTTATTTTGTTTCAATCTGTTTTTTCTTTTTGGTTGTTTCTATTCTCCTACCTCCTTCCTTTTCGGGGACGAAAAGTTTTCAGTGGGGGAGAGTGTAACGACCCGTAAATTTCAACTGTTTTAATAACGTTATTAATTGAAATTTTGTGAAATTTTAAACGATAAAATTTTGAAATATAAATTTGATATTTGGAATACGTCTAGTTAAACATAGTAGCTGATAAATTTTCGTCCGAAAATATGGAAGTTTATTTCGCGCGTAAATTTACTTCAATTTAATCAGTTAAAAGCGATGAAAATAAAATGTTTCCGAAACCTAAATAATTTTACATAGAAAAATTCTAAACCATCTTCTGAGCAAGATGTCAGTTTGTCGTTTTTCCAAATTCGGACATCTTTGGCTCCGTCGATCTTATTTTTCAGCGTTTTTCTTGCATTTTCCGCTATTAGAAATTCGAATTTTATAATTCAATCGAATCACTGATATCTGTATACCGTTTTGATCGTCTCGCCGCGCTGATCTCAACGGTATATTTATTTCTGTATTTTGAGATCCGATACACGACGAAAGCGATGAAGCGATGCGTCATATCGGTACCGAAACTAGTGACTTTTGGGATTTTCTTTCTTTTCAAAAATTTGAACCGCTGGTCACGACAATAAATTTCCTTTAATTTTCCAGCTATTTGCATTTATATTTGCATGCGTGACTTTCAATATTCTACCGGTTTCCAATGACAAATATTTCTTTTGCTGTTTGGTCTCATGTTTCAATGAAATTGAAATGAAAGAAAATGTTGCCAGCACATACTCCCCTCCCAGACCCATCACGCAAGCTTCATCTCTCCACCACAAAGCAACGCCTTCTCTTTCCACTTCCCATTTTTCCTTCACCTCACTACGTTTCTTCTGGCGCTTACCCAGATCCGCAACTACCACGCAGCCACCCAATGGCCGAACTTCTGACTTGTCGAGCACAGCAAACGCCAATCACCCACCACCATAGGAATAGCAGCCCACGTCCTATAATTCCTCCGCCCATGAAGCTTCCCCACCACTGCCGAGAAGCCCGCCTTCTCCTCCCCACCTCTCAGCCAAACACCCTGACCCTACGTGCCACAAGTGCAGCCACGCATACCCACGACAGCAGCCCATGCGAGCCTCTCCTCCGACCTCTCCTATCACGTGAAGCCCGCCACACCATCTCGCCGTGCCCTGCTCCTTCACGTCCGTGCCCCACCCCAGCCGAAACCCCATGCCGAGACCACCCCTTTCTCCTCTAGTTTACCCCACCGCTGTTTTCCTCCTCCTCTGTCTATATATGTATGCATGCAGTAAGTTGTATATATTTATAAAGTTTCAAAAATATGTGAAGAATTTTATTTACGTGTTTTAAAAGACATTGATCTTTAATATAATAACAAAGTTAGTTGTATATGTGTATATTTGATTCAGTTATTAGCTTGCAGACTTAAAAGAATAATAATATAAAGGATATAAAATATGTTAGTATGCACATGTAGGATGGTTATGAATGTTGTATATTATAGATGCGTTTTGTTTTGAAATATATACCATGATTTTCTTTGTTTTAATATGGGTAGTTATAGAAGTTTATAGGATATCAGTTATATATATATATTCGGCTATTGCTTGGCAAAACAAGAATGAACACGAGTGATGGAGATATTATCTTAAGTATAAATAAAAAATACAGTTTCGAACCTTTATTTTATAATAATTACAAAATCACATATATTTTTATAATGTAGCTTTTGTAAGTAGATGGTACTTTATAATATGTACAGTATGATATTAATCTTGCTATATTAACCAATGATGTAGGTATATATGTTTATATTTACAGTACAAGAGTCTTATATGAAGATATGTTTATAAGTTTACAAGGTCCGCATACATGAATGTATTTTTATTGATTTTTGCAAAAATAATGTGTATGATCTGCATGTATGACATTTTATAATATAAGTCTATAACAAAATTTTGTTTGCATATCAGATCGCTTGTTTAAATTACAAAAGTCATGTTAGTATTTGGGTCAGATGAATTTAATATAAACGCATATAAATGAATGCATAGTTTATGCATTTGTACTTCTCTGTTATAGCTATCTATAGGGTAGGTTGCATAGTACTGTTTATTTTATGGATGTATATAATAGTAGTAATAGAGTTGGCACATATATATATATATGTTGTACGCAGCCTATATTTATGCTACATGATTTTTATTTTTATTATTATAATATGTATATGTGTTGATTTCAATGTGTATATATATTTAAATCTATGATTTATTTAAAAAGGAACGTGTATTTTAAATTAAATATTAGGTTTAAGGAAACTTACAATATAAAAGACATCTCGCCTAAATTTATATCTAGCTAATTTGATCCGTTCTCATTGACTTCTGTTATCAGCTCTATTCGTCGAGTTCGTGCCAATCTACTTTGCTTTGCAATTCGTGCTTTGGATTTCGTAGCTCATTTCTTTGTCGAATCTCTCTAGCCTCGAAAGGTGAGCACTCACTCACGATTAACGTTCTTTTATTTATTAAATTTGATTTCAATTGAAACGACAATTGAAATATGCTGCAGTTAGTTACTTACACTGTTTTATATATGCTATTACCTATATCAGTTCACCTGTGACATCTGACACCATTATCTGTTAATTATTTATGCGATGATAATACAGTTTGGCTGATAATTGATTGATTGTTGATGTTTATATTGGACGTTAAATAGTATGCAATTGAACTTGATATAGGATAGTTAAATGTTAAATTTGATTAACTGACATTTGTATAATATGACCCCTTTAACTGTTAAATTTATTGACACGTAGGATTTGTTTAATTACACTTTGAACCGCTAAATGTATGTTGTTAAATTGATGATGTATGGAATTGTAAATTGAATGACAAGCCAACCGTAATGTAATAATCTTTAATCTACATGAAATGATAGTGTAGATTCTAGAAATAATTATATTAATTCGTACAAATAACAATGCGAATTAATACGGTTATTTCGGGATTATTTGAGTTGATTATTGGATTGATATTGATTGTTGTTATTGTTTGTTTATTTACTTTGACACCATCCCAGTTATCACACTGCAAGTTCCCTTTGCTATGTTTTGATTTTAAATTGAATTGGAATCGGGTTGAAATGATAAATACCCAAATTGAACTTTGACCTTGGATATAGAGAATTAAATAAAACCCGATTGGTCAATAATTTGATTTGAAAATAAATTGAAGATTTTATTTGAATAAATAAAATGGTTTTGTAATGAAGTTGAAATTTGAATTTTAATGAAAGGAAAATGTTAATATTAATAATCTGAAACAAATATTAACAATGTAATTGATGAAAGAATGTTGTTTAATTTGAGAAATGATTGAATTAAGTTTGAAATGATTTAATAATTAAGTTTGAAATTATTAAACTTTGAAATTATTTAATAATTAAGTTTTGAATTATTTAATAATTAAGTAAGATTGAATTATTTGATGATTAAATTAAATTGAATTTTTGAATAAGTGAATTTTACTTCGTAATAATTGAAATTGAGTTTCTTTATTAATTAAGTTTGGAAAATCATTTAAGTAAGTAAATAAGTGAAATTAAATTTCTTTATCAAGAAATAAAATGTGATTTATTGGAATTAATGCAAGACTTGGAATTTAAAGAATTTGATTTGAAGAATTTAATTTAATTCAAATTGTAAGTTTTGAAATAAGGAAGTTGAACTTAAATAATGGATTTAATGAATTGGAAATTAAACAGAAATTGTTTTAAATGAAAATTTACTTAACGAACATTGAATGAAATTGATAAATGGATTTAAATCGATTTGAAGGTTAAATTAATTTAAATGATTTCGAAATGAAACTTATATACGAATTTGAATCAATATTTGAATTGTTTTAAATAGAAATTGAAATTGAATTATAAGATTTTGAAATGATAATTTGGAAGCTTTGAAACATGAATTATGGAAATTGTTTTAGAAAGACAAATGAAATGTTGATTTACAAATTCTATTTGAAATTGAATTGATTTGGATTTTTGAAATATATTAAACGACCAATCGGTGTAATAATTACGAGAGTTATTAAAGAGACCTGAATCGGTTTTGGATATACTCTCTATCTAAACCGAAAACCACTTTAATAACTATACGCGGAGTGATGATCCAGAATGAAGTGGTTGGAATGATGTACGTGATGACTGAAGAAAGAGAACGATAATGGATAGCCTTGACACTTGTGTCAAATTGGAAATGACTAAAACAGGAGCCGTGCCGGGCCAATGGAGGATTAGCTACCTCAAGTGGACACACTTCTTCGAACTACTCATTACTTGTTGTCGATTGGTGCACCCTTAATTTTGGGAGTGTTGTTTCACGGTGTTGCGGGCGCTGCGGCGTTGCGTTCTCACTAGTCCGGATCAGGCAAACGGTAGTATCACTACCTTGGGTATTGCCTCATGTGCCTTGTCATACTTGTATCCCTTATTCGCGACCACTACGAATTTGGTTTGTACCTTTAGTATATGGATTGCCCTCTGGTGACTTCCGGTTTTGGGGAAACTACGGTCTTGTATATGCTTTTGGGAATAAAAATGTGTTAAGGGTGCAATGGGCCATGACTAACACTATTTTGATATCTTTATATTACTGATAGACATTATCTACTTATCGTACACTACTACATAGTAGATAGTTTAATGGATCCTTAAAGGATGGTTATTCCAAACATCCTTTGAGTTACTTGTATTTCAATTGCTATTTCACTTGAGTTGGATTTATTGATATAAGAATGTTAATCCTGACTCGAGTGTCTTGTGTTTTTGCTTTATGCTCGGGTCAGACTGAGTGTACCAGTATTCAAGACTCACCTTTGAAGTTGGAGCTTTGCTTGAAGATCCAGCCATCTATTCTGCTTTCAGTATTCGATGATTCCAGTGATGTATTCTGATTTGTATCTGATGTATCGTATTACTCTTCCATTGTATCTGGTTTAACTCTGATGTAACTTATATATTTATATAGTAGCTTCATGAACTACTATCTCTTTTATTTCCGCTGCACTTATTACTCTGTGTCTGTGATCTGTGATTATTTATTTACTGTATATGTTTAGTTTTGCCAAATTTAAATTAACAACGCGGTATTTTGAGCAATTCAATTCCGGCATGAGTGTCTACCTATACACTTATAATGGATGCGAATGGTCCAAAATAGCGGGTCGTTACAGCGGCCTTCTTCCCTTTGCCTGTCCGGCACTCATGAGCATACTGTCCCTTCTTATCACACTTATAACAGATTACTTCTGCTTTTCCCTTCTTGGCATCTCAACTCTTCTGAGCTCACTTCTTATGGAAAAACTTCCTCTTCTGGTTCTGCCCTCCTTGAGCTCCTCCTGCCTTGTTACCTTCAAGATGAGCAAGCATCTCTTCCTACCTTAAAGCCATCTCAACAACTACATCACACGGATCTCTAATATGTTATATTGTGGTCTTAGCAAACTCAAGCTTCAAGCCATGAATGAACTTCTCATTCCTTTTAATGACAGTGTCAACTGTAGTGTATCTGTACCTCGATAGCTCCTCAAATCTTGTTACATACTCAATCACTGTCATATCTCCTTGCTCCAACTCCATAAACTTCTGAGCAGAGTTAACTTAGCGATCTCTGACATAAATCTTTCCTCGAACCTCCTTCTAAATTCAGCCCAATTCATGGTCTCCTCATTGACTCCCACAGTAACACTGTTCCATCAAAACAGTGATGCTCCTTGTAACTATCTAGAAGCAAGCCTTCTCTTTTGCACATCATTAGCCCCAAATCAGCAAAAATCCTCTCACAATGAAGTAACTAGTTCTCCACTTCAATTTCATCTTCAGTCCCGATAAAAGGTTTTCTTCCCATCCTGGCATAATCTCTACACTATACAACATAGTTATTGACCATTGGAGCTTCCTGATTTCCTCCTTCGGCATTTCCTCCAACTAAACCCGCAGCAACTCCTGCCTGCATCATGTTGGCAAAGAATTAGTACATAGCTGCCATATCAATTTATGGCACTCCAGCACCCACATTAGCAGCTTGTGCATGACCTGGATTCTTCTAGTGTTTGGTCCGGCATTCACATTGGTTGTGGTGCTTCCTCAACCAATGTTAACTCTTCCACTCCTAGCATCCATATCTTACGTCCTTAAAATCTGCATTCGAGTCTTTGTAATATACAGAAGAATAGCCTAAGAGAGATGGTAGAATAGAGATAAAGCGTATACTTATATATAGCAAATACAACCATGTTACTATAGCGTTATCCAATACCCCAATCTTTTCTCTAATTCCTTAGGATTATGTTTTCAAAATCATTTTAAGTTTGAAACTTCTTTTAAGTTTCCACAACCTATGCTTTGATACCAAGTTGTAACATCCCCTATCTTGAAGCCCGAAGCTAAGCGCTACAGATGCTGCAGTCATCCGTAATATTAACTTCCAATGACAAAATACAGTAATGTTAACAGTATCCATAATAGCACGTGAATATGAAATAAAATCAACACAGATTTAAAAAAACTTTTCCGATTACATTTCAAATCAGTATTTCATATTCAAATACATAATCCCAAAACGATTCCCAAGTTTTTATTAAATATATTATTACAAAATACGCCAAGAGCGACATATGAAGATGCTCCTTTGGATGATTAGAGTAGTAAATGGACAAATTAGTCTTTATACAACACAGCGGAAATAAAACTAAATAGCTCCTATATAGCTAGCTTTGCCTCCAGCACATCTTTAGAAGCTTATTCGTCCAAACTACTAACCTAAAAAACCTCAACTCTCAATCTACTCAAATCACATATTGAGCACCCAGGAGTTAAAGGGGGGAAAACATAAACTTCGTGTCAGACATAAAACCTGGTGTGAACAAACTATTACATCTCGGTTTACTGATATTAAGTGAGACCACGCCGCTTAGCGGAATAGGTTTCCCGCACTAATATCCTTTTAAAAGCATATCTTTTGCAAATCAGAATCCAACAATCAAACTGATTAAAGCAATAATAGTCATATCATATACGCACATAAATCGGGTAATCAATGGACTATCTGTCCCCAAAATATAGTTTTGTTTGGTTAAATATTAACCATTGGCTGACTCGGGCCTACTAGACATACTCAATTATCTAACTTCTGTTAGACACACTTCTGGGCTGACTGCCCCTAACTATCTTCTTCTAGGGCCAACAGAACCTAATGGTTTTGTGGGCTCAACAATAACCTATCTTCCCTCTATATATTCCTTTCTATGTGTAACCTCATTTTAGTCTTACATGTGACAAAGCCCTACACATTGGAATTTTGGACTTATATTAGCTAGGGGCTTATTAGCTAAAGTATAGGGCGTGACCCTATACCAGTCCCATCCGATATTCTAACATCTGAGTCATTTACTTAGGGCTAACTACCCTATTAAATTTTCCTTGAAAACATTTCTTTCAAATTGATTTAACCCTTTAAATCATACTTAAACAAGGAAGATATACTCTTTGCTTTACTCAAACATTATTGACATGATATACATACTTTACACAAAGCAATGTTGATGAAATATAATGGGATTATCTATCCCTCCAAAGTAAGTTCAAAATCCTTTTAACTTAAAGTTCTTAGGCCATGAAACAAAGGTAAACCATTCGAAACCTTTGCTTAAAAAATTTAAACAATACCTTTCGAACCCATTGAAAGTACCCTTAACTACCATACCTCGTAACACTAAGCCGAAAGGCCAAAACATACCTTTCGAAATCATTGAAGGTATCCCTTCGAAAGCTTTATAAACCATAGACATCCTCTTTTCAAAACACTTTAAACTTGCCTTACGAAAGCATTGGAAACCTTCCATTTAAAAACCCAAGTGAACCTTTCGAAAACATTGGGGTATCTCCCCTTGGAAACCTTCATTATATACCTTTCGAAAGTATTAAAACTCCTTGCTTAAAAAAAACCTTTCGAAAGCATTGGGTCTAAGGATAAATTTATGGAACATAGCTTCGAAACATTTTAAAATCATTCCTTTTGAAACCTTTGGGTTTAACTTTTAATATAAACAAAGGGTCTTAAAGAATTAGGGCGAAAGCAACCCTTTTGAAAGTATTATTCATAAGTAAAAGAGAGTGGATGGTTTCGAAACCAACCCCTTCAAAGGCATGGGGAAGCAGCTTCAAAGTTTAAGGAAAAAGAACCCTTTCGAAGGCATTGATTTGAAAGGTAGAATGAGGCAGTATGGGTTTCGGACCCTTCGAATGCTTACTTTAAAAACAAAAGGCGGTAATCTCTTTTGAAAAACCTTTTCTAATACAAAGGCATATTTGACTAAGTCAAAGCTATTTCCTTCGAAAGCCTCATTCCACCTATCTCCAATCCACTACGTACCAAGGAATTAATACCATGTGTGTTGGTTTCGACTAGATTAGAGGCGGTAGCATGGGGTCGAAAGGTTGCTACTGAAAGTAGCGAAGCAACAATCCTTTACAAAACTGATTTTTAACTTTTTAAAGTAATATCTTTCCAACTAACTTTACTTATTTGTCAACATGTAATTGGTTGCCAAATATTTTTCAAAATCTTTTCTAAAAGTGCTGCCGAATTCAATAATTAACAATTTAAAACATTTTACAAATTGCCCCTTCTCCTTTTTTTTCAAACATATAAAACATGCATTTAAGTCCCATACCTTAAATAATTTTATATCTTTAATAAAATACTTAGGAAAATTCTCCAAAAATTCCCATAAATCACTTTTAATGTGTTTTCTAACATATTAAAATTTCTGATCTAAAGCTAACACATTATGGCCGAAATTAATTTTTAAACCCAATTAACCGTTTTCTTTACTAGAGAATTCATGATAAATCCACAGCAACCTAAAAAATTATGAAACTTGAAACCCATCTCTAAAATAATGTTTCTGACCTTATATAAAAAAAAGCAAGCCATTTGAATGTCATTTAATAGGTTTTCCAAATTAATTCTTATCATAAAATCTATATGAAATAGCACAAATCATCAACAAGCATATATTTCCTTTTAAACAATTAAAACACAATATTTTTGCAAAATTAATTCGGATTTTATCTTAAAACCAAAAACAATATAAATGAGATGTAATCTATTATTCACCTTAGCTTGTTTGTTAAGAAGGTTGTGATTTGCTCTTGAATTGATTTGATTAAGCTTCCTACCTGAATCCGTATCTTCCTTTAACTCACTTCTAATGGTTGTTGGCCAAGCTCTATATTTAGTTTTGTTTGTGAATATTGTAAATGAGAATGGGTTAAGGGTTTAGGGTTTAAGAATATAATCTATTCCTATTTTGCCCTTATCTTATTACCTTTACTTACTTCAATTTAAGTTCCCATTTGTTTATTCAGTACTTATGACACGGCTACCGTATAACTATACAAATCTCAATCCTTTAACCATTTACATTATTTCATTTAATTTATCTAGTTAAATGTCCTAAATAATGTTTGTCAAAATTAGGCTCATTACAGATACGTTATTGAGAGTTAGTTTATCTTGGATTATATCTATTGACCTTAGCCTTTGAGATATTAAAATTTAAAAAAAATCGATGATCCGTATTTCTCGGCACGACGTAGTTGGAGCATGTCAGAAAGTGTGGTTTGTCACATCACCTTCGCTAGTTGTGTGATATTTTGAACATATTCATCATTTATAGATCTTTTTGGTAAAATCGAATATCATATTTTCTTAAGTGGCGCCTTTTAGTAACAATAATATACATGCATTCTCTACATCAAAAACTATATCACTTTAGGATACACAGAATTTGGTATTGGTCAAAATTCCAATATTTTACACAATCAACTTGGTTGGTCCCAAAAAAAGTCCTTGGTTCGATAATAATATTTATTGTTAACTAATCTACTATGGCCAGATATTTTTTCTTTGAGTTCACTATTGTTGACTATGATACTAAACTCATATAACCGAGGAGATGAATTCTCTATTGAATGGTGCTTCACTTCCAATGCTTCAACTGAGACCCAACTATAGTCACTCGATGGATTATCATGCCATGATTTAACTATAACCAACGTGGAGTATTCACATTGAAGTTCCACATATTCTCAAGTTGAGAGTACTATGTAACATTTTCACACCGAGATTTTCTATCTAACCTTGTTGTTATCTACCAACAAGAAACTCTCAGATGAGTCATTCGATATTATCTAATAACAATAAATACATAACTTCTTGGCACTCCTAATATCTTCGAGTAATACAGTGTCTAACGTTTGGAAAGTGTTACACATTCTGCTCTTAATGGATGAATTGATATCCTTCTCTTGACATCTTGACTAGGAACTACTAAACCAAAATGTCATTTTATTTTGTGATTAATTACTCACAATTGCAACTATTTGAAACTACAATCTCCTTATATTTCATTTTAAGGGTTTTGTTATTATATACTTTAAATTAATTATTTAATTAATTGTATCATAATATAACAAAGTATATAAAGGAAAACAAACTATACGAATAGGCATTTGAGGTCTTTCCACCTTGGGTAAACTTCAAAATCATCTAGTTGATCGAGTTAAATTACCACGTCAGAGTCATGCACAAACTTCCTAGGATATGAGACATGGAAGACATCGTGAACACTTTCATCTTATGAGGTAAGTTGACTTTATATGCAAGGTTCTTAATCTTCTCAAGGATCAAAAAAGGTCCAAGTACTAACTTCCCCCTGTTACTAAATCGAACTGGATTCTTACGGAGAAATTATAACAAATATCATGCCCCTAATGGAGAACTCTATGTGACAATAACCCTTATCAGTGTAACTCTTTTTTCTTCCATGTATACCTTATATTTGTTTCTGAATAATCTTTATCTTCTCTAAAGTTTCTCTCTTACATGTAGCCTAAGTATCGTTTCCTCACATTTCCCACCGATATGATGGTGTATTGCATGGCCTTCCATATAATGTTTTGAATGGTGCGATATCAATGTTTGAATGATAATTATTATTGTTTGCGGACTCTACTAAATGTATATAGTCCTCCTACCAGCTACAAGGGATGAATATGCAAGCTTGTAAAAATTATTCAAATGCACGATTTGCACACTCTGTTGGACCATCTGTCCATGGGTGGTATGTTATGCCCGAGTTGAACTCCATCCTTATTTCACCTTACTAGCTTCTCCAAAATCCACTCATGAATAATGGTTATCTATCGTTCAACAATCCATGGAATTATACTACCTAATACACATATAACTCACCCAATTTCACTGTCATTCTATTTGACATTATAGGTATGAAATAGGCATTCTTTTTTAGTCTATCAATGATAACACAAATGCCACCATACACTCCTTTCATCCTAGCCAACCTACCGATAAAGTCCATCAATATCTTCTTTCACATCCACTATGGAACTTCAACATTGTAGTAAACAACATAGATTATTCAACTTAGCTTTTACAACCCAACAATCCATACATTTGGAAATAAACTTTCCAATATCCTACTTCATTCTTTCCCAATAAAATATCCATTTCTTATATCTTCACATTTTATTATCTCCGGGATTGATCATTAAATTTGAATGATAGCACTCACTTAGACATTTTCTCTAACTCCACCACATCAGAAGCGTATAACCTCCCATCCTTACTATAACGTCTCATAATTTTACAATATTAATTAATTCAATTAAAAAGGTAAAATCGTAATTTTACATAAATGGTAAAATTGTAAATTTTTATAGAAGCTGGAAGTAGGCTTTCGAACATATAATATTGCATCCAGAATGTCGTTTATAGTTAGAATGTATATAATATATACACATATAGATATGGATATTGATATTGATACGCATATACATATACACATACACGTACACATACATATATATAAGTTGTAAAATTTGATAAAACATACCAAAAATTGACTACGAAAAGGTTATACCCAATGGAATTTTTGTCATAAATTGACTACGAGATTTCAGCCTAATTATTATTTTCAACTTATAATAGAACTCTAATTCTATATCTTTTTCTCCAAAAATCTTGCCTCCACTTATATAATCCAAATCCCTAAATCAATTACAAATTCTCTATATCAACTCTAAATTAAACAAATTAGTATATGAAACAGATCATCACGAATAGGGCTATGCAAATATATCAAAATTATCATGAGAATTGGAGTTTTGAAGTTGAGGAATTTCCAGGTAGTGAAAAAGAAGGAGAATTCTAATAGGATCGGAGAAGAAAAGCAGCAAATCGATGAGTGGGACCATCCTATTTGGTTATGTGTTTGTAAAAAATAGTAATTCAACTTTTATGATTGTAAATCACATTATAATGGATGTAAGTGAAAATTAAAAGTGGTTTTTTAACATGATTAGGGAGTATTATATCATGGCCAGATAATTGTAAAAAAGTAAATTTTATAGATTGTAATTAACCAAAGTTAATCACTCTCTAATTAAAAAAGTACAAAATACAAAAGTACTCCAATTAGAGATATACATCAAAATTGTAGTTCTCAATGACATGAATTCATTAGTTGTGTTCGTTCACTGACTGGATTAGTGGATTGATCTAGAAATCGCATCGGAAGATTCGATAAACGTGGACCATCCGTTTGGGTTCACTGGTGAAACGATGATGATAGAACGAATGAAGGGCATGTGCATGTAGTGGAAGATGAATAGGGAACAAGCCACTCCAATTACCTAAGATCGCTGCATAGTGGCATAAACCGGAGAAAAACCATCAACGATGGTAGAGATTGACGATGTCGCCAGAGGCGAAACTATGGGTGGTGGCATGTTTGGCATAGTAGGCCGAGTGTAGCAATGGTATTCTAATAACAGACAAAGATCTGGATCGACGACAATGGCGTGTTGAAGGTATCAACTAGGGTTTTGGTTGGGGCAGTCCTGAATTCGCCAGTACTATAGACAACCGGGAAAGACAATATAATAATATATTAATTAAATTATTTAATAAATTACTATAGTGCCCTTGAATTTTAAATATTTATATCTTTCGCATACGACTCCCATTTCACACGCGGCTCGTGGCATCATGATCGTAGAGAGATGAGGAATATTTTGGTATATAATTTACTGTATTTTAAGATACTTTAGAAAATTGACTTATTTAGGTTATTCATTACATAAGAGATTTATACTATGGTGTTTTGGTATGTTGTGGTAAGAGGAAGAACATTTTTCATGAAGATATGTTAGGGCTTGATCTAGTAGCATCGTAGATGGTGGGGCAATGACAATTTTTGGGCTCGGTCCTAATAGTGTCATAGATCATTTGGCAATGATTAGCTTGGACTTGACCTCAATAGTTATGTGCAATATCAAGGACAACGAGTTGGGACATTGAGTTCAATAGTATTTCATACGGGGCATGTGAGTTGATACTTTGAGTTCAATAGTATTTCATACGGGCCATATGAGTTGAGACTTTGAGTTCAATTGTGTAACAACCGAGATTGTCGACCCTCGAAAATTGACACTAATACATCCACTGTATTGCGTGCCGAGTAATCGAATGCTGGATAACCCAATTATTAGGGAAAAAGAAGAAGGAAGAAGACAGGAAGAAACTAAACAACACATATTCTCACTACGGAAAGAATAATCTATAATATGCAACAAATCTTTATAGAAAAACAAACTATAATATATGTATATACAGACATCAATCGGAGTATACTAACTTATTTCAACCCAGACAGTTATAACAGCATGTCCTTACAACCGTTGAGAAATACAACCAAAAAACAACACACCGGAACACAAAGAAATACATAGATACGTCTTGGACCTCCAGCTCGTCTCCTGAGCTCCAAAGCATCCAAACTAAATCTGTAATATGCTCGGTCTGACTCAAGCATTATAATAAAATAATACCCGAGTCGGTCTGGTGAACCAGCATGAGAAAACACACCGAACTGGATTTTAATGTTTCAAAAATCTTTTGAAAATAATGGTATCTCGTAAGACGACGCTGCATATAAACACGGATGGTTTTTCCCTTACGATAACCAAATCATTTAATATGAAATTCTCTAATATTATAATAGTGTCTAAAATATAAATACTTATTAATCATAGTTGAAATTGTTACATTAATTAAATTCCAGCGTAATAGGTATATACAACTAAAACCGTAAAGGCACGTATTTGAGAATGGATCCATACAATGACTGGGCTACTGGGGTACCGTCCATCATGGTGCATCTTTAGATAAAATAACGCTGAGGACCTCGCCAGGATCCCTTGCCAACATAGGACCGACCTACCACTTGACTAGTAGTACCGAATATGATCACCCCTCCGTTAATGGGCCCCAAGCATACAAATAAGAGATAATATTGACTCTAGATAGGGATGATCATACCCTACTTGGGATCAACCCACTTAGCTCTTGTGCATCTCTCATGTTTTAGTCATTTCTGGTTGATGAGGTTTGAGGCTACGTTTTACCATTTATATAGCACTTCCCACTTGGAATGCTAACATTGCCCTCTAGGAAACAATGCAATGCCAACATTCATTCATACAAGTTCGTTCTAGGATTGAACGAACCCGAAGGCATTACTTCTACTACATCCATTTCGGAATCACCCTTAGGATCCATCGTCAATTCCATCATCTTCAAGATGTCTTCACTTCTAAACACTTTAGTTGGATCGAAGTGGTTTTCGAATAACATATCCGATCCCGGTCTCTTCGAAACAACAGTCGATAGTTTCTAGTAAACTCAACCCCGTTTCTTTAGGAAATAAATAGTCAAAGATAAGAGTGGAGATCACCTTCTAACTATTAGTGGATGGATTTCCTTATCATTTGTCCTAGGAGAAAGAAACATGATTTATACTTACAGTACAGCATCATCAAAGATGACTGTGCTATATAACTCACGTGTTTCTCCTAGATATTTCCAAAATTACGTTTTGGGTCCATATTTGATTGTCGGTTATTTAACTATCAAATAAACAAACAACAACTAATTCCATGTGAGATTTATTTATCCATAGCAACTACTAAGCCTCAACAGAAATCTTTATTTAATAAATCTCATTTCAAAACATTTATCAAAAACATTCCTATACTTATCTCTCTTACATAAGTATACCCATAAAACATTTGTGAATAACTTCTTACTTCCAAATCTGGTTAAAAACGGTTAAACCATTGTTGTTTAAATTGGAGGTAAGGACAACCCTAAACACTATTCCTTCGATGTTAAGCATGGAACAGATGTTCCATATCACCATTTTTAAAAGGTCAGTTTATAGAAACCCAGAACTTAAATTCTTTTTATATTTCTTTCGATAAATCCTTTTTAATTAAATCTATTTCATTCATGAAATCTCTTTTACTTTAAATCCAAATCCATTTCAAAATACTTTCTAACTTCCCAAATTCATTTATAAAACCCTTTATAAATATTCAAGATCATTTGTAAAACTTGCTTTTGTAAATATCTGAACTTTTTATATAAATTTCGTATAAATATCCGAACCTTTTTATAAACTCCCTTTATGAATATCCAAGTCATTTTCTAAACTTCTTTTATAAATACCCCAAAATCATTTATAAAGCTTCTTTATAAATCTTTCCTATTTAAACAACTTCATAAATAACCTTAAATCACTTAACTTCCTTTAATAAGCAAATCCATTTTATAAATCTTCCTTAGTTGTGAAATATTATTTGCTTAAAAACTCAAATCCATTTACCGAAAACACTTTATAAATTTCTAAATTTCTTTATCAATATCTTTGCAAAAACTTCTTTCTATAACATGGAAAACCATTCCCATTAGTTAAAAAACATCTTTAGTAAAACCATTTGTCAAATCATCCTTTAAATATCTTGTTCAAAATGCAATATCTTTGAAACCTTTTTAAAAAGAAAAGAAAATATTTATCCTTACAAAATCAAAAGGAGGCTTAGCGATCACAATGGTGCTTTTAATTTGGTTTTACTTATCCAGTTTAACATGGCGTCACATAACAATAGGACTATAAGGGATCAGCACATAACCATCAATCAACTTAAGTAAATGTCCAAGTTAATTATAATAGCAGAATAGTGTTTTGTTCTGCTAATTTATGTCATTTAGTTTTTCTAATCATATGTGGTTACTTAAGGGTAAGTGACACAGAAATCCCTTGATTTAGAAAAAAATTGAAAGAAAATAGTTTAAAACAAACTGATTACTTAAACTCAAAACGATTTTAGAATAAATAAAAAACCCTTTTAAATGAGAATCAAATCCTTGTTAAATAGTAATTAAATTCTAATTAAAAGTAATTAAATCTTATTTACATCTTACTAACATAATTAACTTTAATCAAAGATTAATTAAATAAAACCCCTTTTTAAAATAATAATTAATTAATAATTATCTTAAATAAATAACTAAATAATAATTAATTAATCCTTAATTAATAATTTGATAATAATTAACTTTAATTAAGTAATAAATCATGATTAACTTAATTGAATAAAATTTAAGTTTAAAAACCATTATTAACCAATGATTAAGTACTAATTACCGTTATTAATTAATTAGATAATCGTTAAATAAATAAATGATTAAAAATTAGATAATTATTATCTAATTACTTTATTAAAGTTAGAAAACAATTCAAGAAATATTTCTAAGTGAAAACAAGTTTGGATTAGAAACTAGTTAAAATTTTTCGAACTGCACGTATAACGACTATCGCTATACCGACCCATAATTTCAAAACTTGAAATTTTGATTATCCAACTATTAAAACTTCCCTTTAAGACTCTTATCCTCCTTGAAACATGAAAATAAACTTTTGAAAACCAATTTAAAGTTTCTTGAAAATATTTCTCTTTGGAACAAAAATCAAACTTTCGACAAAAAACAGATTCCTATGTTGCTTTTGGTTAGCGAATTGCTACCTTTATGTCATGAACCCACATACAACAAATACCATTTTCAAATATAATATCACATTATAACATTATAGCACCATTATAAACAAAGTATTACTTCACAACACTAACTAACTTTGTCAATATTCAAGATATAATCTTTATCGCCTACTCAAACTTCGACATAAGCAATCAACACAAAATCAACATATATGCATGCATACACAACATGTAACATCACTACATACTTAAGAAACATTTTAACTCATAAATTTTACAACTTTAAAAAAGTTAGTAACTTGAGATTTAAAAACACAAACTCTACTCATTGTAACTTATCTAAATATAACTAAACTTCCATTGAACTTGGCTACAACACTAACAAACCGCCTTAGCTTGAAAATATGACCTAGTGTGACCTTCTATGGTTCAAATAGGCTTAGCCAAGGGCATATTTAGGCTCGGCCCAAGTTGGTTTTGAGGTGTAGGGAATTGGTTTGTGAAGAGAAGAGGTTTGGAAGTGAATCGATGGTGTTTAGTTATATTTTTACACTATTTTCTCTATATTTTCTCTTAGGAATTTGGAGATGGAAGCCATTGAAATACATGAAGATAAGAAGAGGGTTTTGACATAAAAATGTAAATGAAAACAAAGAAGAGGATGTAGAAATTAGAGGGGTATATATAGGCTTATGAATTTTATTTAAAATACATTGTAACGACCCAGAATTTTGAACTAATTAAATTGAGAATATTTAATTAATTTTAAATATTTGAACGATGATTTAATTTGAATCCCGAATATAACTTTGAATTTGGCGATTAAATTATAAAATTTAATCTACTGAATGCTGAATAAAAATTTGAATCTTCATTTTTAAGCTGAAGAAAAATATTTTGAAAGCTTTTAAAATTCGTATTGATAATACTGAAGATAACAGAAGCTTCAGAATCGAATTTGGGAGTGAATTGTTCAGTTTTGAAATTAAATCGTTCGAATCAATATTTAAAAATAGTGTTCCGGGGCGCAGTCTCGGAATTGGACGAAACCAGTTCCATTAGGTCCGGAATATTGTATTTTTGTCGGGTTTCAAATTTCGTATTTATAGGAGTTGTTATGTGAACACACGGTGAGAAAACGCATTGGGATTTTATAACAAATTCAATTTAAAATTTAAATTTTAAACTGGTTAACATCTGCACGTTCGTTCCTTTAATCACGCAGTGAATAACGAAAATAATCGAGCAAAGGCATGGCCGAAGTCTCGTTCAAAAGAAAATCGCGTACTTCTACCCCATACCTTCGTTCATAAAAAAAATCGAAACACAGAAGAAAAGCTTTAAAATGGCCGAAGTCCCTCCTCTCGTTCAAATGAAAGACATCGAACTCCTTCTTCAATTCATACTTCCCCTCTCCCTCTTCTGTTCAAACCCAAGTCGGAAAAAAAAAAAAAAAAATGGGCGTCTTCCTCAAATCATTCGAATCGAAATCTCAGGCGCTTGGAGGAGAGCGACTGGAATCTCGAGCATCAGGCAATTGATACGCGATTCGAAATCGCCGTGGTTTCTTCGAGCGACGATTCGTCGCGATTGTTGATGGAGGAAGTGCAGGCGGCGGCGACGATTTGGAGTCGCGCGCGCGAAGCAATGGGGTGGGTTCTTGGTCCGCGACTTGGTCGCGTGAGTTGGAGGCCGCGTGTTCCGTTCAGGCGCGAGATAGGGCTTCAACACGTGGTGGTTCGGCAACGTAGACTGGAAGCGTGGGCTTCGCGTCTGGAAGGTTCGGCGTCGCGAGCGAAGGCAGGCGGCGGTTTTGGAGTAAAGGGGCGACCTCGACTTCGGCGATGGTGCGGCTAGTCGAGGGCAGCTAGGTTTCAATTTTCAGTAAGGTAATCAATTTTATTTTGCTTTTCGATTAAAAACTGAAATTCATATGTGTATATAACAATGCTGATTTTAGTTATAAAAAAAAAGTATATATGCAGATTTTTAGATTATAGATTACAGAAAGAAAACAAATGGAAAAGAAATAAAAATGATGAAAAGAAATTTTTATAAAATAAAATGCAGTGAAGTTTAAAGGAAAATTTAGTTTTAAAATTTAAATTGTAGAAATAAAATTTTAAGAAAAGAAACTGATTGTAAGTTAAATATGGAAGATATGTAAATGAGACTTTAGTTAAAGAAACAGGAATGTTAGTAGAAATTGAAATGTTAGTCAAATAAATTTATTTAAGAGAAATCATTGGATAATTAAAATTATTAAGCGAAAAATTTATTTATTTGATTTGTTCAAATAGTAATAAGATTATGTAATTGTTATACAAGGTTAAAATAATCGAAGAAACAGTCTGGATTGGAAAATGGGATGGCAAAATAAAATCTAAGGTGAGATTTTCTCACCCAGATTTAAATTTGGATTGCAGTTATTGATTGCTATTTGGATGTGATATTAGATATAGTAGGATATATCTATATATATATAGCAATATATACATATTGGCATATGTATATATTGGATTGATTGATTTCCCGCCTCGTATAGCGGATGAGACCCTATTGCGCCGTTATTAAGCAGATGATATTTATAAAACCCATATACCGCGATATTCCACCTCGAAGTGGAATTGGTATTGTGCTAACGTCTTTGGATGCAGGGAAACAGGTTGGAGGGATCCAACTGGACCCCTTACATTGATTGAATTTATTTATACTGTGATATGAATCTGTGAATGATTATATTGATGTTATTAATCATATTGATATCTGGAAATTGTTTGAAGCTAAAATTTAGCTGAACGGATGTTTGATATTATTGGGTTCCAAAAATAAATGAAATTGAATTTTTGAAATCAAAATAGAAATTTTTAAGTAAATAAATTTTTAGAAATTGAATAAATTCGAAGAAAAGAATTTAAAAGTATAAAAGCTGATTTTTATAATCTTATTGAATAAATTCCAGAATAAAGTGAAAATGCTAAATAAATGGATTTCATAAAACAGTGATTATAAATTGAAGAATTTAATTTAAATTTGGATTTTTAAATAGATTGAAAGAGATAAAGAAATTTATTTTCTTTAAAAGGAATTTATTTAAAAAGAAATAAGTGGGAAGTCCAATTAGAAATTTAATTGCAAATTGAAACGAATTTGGGAAAAAGAATGAAATTTATAGATGTATAAATTGTGAAGTTAAAAAAGAATGAAATTTATAGATGTATAAATTATGAAGTTAAAAAAAGAATGAAATTTATAGATGTATAAATTGTGAAGTTAAAAAAGAATGAAATTTATAGATGTATAAATCGTGAAGTTAAAATGAATGAAATTGTAGAATAGAAGATTTATAAGAAATTAACTTATAAATTGGATTTTTGCTTTCAAATGAAATATTGATCAAATTTTTTAATAAAGGAGATTTATAAATCGAAGTTGTTATAAAGTAGGAATAGAATTTATAAACGTTGTTTTATAAATTCGAAATCAATTGAATTTGATAAATTAAATATAGAAGATTATCAAAGAAGATATATTCGCGTTTCTGGATAGCGAATTTTTATTGAAATAAAATGCGTAGAAATGATTGAAATTGGGTTAAGCGAATTAAATTCACGATTTTGGACAGTGAATATATTATAGAATAAAATGGATTCATTTTTGAAGAAGTGATATTAAAAATGAAGTTAAACATTATAAAGATGTTTTAAAATGTGTTAAATATCGAAATCATAGATTTCAACATTTATTGTTGAAATAGGCGTTTTCGAAAATATAAGGAAATGGCGGACTATAACATTGTTGTTATAGTAAATCATTTCCGAAAGGAAATGTTTTATGTAGTATTGGGATTTATATATCTATTTTAAAATCCGAATCCCTATACTAGTGATTTTGAGTCATCGTAACGATGTTTTATGTAACATTCGTTTTGACTCAAATAAATGTTGTCAAAGTAAATGATTTCCTTAAAGAATGAAATGTATACTTAATATTGATTTAAGTATATAGAATATTTTCCAAGTGTTGAAAATAAATGATTTGTGAAATACTTATTATTAAATAAGTATGGAAATGTTTTCCAAAATGAAATGAAACGTTTTGAGATTTTATCTTCTTAAAGATAAAATGAAATTGAATATTTGAAATCGATTTGAGAATCGTATATCAGTAGATATTTTGAAATATAAATTCACTATGGAATTTATAAGAGAAATGAGAATTCGTTTAAAAATAAATGTTGATTTATTTTTTTTGAAGTGTGGAAATTTAATATCTAGTAAAGATATTTTGGAAGATAAAAAAAAAATTGGAAAATTATTTGGAATCTGATGATGTTGCGCATCTTTATTGATAGTTAAATAACCGACTATCAATAATTACCTTGAATGGTATTTGTTGTGAATTGGATGAATTTGAATGCCACACTTATTTTTGAATAATCGCTTACTATTCGGGTTAGCCGGGAAAGGACCATGGGGTCATATAACCCATTCCGAATATGTGATACGTCGTTATGAATTGCATTTGAAGACCTGTGTTGAAGACCGGATATTTTTGAAAACGGAAGGATTACCGTCGAGTTACTCTACATCGGCTGATCTCCGATTTAGAGGTTTTATCACCCTTAGTGACGGAAAGTCCAGACGTGATTAGAAATTTATCCGGATTTGCAAGGGCTTCGTGAGAAGTGCCTTCGGTTCTGTTCGATCCCGGAACAGACTTGTATGGATTGTATGTCTGACGTTACAATTTGAGATATAAAGCTGATTTCTTTCAAATACATTTCGGTTGGTGGCGGAGAATTTATTCTCTTAGCTTAACACCCTTCTCTGAGATGTACGAGCTCAGAGGTTATGTAGTTGAAATTTATCAGCGATATACTCCCAATTTGGTAACGTGGCATACTGAGTGTTGCTGTGAAATGATCAGTGTTTGATCATTTGCGATATGATCATTTGTTTGATCTTATATCTTTGTGATCATAGGTTGATCATTTGTTTGACCCGAAGCATGGCTTTGTAGAAAGCGTAGCTTTGTGGACGAGACTTCGTCGAGCCTCACACCCCGGAAATGGTCAAAACAGGAAGGATGCGGCAAGGTTCTAGGGAGTAGCGCCCCTTAGTGTATGTCATTCCTTCTGGATAAAGGTGGTATCATGGTATGGAGCCCAGATACTTAACCTCTGTGGTTGCTACAAGTTTATTACTTTGTGGTTGTTGCGAATCGGGGATCCTCGGGAAGATCGGTGACGATCGGGGGATGGCATACGCGTGTCAGTAGTTACCTATTTTTGCAGAGGTAACCCGGCCTTGTGTTGGCAGAGATCCGGTTAGGTTCTCGGGTCGTCTATTCCAGGGACGTACCCATCGTGGATAGGAAGTTCCTTAGCCTGACCATTTGTTGAAAATCCAAAGAAACAATACGAGCCTTGTACGGTTTTAGTTGTAGAACCTATCATTCACTTATGGTGGCGCCCCACTGTTTGGATGGTAGCTATAGTAGGCATAGTTCGAAATGTCTATGCTTGCTAAGATTTATATTATACTTTCGAAATGATTTCTACACTATGCACTAATAATAATATCAAAAAGGATTTGATTTTGCGTAGTAAGCATCTTTGACTATCATAAGAAGAAATCTCCTCCAATTCTGCGTTTGCATTGTGTGTGTGATGGGAGGTCTTATGGTAGTTTCATTTTCCAAAAGCATTGCGAATTTGTTTTATTTTCTTTGTGAAAAATAACTGTTTTACGATCTCACACCAGTCTCCATGACTGACTCGGAGTTTGTTGTTCCCTTCTAAACTTTGGGTGCCCACCAATTTCCACACGGGCAGCCTAGAGTTATGTTATCAGGATATTATGGATATTCTGGAGCTTTGGAAGCAAGCTGGATGACGAGACGTAGTATTTGTATCTGATATTATTTATTCCGCTGTGTATTCTATATGAGGACAAGGTTATATAACTGTCCATTGTTGTTTATTGACTCTGATTGATGTATGTATAAACTGATATAGCTCTTTGTTTTAAAAGACTAGTGTTTATTTATTATATATTGTTCCGCTGCGATGTGTAAGATTCTGATATTGTTTTCTGTTTCTGTTCTGATGTGTTGTTCTTCTCTTCTTTCTTTCTCTTTATTTTCTCTTCTTATATCTTTTTTCTCTTTTCTTCTTCTTCTACCTTTTTCTTCTTTTTAAAACCATAACTTTTCGGGTTTCCGGCATTCGATGGCCCGGCAGTCGATAAAGTGAGTATCGATGTCGAATTTTCGAAAGTCGAAAATTTCGGGATGTTACAACTGGTATCAGAGCATATGGTTAAGCGACAACCCTGCTCTGTTGGGTGTTACTCATTAGAGATAGAGTCAGCAGTACTCTAGAATGAGTGTGAGTGTAATAATAGATATGAGCGCGTATTTGTTATTTGAATATGAAATTTGTTTTGTATTGTGTTGACTTATCGGTTGATTGTTTATAGATTCTGATCGGTGCAGTCTAGCTAACTGTAATCGATAGGGGTTTCTAAACTCTAAACAAGATAAACTGACACGGTATTGTTTTAAAGTAGGGTAAATGAGATAATTTTGCCCAAAACTATTTTTGTATAGAAAATAAATGATTTTCTATGAATTATCATAGTATATGGATGCATGGTTGTTAGGAAGTGATAATTTTGAAATGTTATCATTATTATATGAAATTGGATAAGAAATTGAAATCGTAACTTCAAAGTTAAGAAATTAATTCACATACAAATGAGAATTTAAGAATGTAAATTATAAATGTAATTTGTAATTTAAAGTAGAATTCCGGAGAAGTATTTGGAAATGTTTTGAAAAGAATTTGAAAATTTTGGGGATTTGGAAAGTTTAAATTCCTTTTTGATTTGAAAATGAATTTCAAAGGTTTTGAAGAGTATTTTGGAGAGATAAAAGCTCTAAACTCTTTTCGGTCGCTGGAAAATAACTTCGGTAATGACTGCAGCATCACCGGTGTTCATTTTCGGGTTTCCAAAAGAGGAATTGCTGCCAAATTGTTTTAAATGGAAGTTGTTTGAAAATTTGGGTTTGGTTTTGGAAATTCAAAGGATGATTTGAATTGTTTTCAAAATGGCTTTGAAATGTTGGTAAACTCTGGAATGCTATATAAAGATATTTATGAAATATTACTAAGTTGATAACTTATACAATTTGAATTTTGATAGAATAAATTTAACTTAAAAGATGGAGTTAAAATAAAAGTAAGTATAAGTGAACAAATTTGAATGAAGTGAAATTGAAAGTTGAAATTCATTTCGAATTTGTAAGCATTGAATTGGATTGAATAACTACAAATGAAAGATGAATTAAAAGTCATATGGAATTTGAAATCCAGTCTAATATAAGTGGTTATAAACCATAATAGTGAATTGAAACTGAAAGTTGAAAACAAATTTGAATAAAATGAATTGGGAATTGTAATAAATTAGTAAATGAAACTAATTTGAAAAAGTGCAGTTGTAAAAGAAAGCCGATGAAATCCAATATTCAGAAGTAAATTAAATTGAAAGAGTGAATAAAATTCAAATGAAGTTTGAAATGTAAAATTGAATGAAAAGAATATATAACTTCAACAGTGAAGTAAAAATGTATAAGAAGTATATATTGAAAATTTTGTGATAGAATTTGCAAATTGGATTGAATGCTGTAACTAGATGTATGGCTAGTAAGATATACAGGTGTTATAATGGAATTGGGATTTTAAATTTGAATTGCTCGACAAAAGGTAAGTATTTGAATTATAATATGAGTTTTTGATGATTTCTTCTCTAGCCGCTTGGCTTTTTCTTTTTCTTTTTGAAATCTGAAAGTCCGTAGGGACGTTTTGTAGTCGTACCGTATTAGCCGCGCAAAGGAGATGCTGGCGAAATTTTTCGAAAATTTAGAGCGTTAGAAAATTTTTGAGAAAATTTTGAAAGTTAAAATTTGAATTTGAAATTTAAATTTGAATTGTTAAGTAAACAATGTTGTTTGGAAACTATGAAAGGTTTAGAAATTTAGTTGAATGATAACGAATCTTTAGTAGAAAGATTTGTTTTGAAAATTGATAAAACCATTGGATTGTGAAAAATAGTAGACGAGTTAAGGACCACTTTTCCTAACTTGTAATTTCAAGGACGAAATTCTTTTAAGGAGGGAAGTCTGTAACGACCCAGAATTTTGAACTAATTAAATTGAGAATATTTAATTAATTTTAAATATTTGAACGATGATTTAATTTGAATCTCGAATATAACTTTGAATTTGGCGATTAAATTATAAAATTTAATCTACTGAATGCTGAATAAAAATTTGAATCTTCATTTTTAAGCTGAAGAAAAATATTTTGAAAGCTTTTAAAATTCATATTGATAATACTGAAGATAACAGAAGCTTCAGAATCGAATTTGGGAGTGAATTGTTCAGTTTTGAAATTAAATCGTTCGAATCAATATTTAAAAATAGTGTTCCGGGGCGCAGTCTCGGAATTGGACGAAACCAGTTCCATTGGGTCCGGAATATTGTATTTTTGTCGGGTTTCAAATTTTGTATTTATAGGAGTTGTTTTGTGAACACACGGTGAGAAAACGCATTGGGATTTTATAACAAATTCAATTTAAAATTTAAATTTTAAACTGGTTAACATCTGCACGTTCGTTCCTTTAATCACGCAGTGAATCACGAAAATAATCGAGCAAAGGCATGGCCGAAGTCTCGTTCAAAAGAAAATCGCGTACTTCTACCCCATACCTTCGTTCATAAAAAAAATCGAAACACAGAAGAAAAGCTTTAAAATGGCCGAAGTCCCTCCTCTCGTTCAAATGAAAGACATCGAACTCCTTCTTCAATTCATACTTCCCCTCTCCCTCTTCTGTTCAAACCCAAGTCGGAAAAAAAAATGGGCGTCTTCCTCAAATCATTCGAATCGAAATCTCAGGCGCTTGGAGGAGAGCGACTGGAATCTCGAGCATCAGGCAATTGATACGCGATTCGAAATCGCCGTGGTTTCTTCGAGCGACGATTCGTCGCGATTGTTGACGGAGGAAGTGCAGGCGGCGGCGACGATTTGGAGTCGCGCGCGCTAAGCAATGGGGTGGGTTCTTGGTCCGCGACTTGGTCGCGTGAGTCGGAGGCCGCATGTTCCGTTCAGGCGCGAGATAGGGCTTCAACACGTGGTGGTTCGGCAACGTAGACTGGAAGCGTGGGCTTCGCGTCTGGAATGTTCGGCGTCGCGAGCGCAGGCAGGCGGCGGTTTTGGAGTGAAGGGGCGACCTCGACTTCGGCGATGGTGCGGCTAGTCGAGGGCAGCTGGGTTTCAATTTTCAGTAAGGTAATCAATTTTATTTTGCTTTTCGATTAAAAACTGAAATTCATATGTGTATATAACAATGATGATTTTAGTTATAAAAAAAAAGTATATATGCAGATTTTTAGATTATAGATTACAGAAAGAAAACAAATGGAAAAGAAATAAAAATGATGAAAAGAAATTTTTATAAAATAAAATGCAGTGAAGTTTAAAGGAAAATTTAGTTTTAAAATTTAGATTGTAGAAATAAAATTTTAAGAAAAGAAACTGATTGTAAGTTAAATATGGAAGATATGTAAATGAGACTTTAGTTAAAGAAATAGGAATGTTAGTAGAAATTGAAATGTTAGTCAAATAAATTTATTTAAGAGAAATCATTGGATAATTAAAATTATTAAGCGAAAAATTTATTTATTTGATTTGTTCAAATAGTAATAAGATTATGTAATTGTTATACAAGGTTAAAATAATCGAAGAAACAGTCTGGATTGGAAAATGGGATGGCAAAATAAAATCTAAGGTGAGATTTTCTCACTCAGATTTAAATTTGGATTGCAGTTATTGATTGCTATTTGGATGTGATATTAGATATAGTAGGATATATCTATATATATATATATAGCAATATATACATATTGGCATATGTATATATTGGATTGATTGATTTCCCGCCTCGTATAGCGGATGAGACCCTATTGCGCCGTTATTAAGCGGATGATATTTATAAAACCCATATACCGCGATATTCCACCTCGAAGTGGAATTGGTATTGTGCTAACGTCTTTGGATGCAGGGAAACAGGTTGGAGGGATCCAACTGGACCCCTCACATTGATTGAATTTATTTATACTATGATATGAATCTGTGAATGATTATATTGATGTTATTAATCATATTGATATCTGGAAATTGTTTGAAGCTAAAATTTAGCTGAACGGATGTTTGATATCATTGGGTTCCAAAAATAAATGAAATTGAATTTTTGAAATCAAAATAGAAATTTTTAAGTAAATAAATTTTTAGAAATTGAATAAATTCGAAGAAAAGAATTTAAAAGTATAAAAGCTGATTTTTATAATCTTATTGAATAAATTCCAGAATAAAGTGAAAATGCTAAATAAATGGATTTCATAAAACAGTGATTATAAATTGAAGAATTTAATTTAAATTTGGATTTTTAAATAGATTGAAAGAGATAAAGAAATTTATTTTCTTTAAAAGGAATTTATTTAAAAAGAAATAAGTGGGAAGTCCAATTAGAAATTTAATTGAAAATTGAAACGAATTTGGGAAAAAGAATGAAATTTATAGATGTATAAATTGTGAAGTTAAAAAAGAATGAAATTTATAGATGTATAAATTGTGAAGTTAAAAAAAGAATGAAATTTATAGATGTATAAATTGTGAAGTTAAAAAAGAATGAAATTTATAGATGTATAAATCGTGAAGTTAAAATGAATGAAATTGTAGAAAAGAAGATTTATAAGAAATTAACTTATAAATTGGATTTTTGCCTTCAAATGAAATATTGATCAAATTTGTTAATAAAGGAGATTTACAAATCGAAGTTGTTATAAAGTAGGAATAGAATTTATAAACGTTGTTTTGTAAATTCGAAATCAATTGAATTTGATAAATTAAATATAGAAGATTATCAAAGAAGATATATTCGCGTTTTTGGATAGCGAATTTTTATTGAAATAAAATGCGTAGAAATGATTGAAATTGGGTTAAGCGAATTATATTCACGATTTTGGACAGTGAATATATTATTGAATAAAATGGATTCATTTTTGAAGAAGTGATATTAAAAATGAAGTTAAACATTTTAAAGATGTTTTAAAATGTGTTAAATATCGAAATCATAGATTTCAACATTTATTGTTGAAATAGGCGTTTTCGAAAATATAAGGAAATGGCGGACTATAACATTGTTGTTATAGTAAATCATTTCCGAAAGGAAATGTTTTATGTAGTATTGGGATTTATATATCTATTTTAAAATCCGAATCCCTATACTAGTGATTTTGAGTCGTCGTAACGATGTTTTACGTAACATTCGTTTTGACTCAAATAAATGTTGTCAAAGTAAATGATTTCCTTAAAGAATGAAATGTATACTTAATATTGATTTAAGTATATAGAATATTTTCCAAGTGTTGAAAATAAATGATTTGTGAAATACTTATTATTAAATAAGTATGGAAATGTTTTCCAAAATGAAATGAAACGTTTTGAGATTTTATCTTCTTAAATATAAAATGAAATTGAATATTTGAAATCGATTTGAGAATCGTATATCAGTAGATATTTTGAAATATAAATTCACTATGGAATTTATAAGAGAAATGAGAATTCGTTTAAAAATAAATGTTGATTTATTTTTTTTGAAGTGTGGAAATTTAATATCTAGTAAAGATAATTTGGAAGATAAAAAAAAATTTGGAAAATTATTTGGAATCTGATGATGTTGCGCATCTTTATTGATAGTTAAATAACCGACTATCAATAATTACCTTGAATGGTATTTGTTGTGAATTGGATGAATTTGAATGCCACACTTATTTTTGAATAATCGCTCACTATTCAAGTTAGCTGGGAAAGGACCATGGGGTCGTATAACCCATTCCGAATATGTGATACGTCGTTATGAATTGCATTTGAAGACCGGTGTTGAAGACCGGATATTTTTGAAAACGGTAGGATTACCGTCGAGTTACTCTACATCGGCTGATCTCCGATTTAGAGGTTTTATCACCCTTAGTGACGGAAAGTCCAGACGTGATTAGAAATTTATCCGGATTTGCAAGGGCTTCGTGAGAAGTGCCTTCGGTTCTGTTCGATCCCGAAACAGACTTGTATGGATTGTATGTCTGACGTTACAATTTGAGATATAAAGCTGATTTCTTTCAAATACATTTCTATTGGTGGCGGAGAATTTATTCTCTTAGCTTAACACCCTTCTCTGAGACGTACGAGCTCAGAGGTTATGTAGTTGAAATTTATCAGCGATATACTCCCAATTTGGTAACGTGGCATACTGAGTGTTGCTGTGAAATGATCAGTGTTTGATCATTTGCGATATGATCATTTGTTTGATCTTATATCTTTATGATCATAGGTTGATCATTTGTTTGACCCGAAGCATGGCTTTGTAGAAAGCGTAGCTTTGTGGACGAGACTTCGTCGAGCCTCACACCCCGGAAATGGTCAAAACAGGAAGGATGCAGCAAGGTTCTAGGGAGTAGCGCCCCTTAGTGTATGTCATTCCTTCTGGATAAAGGTGGTATCATGGTATGGAGCCCAGATACTTAACCTCTGTGGTTGCTGCAAGTTTATTACTTTTTGGTTGTTGCGAATCGGGGATCCTCGGGAAGATCGGTGACGATCGGGGGATGGCATACGCGTGTCAGTAGTTACCTATTTTTGCAGAGGTAACCTGGCCTTGTGTTGGCAGAGATCCGGTTAGGTTCTCGGGTCGTCTATTCCAGGGACGTACTCATCATGGATAGGAAGTTCCTTAGCCTGACCATTTGTTGGAAATCCAAAGAAACAATACGAGCCTTGTACGGTTTTAGTTGTAGAACCTATCATTCACTTATGGTGGCGCCCCACTGTTTGGATGGTAGCTATAGTAGGCATAGTTCGAAATGTCTATGCTGGCTAAGATTTATATTATACTTTCAAAATGATTTCTACACTATGCACTAACAATAATATCAAAAAGGATTTGATTTTGCGTAGTAAGCATCTTTGACTATCGTAAGAAGAAATCTCCTCCAATTCTGCGTTTGCATTGTGTGTGTGGTGGGAGGTCTTATGGTAGTTTCATTTTCCAAAAGCATTGCGAATTTGTTTTATTTTCTTTGTGAAAAATAACTGTTTTACGATCTCACACCAGTCTCCATGACTGACTCGGAGTTTATTGTTCCCTTCTAAACTCTGGGTGCCCACCAATTTCCACACGGGCAGCCTAGAGTTATGTTATCAGGATATTCTGGATATTCTGGAGCTTTGGAAGCAAGCTGGATGACGAGACGTAGTATTTGTATCTGATATTATTTATTCCGCTGTGTATTCTGTATGAGGACAAGGTTATATAACTGTCCATTGTTGTTTATTGACTCTGATTGATGTATGTATAAACTGATATAGCTCTTTGTTTTAAAAGACTAGTGTTTATTTATTATATATTGTTCCGCTGCGATGTGTAAGATTCTGATATTGTTTTCTGTTTCTGTTCTGATGTGTTGTTCTTCTCTTCTTTCTTTCTCTTTATTTTCTCTTCTTCTATCTTTTTTCTCTTTTCTTCTTCTTCTACCTTTTTCTTCTTTTTAAAACCATAACTTTTCGGGTTTCCGGCATTCGATGGCACGGCAGTCGATAAAGTGAGTATCGATGTCGAATTTTCAAAAGTCGAAAATTTCGGGATGTTACATACATAAAGTGGTTATAATTAAATATATGCACATGCATGCACCACCATACCTCCCCTCTCCCTTTTGTACATGTTACCCCCCCAGGCCATGTTATAGGGTACTTAAGGTATGTCATGGCATTTGTATATATATATAACTGTGTTTATACGTGTATATATGATTTTATAACATAATTTGTCACATCCATGCTTAGGTATAAAATGTATATAAGTTAATATACATAGTATACTTAACTAATACTAATCCTAACATATAAAAATGTGTGCATGTTGCACTAAGTGTGCACAATGTTCCCGACTACTTCCGGGTGTCAAAAAGTCGAAATTTTGGAAAACGTTCTTCGGTAACATTTTTTATTTTTATTTGAACAATTTATATTGGTAAAAAAATTTGAAAACTATTTTATTATCATTATTAAATAATTGAAATAGGTTTATTTGCTAATAAAAATTCATTTGTTGATTATATAAAATATATTTAAAGTGGCAAAATCTTGGTCGTTACAAATCTATCTTACCATCATTTGTTATTATTTAAAAGAGTTATATTTTTAATAATAAGACCTATTATTTTAATTAAAATTTATTAAATATTCGCAAATAAAGGCGGTAAAATTCCGGGTCGTTATAGGTATATTATGAAATAAAATTCAATCGAAATATAGACTTAGGCAAGGTGATCCATTGTCATCTCTTTTGTTTAGTTTAGTTGCAGATGTTCTTGCTAAAATTATCAAACTAGGCACTAGCAATGAGATTCTATATAATATTGGTAATGGAATTTCGTATAATGGCATATCCATTCTTCAGGTCATATATAATACCATGCTCTTTACATCTCCTTTACTTTGATATAATATAGCACTTAAGTTTATATTATATAGTTTTGAGTGGCTCTCTAGTCTAAAGATAAATTTTGATAAGAGTTCCGTGTTAGTTTTTCATGATATATAAGATAGAAAATCACGTTGCTTTTATATTGAATTGTAAAATTATGAAATTTCAAATAGAATATCCAGATTTTTTAATAAGGTCAACTAAACTCAAACAAGATGATTGACTAATAATAATAGATAAAATTAACCACATATTAACAAAATGGAATGATAGATTATATCAAGGGCAGGTAGGATAGTCCTTATAAACTCTGTTTTATCAGCATTACCCATATACTAGATGTCATTTAATCATTTTCCAGAATGGACATTTGATAAAATAGATAAAATTAGGAGAGATTTTCTATGGAGTGGTAAATATTCTAATAATAGTTCAAAATGTTTTGTTAATTGGGAAATAGTATGTAAATCTACAAATAAGGGAGGGTTAAATATTATAAATTTACGTAATTTAAACACGTCCTCATTAGGTAAATGGATATGGAAATTTACTGATATTGATGAGAATTTAATTTGGAAAGATATAATTTCAAATTAATGGTATAATGGTACATATAATTTACAACATATTTCTACTAATAATATAAACATTTCTCATTTTTGGAAACTACAACAAAAAATTATAAAGTTTATGAATTAGGAATTAATAATATGGTACATTCGGGGAATAATACCTCTTTTTGGCATGATAGTTAGATGTCGGTAATTCCCCTTAGAATAGAATTTAATGAACTTTATGAAATTTATAATTTTAAGAATATGTTGACCTCATAAATATATAGACCAAATTTAAAATTTTCATGGGAAATTAGTTTTAGTCGTACTTTAGCTGGAAATGCATTATCTAAATTTTCCTTACTTTGTGCTAAATTAGAATAGTATACGTTAGGCAACTACAGAATAGACCAAGTGTTTTTCATCAATCCCTGATTGATGCATGGACTTGAATTTGCTGTTCTTTCTTGCTTGTTCTTTGTATTTTCCTTTCTTTTTTCTGTTGTACTATTTTATTGTTCGTTGCAATAAAACTGGTAGGGGCCCAGTTAACCCCGCTGGCTTTGCCAAAAAAAAGAATAGTATACGTTGATAATAGAAACGAAATTAAAACATGTTGTTGGGATAATAATAAAATTTATACAGTGCACTCTTTTTATAAATTTCTTAAATTTTTGGGTACAAAGTCGAATATATTTAGGTATATTTGGAAAGATAATACATCACCCAAAGATAAATTACATATGTGGGTAATTATACATGGAAAATTAAAACTATAAAATTATTTAAAAAGAAAAATATAGCTATTGATAATAGTTTTTTTATAATATGGGAATAGAAAATATATCGCATTTATATTTTGAATGTCATGTAACTATGTATATTCTTACAAGTTGTCTTAATATTTTTACTTTAATATAAATAATTACGAAATTAATTGTGAACTATTTTGGAATAATCTTAGGTTTGAGCTAATGGATTTCATATATTAGCAATAGATACCATTTTTATTATAATATGTCGGTATATATGGTATGAAAGGAATTAAAGAATTTTTAATAATATAAATACTCCAACAGATAATTTAATATATATAATTACGTTATTTTGCTTTAACTAGATCTCAAAACCTAGTTATAATAAAGAAAATATTAGTTTCAATGAGTACCTTAATAAAGTTAAATCTCGTATTAATTTAGTTAAATGTAGCATTTAAAAATAGAAAACACAATAGCACATTAAATACCCTTTTAATCGACATGTATGCCAATAAATATGATGCTATTTTATATTTAGGTAATTAATTAGATTTTAGATTATCATAATTTTGAATATAGTTTTCATCTCAAAATTTAGGATGTTTGGAAGTCGTAATTTTACCTCCTAGTGTTTAGTTGATTGTATTTATTAACATATTATCCATAAGTCTATTTGTGTATATGTAGATCATACCTAGATCACTATTTCTCATAATTAGATCTATATTTTAGATTTTTACCACTTCTTATCTAGCTTTCTCATTCTATTACTTTATTTATTATTATTGCACACACACATATACATACATACATACATATATGTATTGGTCTTACACTTTTTGTATAGTCTTTTTTGCAGCTTAGTTATGCTCATGGTCGGGATGGATTCAGCTGATTTGATGATATGATCACTTATCATTTTTAGTGGATTACAGTGCTTTTTGTCTTATTTATTATGGACCTTAGTTTTCTAGGATTGGGGTTTTTTTTATTTTTCTTATATTGTATGGGTTGGGTATCGCCACTTGTTAGGCATGTTGATAGTTATATTTTTAAGTGTAGAATAAAATACGTGAGTGCTCTCCTCTTCTAATAGAGGATCACTCATATCTATCAAAAAATATAGAGAAGTTCCACAATTTTGAAACAATAATTTTTGTATCCTTTTTTTAATTTAATTCTGTTTGAAATGATTCAATTTAACATAGAATAGTAGGCATGTAAAATGTACCTTTTGAATTTTACTCTTGTAAACAAGAAACTTTAACAAAAAGTGTAAAGGAAATGTAATAATTTTATTTAAAGTGTGAATGAAATATTTATATAATAAAGTACGTTCAAAACGATGAGCTTTTTTCTAATTTACCTTTTAAAAGTTTCTTTGCCAAAAAAATAGTAAAGATCAAAATATAAATGTAGCAACGTGCCTTACACTAAAAATATTTCAAAAATAAAAACTTCGAAATAGTTTTGTAAAATTACTTCTTATCAAATTCCACATGTTTGAAGCTTAAAATTACTTTAGTACATTAGACAAACTTCAACTTTTATACTTTTCCAAAAATCTCAAAAACTAATGTTTTAACTTTTTAGGAAACATTTCAAATAATTAAAATACTTTAATTGGAGTAGATTATACCTTACATAAGCCCAACTACATCACTAAACTAACAATGCTTCCATTAAGCCTTACTAATATCACACTTGTATTCTTTGGTCTCAAGGGTACTACTCATCTTTTTACTCTTCCTCGATCCAAAATTTACTTTAGCGATAGTTTATATCGAAACCCTCTATCAGCAATTCTTTATGGAGTAAATTATAAAAAATGTGATGGATTTATTTTTCACCCTAAAGTTGCTTTTAATCCTAACATTATTTAATTCGTGGTTGATTACTTTTATAAGGGATAAGCTAATAACTACCTTTACGAGCTAAAATATATTGGATTTTGCATATATATATATATATATAATAGAAAATTATAAATAAGCTCTCTCATACACCTTAATTTAGTAGGAATTACCAAACCTAAGCTCTGGTACCACATGTAACAACCCACCAGCTACGACATCTCGACGCACGTCTAAAGTGGCACTTGCATCGCAGATCCGTCGACAACAATCATTTGAGGTAATAAACATAAATAGATCATAGAGCTTTAAAAAATATACACTTTCTATCAACTCACAATGAAAGGAATAAAATATAATAATTAATAATACAATCCCATACAAATAAACAATGTAGATCAAATAAACCTAAACTACAACATCTTTCTATACTAGTAATATAAAGTAGTCTAATGTCTAGGAATTACTGAAATAAAATAGTAGATTGCTTATAAATAAATGGATGTTTCCATCGTACTACCACATCTTTGAAATGAGCACCAGTCCTCACTCCCTACCTATCAAAGTAAACAAAAAGGAGAAAAGAACATAAGGTGTTAGACATATGTCTGATGAGTGATACACATCATATAAATGTATAGTGCTAATAATCTAGTAAACAACACTAATGCTCGAAAATCATACCTTAGCCTATGTCATCTACACCTAACAAGTTAGCTAAACACAATGCGACACTATAATAACATAATATGCTACGGTCTTACTAAAATCTATCCCAAGCCTAATCATTTGCATACTATTAAGCTCAAGATGTCAACTCGTATACCAAAACAACTACGACATGATTAGCCCAAAGTGTTAACTTACCATCGCCTAAATGTAAGCACATTATTGAGCTAAAGATTCCAACTCGTGTTTTGAAACAAGTGCAACACAATTGGGTTCAAAGTTCCAACTTACCATCACCTAACGTATGTACATTATTGAGCTCAAAGTCCCAACTAATGCACCGAACCAACTATAACACTATAGGGCACAAAGTCCCAACTTGTCGTCGTCAAAACATGTGCACACTATTGAGCTTGAAGTCCCAACTCGTGTGCCGCCAACCACAACACTATTGGGTCAAAGTCTTAACTCATTGATGTTAGGCGTCACCGACACTAACAAAGTGCACCTGACACCCACTATATACCACACTATTTGTAACGACCCAAAATTTTAGTTATTTGAATTTGTAATATTGATTGATTTTAAACATTGAAAAGTTAATTTTATAAGTTAAATAACTTAAATTTCAAATATAATGGTCATTTGAATATTTGAAATTGTTTAAATAATTAAATCTTGAATTTAATATGAAAAAAAAATGATTTTGAAATCTTTTTTAAATTATGTTTAAATAAGAATGATAATAGTAAACTTTTAAATTCGATTTAAAGGTGATTGAAACTGTTTTAGTAATAACTTGTTTTAACTAACGTAAATAGCCTTCCGGGGCACTGTCTTGGATTTCGACGAAACACGTTTCAATGGATCCGTAATAATGAATTATTAGATGCCATCTAATTTCATGGCAATCGGGCGTATTGTTTGGTCATGAGAGCTCGAAATGCGTAGAAACTAATTATAGAAATTTATATAATACAATTGGGTTTGAAAAGCTAACTTCTGCATATGATCGATTTAGGCCTTGAGACTAGTTCCATTGTGTTCGGAATATGGGTATTACATATAAAATGCCAAGCGACACGTCGCGATAGGAGTTCGAGATTTTTGGTCGTTTAAAGCTTGGTATTTTTAATTAACATAATATATATATTAAGCCCATAACCCATAACCAAGCCTCATTGTCCATAGCGCATGCTTTTCCCCAGGTCTTCACCATTCCCTCCTACTATATGATCACGTTTATACAAGAAAAAAAAGAATGAGTTCGCCAAAAATTTAAAGTCAAATGCCTCTCATCCTATGGCCACCAACGATTGGAGCCACTCAAGGCAAAATCTAACATCGAATTTAAGCAGCAACATGACCACGATGACGAGACATTAAGATTTTACGGTTGGATTGGGCTAAGTTATGGTGAAGGGGCGAAATTTTCGAGATGAACGGCGATTGTATTTTTCGTCGATTGCTGCATTTGGTGGACTTTTGGGTAATGGACCCTAAAGAGGAATCGTGGAGGATGGTGAAGGCCACCTTTGGTCGAAGTTTGGTGGTGTGAAAACGACCGTGGAAGTGGCAATTAGAAGTTGAGAATGGAAATCGTTTGTGGGGTTTTTCTCGACGGTGGAGGCTCAATCGTTGACTTGGTTTCTTAAGGCGCGACAGAGCTTGCCATTGGAGGTGGTGTGGAGGCATCAGGTTGGCTTGTTAATAAGACATAAGACATAAGGGCTGCTTGCTACTAATCCTAAGGGTGATTCCAAAATGGATGTAGTTGAAGTAGTGTATTCGGTTTGTCCATCTCCTGGACAACTTGTGTGGATGAATGCTAGCATTGCATTGTTGCTTGGAAGGCAGTGCTAGCATTACAAGTGGGAAGTGCTATATAGAATGTAAAACGTAGCCTCAAGCCTCATCAATTGGGAATAACTAAAACAGGGGAGATGCAGCAGGGCTAAGTGGGTCGCTCCCATCACGGTATGATCATCCCTATCTAGAGTCAATATTATCTCTCATTTTATGCTTGGGGGCCCATTAAACAATGGGTGATCATATTCGTACTACTAGTCAAGTGGTAGGCCGGTTTTGTGTTAGCAGGGGATCCTGGTGAGGTTTTCTCAATGTTATTTTATCTAGAGATGCACCGTGACGGGCGGTACCCCAGTAGCCTGGTCTTTGTGTGGAATTCATTCTCCAATAAGTGCCGTACAGACTTAGTTGTGTCCAACTATGTTGAAATGTGAGATGAAAGCATTTCAGCTATAATCTATTTTACTTTGACCCTAGACATTATTATAATATCAATGGATTTTCAACAGAAACGGTTTGGCTATCGCAAGGTTAAAACCCGTCCATGTTTATGTGCAGCATGATCTTGTGAGATGCCTTTGATTTAAAGTTTTTTATAAAGTTAAAGACTTATGCTTTACTCACAATAGACCCATGTCTGACCCGAAGTTTCTTTTCTTTTCCTAAACTCTTGGGTGCTCAAATTTGAATGGGCAGCCAAGTTGTTCAGGTTTTTCCATAGTTTCGTTTTGGAGGAGCTTGGAGCAGGTGGCTTCGCTGATAGCTAGTTATTACCCTTTTTCCAAGTTATTATATGTATATTATATTTGTTAGGAAGGGACAGGCTGTTATCACTGTCCTAGGCTAGAATTTGTATTAGAAATGACTCTGATGTAACGTTTTGGAAATGAATTTGTAATATATTATATTGAGTAATATATATTGTTCCGTTGGGTTATGAGATTCTGTGTTGTTAGTTCCTTTTCTTCTATCCTATATTTCGTTTTCTTTTACCCTTAATGGCTTGTCTTTTGGAGTAAGAAAGGCGGTTTGTTACAATACCATTGACCATAATACTTGAATTTCCACTTTAATTAATGACATAATCCAACAACCCATCTAATACTGGAACCCCTGGCCAATAATAAATCTTTAAGAAAATCCTAATCAATTGAGACGAATGCTTTTGAAAAGTCAAGTTTAAAAGTGCTCAAGTGATATTGTTTTTAGAAAAATGGTTAATGAATTCTTGAATTATTGCTTCTCGATCTGTAATATTTCTATCTTTGATAAACGCAGTTTGAGTAATATCCATTAATTCATTCATTTTAGTGTTTACCTATTAGCTAGAACATTAGAAATGATTTTGAAAGAATAATTTAATAATTAAATAAGCCTGAAGTCTTTTAGCTCATTCGCACCAACTTTCTTGTGTAATAGGATTACATTAGCAAAATTAAACCTACCCAATTGTAATGAGCCATTATAAAATTCATTAAATCTATTAATTAAATCATATTTTAAAACACAGCAAAAATTTCATAAAATAATATAGGGAACCCATCTGAGGTAGGTGGTTTGTCATTTGGCATATCTTTTATAGCCTGTAAAGTTTCCCCTTCCTTAAATGGAACATTTAATCCATCTAAATCAATTCTTGTGTCGTCAGGATATAATTTGTCCCATTCAGCTCTAATTCTGTGCTTATTTTTAGTTCTAATTTTTTTATAGTAATTAGTAAATGCCTCATTTAATTCATTTAATTCAATGATCTCAACATTATTGATTAAGATAGAATTATGGTATCAACACGTTTTCCACCGTCAGCTACTTTATGGAAAAATTTAGTATTCATATCACCCTCATCCATCTAGTGAACCCTAGATGTTTATTCCACATTACTTCTTCTTGTGTTAATTTTTTTTTAAATTCATCTTTTAAATTTGAAAGCACGTTTTTTTGAAATATTTAAATTCCTGAATTCTTCTATTTTATTCAACTTTAAAATCTCAGTTAGTAATTTATCCTTTTTAATTCTAATATTGTCTAAAACACCTTTATTCCATTTCTTAAGAAAAATTCTTAAATCTTTAATTTTACTTAGAAATATTTTAACTATATTCCGAAAAATTTATAATTAGATTTACCTAGAGAAAACCATTTTTTGCAATTAATTCTGAAAAGTTATTCTCTAACAACCACATGTTTCCAAATCTGAATATTTTATTTCTATTAATTTGGTTATTACAAGACAAGATAACTGGAAATTGATCGGAATAAACCTCCAATTTGGAATTTCTCAATTTTAATATGTATTTATTTTCAATTGGAAATTTAAGAGTTTATGTTATAAACCCTTAAAAATATGCATTAACAAATGATTTAAAATTTTGTAAATTATTTTTTTGAATTCAATACTAAAATATTTAGTAACCAAAACCAAATATATATTGTTTAAAGGTATTGAAAATTGGCTAAATATAAAATAAAATAATGTACATAATATATATATATGATAAAATGGTTACAAATTATAAGAAATAATATTGTAAAAAAGAAGTATAAGTGTTTCAAAAAATAATCAAAGATTTTTGAAATTTAATCACATTTATCAATACTAAAGTGGTAAAGCTATAAGGAATTGAATTTTGGAAGTTAAATATTTTAAGAATGGATATTTTTAAGAATTGTTGAAAACAAACTATTTTTGAGAGAAATAAGCGATGCTTTGTGAGGTGAAGAGCGATGTATTCTATTCTACACATAAAAAAGGAGCTACCAACAAGCTTGGCAGATGGTTCTTTCTAACAAAACCATAAAAGTAAAATAAAAATTCCCCCCTTCCTAAGAAAAAACATTAGAAAAAGCTAAATTGCATGAAAAAGAAAACAAACCAAAAATAACATAACCCGAATGCAACAACAAAGATGAGGCCATGAGAAGTCCTCGTCCAGTCCCCGTAGGGAGAGCGAACCATATAAATAACTGCCAAGAAGGTCCAAAGATGCTACAGAAGTCCCACCAGCATATCGATAATCAACTTATCCAGTGAATGACGACACCTGATCTGAATTGCCAACCTCAACAGCTAGAACTACAAAAACTCGGTAGACAATGTGAGGCTTAAACATATATATGTACATAACTCAATTAGATACACACACACACATATATATATATATATATATGCAAGAGGGGACAAAAGAATATGAACAAGATAAAGTGACCTAGGTGTGGCAAGGAAGGTAAATGACAATATCACCAGACATAACTTAGTTACCTAATAATAGTAGTGCATTAGGAAGTTCGTGTGTGTTCTCCTCTACTAGGGTCACAGTTTTGGCATTATTATTTCTATTGGTATTAATGATTCTCTCCTATAAGGCATTGATACGGGATTTTACATTTTAAGGAACTCCCGAAAGTCATTTTTATGTATGTCAAATTTTCTGTTGAAACTAAATAAAGCAGCTATATAAGAATTGTTGAAAAGAAATTAGTTTTGTAAATTGAAATTATTTTAATTGTTTTACAAGGAGACCTAAGAATAAATATGGAATCAATTAATTGAAATAAATTTCGTTTATGATTTTCTACGAAATGGTTTAACGTGAAACATCTAAAGTAAAAAAAAATTGAAATTTTATTTAAGTATAATTTAAAAGAATTCAATTTGAGAAAAAATGTGTTATGATTTTTTTATTAAGCACGTATCAAAATTAGTAGAGGATTTTACAACTTTAGAAGTTGCTAGTTTTGTGAAAAAATGAAGTTAAAACTAAATGGTTTCGATTTGAAACTAAAATGATAACTTCACTGCGATTTTCACTTGAAACTCAAATTTTGGATTGGAGTTATAAAAAAATTACACAGTCTATAAAGTTTGAATTTATTATGGTAAACTAGAAAGAATAGTCAGTAAGCCATTGTGTTAAGAACTTGCTAGTATTAAACATTATGGATTTGTGAAGCGTTGGAAGATCTGGGAGGAAGAACAAATTGGCATAGAGATTTGGGAACCTTTTTCAATTGGCGTTCGAGTTGGAAAGATATAATACTAAAATGATTTTTTTTCGAAATAATAAAGAGAAGACACTCTTGTGTCATTTCACCAAAAATACGGTTTAAGTTATCGAAGTTCAATGCAAGGTGACATGAGAGATGAGATTTGGCTAAAACTTATTTAATTTTAAGTAAGACAAGAGTAAACCAAATTTTTTTTGGAAAGCTATAAAGAAGAGGTGTTAAGCCAAACGACAATATGTTGATGTTAAGGGATATGATACAGTCACATAAGAGTTGTGAAGCTTGAGAGTGAGTGTGAAATTTACCTCAAGGGTTGAATAATTTAAGATTCTTTACTTAAGACAATCAACGATAAAGGATAGCCATATTTGTTTATTGAGAGTTTCATTATACAGACATATTGGTTAGAGTGACGACACATATGTCTATTTCGGTTTATAGTACGCTCGTGTATTAGTCGTTTTCTTACAGTAGATGTTGTTGGGTTATAGTTGTACTATGCTATACATGAGTATATTTCTCTTGATTTATGATTACGTATCGAGTACCCGAAGGGGGAAAATCATTTCCATTTGGATCATTGTCTTAGCATTTGGGTGTTTACCATTAGGGTGTGCTCTTGATAACGCGTATGAGTAGTTGAATGTGACATATGCTTAACATCCAGTTCACATCGATCCATTTTCTGATGTTCCTATATGAATTTTAAGGAGGCTAGGCTGTTTTTTTACTAAGCATTATATTTTTTTGGTTAGTAGGGCAACGCACCATTCGATATTGTGTTACATCGTTTGTTATGCTTTGGAAGTGAGTCAATGAGGGCTCTAGGTTAGATAAGGTACCATCAAGCTTTATATGTAAAGTGTTATTAGAGTTGGTGATATAAAGGTACTCTAGCTATATGTTAGTTTATAAAACTTCATAAGCATGTGGAGTTAATATTAGTTTTGAAGTATGAGTGTTGTATGATTTCAAGACATGAAGTAAATATCTTGACCTATAGGTACTAAGTTAAGAATGCCATTTTTTTAATTTGTAATTGTTATAAATTAATTAATATTTATGGAATATTAATTATAAATTTTGATTTTGGTTTGATGAATAAATATTATTAGATATATTTATAACAATTATAATTATATTAATCGATATATTAAATATATTATAATAGTTTTCAATATACTTTGATTTTGATTTGATGTGTAAGTTGTTCCAGAGTTATCCAATAATTATAAATACATAACCCTTGGTGCCCCCAACAGCCATGAGTAATACACGACCCAACATTTGGAGAGCATTACGTACACTTGTCTCAACGGATGTATCGATATCCAATCTTAATACATCTTAACTAGGGATATTTGAAATGGTATATTTATTTTTATCGTGACAAATTACTCAGGGTTAAAACACTTTGTAACTGCTATCACAAAATATAGCATTTATGGATTTTCTATTAAATATATTTTTAACTAAATTAGTTAATATAGCATATTATTTGAAGTCTATAATAGAAAGAAAACATCTTTTATTTTGAGCAAGATTGGTTATCAAGTTAGATATATATAATAAATTACATAATTGCCTCAAGGGCATACCCCTAACTATATCAATATCCCACTTGCACTTAGGGTCAATTATGGAATCTTATTCCAACTTCTTCAATTAGTTCCCCGAAACCAATTGTGTCGGTCTCTCAATGAATGGGTATGCAATTATGTTCCAATTATCTACTCTGTCAATCAACTCTTTCCGACACTGATAAACATCCTATATCATGTGGAACAATTTGAAGTATATTTCTCGACTTCTAGTAGGCTCTAAGTTAGGTTATGTAACACCCGCATATTTTATGATTTTATATTTAAATATTTTATTTAAATATAGCGTCGTTATTCGGATTAAAGTCCGAAATGTCACTTTTTGCAAACAGTCGAATTAGGCCTCGGGACCACTTCGATTGAGTCCAAAATGGCATTTGAGACTTTTTTGAGAATAAGTATCGATATGTTTGGAGTAAGTTGAATTTTGCTATTTTCTATTGGGCTTTGGGTTTGGGTTTTAGCCCACTAGCCCATCTTAACACTCTAGCTCAGTCCACCTCTCCTCTTCACTTCATTTCTATTTTCCTAAACACTCAAGCTCAACTGAAAATGGTGAGAGGAATGGGAATTAAACTTCAAAACCCTAGATTCATTTGCAAACTCCAAATTCTTGCTCCAAATTCAAAGAGAAGCTTAGGTAAGCATTCTCTTCTTCTTCTCCATCTCAATTCCTCTTCGATTTCTGAAATGTTCTAAACCCTAACTTAGAAAATGTTTTCTTTTGAGCTTAGATTGAAGCTCCTTGGGTTGAAATTGAAGAGTGATTGTTCTAGCCTTGCATTTGAGCTTCTTATCTTTGTTTTTGAGTTAAAAAGGTGAGTTTTGAACTCACATCTACTTCTCTTGATATCATTGATGTTAGGTATGAATTCCTAACGCTTATTCATGTTCATTTGCTTTTGGGTTGAATTGATTTGGTGAACATTTCCATTTTTGGTGTTTTGAAGTCAAAAACTCTAAAAATCATAGCTTTGATGTTTGAACATGCTTTCGGTGTTTTATTGAAGAGCCAATAGGGCTGGGTTGTCGATTGGAATAAACCCCTAGAGCCCATCGCTCGTCCGATCAAAAATGGGATGAATTGCTCTTCATTTGATAGGCTGAAAAACAGCCCCAGTGCCAGTCAGTCGACTGACCCTCTGCAGTCAGTCGACTGGCTGTAGCCAATAAACGTTCCTGGGACTGACTGCAGAAACAAGAAGTCCCTGTTTCCTGCAGTCAGTCGACTGGCCCTCTGTAGTCAGTTGACTGATTGCAGGAAATGAAACTTTCTAGTTTCTGATTCAGGCGACTGGTCCTCTGCAGTCAGTCGACTGACCTGCTTGTTTTTGCCTATTTTGCCTATTTTTCTTGGGTTTCTAATTTTAACCGATTCGGGTTGTTCCAATTAGTTGTTACTGCATTTTTGACTTTGATAATTCCCTTTTGATTTCGTGCACGGGTCTTTATAAAATGATCTTTGTAAAGTGTCTTAAAAGCTCTTTTCTCCAATTTATAATTTCTATTTAAAAACAGACACTCAATTTTGCACTTTGAGCGAAGAGGGAGGAGAATCAAATGATTAAATAAAATGCGTGCTATGAACACGTGCGTTTATCTTTTTAGTTAATTCCAAATCTATTCGTTTGACCGTTTTGACCTTTGGGTCTGGTTTACCGATGAGATGAGGTGAACTTTGTACTGCTTTGAGTGTGAAATTGGCTAACGGTTAGTAAACCGTTTAGTGCGAACGTGGGGTATGGGACTCACGTTAACATTTTTCGGGTTCCTTACTGAGAGTTGTGACACATTCCGCCGGACAGTGGTGTCCAGTACCGCCACTACGGTTTGTTGCCTTCGGGCGTTGCCTTTTGGTGTTGCCTTTTGGCATTGCCGTTTGGTGTTGCCTTCGGGTGTTGCCCTATAGTATTGCTTTTGGAGTTGGTCATTCGCCACCGCTCGAGTGATATTTGGGTTTGTTGCCCTATAGTATTGCTTTTGGAGTTGGTCATTGGTCACCGCTCAAGTGATATTGGGTTTGTGCCTTCGGGCGTGTGGATCCTTGTTATACAGTACTGAGCTCGAGCATCTTTTGTTTCTTTGACAATTATATTTCCCTAGTGTATCACCATTCGGTGTAGGTCCTTTGAACCACACGATATATAGCGATTACCTTGTGGAAACTTGTGTACCTTTGTTGGTATTTGTTATTTGCCTTTTGGCTTGTTTTGGGATATGATATCCTTGGTTTATTTGAGTTGCCGATGTTTGAGGCTTGTTATGATTCATCTTATGTTAGATGATTTGGTTATCTCCTTTGGAGATATTTGTGGTACTTTATGATTTTGTATGTTCATTATTATTTAGTTTATCTAACTGATTTGTTTAGCTAGACTGACTCGTGTATTTGATACTCGGGTCAGACCGAGATGTTTCAGGTTAGGTACGTTGGACTTAGCCTCTTTTGCTCCTGCATGGACTATTCTGCTAGTTCCTTTTTGTTATAGCTTTTGGTGTGGTCCTTTTTGTCTGTAACTCTGATATCTACTCTATTGACTCGCCTGTATAATGTGGTTTGCGTTACCACTTGACATGTATCATTTTGTAAACTCTGTGATGTATCTGTATGTGTGCAAATGTATGTGATGATCTACTGTTCTGTGATGTGTATTGCATTTGAGTTATTATATTTTATTCTGATAGATCCTTCAGCCACATATGGCTTTGTATTAAGTATTGATTGGAGATGTCGATCCACTTGAGTAAGAAGTGGCAATTGTCGGCGTATTCAGTAGATAATTAAGACAAGGTTATAGATGGTCGCTCCTATCCAGCTCTATTCTCTGTATTAACGGACGGTGTTACTTAGTAATACTCTTTGCTAATGTGGGTCTCGGAGTGGGGCATTACAGGTTATGAATTATATCATGACATTGTTATCATATAACTACATTATGGGATTCTCAACATTTGGAACTAGCCTCAGCTCAGCTGTAAATTTATGCAATTATATTTATATATATTGTTTTTATTATGGTTCTATTAAAGGCGATGTACTTAGCCTTTTTGTAAACAAATATCAAAAATAAGTTTCCTATTTTTTTTATTAATTAAAAGGAGTTTAAAAATGTTAGTAGATCAATTTTATAAAACTAAACCATATTCCAAAAGTTCCGATATTTAAAGACGAAGTGTTCAAAACTACGGGTCGCTACAGAACTCATCAAGATTTCCTGCACTCGGAAGCTTGTTAATAATAGCTTTCAGGAATATGCAGTCTTCTATTCATGGCCATTTGTCTGTAATAAGAACCATACATGCCAATCGATTGGTGTAACGAACCTGGCTTTTCGACCCTCGAAAATCGACACTAATACGTCCATTGTATTACATGTCGAGCAATCGAATACTGGAAGACCCGATTATTAGGGAAAAGAAAGAAGGAAGAAGAAAACCAAACAACATGAATCCCACAGCGGAACAAATAATCTATAATATACCATAAATCTTTACATAAAACAAAACTGTAATATATATATACAGACATCAATCAGAGTATATTAACCTATTTCAGTCTGAATAGTTATAACAGCTTGTCCTCACAATTGCTGATAACACAACAATAAATATAGCGGAAAATAACCATCTACATGAATACGTCTCTGGGCCTCCAACTCGTCTTCTGAAGCTCCAAGCATCTAAACTAATCTGTAATATGCTCGGTCTGACCCGAGCATTATAATAAATAACATCCGAGTCAGTCTGGAAAACCAGCGTGAGATAAACACACCTAACTTGATTTTAAAGTTATATAAAAAATCTTTGAAATCAAAGGTATCTTGTAAGACCACGTCGCATATAAACATGGATGTGCTTTTACCTTACGGTAACCAAAACATTTTTATAGAAAATCCAGTGATATTATAATAATGTCTAAGGGTTCAAAGTAAAATATTAAAATAGCTAGAATGCTTGCATCTCACGTTCCAACATATTTGGTATACAACTAAAACCGTAAAGCTCGTATTAGAGAATGGATTCCAACTAATGACTGGGCTACTCGGGTACCGTCCGTCACAGTACACCTCTAGAACAATGTACCGAGATCGTACCTAATGACCCCTGCCAACACAGGACCGGCCTACCCCTTGCTGGATAGTACCGAATATATCACCTAGGTTGTTCCCAACCTTTATGGAGCTCCCTCATGCACAATTGAATAAGAAAATATGAATGGTCATTTAGAAAGGTGATAACATACCCTTTGTGGGAGCTACCCACACCTAGCCTTACTGCATCTCCCCTATTTGAGTCATTCCCAGTTGATGAGGCTTGAGGCTACGATTACCTTTCAAGAAATTTACACTTAGAATGCTCATTGCCCTCTAATGACAATGTGCTGATAGCATTCATCCATACAAGTCCGTTTTGGGTCTGAACGAAACCGAAGGCACTATTCCCACTACATCAATTTTAGAATCACCCTCAGGATTAGTAGTGATTAGCCTTTGCACTTCACATCTCTATCTTCGATTCATGCCCTTTACGATGTCTTCACTTCGAACCGCATTCGTTGGATCGAAGTGGTTTTCGGATAAAATATCTGATCCTGGTCTCTTCGAAACAACGTTCCATAATTTTCGGTAAACACAACCCTGGTTCTCTAGGAAAGAAACAACCAAAGATAAGATCGGAGATCACCTCCTAACCGTTAGTGGACATATTTCCTTATCATTGTCCTAGGAGAATGAAACGAGATTTATACGCACAGTATAGCATCATCGGAGATGACTGTGCCATATAACCCACGTGTTTCTCCTAGATATTTCCAAAGTTACGTTTGGGTCCAAATTCGATGTCGGTTATTTAACTATCGAAAAACAAACATTTAATCAGGGATTTATTCCATTAGGAAAAATCAACATTGTTTTAACATATAAGCAACCACTAGCCTCCTTTAATAAATCCTCAATAATAAATCCACTTTGTAAATTGCTTGTATATAAACACCTTTACAAAATATACTCGCAAATCCCTATATTTCCATATTTAGAAAGTCATATACTTATCCCAATGGTACAGGTATATCCACAAAATTTAGAAAAGTTTACTTTTTATTCGATTCTTAAATCGTTATAATTCCCCTTACAATTCTCCAAGATCGTTTATAAACTATTTTATAAATCTCCGTGTAACGACCCGTAAATTTTAACTGTTTTAATAACGTTATTAGTTGAAATTTTGTGAAATTTTAAACGATAAAATTTTGAAATAAAAATTTAATATTTGGAATACGTCTAGTTAAACATAGCAACTGGTAAATTTTCGTCCGAAAATATGAAAGTTTATTTCGCGCGTAAATTCATTTCAATTTAATCAGTTAAAAAGCGATGAAAATAAAATATTTTCGGAACCTAAATATTTTTACATAGAAAAATTCTAAACCATCTTCTGAGCAAGATGTCAGTTGGTCGTTTTTCCAAATTCAGACATCTTTGGCTCCGTCGATCTTATTTTTCAGCGTTTTTCTTGCATTTTCCGCTATTAGAAAATTCGAATTTTTATAATTCGATCGTACCCCTGACATCTATATACCGTTTTGATCGCCTCGTAGTGCTGATCTCTGCGGTATATTCAACACCATGTTTAGTGTCCGGTGCACAACCGAATACGTGAAACGGTATGCCCTTTCAAATTTTTCTTGGTTTAATATAAAAGTTAATTTTCTCTTGATTTCCGGCGTTTTTTTTTGTGAAAGCACATTGTTTTGGAAAATGAACGGGTCATTTATTCTATCCTTTTGCAAATGAACAGTTCAAATTGCATGCGCGTTGTTTCGAGACAACATTTCATCTTTCATTTGCAAATGATCATTTATTCTTTCTCATACTGTTGCCCATTTTCTTCATGGCATAAAAAAAAGAAAAAGAAAAAAAAAGAAGAAGGTGTAAGCTTTTAAGCTTTCAAAATGCATGCACGTTTCTTACTGGAGCCAGCATGTTACTCTTCCCATTCCATAGCTTATGCTGCATCACCCCTACCATGACCACCCATGTTTGTCACTCTCCCCTTAGCCAAAACACGAGCAGCCACCTAAACGCCGCTGCTACACCACCCCTCAATTGGCCTCCCTTCCACTCCACCGCCCGCACCTCGACAACGTCGCGAGCAAAACACCGCCTCCACGTCCCCCTCCCGGTCACCGCTCACCCAATAGCCGACAACACTTTGGCCGCCGTGAGCATGTTTGTGCCCTCCCAGTCAACCGCCTCCACTAGCCTAGCATCCATCACCCGAGCTCCGCCACCAAGCGACAACCGCCTGTCTCCATTTTTCTCTCCGCCGACCCTCTCCGCCATCGACCAAGTTTCACCACCCAGCAGTCATATCCTATCCACGTCATTATCGTTCACCAATAGTATCACCTTGCGTCGCCCTTCACTCCTTCTCGGCCATAGCAGCTTCACACCATGCTCCGCCTACCCGTGCCCTTCACACTTCGCCTACAGCCATCGCCCGGCCCATTCTCCACACGGCAACGGCGAGCTCTCCCCAGCTCAGTGAAGCCCATCCTCCAGCCGTATGTATATATGATTTATATATATGTAAGGTAAATCTACTCTAGCTGTGAGATCTGATTTCATTGTTTGTAAAAATTGTTATTTTAATTATATATATAAAAGCTTGTGTAGGTTATAGTTCTAGATTTTAAAAGACGTATAGTGGCTTGATAATGTAAATATGTATGGATATATATAAATCTACAATTTACAGTTCGATTTTTAAATGTTATGTGATGCGTAAATATTACATATATTTGTATATATGGGTTGCATGAGTTTAAGTTGTAGCCAATTATTGTGCCTTCATCTTTATCTGATAATGTGAGTTCCATATATTTTAGTTTATACAAATTATATAATATAGGCTTACGTAATGTTTATATTTCTTGTGTTCATTGGTTTGCTGTAAAGAATTTGGTAACTTATACTTTTAATAATAAGGGTCTGCAAGTGCATTCATTGGTATGGCCAAGTTTTATAAAGATATGTCAAATTTTCTCTGCGTTGAGATATCGCCATATATATAGTTTACAAAATGTTATAAGTTAAAATGTTTGGCATTGGTCTGCATAGTTGTTAATCTATATAACAACTCATTTGTTTTAGTATAGTCAGTTATAAAGTATATAAATGTTTATATAAGAGTTTTCCAATAGAGTCTATATATAAAATATTATATGAAATTAGCCGGGTTGAGTATAAAATATTGTTGTGTATAGATCTGCATCAATCTTCAAATTTTATCTGTATTTAGAACGGGCAGGTGTATTGTTATATGCAAGTATTTGTAGTGTATATTTATATAAATTTTTTTATTTATTTAAACTTTCAAATCTGTTTATATATATAACATAATAATTGTTGTCTATATCAATTCTGATTCGTTTCCACCAACCCCTATCTTTCAGCTTTGTCCGTCAAATAAATCCGCTTCCAGCTTACCTTGCTTTGAGTTGTTGTTTGGATTATTCAACGGTCTAGATCGTGATCCAATTCGTATCTTGCCGAGTCGTCAAATTCTTCTAGCCTCGAAAGGTGAGCACTCACTCACGATTAACGTTCTTTTATTTATTAAATTTGATTTCAATTGAAACGACAATTGAAATATACTGCTGTTAGTTAATTACACTGTTATATATGCTTTTACCTGTATCAGTTCACCTATGACATCTGACACCATTATCTGTTAATTATTTATGCGATGATAATACAGTTTGGCTGATAATTGATTGATTGTTGATGTTTATATTGGACGTTAAATTGTTAATGTTAAAATGATAAATAGTATGCAGTTGAACTTGATATTGGATAGTTAAATGTTAAATTTGATTAATTGACATTTGTATAATATGACCCCTTTTACTGTTAAATTTATTGACACGTAGGATTTGTTTAATTACACTTTGAACCACTGAATGTATGTTGTTAAATTGATGATGTATGAAATTGTAATTAGATGACAAGTGAAAAACCATAATGTAATAATCTTTAATCTACATGAAATGATAGTGTAGATTCTAGAAATAATTATATTAATTCGTACAAATAACAATGCGAATTAATACGGTTATTTCGGGATTATTTGAATTGATTATTGGATTGTTATTGTTTGTTGTTATTGCTTGTTTATTTACTTTGACACCATCCCAGTTATCACACTGCAAGTTCCCTTTACTATGCTTTGATTTTGAATTGAATTGGAATCGGGTTGAAATGATAAATACCCAAATTGAACTTTGACTTAGGGTAGAGAATTAAATAAAAACCCGATTGGTCAATAATTTGATTTAAAAATAAAATGAAGATTTTATTTGAATAAATAATATGGTTTTGAAATGAAGTTAAAATTTGAATTTTTAATGAAAGGAAAATGTTAATATTTAATAATCTAAAAACAAGATATTAACAATGTAATTGATGAAAGAACGATGTTTAATTTGAGAAATGATCGAATTAAGTTGAAATGATTTAATAATTAAGTTTGAAATTATAATTAAGTTTGAAATTATTAAACTTTGAAATTATTTAATAATTAAGTTTTGAATTATTTAATAATTAAATAAGATTGAATGATTAATGATCAAATTGAATTAAATTCTTTAATAAGAGAAATCGTACTTTTGAATAAGTGAATTTACTTTGTAAATAATTGAAATTGAGTTTTCTTGATTTAATTAAGTTTTGGAAAATTATTTAAGGAAGTAAATAAGTGAAATGGAATTTCTTTAACAAGAAATGAAAATGTGATATTTTTGGAATTAATGTAAGACTTGTAATTGAAAGAATTGATTTGACGAATTGAATTTAATTCAAAATTTTAAGTTTGATTTAATGAAGTTGAATTTGAATAATGGATTTAATGAATTGGAAATTTAATATAAATTGTTTGAATGGCAAATTTACTTAACGAATATTAAATGAAATCAATTAATGTATTTAAATTGATTTGAATGTTAAATTAAATTAATTTAAATGATTTTGAAATGAAACTGATATTTGAACTTGAATCAATATTTGAATTGTTTTCAATATAAAGATTGAAATTGAATTATAAGATTTTGAAATGGTAATTTGGAAGTTTTGAAACGTAAATTATGGAAATTGATTTGGAAAGACAAATGAAATGTTGGTTTATAAATTCTAATTGGAATTGAAATTGATTTGGTTTTGAAATTTATTAAACGACCAATCGGTGAAATAATTTCGAAGGTTATTAAAGAGACCGAAATCGGTTATGGATATACTCTCTATCTAAACCGGAAACCACTTTAATAACTATACGCGGAGTGATGATCCAGAATGAAGTGGTTGGATGATGTACGTGATGACTGAAGAAAGAGAACGATAATGGATAGCCTTGACACTTGTGTCAAATTGGAAATGACTAAAACAGGAGCTGTGCCGGGCCAATGGAGGATTAGCTACCTCAAGTGGACACACTTCTTCGAACTACTTATTACTTGTTGTCGATTGGTGCACCCTTGATTTTGGGAGTGTTGTTTCACGGTGTTGCGGGCGCTGCGGCGTTGCGTTCTCACCAGTCCGGATCAGGCGAACGGTAGTATCACTACCTTGGGTATTGCCTCATGTGCCTTGTCATACTTGTATTCCATTTATGCGCGACCACTACGATTTTGATTTGTACCTTTAGTATATGGATTGCCCTCTGGTGACTTCCGGTTTTGGGGAAACTACGGTCTTGTATATGCTTTTGGGAATAAAAATGTGTTAAGGGTGGAATGGGCCATGACTTAACGCTATTTTGATATCTTTTTATATTACTGATAGACATTATCTACTTATCGTACACTACTACATAGTAGATAGTTTAACGGATCCTTAAAGGATGGTTATTCCAAACATCCTTTGAGTTACTTGTATTTCAATTGCTATTTCACTTGAGTTGGATTTATAAATATAAGAATGTTAATCCTGACTCGAGTGTCTTGTGTTTTGCTTTACGCTCGGGTTAGACTGAGTGATCCAGTATTCGAGACTCACCTTTGAAGTTGGAGCTTTGCTTGAAGATCCAGTCATCTATTCTGCTTTCTGTAATGACCCGTATTTTTACGGATCGATAAGTTCGTCAAAATCTGGGATTTTAGCATTTTCTAGTCATTTCAGATTTTTAGGCAGATTTTTCTAAGTCCTAGGTCGTGAACGACCTAGGTGATAAGTCGTGACCTTAGGAAGTTAGGTCGTAGTTGGCAACCTGGGAAGGTGGAGCGACCTAAAAGCTAGGTTGTAGGTTAGCTTAGGTCGTGTGCGACCTAAGGATGAGGTGGTTAGGTCGTATGGCAGTTTAGGTTGGTTGAGCGACCTAGGAGTAACATTTAAGTCGTAGACGACTTATAGGGGCAGCGACCTAAGGAAGCTAGGGGATAAGCAGGGAGCGACCTATAGTAGTTCGCGACCTAAGGGTTAGCGAGTTAACAACCCAGTATGTTGCGACCTAGTGGATAGCTGGGTTTTGTCTAAGTGTTAGGACGCGTGAGTTGTTAGGTCGCTGGGTTTTGTCTAAGTGTTAGGTCGCGTGAGTGATAGGTCGCGTAAGCGCTTAAGCGTTAGGTCGCTAATGCGCTTAAGTGTTAGGTCGTAACCTCGTTAGGTCGTAGGATGGAGGGCTCTGTTAGGTCGCATGGGTTGCTAAGCCATTAGGTCGTAGGAGTGTGCGCAGTTAGGTCGTTGAAGCATGTGAGTTGTTAGGTCGCGTGAAACACTCATCTGTTAGGTCGTAGTTGTTGGCTTTGGTTAGGTCGGTTATGTTGCTAGGTCGTAGGTCATGGATGACCTAACTCCGAGCGACCTAAGGGATTTTCTGCTATAAATAGGAAGGGTTGTTCTCACTTTTTGGGATCCGGATTTTCGAAGCAACGAAGTGCTGCCATTTTGAGAGCTCGACTTCTACACTTCTTCACTTCTTTTCTCTACTCTAATCTAGTGATTCCTTCCATCCATGTCGAAGATCAAGATTGAAGATTCAAGAGCTTAGATTGAAGATCTTCATCTTTTCAAGAGAGATTTCTTCGTTTGAAGCGGATTCGTGATAGATCAAGCTTGATCCTTCGCTGTCCAGATCTGAAGCGTGTTGATTTGGGGTTGTTTAGGTGATTTGGTGAGTGGTGATTATCTCTCACACGGATCCAAAGGAGTATATCGGATTGTTGGCTCGATTTGGTGTGTGATTTTCATGCATTTTCTTCATCCTAAGTGTAGATCCATGTAGATCCATTGTTCATGATGATTTGACAACCATTTTACTAAGTGTTAACCTATGCAAGTTCATTCATCAAGATTGTAGAGATATTTCTCATGATTTCATGCTTGTTAGACTTTCAACTCTTTAATTACGAAATTGCCATTATAGTGATAATTGTCTACATAGATCATATTCGAATGTTTGATTGCTTGGATTGATGTTTGATTTGATTGATTGCTATGAATTAGATGATTGATGATTTACTTTAGACCGGAGATGATTCAAAAGCTAAGGGAAAGGCTCTTGAATTGAGAAAGTTGCTCGTGGCATATGTAGCGGAATGATGAAGCTCTTATGCATAGATTTGATGATGTGATGTTGAGATGAGGCTTTGCGAGGATGTAATGAAGCGAGGCATCATGTGATGAAGACTTGGTCTAATCCAGACGGGATCATTCCAAGCACGTTGGTAACTCGGTGATATGATTCGAGTTAAGGGTAATGGATGCTTGAGAGGCGCTTGAGCTAGTATGGAAATAGTCGTCAAGGAGGATGACTAGGAGGCTTGGATAGCATCGTTGTTGAAGGTTCTAGCATGCTCTAAGCAAGAGTACGTTTGGGCAGATTCGATAGTCCCAATGGCCAACTGTTGATGGTCGAGTACTCTGGGCAGATTCGATAGTCCTAGGCACGGGCTGTGACGACGTGCGGGAGTTATGTCTAGAACCGGGGTTTCCATTAGCCCTTGACGGACGGCTGAAAGAATGTGCCGGTCATTCAATTAACGGTGATATCGAAGCGGCGATAACAGTGATAGCCAGAGTCATGGATGTTTGGTTGTATCGTCATTCGGTCTCAAGAGCAGTGTTTTTCGGGTGCTTATCTGATCTTAGTTTAGGCCTTGGGGGTTTGTGCTTGTAAAACATCGCCCTTGACTCGAGTGATAATTACTTTACTTTGAATTGTATGCTCTGCTATGGTTGCTTTTGCTTAGTGTGTGTCTGGGGGCTATCACTGTAGAATGAGGTTGGAGTGGGAGGGTTGTATTCCTATTCCTTTTTCCTTTATGCTCTTTTGGTATGTTGTTAGTTAATCTACTGCTCACTAAGACTGTTGTCTGACTCAAGGCTTTATGTTTTAATTCTTATTGCCTTGGGCTGTTCGTCCATTTTGGGACGGGCAGACTAGGTAGCAGGTGACATGTGCTGTTCTCTTCTCACGATGCTGATATCGAAGACGAGCTAGAGGGTTGCATATTATCTTCTTATTTGTACTGGATGTTCCGCTGTTTTGTATAATCTCTGAGTGACATGTAGTGAGGCTTGATGTATTGATTATTTGGATGTTTGTATTCAACTATTATGGAGTTTTATATGATGGCATTTTGTTCTGTAAAGCTTCACTATACATATGTTCTATTGTATTTTGTCCATGCGCTGTGAGTAATACGATAGATTCTGTTGTTTTCAACTTACCCTGACAATCGTCCATGGTCGCCTGGCACACTTTACAGCGCACTATCTCTAGATTCCGTGCGGGGGTCATAGGCGGTCGTCACATTTGGTATCAGAGCATTGGTTAATCGATTTTACCCAACGCTCGCTGACGTAACTACGTATGAGAGACGTAATTGTATTTTGATGGATGATTACTATATATAATATAGTAGTTTAGCAGTAAGTTAGTCCTTTATGCAGTTGTTTCTCTAAGATGTTCTGATCATTCCTTTTTATAGATATTGAGAATGAGTCGAAGAGGGAGACCAGCTGCTAGGGGAGGCCGTGCTACTGAAGGGGCTGCTGATTATGCAGCTATGTTCGAAGCTATGATGACTTCGATCATGAGAAGGATACCAGTTCCGGGGGCAGCAGTTGATGTTGGAGTTCAAGTCCAAACTCCAAAGCCGGTGGACTTCGCTAAGTTGTGTAAGGACTATACTGCTCTTGGAGGAATGGTTTTCTTGGGAACAGAATCAACCATTGAAGTCCAGAGATGGATATATGCTTGTAGAAGGATCTTTGGTGATTTGGGAATTGATGATGCAACTAAGAGGAAGTTGGAATCAAGGCAGCTTCAAGGGAGAGCTTCTGATTGGTGGAACTCTATTACCATCAATACTCCGGAGGAAGAGATTACGTGGGACCAATTCCAAGTCAGATTTGAGGCCAAGTTCATTTCTACAGCTCAGAAGTCAGTTCTGTTCAAGAAGTTTGTGGAGCTCAAGCAAGGTGGGAGACCAGTTCTTGAGTATGTTTCTGAGTTTGAAGCTTTGTCCAAGTATGCCCGGTCATATATAGAATCTGCTTATCAGAAGAACGAGAAGTTTGTGACTGGCTTGGACAGTTATCTTGGGAGGCAGTTGGTGGATCATTTGGATGATTCATTTGAGAAGCTTGTGGAGAAAGCTCTCAGGCATGAGAGTCTGTTTCCTAAGGAAGGATCTGTTGTTGCTGTGACCAGGGAAGGGTCTAAACCCCAGCAGGGTGGAAACAAGAAGAGGAAGCAGCAGCAGCAGAAGGGTAAGGATGGCCAGAAGAAGCCGAACGGCGAGGTGACTTGCTACAATTGTCAGCAGAAGGGCCATTTCTCGAAGGATTGTAAGAATCCGAAGGTGCCGATGAAGTGTCACAACTGTGACAAGCCGGGGCATTTCAGGAAGAATTGTCCAGAACCGAGGAGGGACAAGCAGATTGTGCAAGCTTATGCTTTGGGAGCTGTTCCGTCGTCTTCGAAAGCTCCTACCGTGGAATAGAAGGGAAAGATTTTGGTGGTTCAAGGTACTCTTTTCCTATGTGGTGTTCCAGTTAGAGTTCTGTTTGATACTGGGGCGTCGCATTCGTTTGTTTGTAGTGAACTAGTAGGCCGGTTTGGTTTGGAACCGGATATTGTTGATAGGCCATTGGTTGTGACTAATCCAGTTGGGGGTTCGTCTTGTTTGTGTATGTTATGCCGTGGTCTGATTATGTCGAGTCATGGTTGCTCTTTTGTTTGTGATTGCTTTGTTCTGAACTTTGCGGGGTTTGGAATTATTTTGGGTATGGACTGGCTTAGGAAGTATGCGGCTAAGGTTGATTGCGAGAGGTTGGAGGTGACAGTCGAGAATGTGGAGGGGCGAAAGGTTGTGATACAATGTAAGCACGAAGAAGGCGTCTTCATGAGCTTCATGTATTCGCTAGTTGTTCCACGGGATGGACTGTCATTAGTGCCAATCGCGAATGGATTCGAGGATGTCTTTGACGAAGTCAAAGGGTTGCCGCCGCATAGAGAGATCGAGTTTCGTATAGATCTAGTTGAAGGAGCCAGACCTGTTGTGATGCCTCTTAGGCGGATGGCGCCTAGAGAACAGCAAGAGTTGAGGGTGCAAGTTGATGATCTTTTGCAGAAAGGATTCATTCGCTGTAGTGTGTCCGAGTGGGGTGCACCAGTTGTGTTCGCAACCAAGGCAGATGGGTCATTGAGATTGTGTGTGGATTATCGTGAGCTGAATAAGGTGACTAAGAAGAACAAGTATCCATTGCCGAGAATAGATGACTTGTTTGATCAGCTTCACGAAGCTAAGGTGTTTTCTCAGATGGATTTGGCAACGGGATTTCACCAGTTGAGAGTAGCTAAGGATAGTCTGCCGAAGACTGCTTTTCGGACACCATCTGGTTTCTTTGAGTGGCTGGTAATGCTGTTTGGATTGACTAACGCGCCAGCATATTTTGTGGATCTTATGAATAGAGTGTTCAGAGATCAGTTGAACAAGTTCGTACTTGTGTTCGTGGATGATATTCTGATTTATTCCAGAACGGAAGAAGAGCACAAGACGCACTTGCATATTGTTTTGGAAATCTTGCGGAAACATCAGCTGAAGGCTAAGTTTTCGAAGTGTCACTTCTGGAAGAGTGAAGTGAGGTTCTTAGGCCATGTGATTTCTGGAAATGGAATAGCGGTTGATCCCGCTAAGGTGGCAGCAATCCAGGATTGGGTTAGACCTAAGAATGCATCTGATGTGAGAAGCTTTCTTGGATTAGCAGGATATTATCGACGGTTTATCAAAGACTTCTCCAAGGTAGCTGCACCGTTAACAGGATTGACGAAGAAGAACCAAGTGTTCAGTTGGGATGCTAAGTGTGAGCAAGCTTTCAGAATCCTGAAAGAACGATTGACGAGTGCTCCTGTTTTGATTATTCCTAGTGGGAATGATGAGATGGTGGTTTACACCGACGCATGTGGCACTGGACTTGGAGCAGTGCTAATGCAGAAGGATAAAGTTGTTGTGTATGCAAGTCGACAACTGAAGCCGCATGAAAGGAATTACCCAACCCATGATTTGGAGTTAGCGGCGATTGTATTTGCTCTGAAGATATGGAGACATTATCTGTTGGGAGTTCGATTCGAGTTGTTTACGGATCATAAGTCGTTGAAGTATCTTTTCTCCCAAAAGGATTTGAATCTTCGGCAGCAACGTTGGTTAGAGTTTTTGGCATCATATGATTTTGGTATAGCTTATACTCCGGGAAAAGGTAACGCAGTGGCCGATGCGTTAAGTCGAAGACATGCAGGATTAGGAGCCATGTTTTCAGAATGGAAGAATCTCGAGTATTTAGCTGGATTTTACTTCAGGCCCAGATGTGAATTGGAACCTGAGATGTTGGCAAACTTATCGATAAGACCTTCTCTTGTGGAAAGGATTGGCGAGAGCCAAAAGCGAGACGATAAGCTTGTCAAGATTATCCGTGATTTGGAATCTGGATTAGAACCAGAAAAGGATAAAGGATTCGAGGTCGATCGAGAGGGTTGGCTTCGGAAGCAAGGACGACTAGTTGTTCCCGATATAGATGAATTAAGGAGTGAAGTTCTGAGGGAAAGCCATCACTCGAAGTTGACGATTCATCCGGGTGGAAATAAGATGTATCGGGATATGAAGAGAACCTACTACTGGGAAGGCATGAAGAAGGATGTTGGAAATTTTATTTCCAAATGCATGAATTGCCAGTTGGTAAAAGCCGAACAGAAGAAGCCAAGTGGATTGCTTCAGCCATTAGAAGTTCCTACATGGAAGTGGGAGCAGATATCGATGGATTTTATTGATGGATTACCTAGAACAAGAACGGGAAATGAAGGGATTTGGGTCATCATTGATCGTTTGACTAAGAGTGCACGATTCATTCCTGTTCGATCGACTAGGACTGCATCAAGGTTGGCTGAGTTGTATGTTAAGTGGATAGTTCGATTCCATGGTATTCCGAAGAGTATAGTAAGCGATCGGGATCCATTGTTCACTAGTGGATTTTGGAAGAGCTTCCAGGAAGTTTTGGGAACCGAGTTGTGTTTGAGTACAGCTTATCACCCTCAAACAGATGGTCAGACCGAGAGAGTCAACCGAGTTTTGGAAGATCTCCTCAGAGCATGTGTTTTGGACTTCGGAGGATCATGGGAAGATCACCTTCATTTGGTGGAGTTTGCGTACAACAATAGTTACCAGTCAAGTATTGGTATGGCACCGTATGAGGCATTGTATGGAAGACCGTGTAACTCTCCGACGTGTTGGATAGAAACTGGAGAAAAGCTGATGCTTGGGCCAGAGATGATTCGACAGACTTCGGATTGTATAGAGATCATTCGACAACGAATGAAGGCAGCCCAAGACCGTCAGAAGAGTTATGCCGATAAACGTCGTAAGGATTTGGAATTCGACGTTGGTGATATGGTTTTTGTGAAGATTTCTCCACTGAAGAATGTTATTCGATTCGGGAAGAAAGGAAAATTGACTCCGAGATTTGTTGGACCATTCCCGATTATCGAACGAATTGGAAAGCTCGCCTATAGATTGGAGTTACCGGAGAAGATGTCGGGCGTGCACAATGTTTTTCACGTATCATATCTACGGAAGTATGTGCACGACTCGAGTACTGTGGTTTCTGCTAATAGCTGTGAAGATTTCGAAGTTGATCCAGTCGATAGAAGACCTCGTAAGCCGCTTCGTGTTGTGGAAACCGACACGAAACAGCTTAGGAGGAAGGTAGTTAAGTTGCTCAAGATACAATGGAGTGACGATGATAACGACTGTACATGGGAGGTGGAAGAGAGGATGAAAGCAGCTCATCCCGAACTCTTCAAGGTATGGCTCTAAGGTGTCGTCTCATCTCACGATATTGTAACTTGTTCTAAGTCTTAGAATTCTGTACGCTAAGCTAGAATTGGATGCATGGTTTGCTGATCGTTATGGATGGTAGGCGTACATAATAGTTTTGATTGTTTTGTTTGTTTGGAATTTCGAGGGCGAAATTCCTAAGGGGGAGAGAATGTAACGACCCGTATTTTTACGGATCGATAAGTTCATCAAAATCTGGGATTTTAGCATTTTCTAGTCATTTCAGATTTTTAGGCAGATTTTTCTAAGTCCTAGGTCATGAACGACCTAGGTGATAAGTCGTGACCTTAGGAAGTTAGGTCGTAGTTGGCAACCTGGGAAGGTGGAGCGACCTAAAAGCTAGGTTGTAGGTTAGCTTAGGTCGTGTGCGACCTAAGGATGAGGTGGTTAGGTCGTATGGCAGTTTAGGTTGGTTGAGCGACCTAGGAGTAACATTTAAGTCGTAGACGACTTATAGGGGCAGCGACCTAAGGAAGCTAGGGGATAAGCAGGGAGCGACCTATAGTAGTTCGCGACCTAAGGGTTAGCGAGTTAACAACCCAGTATGTTGCGACCTAGTGGATAGCTGGGTTTTGTCTAAGTGTTAGGTCGCGTGAGTTGTTAGGTCGCTGGGTTTTGTCTAAGTGTTAGGTCGCGTGAGTGATAGGTCGCGTAAGCGCTTAAGCGTTAGGTCGCTAATGCGCTTAAGTGTTAGGTCGTAACCTCGTTAGGTCGTAGGATGGAGGACTCTGTTAGGTCGCATGGGTTGCTAAGCCATTAGGTCGTAGGAGTGTGCGCAGTTAGGTCGTTGAAGCACGTGAGTTGTTAGGTCGCGTGAAACACTCATCTGTTAGGTCGTAGTTGTTGGCTTTGGTTAGGTCGGTTATGTTGCTAGGTCGTAGGTCGTGGACGACCTAACTCCGAGCGACCTAAGGGATTTTCTATTATAAATAGGAAGGGTTGTTCTCACTTTTTGGGATCCGGATTTTCGAAGCAACGAAGTGCTGCCATTTTGAGAGCTCGACTTCTACACTTCTTCACTTTTTTTCTCTACTCTAATCTAGTGATTCCTTCCATCCATATCGAAGATCAAGATTGAAGATTCAAGAGCTTAGATTGAAGACCTTTATCTTTTCAAGAGAGATTTCTTCGTTTGAAGCGGATTCGTGATAGATCAAGCTTGATCCTTCGCTTTCCAGATCTGAAGCGTGTTGATTTAGGGTTGTTTAGGTGATTTGGTGAGTGGTGATTATCTCTCACACGGATCCAAAGGAGTATATCGGATTGTTGGCTCGATTTGGTGTTAAAATAGTGATTTTCATGCATTTTCTTCATCCTAAGTGCAGATCCATGTAGATCCATTGTTCATGATGATTTGACAACCATTTTACTAAGTGTTAACCTATGCAAGTTCATTCATCAAGATTGTAGAGATATTTCTCATGATTTCATGCTTGTTAGACTTTCAACTCTTTAATTACGAAATTGCCATTATAGTGATAATTGTCTACATAGATCATATTCGAATGTTTGATTGCTTGGATTGATGTTTGATTTGATTGATTGCTATGAATTAGATGATTGATGATTTACTTTAGACCGGAGATGATTCAAAAGCTAAGGGAAAGGCTCTTGAATTGAGAAAGCTGCTCGTGGCATATGTAGCGGAATGATGAAGCTCTTATGCATAGATTTGATGATGTGATGTTGAGATGAGGCTTTGCGAGGATGTAATGAAGCGAGGCATCATGTGATGAAGACTTGGTCTAATCCAGACGGGATCATTCCAAGCACGTTGGTAACTCGGTGATATGATTCGAGTTAAGGGTAATGGATGCTTGAGAGGCGCTTGAGCTAGTATGGAAATAGTCGTCAAGGAGGATGACTAGGAGGCTTGGATAGCATCGTTGTTGAAGGTTCTAGCATGCTCTAAGCAAGAGTACGTTTGGGCAGATTCGATAGTCCCAACGGCCAACTGTTGATGGTCGAGTACTCTGGGCAGATTCGATAGTCCTAGGCACGGGCTGCGACGACGTGCGGGAGTTATGTCTAGAACCGGGGTTTCCATTAGCCCTTGACGGACGGCTGAAAGAATGTGCCGGTCATTCAATTAACGGTGATATCGAAGCAGCGATAACAGTGATAGCCAGAGTCATGGATGTTTGGTTGTATCGTCATTCGGTCTAAAGAGCAGTGTTTTCCGGGTGCTTATCTGATCTTGGTTTAGGCCTTGGGGGTTTGTGCTTGTAAAACATCGCCCTTGACTCGAGTGATAATTACTTTACTTTGAATTGTATGCTCTGCTATGGTTGCTTTTGCTTAGTGTGTGTCTGGGGGCTATCACTGTAGAATGAGGTTGGAGTGGGAGGGTTGTATTCCTATTCCTTTTTCCTTTATGCTCTTTTGGTATGTTGTTAGTTAATCTACTGCTCACTAAGACTGTTGTCTGACTCAAGGCTTTATGTTTTAATTCTTATTGCCTTGGGTTGTTCGTCCATTTTGGGACGGGCAGACTAGGTAGCAGGTGACAGGTGCTGTTCTCTTCTCACGATGTTGATATCGAAGACGAGCTAGAGGGTTGCATATTATCTTCTTATTTGTACTGGATGTTCCGCTGTTTTGTATAATCTCTGAGTGACATGTAGTGAGGCTTGATGTATTGATTATTTGGATGTTTGTATTCAACTATTATGGAGTTTTATATGATGGCATTTTGTTCTGTAAAGCTTCACTATACATATGTTCTATTGTATTTTGTCCATGCGTTGTGAGTAATACGATAGATTCTGTTGTTTTCAACTTACCCTGACAATCGTCCATGGTCGCCTGGCACACTTTACAGCGCACTATCTCTAGATTCCGTGCGGGGGTCATGGGCGGTCGTCACACTTTCAGTATTCGATGATTCCAGTGATGTATTCTGATTTGTATCTGATGTATCGTATTACTCTTCTGTTGTAAACTCTGATGTATTTTATATATTCATATAGTAGCTTCATGAACTACTATCTCTTTTATTTCCGCTGCAATTATTACTCTGTGTCTGTGATCTGTGATTATTTATTTACTGTATATGTTCAGTTTTGCCAAATTTAAATTAACAACGTGGTATTTTGAGCAATTCAACTCTGGCATGAGTGTCTACCTATACACTTATAATGGATGCGAATGGTCCAAAATATCGGGTCGTTACACTCCGAAAAACATTAGTAATTCCTTTACAATTCAGTCGCTTATAAACTTCTTGTACATTTCAAGATCATTTATAAGAGAGAAGTATAACAACCTGGACACAAATAATTTTGAAATTATTTGTGTCCAGGTTGTTATACTTCTCTCTTGATGAACCCATATACCATTTATAAACTTCTTTTATAAATCTATAAACCTGCTCCTAAAATCCGTTTATAAATATCTAACCATTTATAAACCCTTTCACCTTGCAAATATCCCTCCCTTAATTCTTCGAATCATTTATAACTCCTTTATAAAATCTAAGTCTTTCAACTCCATTTTCGGGTCTCGGAAACAATTATAAATAATTTTAATCATTTACCTCAAAACATCACTATATTATAATAATTATTAACAATGAGCATTATAAATAAATGGAAATCATTAACTTTAAATATCCTAAAATAATAATTAATCATTCCAAAATATTGTTTAAATAATAATAATTAGTCTTACCATTTTATAAATAATAATAATTTATTTTAAAACCTCATTAATAATCCTCATTATTAATTTCAAACCATAATTATTCTTAAATAATAAATCTTTAAATTTATTAACCTTTTTATAAATTCTTAAAACATATTAACTATAAACAAATAACTTTTTAAACAATATTACAATGATTAAATAACTTTAAAATAATATTAATATGATTATATAACTTTAAAACAATTTTAATATAATAAAATAACTTTTAAAAGAATATTATTATAATTAAATAATCTTAAATTAATATTTATAATTTAATAACTTAAAAACAATATTAATATACTTAATTAACTTAAATAATCCTTAAACAACATCTCCATGCTCTGGACCAAACACCTTCGAGCTCACCCACCTCCTGCAAAAACTGACAGTCAACGCCTCCCTCAGGCCGTACAATGGTTGCACTCGCCAATATGGCACCGTACCTCACGAAAATCGGTGGCAACGCGTATTTTGGCAAGAGAAACTCGATGGTGAACTCCAATTTGATAATCGATGCTCGAATTTGCTAGAAACCTAAACTCTAGCAACTAAACCCTTATTGTTGAGTTCAAAAGTGAAGTCGCACCCCTTGAAAAACATATTAGGTCGAAGCTCTCACCAATACAAGATTTTTAGAGCTTGTTTTAGATTTTATTATTGAGTAAATTTTGAAAAATAAATTTTTGAAATGTTCATTTTTCTTTTTTCTTCCTCTATTTTTCTGTATTTATAAGGAAAGGGGGATTTGAAGTATCAGTGGGGGTGTGGCTTACATAGTATAGGGTTAGATCAATGGTGATGGGTCAATGGCTGATGTGAATAGTCAGGCGGTGTATGGTTAAATCAAAGAAAATATATTATTTAAAATTCAAAATATCTAGCTATATAAATTCGGACCCTAATCGAAGCATGCCGCTTGGCGTTCTCTATGTTATACCCCTATTTCGAACGCAATAGAACTAGTTTCAGGAACTAATTCGATCGTATGGAGAAGATAGCTTTATGAACCCAATTATTATATTAAATTTTCAATATTAATTTCAATGCGTTTCAATATCGCATGACCAAACGATATGTATGATTGCTATAAAATTTGACGGCGTAATATAATTCATTATTGCAAACCCAATGACACTGGTTTCGTTGAAATCCAAGACTGTGCTCTTGAAGGCTATTTTCACTCGTTAATTAAAACGAGTTAATTTCAAAATTAGTTAAATCACTTTTAAATCAAATTTAAAATTTTTATTATCTTCATTATTATTAATAGAAATTAAACAAGTCTTAAATCATTTTTATCCAACTAAAAAAACCAAGATTTAATTATTTAAACAATTTCAATTATTAAATTTAACAATTAAATTTTCCAATAAATCTCTATATTTGAAATTCAAGTTATTTAATCTATAGAATTAACTTTTCAATATTTAAAATTAATTAAATATTCTAATTTCAAATAACTAAAATTCTAGTTCATTACATTCTTCCCCCCATAAAAAAATTTTGTCCTTGAAATTGCCAAGGTAGGAAAAATGTCCAAACCCATTTTTCTAAATCAAATTAGTCGAAATAACTTCCCAAAACCAATCTATTGATCCTTGCTATTACCTTAACTAAGTTCCCAAATTCATTCATAGATTTTGAACTAATATTATCCATTAAATCCTTTCAAATTATAATCCAAAATCAAATTTTAGTTATTGGAAACTTCTTCAAAATTCTAACTCTTTAAATTTTCGAAAAATTTCGCCAGCGTCTTCTTTGCGCGGCTCGATCAGAACAACCACCAATCGCCACTATATGCCCAAACCAACAAAAGAAAACAAAAGCCAAGTGGCTTAATCATAAAACCATCAAATCATTCAACAATATAAACATGTACCTTTTTGTTGGGCAACCCAATTTTCTTATGAAATCAAAGACATCAAATTAGCTCTTACTTTTATATACGTGCATCTTATTTACCAATGATATCCATTCATATAGTTCATAATTATTTTATTTTTTATTTTCCACTTTTCAACATTTGTTTTACTTAAGCCTGTACGATGTACATATATCATCCATACGCAATATCAAATCTGATCGCTTGCTCGATCACACAATTTCACATCCAAACTAGCATCGTTCACACGACCACTCTAGTGCGGACTCAGATCTGGTTACTTGATTAGAAACCGCCATTCTCCTTGCATAGCCATATACTATGATAGAGAATTCTGGAATCGACCAAAAATCCATATCCAATGTCCGCCGTCGAGAATCGAATGAAAAATCCTTGATCGGACCGATGTAATTCATCTTGAAACTATGTACTCAAATCTGGATCAAACCGCTATGCGAATAAAATAACACACGTACAACTTACGTACTTATTTCAATTGATTTCTTAGCTATCCCAAATTCTTTTTATTCACATTCCATTGATCTATATTCAATTTATTCACATTGCATTATTCACATTCCCTTATTTACTTAGTATATTCCTTTCAATACTAATTATCCCTTAAGAATAATTCCATCAAATTTTCTTAAGTTTATTATAAACATTTTATACAAAAGTTCTTATACACTTCACAACTTAAGTCCTTATCCATTTCTAACCAAATTCAATTTCATTTTCCAATTTCAATATTCAGTCTTATCAACCATATTCCAAAACCGTATTCAATTTGCTAACTTATTTAATTAGTTCATCCACTAATTCATTTCAAATCTCAATCAAATTTATTTCAAAAATTACTTTATTTAACTTAATTTAAGTTAAATTTCATTTCAAATTTCTTTTCTCAACAAATTAAAACATTGTTTTAACTTACTAATTTTAGAAATTTATAACTTATCAAACTTATTTATCATATTTTCAATAACACTTAATTGAAAATTATCAGAGTTCAAACACCTTATTCTTATTTATTTCAAATCATTTTGCAATATTATATATACACTAAAATTCCCTTGGTATATCAAATCATTCTCTTGGATTTTAAAATCAAACTAGTTTTACCAAAAAAAAACTCCAATGGTAGCAATTCCTCACTTGGAAACCCGAAAGTGAACGTCGATGATGCTGCAGTCATCACCGAAATTATTTTCAACGACCAAAGTGAGTTCGGTGCTTTTATTCATTTAAAATCCCTTTTTTAAATAATCCTATTCAAAATATTTTCTAAATAATAATATTACATTTTTTTCAAAACATTGAAAAACATTTCCCAAAACCAACGGAAATTAAATTCCCAAATTTCCAGTTTTTAAATCCTTTTTATTTTATAAACCACTTTTATATATCATATTTATGATATACTTTAGAAATTTCATTTCCTTTTATAAATCACATTTATAAATCATATATTTATACAATCCAACTTTGGTTATAATAAAACCATTTCTTAATTGTTTATCTTGTTTGCATCATAATAATAACAAATTTTATTCAAAAAAAAAATAGCAACGAATGATAATAATAAAATATTATCATTCTCTAACAACCAAGAACACTATATATACCATTATAATTTCTAAAAAATTATTCCTTTATATATATAAAAATATAATCAAGGTAAATATTATTTCAATTACCCAATTTCAAAACAATACCGTGTCGAATTGCTCTGTTCAAGTGTTTAGAGATCCCTATCAATGACGTTAATTACTTGTATTGACCAGAATCCATAACCACTCAATAGATCAACCAACACAATATAAAACATTTTTTTATTACTAAAAAATACATGCTCATATATATATACACTCAAATTCATTCTAGGGTGCGATTGACCCTATCTCTAATGAGTACCCCACCAAAGCCAAGGTTATCGCTTAACCTTCGGCTTTGATACCAAATGTAACGAACCGGACATTTCGATCCTCGAAAATCGACACTAGTACGTCCATTGTATCACATGTCGAGCAATCAAATGATGGAAGACCCGACTATCAGGGAAAAGAAAGAAGGAAGAAGAAAACCAAACAACATGAATCTCAAAGTGGAACGAATAATCTATAATATATCATAAATCTTACACAAAACAAAACTGTAATATATATATATATATATATATGGATATCAATCAGAGTATACTAACCTATTTCGGCCTGGACAGTTTTGATAGCCTGTCCTCACAATTGCTGATAACACAACAACGAAAACAAGGGAAAATAACCATATACGTGAATACGTCTCTGGGCCTCCAATTCGTCTTCTTAAGCTCCAATCATCCAAACCAATCTATAATATGCTCGGTCTGACCCGAGCATTATAATAAAATAACACTCGAGTCAGTCTGGAAAAGCAGCGTGAGAAAAACACACCTAATTAGATTATAAACTTATTTAAAAAATCTTTGAAATCAAAGGTATCTCGTAAGACCACGCCGCACATAAACACGGATGGGTTTTACCTTACGATAACCAAAACAGTTTTATAGAAAATCCAGTGATATTATAATAATGTCTAAGGGTTCAAAGTAAAATATTAAAATAACTAAAATGCTTGCATCTCACGTTTCAACATATTTGGTATACAACTAAAACCGTAAAGCTCATATTGGAAAAATCGATTCCAACTAATGACTGGGCTACTGGGGTACCGCCCGTCACAGTACACCTCTAGAACAATGTACTGAGATTGTACATAACGACCCCTGCCAACACAGGACCGGCCGACCCCTTGCTGGATAGTACTGAATATGTCATCACCCCGGTTGTTCTGAACCTTTATGGAGATCCCTCATGCAGAACTGAATCTGAAAATATGAATGGTCATCTAGAAAGGTGATAATATACCCTTTGTGGGATGTAACGACCCAGAATTTTGAACAAATTAAATTGAGAATATTTAATTAATTTTAAATATTTGAATGATGATTTAATTTGAATCCCCGATATAATTTTGAAATCTGCGATTAAACTTTAAAATTTAATCGATTGAAAGTTGAATAAGAATTTAAATCTTCAATTTATAGTTGAAGAAAAATATTTCAAAAGCTTTTAAAATTTGTATTGATATTACTGAAGATAACAGAAGCTTCAGAATCCAATTTCGAATTGATTTGATCAGTTTTGAAATTTATATCGTTTAACCAATATTTAAAAATAGTCATTTTTCAAACAGTCTCGGAATTCGACGAAACCAGTTCCATTGGGTCCGAAATATTGAAATATTGTCGGATTTCAATTTTCGTATTTTTCGATGCTTGTACGTGAGCACACGACAGGAAAACGCATTTGAATCTTTTACGAAATTCAAATTTAAATTTATATATTTTTATTAGTCAACTATAGCACGTTCTTCCCTAAATCCACGCCGAGCATCACGAGACTATCGTGCAACCCATCCCCTTCAGATTCAAGTAACCCATACCTCCCTCAATTTTAAAGTAACCGTATCTTCATCTCGTTCAAAACTAAAGCAGAACGAAAATAAATAATGGCGACTACAACTCCTGTTCCTCGATCTAGTTACAACTCCTCCTTCCCAATAATTGAAATAAATTTCCGCTTCCAGGTTTCGTTCGAACGAAAGCTAATAGGGGAGCTTTATTCATCCCAAATAAAATTTCCCCCTTTCCATTTGAAAACAATCGAACGATGACCTTGTTTGATTCAAAGTGAGCAGCGCGGCTCGGGAAGGTGATGGCGGCCAGGGAAGCGAATCGCGAGGGCGAGGCAACTCTCGATTCGAGTTCGAGCCCAACAGGGAGGCGAAAAAATCGTGGTCGCAAGTCAGAGGGGGCGGCGTGAGGTTTGTGAAGTGTCGATCGAGCTCGGTAGTGGCTCGAGGCAATGGAGGCGATGTCGTGGTGAAGGCAGGTTTCGCGAATGGGAGTATGACAGGATCGAGTTCAACTCGAGTGGGTCTCGATGGTGAACAGCAGTTCGATCATGTTGATCGATCGAACCGGGGAGGGACGTATGTGATGTAGGCGAATGTCGTGTTGGTTGAGTAGCAGGTCGACTGCGAGGTCAAGTGGAGGACGGGCTATGGGTGATCGAGTGCTCGATCGTGGAATCTGGTGATGATTGTCACAGCAGTTTCGAAGTCGAGCCCGGGTTGCTCAAATTTACAGTGAGGTATAGATTCCAATTCATTTAAAATTTAAATAAAAAATTCTCATGTGTTTTAAACAGTTGAAGATTTAAAGTAAATAAAAATATATACTGTTAAAAGAAAGTATATATGGATTTCTGAATTTAATAGTAAACAGATATATGCAGTGAAAGAAGAAAATAGCATAAATATAAATACATGTAAAGGAGACTTTAGTTTAAAGAATCAAGAAAGTTAAATTGAGATTGAAATGTTTAGTTAAATAAAAGTTGTTAAAATAAAATCATTGAATGATTAAAAACTATCAAAACGAAAATTGTTTGTTCAATTTATTTCGAATATTTATGAATTGTATAAATTATTTATACAAGGTTTGAAACCGTGAAGGAAAGGTCAAAATGAGAAATCAAGCAGAAATGGAAAATGGATTGCAAAAATAAAATGCTAAGGTGAGATTTTTCTCACTCAAATTGAATGTGGAATTTTTACAGTTATTGATGATTGACTGTTTTGGATGTGATATTAGATATAGTAGGATATATCTATTATATATATAGCAATATATACATATTGGCATATGTATATATTGGATTGATGATTTCCCGCCTCGTATAGCGGATGAGACCCTATTGCGCCGTTAGTAAGCGGATTTTTATAAAACCCATATACCGCGATAATTCCGTACTGGAGCGGAATTGGTATTGTGCTAACATCTTTGGATGCAGGGAAACAGGTTGGAGGGATCCAACTGGACCCCTCACATTGATTGAATTTATATTCTACTGTGATGTGTTAATCTGTGAATGATTATTGATGTTATTAATCATATTGATGTCTGGAAATTGTTTGAAAGCTAAAATTTAGCTGAATGGATGTTTGGTATCATTGGATTCCAAAAATAAACGAAATTGAATTTTTGAAATCAAAATAGAAATTTCTAAATGAATTAATTTTAGAAATTGAATAAATTTTGAAGAAAGGAATTTTAAAATATAAAAAGTCAATTTTTATAACCTTATCGAATTAATTCCAGAATCAAGTGAAAATGTTAAATAAATGGATTTCGTAAAATAGTGATTATAAATTGAACAATTTAATTTAAAATTTGGATTTTTAAATAGATGGAAAGAAACAATTGAAATTTATTTTCGTAAGAAGGAATTTATTTAAAAGAAGATAAGTTGGAAATCCAATTAGAAATTAAATTTGGTAAATTGGAAGAATTTGGGAAATCAATGTAAAATGATTTCAATTTGATGAATTCATTTAAAAAACAGGATGTTGAATAATTTGAGAAAAATAAGGAATTTATTTAGTAGTGATAAATAAAATTAGAAATCAATCTGTAATTGATTTAATATTTGGAAAAGAACTTTTGAGAAATCAGTATGGAAATTTTATTTAAAGTTGAAAATAAATTTAGAAATCAATATTGAAATTGATTTGATATTGAAGTTCTTATAAATAAAATTGGAATTTATAAATGCTGTTTATAAATACGAAATCACTTATTTTGATAAGTAAAATATAGAAGTTAATAAAAAGAAGATTTATAAGTCGAGGTTGTTATTAAAATAGAAATGGAATTTATAGACGTGTTTATAAATTCGAAATAGATTGAATTGGATAAATTTATTTATAGAAGATTTTTTAAGAAGTTATATTCACGACTCTGGACAGTGAATATATTTTTGAATAAAATGGATTCATTTTTGAAGAAGTGATATTTTAAAATGAAGTTAAACATTTTAAAGATGTTTTAAAATGTATTATGAATCGAAAGCATAGATTTCAACGTTCATTGTTGAAACAGGCGTTTTCGAAAATATAAGGAAATGATGGACTATAACACTGTTGTTATAGTAAATGATTTCCGAAAGTAAATGTTTATATAGTATTGGGATTTACATATCTATCTTAATTTCGAATCCCTATACTAGTAATTTTGAGTCGTCGTAATGATGTTTTACGTAACATTCGTTTTGACTCAAATAAATGTTGTTAAAATAAATGATTTCCTTAAAGAATGAAATATATACTTAATTTGATTTAAGTATATCGAATATTTTCAAATGTTGAAAATAAAAGATTTGTGAAACACTTATTATTAAATAAGTATGGAATGTTTTCCAAAATGAAATGAAACGTTTTGAGATTTTATCTTCTTAAAGATAAATCGAAATTGAATATTTGAAAACAATTGAAAATCGGATATTAGTAGATATTCGAAAAATATAAATTCATATGGAATTTATAAAAGAAAAGGGAATCTGTTTAAAAATAAACGTTGATTTATTTTTGAAGTGTGGAAAATTTTATATCTTGTAAAGATATTTTGGAAAATAAATAATTTGGAAAATTATTTGGAATCTGATGATGTTGCGCATCTTTATTGATAGTTAAATAACCGACTATCAATAATTACCTTTAGATAGGTATTCGTTGTGAATTAGATGAATTTGAATGCCACACTTTGTTTTTAAATAATCGCTCACTATTCGGGTTAGCCGGGAAAGGACCATGGGGTCGTATAACCCATTCCGAATATGTGATACGTCGTTATGAATTGCATTCGAAGACCGGCGTTGAAGACCGGATATTTTTGAAAACGGAAGGATTACCGTCGAGTTACTCTACATCGGCTGATCTCCGATTTAGAGGTTTTATCACCCTTAGTGACAGGAAGTCCGGACGTGATTAGAAATTTATCCGGAAATGCAAGGGCTTCGTGAGAAGTGCCTTCGGTTCTGTTCGATCCCAGAACAGACTTGTATGGATTGTATGTCTGACGTTACAATTTGAGATATAAAGCTGATTTCTTTCAAATACATTTCTGTTGGTGGCGGAGAATTTATTCTCTTAGCTTAACACCCTTCTCTGAGACGTACGAGCTCAGAGGTTATGTAGTTGAAATTTATCAGCGATATATCCCAATTTGGTAACGTGGCATACTGAGTGTTGCTGTGAAATGATCAGTGTTTGATCATTTGCGATATAATCATTTGTTTGATCTTATATCTTTGTGATCATAGGTTGATCATTTTGTTTGACCCGAAGCATGGCTTTGTAGAAAGCGTAGCTTTGTGGACGAGACTTCATCGAGCCTCACACCCCGGAAATGGTCAAAACAGGAAGGATGCAGCAAGGTTCTAGGGAGTAGCGCCCCTTAGTGTATGTCATTCCTTCTGGATAGAGGTGGTATCATGGTATGGAGCCCAGATACTTAACCTATGTGGTTGCTGCATTATTATCTATGTGGTTTGTTGGAAATCGGGGATCCTCGGGAAGATCGGTTACGATCGGGGGATGGCATATGCGTGTCAGTAGTTACCTATTTTTGCAGAGGTAACCCGGCCTTGTGTTGGCAGAGATCCGGTTAGGTTCTCGGGTCGTCTATTCCAGGGACGTACCCATCGTGGAAAAGGAAGTTCCTTAGCCTGACCATTTGTTGGAAATCCAAAGAAACAATACGATCTTGTACGGTTTTAGTTGTAGAACCTATCATTCACTTATGGTGGTCACCACTGTTTGGATTGTAGCTATAGTAGGCATAAGTGCGGAATGCCTATGCTGGCTAAGATTAATATTATACTTTCGAAATGTTTTCTACACTATGCACTAATAATAATATCAAAAATGATTTGATTTTGCGTATCAAGCATCTTTGACTATCATAAGAAGAAATCTCCTCCAAGTCTGCGTTTGCATTGTGTGTGTGGTGGGAGGTCTTATGGTAGTCTCATTTTCCAAAAAGCATTGCGAATTTACTTTAAAATTTTTCTGTTGATTATTTTAAAGAATAACTGTTTTACGATCTCACACCAGTCACCATGACTGACTCGGAGTTTATTGTTCCCTTCTAAACTCTGGGTGCCCACACAATTTCCACACGGGCAGCCTAGAGTTATGTTATCAGGATATTCTGGAGCTTTGGAGATAAGCTGGTGGACGAGACGTAGTATTTGTATCTGATATTATTTATTCCGCTGTGTATTCTGTATGAGGACAAGTTATATAACTGTCCATTGTTGTATATTGACTCTGATGATTGATGTATGTATAAAAACTGATATAGTTCTTTGTTTTAAAGATTATTCATTTATCTATTATATATTGTTCCGCTGCGATATGTGAGATTCTGATATTGTTTTCTGTTCTGATGTTGTTATCTTCTGTTCTTCTCTTCTTCTCCTACTCTTTTCTTCTTCTTCTACCTTTTTCTTCTTTCTTAAACCCTCACTATTGGAGTTTCCGGCACTCGATTGCTCGGCAGTCGATAAAGTGAGTATCGATGTCGGATTTTCGAAAGTCGAAAAACCCCGTACGTGACAGCGTGGTATCAGAGCATATGGTTAAGCGACAACCCTGCTCTGTTGGGTGTTACTCATTAGAGATAGAGTCAGCAGTACTCTAGAATGATTTTGAGTGTAATAATAGATATGAGCGCGTATTTGTTAGTGAATATAAAAAAATTGTTTTATATTGTGATGATTGATTTATTGAGTGGTATATGGATTCTGGTCAATACGAGTAATTAACGATCATTGATAGGGATCTCTAAACACTTGAATAGAACAATTCGGCACAGTATTGTTTTAAAATAGGGTGAATGAAATAATTTTGCCCAAAACTATTTTTGTATAGAAAAGAAATGTTTTCTATGAATTATCATAGTATTTGGATGCATGGTTGTTAGGAAATAATAACATTGAAATGTTATCATTACTATTGAAATTGAATAAGAAATTCAAATCATAACTCCAAAGTTAAGAAATAAATTCATATACAAATGAAATTTGAGAATGTAAATTATAAATGTGATTTGTAATTTAAAATGGAATTTCAGAGAAGTATTTGGAAATGTTTTGAAAAGAATTTGAAAATTTTGGAGATTTGGAAAGTTTAAATTCCCTTTTGATTTGAAAATGAATTTCAAAGGTTTTGGAAAAGTATTCTGAAGGAATGAAAAGCTCTAAACTCTTTTCGGTCGCTGGAAAATAATTCCGATGATGATCGCGACATCACCGGTGTTCATTTTCGGGTTTCTGAAAGAGGAATTGCTGCCAAATTGTTTTAAAAGGAAGTTGTTTGAAAAATTTGGGTTTTGTTTTTGAAATTCAAAGGATAATTTGAATTGTTTTCAAAATGGCTTTGAAATGTTGAAAAGACTCTGGAATACTATAAAAAAAATATTTATGAAATATTACGAAGTTGATAACTTGTAAAGTTTAAAGTTTAAATAAAAAAATCCATTTAACGAATGAAATTTTAAATATGAATTGGAAGCATAATGAAATAAATTCATATATGAATAAAATTGTGAATAAAAATTGTAAATGGAATTTATAAATGGAAATAAAATTCCAAGAGGATAATTGAAATTAAAATTCATTAGTAGAATGAAATCGTAAGTGAATGTATAAATGATTTGATAAATCAAAATGTAAGTAAGTCGAAGACTTATAAAATATTTGAGAATCTGATAGAAATGAGATTCAATTTAAAATGAAAATTGAGATTTATTTTGAATTTGTAAGTGAATAGAACTAGAATTGAATTTGATTTATGATGTATTAAACTGAAAGTTAGTAAGTAAAGCTAATTGATTACTGACCAAATGAATAAGGTTTGAACGAATTAAATTCGATGATTACAAATGAAGATATATTGAATTCCAATAGAATTAAAATTGCGAATTGAATTCAAATAAAATTGAAATGTGAAATTGAATGATAATGAATATGCAACTTCAATAGTAAGCTAAAAATGTATAAGCAGTTTATATTGAAAATTTTGTAATAAAATGTGCAAAATGGTTTGAATGCTGTAACTAGATATAATGGCTAGTAGACATACAGGTATTGTAAAGGAATTGGGATTTTAATTTTGAAGAGAATTTGAATTGCTCGGAAAAGGTATGTATTTAAATTTGAATATGAGATTTGATGACTTATTTCTCTAGCCGCTTGGCTTTTTCTTTTTCTTTTTGAAATCTGAGAGTCCGTAGGGACGTTTTGTAGTCGTACCGTATTAGCCGCGCAAAGGAGACGCTGGCGAAATTTTTCGAAAATTTCGAGTGTTAGAAAATTTTTGAGAAAATTTGAATGTTTAAATTTGAATTTAAATTTGAATTTGAATTGAGAAGTAAAACAATATTGTTTTGAGACTTATAACTAGAGTTGGAAAGTTAGTTAAAATAATAATGAATCTTTAGTAGAGGAAGATTTGTTTTGATGAATTGACAAAACTATTTAGATTGTGAAAAATAGTATACGAGTTAAGAACCATTTTTCCTAACTTGTAATTTCGAGGACGATATTCTTTTAAGGAGGGAAGTCTGTAACGACCCAGAATTTTGAACAAATTAAATTGAGAATATTTAATTAATTTTAAATATTTGAATGATGATTTAATTTGAATCCCCGATATAATTTTGAAAGCTGCGATTAAACTTTAAAATTTAATCGATTGAAAGTTGAATAAGAATTTAAATCTTCAATTTACAGTTGAAGAAAAATATTTCAAAAGCTTTTAAAATTTGTATTGATATTACTGAAGATAACAGAAGCTTCAGAATCCAATTTCGAATTGATTTGATCAGTTTTGAAATTTATATCGTTTAACCGATATTTAAAAATAGTTATTTTTCAAACAGTCTCGGAATTCGACGAAACCAGTTCCATTGGGTCCGGAATATTGAAATATTGTCGGATTTCAATTTTCGTATTTTTCGATGCTTGTACGTAAGCACACGACAGGAAAACGCATTTGAATCTTTTACGAAATTCAAATTTAAATTTATATATTTTTATTAGTCAACTATAGCACGTTCTTCCCTAAATCCACGCCGAGCATCACGAGACTATCGTGCAACCCATCCCCTTCAGATTCAAGTAACCCATACCTCCCTCAATTTTAAAGTAACCGTATCTTCATCTCGTTCAAAACTAAAGAAGAACGAAAATAAATAATGGTGACTACAACTCCTGTTCCTCGATCTAGTTACAACTCCTCCTTCCCAATAATTGAAATAAATTTCCGCTTCCAGGTTTCGTTCGAACGAAAGCTAATAGGGGAGCTTTATTCATCCCAAATAAAATTTCCCCCTTTCCATTTGAAAACAATCGAACGACGACCTTGTTTGATTCAAAGTGAGCAGCGCGGCTCGGGAAGGTGATGGCGGCCAGGGAAGCGAATCGCGAGGGCGAGGCAACTCTCGATTCGAGTTCGAGCCCAGCAGGGAGGCAAAAAAATCGTGGTCGCAAGTCAGAGGGGGCGGCGTGAGGTTTGTGAAGTGTCGATCGAGCTCGGTAGTGGCTCGAGGCAATGGAGGCGATGTCGTGGTGAAGGCAGGTTTCGCGAATGGGAGTATGACAGGATCGAGTTCAACTCGAGTGGGTCTCGATGGTGAACAGCAGTTCGATCATGTTGATCGATCGTACCGGGGAAGGACGTATGTGATGTAGGCGAATGTCGTGTTGGTTGAGTAGCAGGTCGACTGCGAGGTCAGGTGGAGGACGGGTTATGGGTGATCGAGTGCTCGATCGTGGAATCTGGTGATGATTGTAACAGCAGTTTCGAAGTCGAGCCCGGGTTGCTCAAATTTACAGTGAGGTATAGATTCCAATTCATTTAAAATTTAAATAAATAATTCTCATGTGTTTTAAACAGTTGAAGATTTAAAGTAAATAAAAATATATAATGTTAAAAGAAAGTATATATGGATTTCTGAATTTAATAGTAAACAGATATATGCAGTGAAAGAAGAAAATAGCATAAATATAAATACATGTAAAGGAGACTTTAGTTTAAAGAATCAAGAAAGTTAAATTGAGATTGAAATGTTTAGTTAAATAAAAGTTGTTAAAATAAAATCATTGAATGATTAAAAACTATCAAAACGAAAATTGTTTGTTCAATTTATTTCGAATATTTATGAATTGTATAAATTATTTATACAAGGTTTGAAACCGTGAAGGAAAGGTCAAAATGAGAAATCAAGCAGAAATGGAAAATGGATTGCAAAAATAAAATGCTAAGGTGAGATTTTTCTCACTCAAATTGAATGTGGAATTTTTACAGTTATTGATGATTGACTGTTTTGGATGTGATATTAGATATAGTAGGATATATCTATTATATATATAGCAATATATACATATTGGCATATGTATATATTGGATTGATGATTTCCCGCCTCGTATAGCGGATGAGACCCTATTGCGCCGTTAGTAAGCGGATTTTTATAAAACCCATATACCGCGATAATTCCGTACTGGAGCGGAATTGGTATTGTGCTAACATCTTTGGATGCAGAGAAACAGGTTGGAGGGATCCAACTGGACCCCTCACATTGATTGAATTTATATTCTACTGTGATGTGTTAATCTGTGAATGATTATTGATGTTATTAATCATATTGACGTCTGGAAATTGTTTGAAAGCTAAAATTTAGCTGAATGGATGTTTGGTATCATTGGATTCCAAAAATAAACGAAATTGAATTTTTGAAATCAAAATAGAAATTTCTAAATGAATTAATTTTAGAAATTGAATAAATTTTGAAGAAAGGAATTTTAAAATATAAAAAGTCAATTTTTATAACCTTATCGAATTAATTCCAGAATCAAGTGAAAATGTTAAATAAATGGATTTCGTAAAATAGTGATTATAAATTGAAGAATTTAATTTAAAATTTGGATTTTTAAATAGATGGAAAGAAACAATTGAAATTTATTTTCGTAAGAAGGAATTTATTTAAAAGAAGATAAGTTGGAAATCCAATTAGAAATTAAATTTGGTAAATTGGAAGAATTTGGGAAATCAATGTAAAATGATTTCAATTTGATGAATTCATTTAAAAAACAGGATGTTGAATAATTTGAGAAAAATAAGGAATTTATTTAGTAGTGATAAATAAAATTAGAAATCAATCTGTAATTGATTTAATATTTGGAAAAGAACTTTTGAGAAATCAGTATGGAAATTTTATTTAAAGTTGAAAATAAATTTAGAAATCAATATTGAAATTGATTTGATATTGAAGTTCTTATAAATAAAATTGGAATTTATAAATGCTGTTTATTAATACGAAATCACTTATTTTGATAAGTAAAATATAGAAGTTAATAAAAAGAAGATTTATAAGTCGAGGTTGTTATTAAAATAGAAATGGAATTTATAGACGTGTTTATAAATTCGAAATAGATTGAATTGGATAAATTTATTTATAGAAGATTTTTTAAGAAGTTATATTCACGACTCTGGACAGTGAATATATTTTTGAATAAAATGGATTCATTTTTGAAGAAGTGATATTTTAAAATGAAGTTAAACATTTTAAAGATGTTTTAAAATGTATTATGAATCGAAAGCATAGATTTCAACGTTCATTGTTGAAACAGGCGTTTTCGAAAATATAAGGAAATGATGGACTATAACACTTTGTTATAGTAAATGATTTCTGAAAGGAAATGTTTATATAGTATTGGGATTTACATATCTATCTTAATTTCGAATCCCTATACTAGTAATTTCGAGTCGTCGTAACGATGTTTTACGTAACATTCGTTTTGACTCAAATAAATGTTGTTAAAATAAATGATTTCCTTAAAGAATGAAATATATACTTAATTTGATTTAAGTATATCGAATATTTTCAAATGTTGAAAATAAAAGATTTGTGAAACACTTATTATTAAATAAGTATGGAATGTTTTCCAAAATGAAATGAAACGTTTTGAGATTTTATCTTCTTAAAGATAAATCGTAATTGAATATTTGAAAACAATTGAAAATCGGATATTAGTAGATATTCGAAAAATATAAATTCATATGGAATTTATAAAAGAAAAGGGAATCTGTTTAAAAATAAACGTTGATTTATTTTTGAAGTGTGGAAAATTTTATATCTTGTAAAGATATTTTGGAAAATAAATAATTTGGAAAATTATTTGGAATCTGATGATGTTGCGCATCTTTATTGATAGTTAAATAACCGACTATCAATAATTACCTTTAGATAGGTATTCGTTGTGAATTGGATGAATTTGAATGCCACACTTTGTTTTTAAATAATCGCTCACTATTCGGGTTAGCCGGGAAAGGACCATGGGATCGTATAACCCATTCCGAATATGTGATACGTCGTTATGAATTGCATTCGAAGACCGGCGTTGAAGACCGGATATTTTTGAAAATGGAAGGATTACCGTCGAGTTACTCTACATCGGCTGATCTCCGGTTTAGAGGTTTTATCACCCTTAGTGACGGGAAGTCCGGACGTGATTAGAAATTTATCCGGAAATGCAAGGGCTTCGTGAGAAGTGCCTTCGGTTCTGTTCGATCCCGGAGCAGACTTGTATGGATTGTATGTCTGACGTTACAATTTGAGATATAAAGCTGATTTCTTTCAAATACATTTCTGTTGGTGGCGGAGAATTTATTCTCTTAGCTTAACACCCTTCTCTGAGACGTACGAGCTCAGAGGTTATGTAGTTGAAATTTATCAGCGATATATCCCAATTTGGTAACGTGGCATACTGAGTGTTGCTGTGAAATGATCAGTGTTTGATCATTTGCGATATGATCATTTGTTTGATCTTATATCTTTGTGATCATAGGTTGATCATTTTGTTTGACCCGAAGCATGGCTTTGTAGAAGGCGTAGCTTTGTGGACGAGACTTCATCGAGCCTCACACCCCGGAAATGGTCAAAACAGGAAGGATGCGGCAAGGTTCTAGGGAGTAGCACCCCTTAGTGTATGTCATTCCTTCTGGATAGAGGTGCTATCATGGTATGGAGCCCAGATACTTAACCTATGTGGTTGCTGCATTATTATCTATGTGGTTTGTTGGAAATCGGGGATCCTCGGGAAGATCGGTTACGATCGGGGGATGGCATACGCGTGTCAGTACTTACCTATTTTTGCAGAGGTAACCCGGCCTTGTGTTGGCAGAGATCCGGTTAGGTTCTCGGGTCGTCTATTCCAGGGACGTACCCATCGTGGAAAAGGAAGTTCCTTAGCCTGACCATTTGTTGGAAATCCAAAGAAACAATACGATCTTGTACGGTTTTAGTTGTTGAACCTATCATTCACTTATGGTGGTCACCACTGTTTGGATGGTAGCTATAGTAGGCATAAGTGCGGAATGCCTATGCTGGCTAAGATTAATATTATACTTTCGAAATGTTTTCTACACTATGCACTAATAATAATATCAAAAATGATTTGATTTTGCGTATCAAGCATCTTTGACTATCATAAGAAGAAATCTCCTCCAAGTCTGCGTTTGCATTGTGTGTGTGGTGGGAGGTCTTATGGTAGTCTCATTTTCCAAAAAGCATTGCGAATTTACTTTAAAATTTTTCTGTTGATTATTTTAAAGAATAACTGTTTTACGATCTCACACTAGTCACCATGACTGACTCGGAGTTTATTGTTCCCTTCTAAACTCTGGGTGCCCACACAATTTCCACACGGGCAGCCTAGAGTTATGTTATCAGGATATTCTGGAGCTTTGGAGATAAGCTGGAGGACGAGACGTAGTATTTGTATCTGATATTATTTATTCCGCTGTGTATTCTGTATGAGGACAAGTTATATAACTGTCCATTGTTGTATATTGACTCTGATGATTGATGTATGTATAAAAACTGATATAGTTCTTTGTTTTAAAGATTATTCATTTATCTATTATATATTGTTCCGCTGCGATATGTGAGATTCTGATATTATTTTATGTTCTGATGTTGTTATCTTCTGTTCTTCTCTTCTTCTCCTACTCTTTTCTTCTTCTTCTACCTTTTTCTTCTTTCTTAAACCCTCACTATTGGAGTTTTCGGCACTCGATTGCTCGGCAGTCGATAAAGTGAGTATCGATGTCGAATTTTCGAAAGTCGAAAAACCCCGTACGTGACATGGGAGCTACCCACAACTAGCCCTGCTGCATCTCCCCTGTTTTAGTTATTCCCGGTTGATGAGGCTTGAGGCTACGATTACCTTTCAATAAATTTACACATAGAATGCTCATTGCCCTCCAATGACAATGTGCTGATAGCATTCATCCATACTAGTCTATTCTGGGTCTGAACAAAACCGAAGGCACTATTCCTACTACATTCATTTTAGAATCACCCTCAGAATTAGTAGCAATTATCCCTTGCACTTTACATCTCTATCTTCAATTCATGCTCTTTAGAACTGCATTTGTTGGATCGAAGTGGTTTTCGGATAACATATCTGATCCCGGTCTCTTCGAAACAACGTTCCATAAATTCCGATAAACACAACCCCGGTTCTCTAGGAAAGAAAAAACCAAAGATAAGATCGGAGATCACCTCCTAACCGTTAGTGGACAGATTTCCTTATCATTGTCCTAGGGGAACGAAACGTGATTTATACGCATAGTACAGCATCATCAGAGATGACTGTGCCATATAACTCACGTGTTTCTCCTAGATATTTCCAAAGTTACGTTTGAGTCCAAATTCGAAAGTAACTTTGGAAACCTCTTTAATAATCCGCATTATTAATTTCAAACCATAATTATTCTTAAATAATATATCTTTAAATTTATTAACCGTTTTATAAATTCTTAAAACATATTAACTATAAAGAAATAACTTTTTAAACAATATTAAAATAATTAAATAACTTTAAAATAATATTAATATGAGTATATAACTTTAAAACAATTTTAATATAATAAAATAACTTTTAAAAGAATATTATTATAATTAAATAACCTTAAATTAATATTTATAATTTAAAAACTTAAAAACAATATTATAATACTTAATTAACTTAAATAATCCTTAAGCAACATGTTTCCGAAACCCAATTTGGGATTTAAAAATCGTTTCTTGACTCAAAACCCAATACCGAGTTAAACGGCAATTTATAGTATTTTCAAAATACTAATTTGAGGCCAATAGCCACCCAACACTTAACCAATATTGATATTGATTTTCTATCACTACTGGGTATTATTTTCAAACATATAACGATGTTATAATCACAGCATCCACAATCATATTTATTATTTAATAATCCATATAAAGGAAATATTATTGAAACAATAAAATTAAATGATAGCGAGGAATCCCGTTGGATCCCTCTGTAACAACCCGAAATTTTCGATCTCGAAAATTCCAAATAGTTAGGAAAAAAAGAAAGAGATAGAAGAAGAAGAAACAGAAACACAACACAGATTCTCACATTCGCAGCGGATCAAAATATAATATCAAATAATAACAGTTTACAAAAGAATACTGTATCAGATGGTTACATTTTTATACACCAGAGTTAAACACATACTCAAACACCGGACATATACAAATCGACATGTCTCGGATAAACAGAAATATATCACGGTGAGAAACACTCCATACGTTCCTGCCATCAAACTCGCTTTCTGAGCTCCAGAACGTCCTTACTTGAAAATCTGTAATACTCGATCTGACCTGAGCATTACATCAAAGTAACACCCGGGTCAGGCTGGAAACCAGCATGAGTAAACCCATAATATGAAATACCAAGCTAATAACTCAAGTGAATTACCAGGGTAACTCGTACAGTTCTATGATTTCTAATCTTATTTAAGTCAATCATTTATCTCAAAACAATATCCAAGAGTCGTTATCCAGTTTTAAATATCCATGATATTTAACTAATTTCATTCCAACCTGTTTGCTTCCAAACTCATATATATAAAGAATCGAAGTGGTTTCGGGTATTTACTGATACCCGACCCCGGTCTCTTCGAATTCAATGTCATCTCTAATCCAAGTTGTTAAGTTTAAACAATACAATTCATATCCAGGATATCATACAATAATTCAACTCAGATAGGTAACCTACATTATCACAGTTTAACCCATTCATATCACAGCACATCTCAATCGCCCATCAGAGATAAAATCAATCCAAGTCATTCAATATCATTCAACCATCCATAACAAGATTTATTAGATATATTATTCCTAATTAATTTAATTAATCTCCAATTAAATTAATTACCAACTTTAATCATTTAGATTACCTTAATCCTGCATACTCAACATTTATTAATTACAACCCAATTAATAAATCATTCTTTAATCATCCATCTTAATTAATCATCCTTGATTTATTACCCTTTAATTACATTAAGTAATTAACCCTTAATTACCCCATAGAATAATTAGCCTTAACCATTCACACTAACTTTTAATTAATCGCCTTAATTAATCAATCACATTAATTAATGATTTGCTAATTACTTAATTTAAAGTAATTACTTAAGAATTAATCACTTAACCCTGCTTAATCATTAATTAACTACAAACCGTTAAATTAATTAATCATTCCTTGATTACCTTACAAATCAATTAATTAATCTTTAATTACCTAATTAATTACCCATTAATTATTAATTAATTAATCCTTAATCACTTTCATTAAGTAATTATCTTTCAATCATAAATTAACCTATAATTAATTCACCTTTAATCACTAACTTAATCACAATATTAAGTTTATTTAAAAATAAACTTTCAAAAAACAAAGGTTATATATTAAAAACACTTTAAACTCAAAATAATTTTTTTTTTTTTTTTAAAAACCTTTTAGTAAAATCTTTTTAAAACTGCACAACATATTACTTCGGGTCATACCCGAATGCCACTCGGGTTTAAACCCGAGTTCTTCCTCTACATCCCATTTTTTCTCAAAACTAGATTAAATTTTAAGTTTAAAAAACTTTACGCAAATACACTCATAAACCCGAGTCCCTCCTCGAGTCTTCCTTCCAAAATCCCGAGTGCTTCTTCGAGCCAATCCAACACCCAAAACAACAGACACCAAACAAGCCACTATGCACGTGCACCATCACCAGAGCCACCTCCGACCTCCGATGATCCTTCCGACACATCACGCATCTTCGCTGCAATCCATCCCGACCATCAATCTACAAGCATAAGCCCCTGATTGAAATCGAGCATCCCAGACAAACCTGGAACCTAAAACTATCACAAGAAAACTCCTCGTCCAAGCTATTCCGACCACCAGAGGTCAAGCAACTCCTGCCACACCCTACCGATCTTCTACGCCACCATTCCCCAAAGTTTCGAGCAACTCGAATCACCAGAGACTCTACCATGATCACGTGTCCGACCTCCACAAAAACTAGGGTTAAAACCTAGTTTCAACCACCGCCGGCGCCACAGTGATCTGGAACTCCACCAAATATTTTTCCCAAGCTCGCCATAACTCCATCCATTTTAGTTTCAAAAATCTTAACTTTCAAACTGGATTCGAATTATAATCCTGAAACAACAAATTATGATGTTTGAAATTTAACATATTTTGAAATTTGCCTGTAATTCCCAATTTTTAGAGAAGCTTTGCCTTAATTTACTTAAAACTAATTTTTTTAAGATTTGAATCTTGTTAAAACTAACAACTTTTGTTTAGAACCTATTGCCTAAAATGAGTTAGAGGAATGGGAAATGATTTTTGGATAAGTCTGATGCCTGAAAGCCTGGAACCAATGTCATATGTCTGATTTCCAGACATGCATAGCCAATTCACACACATGTATACACAAATTTAAACATATTCAAGCAAATTTCCAACCTACTTAAACATGTTTTCAAACAATAGATCTAAATCCAGATTTTAAAGGATTTACTCATAGTTTTGAAAAGATGAACAGAGCTAACAGTTTAGATAACATGCTGATGTAGCCTAGAAAGATGAAGTCGTAGGTCGTGTAAGACCTAACATGTTGATAGGTCGAGTACGACCTAACGAGGAAGCTAACGAGTTAACACTTTGTGAAGAGTCGTGGGAAGTTGGAGTCTTAGGTCGTAAGCGACCTAACGGGTTTGAGAATAGTGGGCTAAAGCAGAGGAATAGGTCGTTGGAACGACCTAACAGGTTGCTTATTGATGCAGGCCAAACAGACCAAGTCTTAGGTCGCGAGCGACCTAACATACTGTTAAGTCGTGTGCGACCTAACAAGAAGGATAACTAGCTGGAACGACCTAGCGACTTACGAGCTAACGAGTTGAAGAATAAGGTGGTGGAATGACCTAGCGACTTACGAGCTAACGAGTTGAAGAATAAGGTGCTATGACCTAACGAGTTATGTCCTATGATAGGTCGTAGAGAAGAGTTACGACCTATGTTAGGTCACGGAGAAAAGGAACGACCTAAGTTAGGTCGCGGAGAGATATGGGAAGACAGGTCGCTCACTTTAGGTCGCTCACTATAGGTCGCGAGGCCTTAGGTCGCGAAGATGTCCTAAAGCCGCTTTATTCTAGGTCGCAAGACTTAAGTCGTTGGAGGAGCTTAGGTCGCTGCTGCCGTTTGTATGTTATATTTGTTATGTTGTCATGTTGTAATAAGTATTGTGTTGTAAAAATGATAAGTTGCGTGATGTTGTAATGTTAGGTCGTGACTGTTTTAAGTCATAGGTCGCTATGTGTGTTAGGTCGGTGACGACCTAAGTGTTGTAATATTTTGAGTCGTGTTGAGTTGTAATCTCTATAAATAGCAGGGTAGTGTCATTTGTAAAAGTTTTGTTGATTTTGAATAAACCTTTTGTTTGAGAGCTTTGTGCCTCTTCTCCAATTGGTAGTTGAGTGTGATCTCCTATCTCCACTTTCGGTAATCGAGTGCGCTCGATTCAACGACTGCTGAAGCCGATTCATGGTATCTAGTGCGCTAGATCAGCGTACGAAGAATCGTAGATCTTTAAACACGGTATCGTGCATGATCAATGTGTTTTGGATAGCTAGAATCCGGTATCGTTTGATTAACAGATTTGGGCCATTCGGTATCTTCTATTCCATCGATCGCTACTTTCACAGATTTATCATTTTTGTTATTCCGCTGCTGCATCATTTGGTATTAGAGCTAGACTTAGCCAATCATAGCTAAGCCGAGTCTTGGAGCCAAAATTTTATCAAAGAATTCAAGTCGTGTATCACTTTGTTGTTCAAGGCCGAGAGTTTGAAGGGTAGATCCGAGTTAATGAAGTTGTACATCATTTGGAAAAATTTTGAGTTGTTCATTGTGTTCATTGCAAAGTTGCAACAAGTTTGGAGTTTTCGATCCGTGTCATTTTGGATCTAAGGAGGAAAAGTGTTTGAATTTTGCGTGGAAGCTTTGCACGCCAAAGATTAAAGTAGAAGGCCGTGCATCATTTGATATATTGAAGTGTTTGTGAAATTTCGAATCATGCCGCCAAGAAGAGCTAATCGACATCAAATTCAATGAGAAGTTAGATGAAGGTATTGGAAGGTTAGAGAAATTGATGAATGATATGAATCAAGGTCAAAGAAGGAGGTCGCCAATCTCGAACCATGGAGGAAACCGAGTTTCGCCATCGGTTACGGAAGCGAGAAGGGTATCGCCACAATCTGATCGAGGAAGAAGAGAATCATCAGTTTCGATGAGAAGAGATCACCATGAGTATCGAGATGAAGAAAGAAGAACTCAACGTGGGTTTAAGTATGAGCCATATCATGATGAAGAATGACATAGTAGAAGAGACATGCGTGATCAAAGAGATGTTAATGGTCGAGATCGATATCGAAATTCACGTGATTATGATGAAGAGAGTGATAGAAGCAATATTCATTATCGAGATCGAGACCAAGGAAGAAATGCATATAGGGATGTTGAGGATGATCGTCGATGGGAATCGGGGATGAAGACTGAAATTCCAGAATTCAAAGGTGGTATGCAACCTGAAGATTTTCTTGATTGGTTGTCTAATGTTGAAGAGATTTTTGACTTTAAGGAAGTTCCCGAGCATCGGAGAGTGAAGTTAGTTGCTACACATTTGAGAGGGAGAGCTATGGCATGGTGGCAGCAAACTAAACTTACACGGGAGAGGATGGGAAAGTCAAAGATTGAATCATGGGAGAAGATGAAGAAGTTGATGAAAGCTACATTCTTACCTTACAATTATCAGTCTCTTATGTATCAACGTTTGCATAACTTGAGGCAAGGAACGAAGACTGTTAATGATTATGCAGATGAATTTTATCAGCTTATTGCCAGGAATGATATTATGGAAACGGAGGAGCAGCTAACAGCTAGATTTGTTGGAGGGTTGAGAATGCAGATACAAGATATGGTGAACATGTCTGATCCCAGATCTGTCGCTGAAGCACATTAGAAAGCACTTGCTTGGGAGAAATAAGGGAGACGAGGTGGTGGTGTGTTTACCAATTCTAACAATCCAACGAAAGGGGCTAGTAGCAATGTGAATGTTTCAAAGGCTGTTGCAAAACCAATTGTTAACGAAGTTGCTAAGACCAGAATCAATAGTGGTATCAAATGTTTCAATTGTCAGGAGATTGGTCACAAAAGTAATGAATGTCCAAAGCCAAAGAAGCGAACGATGATAGCTGAGGTTGAGGATGAGGATGAGGAGGTTGAATGTTCTAATTCATTACCGGTTGAGGAGGAAGAGTTGTTGTCGGGAGATGATGGATATACATTGATGTGGAGGAGGAATTGTTTGACACCAAAGCAAGAAGAAGAGACTAGCTGGTTGAGGAGTAACATCTTTCAATCAACATGTACTATCTTGGGAAGGGTTTGCAAATTTGTCATTGATACGGGAAGCTGTGATAATATTATCTCTACAGAAGCTGTGAAGAAGTTGTCATTGAAGACAGAGAAGCATCCGAAACCTTACAAGTTAGCTTGGTTGAGGAAAGGTGGGGAGGTGAAAGTTGGACGAAGAGCTTGTGTTAATTTTTCAATAGGAAAGAAATACAAAGATGAAATCTGGTGTGATGTTGTTGACATGGATGTATGCCATCTGTTGTTGGGGAGACCATGGCAGTATGATAGAGTTGTGCAACATGATGGTCGTACTAACAGTTACAGTTTCGTGTTTGAAGGTACTAAGATCACTCTAGTTCCTAAGAAGCGACAACAAGAAGAAAGCAAGTCAGAGGAGATTGAAGAACTTAAAACTTTGCTATCTTTGAAGGAGTTTGTTAAGGAGATAGAAGAGGAGCCTGAAGTATTCTTGTTGATTGGACGTGAGAGTCATGAAGTGGTTGAGATCCCTGAAGAAGTGAAACCAGTGCTGGGAGAGTTTGACGATGTATTTCATGAGGAGCTACCAACGGAGTTACCGCCGTTGAGAGACATTCAACATCAAATTGATCTTGTTCCAGGTGATGTGTTTCCACATAGACCACACTACAGAATGAGTCCAAAAGAACATGAGGAGTTGAGAAGGCAAGTGGAAGAATTGCTTGAACAGGGGCGTGTGCAAGAAAGTTTAAGTCCATGTGCTATGCCAGCATTGTTAGTACCGAAGAAGGATGGGACGTGGAGGATGTGCACTGATAGTCGGGCGTTGAATAAGATTACTGTGAGATACAGATTTCCTATGCCTAGACTGGATGACTTGTTGGATCAGCTTAGTGGAGCTACTATATTTTCGAAGATTGATTTGAAGAGTGGTTACCATTAAATTCGAATCAGACCGGGGGACGAATGGAAGACCGCATTTAAGACACGTGAAGGATTGTATGAATGGCTGGTCATGCCGTTCGGGTTGTCGAATGCACCGAGTACATTTATGAGAGTGATGAATCAGATTTTTAGACCATTCATAAGGAAGTTTGTGGTGGTGTATTTTGGTGATATACTGATCTATAGTGGAAGTCCAGAAGAACACTTGCAACATCTGAGAGAAGTGTTGATGGTACTGCGACAAGAACAATTTTATACTGCAACGAAGAAATGTGTGATTATGACGCAAAGTGTTTTATTTTTGGGATATGTTATATCGGGAGGAGGTATACAGGTGGATCAGAATAAAGTTGAAGCAATCAGAAATTGGCCACAACCCAGGACGATAACCGAAGTTAGAAGTTTTCATGGTTTAGCATCATTCTACCGAAGGTTCATTCCACACTTCAGTAGCGTGATGGCACCAGTGACTAATTGTATGAAGGGGAAACAATTTTTATGGTCGGAGGAAGCAAGGGTTGCTTTTGAGCGAATCAAAGAACTTTTGAAGACAGCACCAATTCTAGTGTTGCTAGATTTTCAGTTATTGTTTGAGTTACATACTGATGCATCAAAGGTTGGAATTGGAGGGGTGTTGAGTCAGAAAGGTCGTCCTATTGCATATTTCGGTGAGAAGCTATCGGGAGCAAAGATGAGATATAATACATATGATGTGGAATTTTATGCTATCGTGCAAGCTATCAAACATTGGAGACATTATTTGTTTCATAAAGAATTTGTGGTATATACTGATCATGAGGCGTTGAAGCATATGCAGGGACAGGACAAGACTGCGGCAAGGCATGCTTCGTGGATTGCATACTTACAACAATTTACATTTGTGGTGAAGCATAAATCGGGAATCACGAATAGAGTGGCAGATGCATTGAGTCGACGGAATCATTTTCTAACTACAATAAAGGTTGAAGTGACGGTGTTTGATGTATTACCGGAACTATTTGTTGATGATCCTTACTTTGCAAAGTATGTAGATGAAGTCAAGGAGGGGGAGACGGATGAGTTTGTAATGGTGGATGGTTTTCTTTTTAAGGGAAATCGATTATGTATACCGGAGTGCAGCTTACGTATGAAGATTGTAAAGGAGTTGCATGAGGAAGGTCATGTGGGCCGAGATCGTACTTTGCAATTGATTTCTCAATCTTATTATTGGCCTTCGATGAAGCGGGAAGTTGGAAAGTTTGTGGAGAGATGTCATATTTGCCAAGTTTCCAAGGGAATAGCGACAAATGCGGGATTGTATATGCCGTTACCCGTGCCGATTAGACCATGGGTTGATATCAGTATGGATTTCGTTTTGGGATTACCGAGAACTCAGAGGGGGAATGATTCGATATATGTTGTAGTAGACAGGTTTTTGAAGATGGCACATTTCATCGCTTGTAAGAAGACAGCTGATGTCGTCCGTGTTGCCGAGTTATTCTTTAAAGAAGTGTATCGCTTACATGGTTTACCAGAATCCATTGTTTCTGATCGGGACACTAGATTTCTAAGTCATTTTTGGCTGAGTTTGTGGAAGATGGTGGGAACAAAACTAAATTTCAGTAGTGCTTACCATCCGCAGTTCGATGGTCAGACTGAAGTTGTTAACAGATCTTTGGGAAATTTATTACGGTGCCTGGTGAAGGATAATCTGAAGAGTTGGGATGTGAAGTTATGTCAAGCGGAATTCGCTCATAATCATGCTATAAACCGTAGTACGGGGTTCAGTCCATTCCAGATTGTTTATTCAAGTTTACCAAAAGGGTCGTTGGATTTGACAATAGTACCACAACCAAAGGGGACTGTTAAACGGGCTGTTGATTTTGTTGATGGATTGGCAGAATGTCATAAAATCGTTCAGGAACGATTGGAGAAAGCGAATGAAAAGTATAAACGATCTGCAGATTTGAAGCGAAGAAGCATCGAATTTAATGAAGGAGATTTAGTATATGCTGTGTTATCAAAAGATCGTTTTCCAGTGGGAGCATACAATAAACTTAAAGCACGAAAGATTGGTCTTGTAACAATTGTGAAATGGATCAATGAAAACGCTTACAGGTTGAAGCTGCCGGAGGATGTGTACACGTCTGACGTGTTTAATGTTAAACATCTGATACCGTATCATGGGAATGAGTTTGTTGTGGAAGAAGAGGGCGCAAATTCGAGGACGAATTTTTCTCAACCCGGGGAGGATGATGCAACCCAGAAAGATGAAGTCGTAGGTCGTGTACGACCTAACATGTTGACAGGTCGAGTACGACCTAACGAGGAAGCTAACGAGTTAACACTTTGTGAAGAGTCGTGGGAAGTTGGAGTCTTAGGTTGTAAGCGACCTAACGGGTTTGAGAATAGTGGGCTAAAGCAAAGGAATAGGTCGCTGGAACGACCTAACAGGTTGCTTATTGATGCAGGCCAAACAGACCAAGTCTTAGGTCGCGAGCGACCTAACATACTGTTAATTCGTGTGCGACCTAACAAGAAGGATAACTAGCTGAAACGACCTAGCGACTTACGAGCTAACAAGTTGAAGAATAAGGTGCTGGAACGGCCTAGCGACTTACGAGCTAACGAGTTGAAGAATAAGGTGCTACGACCTAACGAGTTACGTCCTATGATAGGTCGCAGAGAAGAGTTACGACCTATGTTAGGTCGCGAAGAAAAGGAACGACCTAAGTTAGGTCGCGGAGAGATATGGGAAGATAGGTCGCTCACTTTAGGTCGCTCACTATAGGTCGCGAAGATGTCCTGAAGCCGCTTTATTCTAGGTCGCAAGACTTAAGTCGCTGGAGGAGCTTAGGTTGCTGCTGTCGTTTGTATGTTATATTTGTTATGTTGTCATGTTGTAATAAGTCTTGTGTTGTAAAAATGATAAGTCGCGTGATGTTGTAATGTTAGGTCGTGACTGTTTTAAGTCGTAGGTCGCTATGTGTGTTAGGTCGGTGACGACCTAAGTGTTGTAATATTTTGAGTCGTGTTGAGTTGTAATCTCTATAAATAGCAGGGTAGTGTCATTTGTAAAAGTTTAGTTGATTTTGAATAAAACTTTTGTTTGAGAGCTTTGTGCCTCTTCTCCAATTGGTAGTTGAGTGTGATCTCCTATATCCACTTTCGGTAATCGAGTGCGCTCGATTCAACGACTGCTGAAGCCGATTCACGGTATCTAGTGCGCTAGATCAACGTACGAAGAATCGTAGATCTTTAAACACGGTATCGTGCGCGATCAACGTGTTTGGGATAGCTAGAATCCGGTATCGTTTGATCAACGGATTTGGGCCATTCGGTATCTTCTATTCCATCGATCGCTACTTTCACAGATTTATCATTTTTGTTATTCCGCTGCTGCATCACATGCACATTTCAATATTCAGACATATAATTCATCATCATGCAAACAATATATATATCAAACACTGATGATTTATTTAAGCAACCAAATTTAAGACAAAATACAGTTGAGTTTACTCACAAATAAAGGTTTGGAACAGAGAACAATAGTTTTTGAAAAACTGCTGCTTGCTCTAGTTTGATTTTGATCCTCCTGTAGAGTTGTCTTGTTTGATCCTTAAGTTATGAAATGCAGTAATGTTTTTTCTTTGTTTTTACTTAGCTAGTTTCGAATGGAAGAAAAAAAATGAAGACAGAGTGGAGATAAAAATATACGAAAGTGTACTGCATTCTGTTTTGTTGTACATAGTAAGCTACCTTTTTTTATATGTATTTATCCTTTACATTTCTTTGCCCTGAAGTTTTGTGACCTGATATGATATATTGCTTGCTTGAGATGATATGCATTAATTTCTATGTCCCCTTAAGTGTCTACATGTACATTTGTTGATATATATCCTTATGCATATATATATATATATACGTACCTTTTTCCATTGTTTAAATGGATATATGCCTTACACCTATATTCACTTATATTTTTTTTTCATCATATGTATACAATATACATTCTTACTTTGTCATTCTTACCCCTTTTTGTTTACAAGCATATACACTTCATATATATTTTTTTACTTATATATATATATATATGTAATTGTCATCATATACCTATGTATTTACACTTTCACTATTTAATTAAATGAATATATATATATATATATTAACTTATATTTGTTCTCATATACAACATTTACATTTATACATCTTTCATATATTCTCCTTCTCATAGCATCCATACATATATGCACTTTTCAATACTTATATATTATCACATGTCATAAAAATTGTGTATATTTATACATACATTTATGGACATTTTTACCTTTAATTTATATGGTGGAGTTTATATATTAATATATTCTTTATTTTCATCATATTCAGAGATTTCATAATTCAATATTTATTATAGTTTTTAAATCAATTTATATATACTCAGATATTTTAATTATCATAATTTTATTTGTTCGGCTCATCTAAAGTAATATTCCAATGATTTAATTCAATCAATTACCAATTAACAACTGTTAAAAATCTGGGTCGTCACATTCCTCCCCTCTTTAGAACTTTTCGTCCTCGAAAAGGAACGGAGCCAGAATTATTAAAATGCTTAAAATCAGATAAATTTTCTTTGATCATTTTTAAAATACTTTAAAAATCTATATAATATTACTAAAATAGTTTTTATAAAAATACGTATAAACTCGATGTCTCAACTAGTCCATCCTCGTTCTTATAGAAATCCGGTTATACGTTGATCAGGCGTAGGAATGAAAATCTATAAGTACTTAGTAAACCCATTTTCAACACCCAGTGAAAATACTTGAAGAATAATTTTATTGAAAATATCGAAAACATTTTTGAAAATAGAGGAAATATCTTTGGTGAGAATGCTCTGGAAATCATTACCCCCATCCATGGTCGCAGTTACAACCTGGGTTACGTTGCCATCGCAGCAAAAGTCCATGTAACTGTAGGCACTCCGCGCCCCTCGATTACGCCATGGAACCCACAACAGATCGCAGTTACATTCCAGGGTTACGTTGCCATCACAGCAAAAGTCCATGTAACTGTAGGCATCAGCGCCCTCGATTTTCGCTGTCAAAAATGAAACTTCTCCACTCTTACATAGGTCGCAGTCTACCGATATAAAATCAAACGTGGACTGTTGGCTCTCAACGGCACACACGACTTTCGCTATGTTACCATAGTGTCGCAGTCTACCGATATAAAATCAAACGTAGACTGTTGGCTCTCAGCGGCACACACAACTTTCACTATGGTCTACAGTAGATCGCAGTGACATCGAGTTACACTGTCGTCACAGCATAACCCAAATGCTCCTGTAGGCATCAGCCCCTCGACTTTCGCTACCAAATAATCCTCAGGAACTAGTTTTGTCCGGACTCCTCACAGGATCAACTTTAGAACCTCCCCCTTTGAGGCTCAAGGTAGTACCAACCTATGGTACTCCTGAGAAGTTCATTTCAAGGGAGCACCTTTTTCCCCAGAGCCACTTCAAAACACTTTATACTATACACATATAGTATTTTCAAATCATACACCGAGTATGAATTCCATATAAAGCTCCTTTACAAAATCGATAATTCTCATATTAGGCTTTTCCAAATTCCAATATTGGTTTTACCCAAAAAAAATCAAAAGCTTTCCAAATGCCATAGGTTCCCAAAACCTTTCCTCAAAATCATTTTCACAAATCCTTTTTATATATACATATATGTAATAATCTTGGAAAATCTTTGGTTCAATTCATACTTGTATAAATTCATTTTTATACTTAAAATACTTCCAAAACCCTTTTTTTCTGGCAATAGATTCATTAAGGGGAGTTTACCATATATAACAAAGATATATAACTTTTTTTATTCCGAATCAAATATTCAAATTTGATTACTCTTTTATAAAGTTATTAACCACATTACCTTCTTCATAAAGTGAATCTTAAATCATAGAAATTTACAATTTCCATTTTACCTCATCATATATTTCACAAAATATACTTTTCATTTCAAAAACCATTTTACAATTCTTATCCATAAATTTTCAATATCAATTTCATTCAAACCCGTACGATGTACACATATCATCCGTACGCTATATCAATTTGATCGCTCACTCGATCACACAATTTCACTTCCGAACTAGTATTATCCACCCGACTTCCTAGTGCGGACTCAGATCTGGTTTCTTGATCAGAAACCGTCATTCTCCTTGCATAGTCACAACTATGATAAAGAATATCCAGAACAAATCAAAAATCCATATCCAGGTTCGCCGTCGAAAATCGAGCGAAAATTCTCAACTCGGATCGATAATACTATCTCGAAATTCTATGCTCGAATCTGGATCAAATCACTATGCGAATAGAAAAATATACGTACATCCTACGTATTTATCTTCATGATTATCAGTTAAATCAATTTCCTTTCTATTCACATTCACTTTAATTTTCATTCACTTATTCACAATTGCTTCAATCCTCTCTTGGATTATCACTTCAATTCTTATCTCAGTTGGGTATTTAATCAATAACAGTTTAAACTCCGACCAGTTTATAATTAGAAAATAGCTTGAAAATTTAGAAATAGATAAATAGTTGTAAAATAGCTAAGTAATTGTAAATAGTTGGAAACTAGTAAGATAGTTTCAAAATGGTTGTAAAATAGTAATTTAGTTACAAAGTCGTTATAAAATAGTGATTAGTTTGTAAACAGATATAAAATAGTAATTAGTTTTCAAAATAATTGTAAGATAAATATAAAATAGTTTGGGTTTTAAAAAGAAAGGTTGTATAAAGTAAATAGTTTGGGGAAAATAGGTTTATATTAAACAATTTATTTTGAAAATAGTCCAGAGTCAAACTGTTCAACTTCCCAATCTCCATTTTCAATCAATTCAATTTAAATTCCCACTTCCATTTAAATTGACTCAATTCCAATTTGAATAACTTTAATTACCCTTGTAACTGATTTGTCTCCAAATTCAAGTTGAATTAACCTCAATTTCTTTCCAAATTCAATTCAAATTCCATTTTATTTTAAACCTATTCAACTTTAATTTCAATTCCAAATTATTAAAATTAATTTAGAATAATTTCAAATTGAATCCACTTCAATTTCAAATCATTTCAATTTCTATATGAATTAATCCCAATTCCCATTTGAATTTGAACTCATTCAATCTTCAATTTTATTTCAAATTAATCCAATTCAAATTTTCCATTTGAATTTTATACTTATCCATCTTAAATCACAATTCCCATTAATTCAAATCAAATTTAGTTTGAACTAATTCAATTTAAATCTCCATTTTAAACCATCTCGAATTATATAAATTCGAGTTAAATTTTCAAATGTTGATTTAACCCCTAAAATCAAATTAACCTTTATGTAACGACCCGCTATTTTGGACCATTCAAATCGACAATAAATCCACACATGTCAGACTTGAATAATTCAAAACAATAGATTGTTAATTTAAATTTGGCAAAAACTCAGCATATACAGTAAATAAATCAATCACAGAATCACAGACACAGAGTAATACAATAATACGCAGCGAAATAGATAAAATAGTAGTTCATGAAGCTACTATATAAACATCAGAGTTAGAAATAAAATACAACAGAATATCTCAAATGTAGTGAAGTCTCCAGTACAACAGATTACTTCTCTGAACAAATCAACTAGAAGAGCTGAAAGCTGAGGCAATAGTTGGATCTCCAAGGGAAGCTCCAAACTCCAAAGGTGAGTCTCAAATGCTGTATCACTCGGTCTGACCCGAGCGTAAAGCAAAACACAAAACACTCGAGTCAGGATTAACATTCTTATATCAATAATTCCAACTCAAGTGAAATATCAACTGAAATACAATTAACTTAAAGGATGTTTGGGATAACCATCCTCTAAGGATCCATGGAACTATCTACAATGTAGAAATATACACTATTACACCGTGGCCATTTCGAATTAATTTATACTTCAAAGCCAAGATATCATTTTTATTTCAAATATATTTATTTTCCGAAATAGTATATTTATATTATATATATTATAAAGTAAAGTATTTACAATTACCTCAAATTTCACAAATCGATTCAAATCAACTCAAATTCCTAATTCAAATTTATTCAAAGCTCAATTCATCAATTCAATTCGGTTCTAAATAGAACATTTAAATTTTCAATATATTACAAAGCTTTAATATTCAACATTTTCAAAGTTAAATTTAACAGTTTCAAATAGCTCTTGATTTAACTTCATTATTATTTAATCAGGGAATATTCGCTTAATAAATTCAATATCATTTAACTAGTCTTAAATTACATTTTTACTAAATATTTCCTTAAATTTATTTAAACAAGAAATATTCATTAAATTACTTATAAATCAAACCCAAGTTATAAATCATATCTTACATCTCAATTTCAATAAGTTTCAAATCATTTTAATTAAATAAAATTCTTTATTAAATACAATTTCAACTAAATTCAAATCATCTTCCTAACCTTAACTTATTCAACTATTACCAAAATCTATTTTGAAATATAGATATAAGTACTTAACCATATTATACGTATTAAATCAATCTTAATTAAAATAAATCTATATATATATATATCATTACCATTTATATATAATATTTTAAGAATCAACATTTGTTAAACCCATATATTTCTTCACAAATCCATAGAATTTATTTTCAAAATATTTATATATACATGGACCAACGGTGTCTGTATAAATATCTATCATATGGTTAAGTGATACGGATATTTATCATTTCAATCCGAAATTTAAATATATACGGGTAGATATCACTTCAACCCGTAATCCCAATTCAATTCAAATGAAAATCGCTTGGGTTTATCATTTCAACCCATAACGATTTTTTTCCTATTCTAAAGTCCGTTCGGGTATGTATCATTTCAACCCATAGTGAATTTATACTAACAGGGAACTTGCAGAGTGATAACAGATAATATAAAATACAACAACAGACATATATCATCAATAACAAGATAATATAGACAACAAGATATGGTGTCATATTTCACAGGTGAACAGTTACAGATAATAGCATATATAACAATTTAAATAACTTCAGCAACATATTTCAGTTGTCGTTTCAATTGAAATCATATTTAATAAATATAAAAACGTTAATCGTGAGTGGTTGCTCACCTTTCGAGGTTAGAGAGAATAGACAATGGAATGAAGTTACAGATCCAAGCACGACTTCCAAAGTAAGGCTAGATTGGCACAAATTTAACGGATAAGCTGATAATACGAATGGACGAAATAAATCAGAACTGATCGATGAAGATGATTGATATAAGTGGACACATATATATTTGTATAACTATGCGTGTGTATATATATACATACTAAATTCACACACATTTAAATTAAACAAATGCTTATATACATACTCATTAAACTGAAAAATAAGTACACATTAAAAATCTATGTGTATACATAAAATCAAAAATCCATATCCAAATATGTTTGAAAATCAACATTATACGTATGACATAGGAATCCATATATTATATTAAAAAAAATCATTGCTTAATTTATGATGCACAAAATTTAAAAAAAAAATCAAAATATATATATATATATATCAAATGAAAAATTATTCTACTGTATGCTCAAGCAGACAGAGAGTATACTAATGAGAATTTTATGTACGATACATATATATGTCATTACATGTATAACAGACTTGTACAATTCCTACCTCATATATATATAACATAGTAATATACACCACTAACTATACTATAAAATATTATATAATATATACGTAAGCAGATCAGCAGTTCCAAAATTTCATTTTTTTCTTTCTAACTTATATACTACCGCATTAATATATATATATATATATATATATATATAAAATGGAAATAACCCCTTATAAAAATTTTATATTAACGCATATATGAAATCAGTACAAACATTAATAGAGGATACATGCGCAAATCAATATGTATAACTTGTTCAATTATATGCGCAAACTCACTATTATACAATTAGATATAATACATATAAACGAACCAACATCTGAATGTGTGTAAGTTTATATACAAAACTCAACAGACCTCTTGTACATAACCAGATTATAAAACAAGTCATATTATATAATTAAACTATCATAACTTCTTTACATAAACAATGTATGCCTATTAAATAAAGCACAAACATAGCTGGCCAAGCTTATATGACATGCGTTGTAAAGGTATGTACTATAAATTATTGTTAAACTATTTCTATACTAGACCATAGCCTACATGAATATATATATATATATATATATATATATTAAATAATTTATAAGGTAAAGTATCCGCAATTTCTTCTTTCTTTAAAACAGTATGTTTATGTATTACTATATGTTTGAACACAACAGTTATAAACTTTCTACAAAACAGAACTAAAATTGTATACTCACGTCGTATAACATTGTAACTTATATTTTGATTTTCATATTGCTATACTTACAAATATAAACTATAGATAATTTACTTATATAAACCACCTTAAATATAAATCAAAGTTTAGTTTGAATAAACACATATACCTTTCGAATATATCTACTGTTACAAAAATATAGCTTTGATAAACTGTCAAATATGAACCGCATAACTTAATATGTACGAACTAAGAAAAATATAATATAGTTAATAATATATACAAACAAATAAATATAATATAGTATATATATTACTAAATCTTATGTACATAAACAATAACTAAAGTAAACTTTTATACACGAACAAATAACACTATATATCTAAGCAGATGTATAACAAATAGAGAAAAAAATCAAGGAGTTTGCCTTGGTGGTCCAAAGGAGGGGCGAGAGGAGACTCGCGGGCTGTTGCTCGGAGTTGAACGCGGCTAAGGGTTGCGAGCTAGGCGCTCGGGCGGAGATGGAAGGTGGTTCGCTGGAAGTGGGGTGCGGAAGGTGAAAAAGGAAGGAGGAGGCGGGGTTTGAATCCTCTGATGTAGTGCTCGGTCAGGTGGTGGCAGAGGCCGGAGGTCGCGGTGGCTTGGTACGGTGCTTGCGAGTAGCCGCGTGGGCAAGGGGATGGGTTCGGGTTGATGCATGGACAGGGTTGCGTTCGTGGGGAGAAATACAAGGGGAGGGTGGAGTTCGGTTTGGGTTAGAGAGAGGGAGGCTGTGAAAAAGAAATGGAAGAAGATGAATGAGGCCAAATTTCTTTCTGTTGTAAAAATAGAATGGGGTGGAAGAAGAAGAGGTAGGTGGCAGACGTTATAACCAGCTGTATTGAAGAAAATGGAATTTTAAGGAAAAATTAAAGTGACCGTTCTAATTAAATGGATATAAAACGTACGCATGTTTTGTACATTCAGAATTTCAAAAAGGTACGACATGGCAATGGTCGAATTTTAGTAAAAGATGAAATAAATATTGAAATAAAAGCCAGTGGCTGCTGTTTGAAATTTGAAAGGGGACACATCATCAAAAAGCTCAAAAGGGGTACCGGTACGATGAACTGATTTACAGATTTCTTTGTCCATCGGACGTCGAAACAATCAAATGAATATACCATGGAGATCAGCACGGCGAAACGATTAAAACGGTATACTAATATCTGTGGTACGATCTTCTGGTCAAAAGTCGATATCGGTACCAAAATGCTGCCAATTTGTCAGAAATAAGATGAACAGAGCAATAGAAGTCCAAATTTGAAGAAATGAAATTTGACGTCTTGCTCGGAAGATGATTTACAAATTTTCTATGTAAAAATATTCAGATTTAGAAAATATTTTATAACCATCAAATTTTTAACTGATTTAAATTTAAATAAATTTTATACAAGAAAATAAACTTCAATATTATTAATTGAAAATTTTCCACTTGCTATATTTAAGAAGACGTGTTCCAAATATCAAATATTTATTTCAAAATTAATTATTGAAAATTTTCACAAAATTTCAGTTAATTATCTTATTAAAACCATTAAAATTTTCAGGTCCTTACACTCTCCCCCACTCAAAACTTTTCGTCCCCGAAAAGGAAGGAGGTAGGAGAATAGAAACAACCAGAAAGAAAATAGATTGAAAAACAAGGATAAACAATTAATTTAACTATATAAATTTTACTTGAAATATTTATTTGAAAACTTCATTTGCAATTCAGTTATCTTTAATACTTTAAAACTTTTCAAAAACCCATTTGTAAAATTCATTGCTTCCTTTATAAATACTATTTATAGGTTTAAATAACCCCTTTATAAATATATGAAAACTATTTGAAAACAATTATTTACATCCTTAGTTATATTTACAAAGAAGCTATTGAAAACATTAAATCCATAATTCATAAATTTTATTAATTTTTATCTCAAAATACTTTTCAAATATTATTAATAAATCAATACTTTAAATATGTTTTATTTAATTAATAACTTCTAAAATATTTATACCACTTAAATTTTCTATTAAACCATGTAGTATATAAATAAACAATATTTAAAAAGGATATAGTCAACAAGGAAAAGAAGGAGGATTTAGAAAAACAGAATATAGGTGAATAAATAAAGCTGAGTGGGTACGGTAGATTCAAAAGAATAGTATTGGGCATGAATAGTTAATTCAAACCATAAGGATTTCAATTTCAATTATTAATACAAAATTTCTTTGTTGGAAATACCTTTATAATAAAATACCTTTATAACGAAATAAATTTCCTTTCGAAAATACTTTTATAACTCGATATCTTAACAAGTTTATCCTCGTTCCTGTAGACTCTGGCAGTGCGTTGATCAGGCGCAAAGCTAGAATTCTCCAGGTACTTAGTAGACCTGTTTCAACACCCAGTGAAAATACTGGAAAACTTTTAAAAACAGATATGGAAAGTACAATCCAAACAAAAACAAAACAAAACCTTTCTCTAACCATGGTTCGCAGATACACAATGATTACGCCTGGGTCCCCCAGGAAACAATCCATATCCGTAAGCTTTCTCAGCCCTGTGAGTTACGCCATGATGACTAGTAGAGTGCAGGATACACAATGGTTACGCATGGATCCCCCAGGAAACAATCTGTACCCCTAGGCAAGACTCAGCCAAGCAGTTGCGCTACTATTCGCGACCTACACAGATTGCAGGATACACAATGGTTACGCCTGGATCCCCCAGGAAACAATCCGTACCCCTAGGCAAGACTCAGCCAGGCAGTTGCGCTATGCATCCGCGCTCGTAAGACCATGGGTAACGCCATGGAATTCGATGGAAACTCGAGTATCATATCCGGAAAACTAAAATCAGAGAGAATAATATCGATAGAATGAATCCAAGATGTGGCCACAAATCGGATATCAAGCAGAAGGCACTTTCCATATCTTTACTTCGAAAATATGTATCATATAGTACCTTTCAAATTAATTTCAAATATCATACTTATATAAAGTCCATTATATATAAGATTAAATTTTTCAAATCAAATACCTTTCCAAAATCAATAGTATATCAAATCACACTTATATAGACTTCAATTATATAAGATTTCACTTTACAAATTGAGTACCTTTTCAAATCTATATTTTTCGAATCAACCTCATACTTATACAAACAAATTTTTTTATATAAGTTCGATAACTCCCAAATCAGGTATTTAGTAAAAATAAGGTTCTCAAATTTCAATTTGTTTATATTAGTTCAGTTTCAAAATCATATACAATCCCACCAAATTATTTCTTCTCAATTTAAATATCTTTAGTTTCAAAGTTTCCAAAATAATAGGTTTGGAGAATAATCCAAGTTCCTGAATCAATATAATTTAAGTCAACGATTCATTTCCAACATCAAATGTTTTTCAAAATCATCTTATATTTGCATAAAGTCCATCTTATATAAGGATCAAAATTTTCAAAATAAATTTTTCTGTATGAAGAGCCATATGGGATTGAATATCTTTGCTTTTATGGGTTATATATCTTTGTAATTTAAATTGAAAATTTTCTTTTAGTAAGCAAAGATATTCTAACCCGACAGCTTTCAGTTTCAGCATCAAAATATATCAATGATATTAGAATATAAGATGTACATACGTCATCATTTCGCAAAATCATATTTGATCGCTCGCTCGATCACACACGTTCGCTTTCGAACTAGTATTGTCTATTCGACTTCCCTAATGCGGATTTCGATATGGTTTCTCGACTAGAAGCCATCAGTCTCCTTGCATAGCCATATACTATGATAGAGAATTCTAGAATCGAGCCCAATATCCATATCAAATATTCGCCATCAAAGATCGAATGGAAAATCCTAACACGAAATGGTGTAATTCACCTCGAACTTGTGTACTCAAACCCGGATCAAATTAATTATGTGAATAAAACAGCATACGTACAACCTATATATTTATTCCAACTTGTTAAATATATAGTTTTATAAAGATGTTACCCAGTTAAAACATTTAACTAAATTTTATTCAAAATATATTGAAGACCAAATTCTTTTCAAAACATTTCAAATCTAAATTTCATATTAGAAAATTTTTAAATAGTCTTATTCATTTACTTACCAAAACAGTTTCAACTTATTTAAATCATATTACTACATACTTTAACATACATACCAAACTTATATACTTTATACTTTTCAAAATTTCTTAGCTTTCAAAAGTTAACCTTGATTTGGAAGTGCTCGAACCTTCAAAATAGTTGAAGAAATCATTTTCAAATTCAAGAATTAGAAATCAACGACAAATCAGTAAATCAATTTCAAAAGATAGGTTTTAAATCCGAAACTCAAGGACTGAACACCGGCTCATTTCAAATCGTTTCAAATACATATACATATATCTTTCGAATATCAAATCATACTTCAAAATTTTGAAATCAAAATTGGTTTCACAAAATCACTCGTGTAGCAATGCCACTAAAGTAGCCTCTCCCCCACTCTGAAACTCGAAAATCAATGTCGATGATGCGGGCACTCATCACCGAAATTATTTTCCAGCGACATAAGTGAGTTCTGGACTTCTATTTTCTCAAACTTCTTTTGAAATTTCTTCGAAATCATTTGAAACTCATTAAAATCATTTGAAACATTTCTTATTCGGAAAAATACTTTTAAATCATATTATTATTATATATTTCAAAATCTTAAAACCAATTTCAAAACACCGGGGTTCAATTCTCGAATTTCAAATTTAAAATCCTTCAGTTATAAATCATTTTTAGATAAATAAAATTTCTTATATAATTTTTTCAAAATTACAAATCCTTTCGAAACCTCAAATTCTCATTTTAAAAAGGGTATATAATCTTTATCGAAAACATTTCACTTTTATATATAGAATATAATTATACTTATCAAAATAATAATTTCGGTTTAGAAAACAATTTCTAGAATACAAACAAACCCGATTTTCAAAGGATGATTTAGGAATGGATTTCAAACAAAGATAGAGATTCAAATTAGAGGAACTCTTAATCAAATAGAATTATGATTCGAAGATAAGCTCGAATGAAGATGAGATAATTAAATTTCAAAATAGAAGATGAATATACTGATATAAATCGCGGATGACCCTAGGGTCAACCGTGACTTCAGGAACAAGATCGATGTAGAATTCCAAGAAAAATCAACATTCGATCGCAAGAGATAGCGGCATCTAAACCAAAGATATAGAAATCTCCGGTGAATCAATGCCAATTGTGAAGGAGTTTCACCCCTTCACAAATCATTCAAAGATTGGTGGGATCCTATTCTTATAGAGATCATTCGAAGTGGAGTTATGGGATACTCCAGAATCAAAAGAATGCTAATAGTGAAGGACACGAATGGATTTCGGAACCGAGGGAACGTTCCAAAATTCAAAGGAAATTCAAATCAAAGAGGAAAGAGTTCAAGCTCGAATGAAAATGATTCCGCATATAAATTTACTATATATGCTAAGTTTTCCTAGAGCCTAAGCTCTGATACCAACTATAACGACCCACTATTTTGGACCATTCAAATCGACAATAAATCCACACATGTCGGACTTGAATAATTCAAAACAATAGATTGTTAATTTAAATTTGGCAAAAACTCAACATATACAGTAAATAAATCAATCACAGAATCACAGGCACAGAGTAATACAATAATACGCAGCGGAACAGATAAAATAGTAGTTCATGAAGCTACTATATAAACATCAGAGTTAGAAATAAAATACAACAGAATATCTCAAATGCAGTGAAGTCTCCAGTACAACAGATGACTTCTTTGAACAAATCAACTAGAAGAGCTGAAAGCTGAGGCGATAGTTGGATCTCCAAAGAAGCTGCAAACTCCGAAGGTGAGTCTCAAATGCTGTATCACTCGGTCTGACCCGAGCATAAAGCAAAACACAAAACACTCGAGTCAGGATTAACATTCTTATATAAATAAATCCAACTCAAGTGAAATATCAACTGAAATACAATTAACTTAAAGGATGTTTGGGATAACCATCCTCTAAGGATCCATGGAACTATCTACAATGTAGAAATATACACTATAACACCGTGGCCATTTCGAATTAATTTATACTTCAAAGCCAAGATATCATTTTTATTTCAAATATATTTATTTTCCAAAATAGTATATTTATATTATATAATTTATAAAGTAAAGTATTTACAATTACCTCAAATTTCACAAATCGATTCAAATCAACTCAAATTCCTAATTCAAATTTATTCAAAGCTCAATTCATCAATTCAATTCTATTCTAAATAGACCATTTAAATTTTCAATATATTACAAAGCTTTAATATTCAACATTTTCAAAGTTAAATTTAACAGTTTCAAATAGCTCTTGATTTAACTTAATTATTATTTAATCAGGGAATATTCGCTTAATAAATTCAATATCATTTAACTAGTCTTAAATTACATTTTTACTAAATATTTCATTAAATTTATTTAAACAAGAAATATTCATTAAATTACTTATAAATCAAACCCAAGTTATAAATCATATCTTACATCTCAATTTCGATAAGTTTCAAATCAGTTTAATTAAATAAAATTCTTTATTAAATACAATTTCAACTAAATTCAAATCATCTTCCCAACCTTAACTTATTCAACTATTACCAAAATCTATTTTGAAATATAGATATAAGTACTTAACCATATTATACGTATTAAATCAATCTTAATTAAAAAAAATCTATATATATATATATCATTACCATTTATATATAATATTTTAAGAATCAACATTTGTTAAACCCATATATTTCTTCCCAAATCCATAGAATTTATTTTCAAAATATTTATATATACATGGACCAACGGTGTCTGTATAAATATCTATCATATGGTTAAGTGATACGGATATTTATCATTTCAATCCGAAATTTAAATATATACGGGTAGATATCACTTCAACCCGTAATCCCAATTCAATTCAAATGAAAATCGCTTGGGTTTATCATTTCAACCCATAACGATTTTTTTCCTATTCTAAAGTCCGTTCGGGTATGTATCATTTCAACCCATAGTGAATTCTATACTAACAGGGAACTTGTAGAGTGATAACAGATAATATAAAATACAACAACAGACATATATCATCAATAACAATATAATATAGACAACAGGATATGGTGTCATATCTCACAGGTGAACAGTTACAGATAATAGCATATATAACAATTTAAATAACTTCAGCAACATATTTCAGTTGTCGTTTCAATTGAAATCAAATTTAATAAATATAAAAACGTTAATCGTGAGTGGTTGTTCACCTTTCGAGGTTAGAGAGAATAGACAATGGAATGAAGTTACGGATCCAAGCACGACTTCCAAAGTAAGGCTAGATTGGCACGAATTTAACGGATAAGCTGATAATACGAATGGACGAAATAAATCAGAACTGATCGATGAAGATGATTGATATAAGTGGACACATATATATCTGTATAACTATGCGTGTGTGTATATATATATACTAAATTCACACACATTTAAATTAAACAAATGCTTATATACATACTCATTAAACTGAAAAATAAGTACACATTAAAAATCTATGTGTATACATAAAATCAAAAATCCATATCCAAATATGTTAGAAAATCAACATTAAACGTATGACATAGGAATCCATATATTATATTTAAAAAAATCATTGCTTAATTTATGATGCCTAAAATTTAAAAAAAAATCAATATATATAAATATATATCAAATGAAAAATTATTCTACTGTATGCTCAAGCAGACAGAGAGTATACTAATGAGAATTTTATATACGATATGTTAGCACTAAAATTGGTCACTAACCTCGTAGAAGAAGATTGTGAAGAGATATAAGTGATGAAATCAAATTAAACAGAGAAGACAGTGCTAATCTAAATACAGGAAGTAAGAACACCAAATTTATAGTGGTTCAGCGTAATTGCCTACGTCCACTTTGAGGTTAAACTTTATTGATCTTCTTTATAGTTGATTACACATACAATTCGTGAATCAAATGCTTGAATGAAGTTGTTAAGTAGAAAAGATGAGTCTTGAAAATGGCAGAGTCTCCCCGGTGTTTTCTCTCCAAAAAGGATCCCTCTTCACTGGGACCCTGCCCCTCTATTTATAGACAAAGATGGGCTGAACTTCCCAAGTGGGCTGATGGCCGAACGCTCCAACCCGAGTACAGTGATCACTGTATGCCGAACCAGATGTGCCGAGCGCAATGATGCCGAACAGTCCCTTCTATGCCGAGCGATGTGGTTGATGTTTGGGGAGTGCAGGATGTTAGTCAGTCGAAGCCGAACGCTCCTCTAGACGCCGAGTGCTCTTGTGCCAAGTACTTCTGATGTTACCGGGTGTCATGCCGAGTACTCCTGTACGCCGAACCACAGATACTGCCGAGTTCCCCTTGATGTCGATTGCTCTCGTGTGCCGAACAGTCTCGTATGCCACGCAGTCTTGATGTCGAGCAGTCTTGATGCCGAGCAGTCTTGATGCCGAGCAGTCTTGATGCCGAGCAGTCTTGATGCCGAGCAGTCTTGATGCTGAGCAGTCTTGATGTCGAGCAGTCTTGATGCCGAGCAGTCTTGTATGCCGAGCAGCCTTGATGCCGAGCATTGGTTGACGTTGAGTGCCAGTTGACGCCGAACACTACTGAGTACTTCGCCGAACATTACTGGACGCCGGACACTATGGATGTCGAGTACTACGCCGAGTACTCATGGATGTCAGTTGCTTCGCCGAACACTCCTCAGTTGCTTCGCCGAACACTCCTGGATGGCAAGTGCTTCGCCGAACACTCCTAGATGCCGGACACTCTCTGATGCCGAGCACTTATTGCCGAGTACTAGTTGCCTGGTCAAATCCCCAGGAAACACTTGCCCCCCAAAGTGTATTGCGTGGCCGAACGTGATGCGCTTTGAATCTGGTACAATCTACCTCTGAGGTACCTTCTCGAGAATGCTAGCGAAGGTGGTGCAAGACGAACGAGGTTGGGATGCCGAACGATACGTTCGAAGCAGAACGTACCTAGCGTGCCGAACGTCTCTCCGCCACGATGCCGAACACTCCGGTATTGACCGGCTCTACCGGGTATAGCCTCTTCGACTTCTACCTCCCTCTATATAACCGGGTCCTTCCCGTCCCTTTTCCTTTACTTTTTCGTTTCCGTCATTCTTCCAAGATTTCTAACCTTCTCCAGTCGAATAGATTTGCAACTTGAACACTCCTTCTTAGACTCCTAACTGCAATCTAGGTACCGCTCCTCGTATAACTTGAATACGTTTCAAATGAGTCAAGTGTGTTCTGTAGAAAGCTTTCGAGTAGGTTGTTCCCCTTGCCGAACGATAATGTGAGGAAAGGAGGAAGGATTTGAGGTGTTTGCAAATATGTGGCTATTGTATTTAGCTCCATCGCGTCGAACCACACTCAAAAATGAAGGAACAAGGGAAACGTTGGAGGTGGTAAGGGTGTTGGATGGCATAGTTATGGTTCGGCGTACGTTGTCGTGCGCCGAACGATAGCGAATAGTATCTCGTCTTAATGAGGCTGAATACTCGTTAGAGCGCCGAACAACAACTTAGCCGAAGGGACTAAAGACGAACACTTACAAAAATGCCGAACGATAACTCAGCCGAACAACCACTTAGCCGAACGATAACTCAGCCGAGCAACAACTTAGCCGAACGAAATAAAGACGAACACTTAAACAAAAATGCCGAACGATAACTCAGCCGAACAAAAACTTAGCTGACCAAAACCCAAGCCGAATATTCTTAGATGCCGAACAGTATTGAGGCCGAACAATACTATTGCCGAACAGAACCTAGACTGAACAATTCCAATGCCGAACAACATTCAAATGCCGAACAAACACATACATGTCGATCGGAACTTAGGTCGAACAGTCTCAATGCCGAACAAACACATACATGCCGAACAGAACTTAGGTTGAACAATGTCAATGCCGAACGACATTCAAATGCCGGACAAACACATACATGTCGAACAACATAAACGTCAAACTACACTTAGGCCGGTCACTTTATAAATCATATGCTTTCTGAAGCTGGTACTGTAATCACCTCAAGGCGAGCTTTTTGAGACGGTCAGCGATGACGGTCTTCGAAGGCGATGATTCGAAGCTAATTATTATATCTTTAAAACCTTTGGATTCTTATTGCCTGTACACAATTGCTTGCACTAGTTCACACACCACACGGGGGGAAAAATTCGTGTTGCTAATTCTAACGTTCAACGTTTTTTAAGTATAGCTTTCTCAAGCATTTAGCCAGGTTCATTATTTATTCGGGATGTCGAGAAAATCTAGTTCTGCCACCATATCTGACAGGCCTGGGCCGTCAGCAAGGCAAGGAGCCGCTGATTCTTCTAACCCGTCAATCTCTCCCGCTCATAACTTGGCGCCTGACGCTCTGGAGGCAACCATCTTACTAGACAATCCGATCGATTCTCAAGCCTCGAAGATCAACGAAGCTGCTCTGAGGCGGATATGCTCTATTCACGGGATTCCTTTCGCCGACGTGTTAGCCCCTTCGAGACACGATCGCCCTCATCTACCCCCAGTCGGGTACACTACCTGCAACAAGTTCATGTGTTGGATGGGCAGCGTGCCTCCCTTTAACTTATTTCTCCGGGACGTTCTGCAGTACATAGACATGGCTCCATCGCAACTGCACCCGAACGGCCATGCATTCCTATACGGGACTTATTTACTTTTCATGGTTGTCTTCTCCAGACCTCCAACCCCCGGTGATATCAGATACATTTATATGTTCAAGAGACGGAAAGACAGTCCTTCTTTTATGTTCCTCGAGCCATACCACAAATGCCAGATCCTGACAGGGGCATGCAGCAAATTCGCCCTGTACAAACAGGAATGGTTCTATGTGCGCTGCCCTTCCGGTTTCGCTAGGAGATGGGTTGAAGGCAGTAAGTCTCTCTGCTGAATCATTATTCGTTTTAAATCGGAGTCATGCTTTTCCTAACTCTTCATTTCATCTTTTCAGGTATCAACCCGCGTCCGGAAGGCCGAGGATATTCTGAGGCTGTTGAAGCCATTAGAGCTCTTCCTGCTGAGGATCGAGACATCCGGACTATCATTTCAAATGAATCGCTGTCGGGGTTCGGCTTGCTAGCCCCTGGTTGTCGGATCAGCCTTCCAGAAGGTGTTACAATTCCCAAACCTCCATCTGGTAAAGGGAAAAAACTTGCCGGACCGTCGTCGCGTCGCGCTCCCGACACGCACGAAGAAGGCGAGCGCAAAGAGGATGATGCCCCCGAAACTCAGGGCGATAACGTTGGTCCCGCTTTGAATCCGGCAATCGAAGTTCAAGATATTGAGACATCTTCCTCCCCTTCGAAGGGAAAGAAGAAGTTGAAATATACGGTTCAAAAGGAGAAAGTTGGTGGCACCTCAAAAGTTACGCCTATCCCTCCTGAGAAAGAGGCTTCTTCGCAGCACCTGGAAAGTTCTCTGAGGGGTCTGTCCAACCTGTCCATCCCCGATGATTTACTTAATTACGGGTTCGATGATCCTGAAGCTCTCAAATTCTCTTCGCCCGCTAGAGGCAATGTAGGAGTTCAAATCCCGGCTCAAGGAGACAACACTCCTATTAGCAAAGATAAACGAACGGGTCCGTCGGGGGGATCACTAGGACACACACGCACATGCGCATTCCATAATATACTTCAAGTCTTTTTAATTCGTGAATTCTCCTTAACTCGTTGTTATCTCCATTCTTGCAGGTGATATGGGCCGCTCTCACGGACTTGATCGCCTTCAGGGGTCTTCTATATTCCATCACTCCGGATGGGATTCCGGTTCAGGCAGACGCAGGGACCGAGGTGATTATGAAGATAGGGACAATCGTCCTCGCGAGTCGTCTCACCGCAAGAAAGCACACTCTCAATCTTCCCAGTCCCGCGATCTTCCTCCTCCAACTGAGCCGGATAAAGAGAAGTCTTTGCAGAAGGGTTATCAGTCCGATGCTGCTCGAGAACAACATTCCAGTTCATCGAGTACGAGGCAAGTTCGAGAGCAACGTAAAAGAACGGAATTCTCAAGGCCCCCTCCTCCTACTCCTGCTGTGGACCCAAATGTCGTAGAAAAGATGGTCGACCTTAAGGCCAAGTTTCCGAAAATAAGTTTTGACGGCTTGAAATTCATCCCAGCCATCCATCACATTCCTGGGCACGTGAAGCAAAGTGCCATTGCCTGCAACAATGACGTCTATGTTCAACATGACGCATTCGTGCACTTGGTGGAGAAGATCTCTGAAGTATCTGTCGAGCGTCAACACGAGATTGACCGTCTGAATCTGGAGGCCGACAGCGATAAGAAAATCATCAAACTCCAAGACGAAGAGCTCGCTTCGTATAAGTCAAAGCTAGAAGCCGCTGAACAAGGTGCAAAAGATACCGCTGAGGTAGTTACTCGCTTAGAGGTGGCTCACAAAAAGGAGCTTGACGAAGCAGTCCAGCGCAGCGGCGCCCTTGCCCTAGAAAAGACTCTGTCCAAAAAGAAAGGGACGCGCTCGCTACTCAAGTCAAAGAGCTGAAAGAACTACTCTCCAAGGAGAAAGAAGACAAAATAGCTGCTCAGGAAGAATCACAGCGATATTGTGATGAGATTGTTGCTACCCGACTCCTAAAGACAAAGCTCGGCGATGAACTTGCCGGGGTCGAGAAAATGAAGGATGAGGCCCGTGAGGAGGGCAAAAGAATGGCTGTGGAGGAGCTTGATTCTCGCCTTGAGGCGGCCGCAAAGGCCGGTAGGGAAGAGGTCAAAAGTATGTTTGACCCGTTGATCGCCGAGTACGGAGCCCGCGTCCTTATGCACCGTGACTTAACATTCTTGGGCGACGGCTACCTCGAATCCCTGGCTGAGGCATGGGAAACTCTGATAAAGATCAGGAAAGTCGAGTCGGGCCCCGAAGAGGTCGACGAGGATGCATTGGTGAAGAAGTTCCTGAGGGGGAATGAGCCATCGGATTTATCCGCAGCATTGGCTCTTTATGGCAAAGGCTCTTCCCCTTCGAAAGAGAAGAACGACGAGGCCGGCCCGTCAGAGGCCGACGCTACTACTCCTCACATCGCCGCTCCTTATGCTGCTCAATCGGCCGGTCGGTCGACGCTTGATCCATTCGAGTAGCATGCCAGTTATGATCCCGAAGATCCCGGGCTTGGCGTTCATGTGCTGTCACCTATCCTGGAGGGTGAAACCCCGCGCGCCACCGATAGCCAACCAGATCCTGGTAGGAAATTCTTCTTTCTCTAGAAGTCGAAGAGATCCCGTCATTTTTTAGCAATGGTTATTCGTTCTAATGCCCATTCCTTATATTTTCATGTAGGTAGCTCTGACGCCGAGCCAACTCCGAGGAGCGATGACGCCAAGGAGGAAGCAGAGAAAACAAGCGACGTTGCTCACGCAGGAGTAACTCCCGGTCCAGACGCTCAAGTGATCGGGGCGCTTGATGATGACAAACTCGATACTTCGTCTCCTGCCGAAGGAAGCGATGAAATTAAAATCACTGGCGCCTCTGAGCATACTTCAGAGATGAGCATGAAGGACCGTCTCGCCGACGAGGAGAAGAAAAAGGTCAAAGTAAAAGTTGAATCTGAAATACTGGAACTCACTGACCCGCGTAACAGACCTTTGAAAATCATTCTCCCGGGCAGGTCCAGACCACTAGATGTTCCGTCCCCTACTCCTGACTCCGTTTCTCTAGCAAGCAAAAAGTCCAAGAGAAAGCGTGAGGGAGAGGAGTCGTCGGAAACACCAAAGGAAGACAAGAAGAAGAAGTCGAAGAAATAATCGATGCACTTTCTCAACAAGTTTCCTGCTTAGGTTTTGTAGTTGTTTTTATCTTCCGCAACTCGTAGTTTGTATAGGCCTGAATTTTGTAGGAGTGATCGTGTATCCCCATTTTGGACTTATCGAATAAAATTTTAGTTTCTTTTTGTTTGAATGATTCTCTTATCTTTATTTGGTTTGCTGACACTGTGCTCCGGGGACTTGGAGGCTTGAGACTGTTCATACTCTAGTCCGCGCTCTGGGGACTTAGAGTCCTCCATTCCGCACTCTGGGGATTCGGAGATTGGAAATCGTTTATACTCTAGTCCACGCTCTGGGGACTTAGAGTACCCCGCTCCGCACTCTGGGGATTCAGAGATTTGAAATCGTTTATACTCTAGTCCGCGCTCTGGGGACTTAGAGTACTCCGCTCCGCATTCTGGGGATTCGGAGATTTGAAATCGTTTATACTCTAGTCTGCGCTCTGGGGACTTAGAGTACTCCGCTCCGCACTCTGGGGATTCGGAGATTTGAAATCGTTTATACTCTAGTTCGCGCTCTGGGGACTTAGAGTACTCCGCTCCGCACTCTGGGGATTCGGAGATTTGAAATCGTTTATACTCTAGTCCGCGCTTTGGGGACTTAGAGTACTCCGCTCCGCACTCTGGTGATTCGGAGATTTGAAATCATTTATACTCTAGTCCGCGCTCTGGGGACTTAGAGTACTCCGCTCCGCACTTTGGGGATTCGGAGATTTGAAATCGTTTATACTCTAGTCCGCGCTCTGGGGACTCAGAGTACTCCGCTCCGCACTCTGGGGATTCGGAGATTTGAAATCGTTTATACTCTAGTCCGCGCTCTGGGGACTCAGAGTACTCCGCTCCGCACTCTGGGGATTCGGAGATTTGAAATCGTTTATACTCTAGTCCGCGCTCTGGGGACTTAGAGTACTCCGCTCCGCACTCTGGGGATTTGGAGATTTGAAATCGTTCGTACGAGTCTGCATGTCGTGAATGATAATTTAATTTATCATCCAATTAAGAGATATAGAAACTTCATAGAAAATATGGCTTCAAGCCTTTATTAACGAAAATCAACTAAATTGCTTGATTACAACTTTCACAAGGAAACTAAGTCATTATTGAATGGAAAAATGCAGGAAATAACAGTGCCTACAACAAGAAAGGAAAACATGCTAAATGTAATAGTGCCGCAAATGTTCACTGTTCCATGCTCAGGGGAGTGTCGCGCCATCAACGGTCGCTAGCTTGAATGTTCCTTTTCCAAGCTTCCGTTCAATGGCGTATGGACCTTCCCAGCTGGGATTCATGCGTGATGGTACCGGGAAGACTCGTTTCAGAACGAGATCACCCACATCAAAGATTCTTGGGCGGACTCTACTGTCGTAGTAACGCTTGACTCGATGTCTGTGCGCCGCCGCCCTTAATTCAGCTTCTTCACGCTTTTCGTCGATGCAGTCCAGTGATTCCAGCAAGAGGTTTTGGTTCGTCTTGGGATCATAGTATGTCACTCGGTGCGATGGAACTTCAAGTTCCACGGGTATAACGGCTTCAGAGCCGTAGGCCAAGGCGAACGGAGTATGGCCGGTCGCGGACTTGTGGGAAGTTCTATACGCCCATAATGCTGTCGGGAGTTCATCTACCCACTTGCCTCCAACCTTCTACAGACGTTTCTTCAGTACGGACTTGATTATTTTGTTAACGGCCTCAACTTGTCTGTTAACTTTTGGGTGTGCAACGGCGGCGAACTTTTTCTCGATGCCGTACTTTAAACAGAACTCTTTGAACTCTCTACTTTCAAATTGCGTTCCGTTGTCTGTAATGATGGTCCGTAGAAGGCCAAAGCGGCATATAATGTTTCGTACAACGAAGTTAATGACCTTCTTAGAGGTGATAGTGGCCAAAGGTTCTGCCTCAGCCCATTTCGTGAAATAGTCGACTTCAACTATTGCGTATTTTGCACCACCTTTGGATAGAGGCAAAGAGCCAATTATGTCGATTCCCTAGATCGCAAATGGCCAGGGACTGATCATTTGCGTGAGTTCCGTTGATGGAGCCCTCGGGATTTTCGCATATCTTTGACACTTGTCGCATTTTCTTGCGTAGTCCGCGGCATCCCGGTTTACGGTGGACCAGTAATATCCATAGCGGAGGATCTTCTTTGCTAGCGTTTGCCCCCCAGTATGGTCGCCGCATTCCCCTTCGTGAACCTCTCTCAAGACTCGCTTCGCTTCATCATGAGTGATGCATCGTAATAATGGGACTGAGAATCCTTTTCGATACATTGATCCATCCTGCATTATGTATCGCGCGGCTTTTCGAAGGACCTGCCGTCTTTCGCTTCTCTTTCCTGGTAAAGCCCCGGTCGTCAGGTACAGTTTGAATGGGGTTATCCACGATTCCTTCTCGATTTTTGTTCCCAACACGCGATCGACTTTCATTTTGTCTATGCTCGGGGCATGCAAGACTTCGACGGGATACAATCCCATTTGTTGCGCATCGTCGGTACTCGCGAACCTAGCCAATAAGTCGGCTTCTTTGTTCTATTCGCGCGGGATATGTGAGATGTCATAACGCTCAAGATTTGATAGTAGTTCTTGGACCTGAATGAGGTACGGAGCAAGCTTTTGTCCCTTTGCTTGGTAGTCTCCCCGTACTTGGTAAACCACCAACTGCGAGTCACAAAAGATTTCGACTGATTCGATCCCGAGTTCCCTGATGAGCTTTAAGCCAGCGATCAGTGCTTCATATTCGGCTTCGTTATTTGTAGCCGGGAAATCGAGCTTCAGGGCATAACAGATCGATCGGTTTTCCGGAGTTACAAGAACTACGCCCGCGCCGAAGCAACGGTCGTTTGATGCACCGTCAGTGTATAATTTCCATCGAACGGGGGGAATGATGTCGTGATCGTCTGGTTTGATGGGTATGGTAAACTCAGCGATGAAGTCTGCTAATGCCTGCCCTCGGATGGCTCTCCGTGGTAAGTACGCGATATCGAATTGGCTCAACTCGATGTTCCATTTTAGCAATCTTCCAGAAGTTTCCGGTCGTTGGAGTACCTGCCTCAGGGGTTGATCGGTATAAACACCGATTGAATGCGCTTGAAAGTATGGGCGCAGCTTGCGTGATGCAATCACCAAGCAATAAGCCAATTTCTCGATTTTAAGGTAATTCCTCTCTGCCCCCGTTAAACGCTTGCTAACATAATACACCGGCTTCTGGACTCGATCCTCCTCACGAACCAAAGCTGCGCTTATCGCATGAGGGGATATAGCCAAGTAAACGTACAGCATCTCATGGTCAACTGGTTTAGATAGCATTGGTGGGCTCTCCAGATGCCTTACCACATTCTGGAATGCTTCCTCACAGCTAGACGTCCATTCAAAATTTCTCTTTCCTTTCTTTATTATGTCAAAGAACGGGATGCACTTGTCAGTTGCCTTGGATATAAATCGACTCAGCGCAGCTATTTTTCCGTTCAAGCTCTGTACCTGCTTTATAGTCCTGGGCGCTTGTACATCTCGAATAGCTTGGATCTTTTCTGGGTTGGCTTCGATTCCGCTAGCGTTGACGATGAATCCCAAAAACTTCCCTGATGCAACGCCGAAAGAACACTTCAACGGGTTGATCTTCATGCCGTAAAACCTGAGTATGTCGAACATTTCAGCCAAGTCTTGAATGTGGTCGTTTGACCGTCGTGACTTCACGAGCATGTCATCCACATAGACTTCCATGGTTCTACCCAGCTGGTCCTTGAACATTCGATTCACCAGACGTTGGTAAGTTGCTCCAGCATTCTTCAATCCAAAGGGCATCACTACATAGCAATACAGCCCGACATTTGTAACGAAGCTGGTGTGTTCTTGGTCCGGAATATGCATTGGGATTTGGTTGTATCCTGAGTACGCATCCATGAATGACAGTAACTCGTGTCCTGCGGTGGAATCGACCAACTGATCGATCCTAGGCAACGGGAAACTGTCCTTAGGGCATGCTTTGTTCAAGTTGGAATAATCTACGCAAGTCCTACATTTCCCATTCGCCTTCTTTACTAGCACGGGGTTGGAGACCCATTCCGGGTAGAGGGCGTCGCGGACGAACCCATTTTCTTTGAGTTTGTCCACCTCCTCTCCAAGAGCGGCGGATCTCTCCGGATCCATTCCTCTCCTTTTTTGCTTGACTGGGACGTATTTCGGGTCTATGTTCAACATATGACTCGTGATGGCGGGAGAAATCCCACACATATCAGAATGCGTCCAGGCGAAAACATCAAGGTTTGCCCGGAGGAAGTCGCTGAGGTCTTCAGTCATTGCGGGGCCTAGCTGTGATCCGATCTTCAGTATTCGCGAAGGGTCGTCACGGCTAACTGAAATGTCAACTGTTAATTCAGCCGGTGCCACCTTCTCTTCCCTGGGTTTCTCATCGTCGTCTCTCGGATCTATATCTCCGTAGATCCGAGAACTATGCCCGAGCCAGGGCTCGGGCACTACTTGTCAATTATCCGCATTGAGGATGCGGACGGGATTGTCTGCAACCTTTCCTTTCTCCCTCTGGTGGGCCTCTCGGAGCTCGGCCACATAACAGGAACGACCAGCTGCTTGATCTCCGTGAACAACGCCTACTCCTTTGTCAGTCGGGAACTTCAAAGTTAAACACCATGGGGCTAACGCTGCCCTAAACTCCGCCAGGGCTGGCCGGCCCAAGAAAACGTTATACGGAGAGTCCACATCCAAAACTACAAAGGGTAGAATTCGCACTCTCCGACGCTCGCCTTGTCCCAGTTCAACTGGTAACTCGACATATCCCACTGCATCAGTTGAAGCGCCGTTAAAGCCGTGGATACGAGCTTTGGATGGTTTCAAGTCTTTTGTTTCTAGCTTCATTTGATCGTAGGCCTTCTTGAAGATGATGTTGACTGAACTCCCAGAATCAATCAGAATTTTTTTTACGTATGCTGGTCCGATTGTTGCAGATATGACCATGGGGTCGATGGTCGGAGCCTCTACCTGATCAGCGTCTCTGCTTCTGAACACAATATCGTCTGTCATTACGCGCTGCTGCTTAGCAGGGGCTCCGTCCTCCATGTTCGAACAACACTCAAAATCTGCATGCTTCAAGGAACTTGCATATCGCTCCATCTCCTGCCAATTCTTATCCGCGGGGTGCCGATAATTGTATTTATGACCAGTCTACCAACGGTCCGGGCAGGCTCCTCGGGATGACGTGGAGCTGGTGCACGACCTGGGTTGGACGTTCCCTGTCCTCCTTCTTGTGGATCCTTCACAAATTCCTGCAATTTCTTCAGCCTGATCAACTTCTCGATAGCGTCGTGCAAGTGTCTACATTCTTCCGTATTGTGTCCATAAGTCTCATGGAAGCGACAATATTTCCCGGTCCGCTTCTGTTCTTCAGTTCATTCTTTTGGACGTGGTTTTCTGTACTGAAAAGTATTGCAAGTGGATAGGTAAATGTTTTCAAGTGGGGCGTTTAGCGGAGTGTACTCGCTGTAGCTTGGAATTCTCGACTTCCACTTTCCTGCTTCTTTTCTTTTCCCTTGACTCCTTCCTCCGGACTCCTTGGGTTGCCCGGGTTTGTTCTGGACGTTGACTTGGACCTTTCCCGAGCTGTCTCCCGATTGCTTCACAGCGAAGTTGCTCTTTATTGACTCTTGGACAGGCCCTGGTGCCTTATCTCGTCGTACCCACCTAGCTTCCTCTCTTCTTATGAACTGGTGTGCCTTAGAGTAGAAACGCTCTAGCGCAGCTGGAGGTTTTCCTGCCAGCCAGTCTCCAAACTCAGAGTCTGGATCCACACCTCTCATTACAGCCATCAGAATTACATGGTCATTGGGATTACTGACTTCAGTTGCTGCCACGTGGAATCTTTGCAAATATTCTTTCAACGATTCGCCAGGATTTTGGATTACACTTGACAGAGACATCACGTCCTTTGGGCGCGTAGTGTGTATCCTGAACTGCTCAATAAACTTCTTCGCCAACTCCTCGAAATTTGATACGGATCGTGGAGGAAGTCGGGTGAACCACATAGTGGCGATCCCAGATAGAGTAATCGGAAAACACCTACACTTGGTGGCATCATTCGCTCTGGCTGAATCCATCATCCACTCGTACCTCATGACATGTTGTCTAGGGTCAGTCTTTCCTTCATATGCAGGAATAGTAGGCATACTAAACTTCCTGGGGTACGCCGCTTGCAACACAACATCCGTGAACGGAGTATGACTTCTTGACACTCCCCAATCATCATTCGATAACCCCTGATTTTCCTTCATCAACTGCCTGATCATGGCTGTCAGATCGGGTGTCTGTATGGTAGGCGGAAGGTTGGAGTCTGTTCTACGCACCTGTCCATGCTGATGCCTCCTCTCTTGGCGATCTGCCAATCGTGCATCTTGAGGTTCGACATCGTTAGCATTTTGATGATCTGGGCCTCTATCTTCCATCTGTATCCCGGTCCTGAAGCTTCCAGCTCTTGCTTGGTCGCGGTCTCCAGCTGTTTGAACAGCAGCATCTGCTCGTGCAGCATCAGTCTTGCGGCGTCTGCGCCTGGGAGGTTCATCAGATGAAGTAGAGCTGTCAGATGAGGAGTAAGCAGCGGGATTGCCCCCAGCATTCTGTTGCTGCTGTTGAGTAAGTTGTGCCATCAGGTTGGCATTGGCTTGCATCTGCTCTCCTAGTTGTCTCCTACTTTCCCTGAGCTCTCTCATCAAGTCGTTGAACTCTATTCTGGTGACAACTGGAGTTTGGTCCTGAGTGGCAACTCCTGTATTTGGAATTGCTGGTTGATTGCTAGGCCCTGCTTGTTGCACGCTAGCAGTCTCGTGGGCATCCACATTGTGAGAAGCTGACCTGGTACGCGGTCTTGCCATTGTAGAGTTATTGGTATGAACTCTGAGTAGAATAAACGGATGTCCTATCAGTGAGTCGGATCTTCTTTGGGGGATTTGTTCAATCCAGTAGCTTCAAAGCAGATCCTTGAGGTCTGAGAATTCGATTCTCGGTGAAAGCACCAAAGTGTTAGCACAAAAATTGGTCACTAACCTCGTAGAAGAAGATTGTGAAGAGATATAAGTGATGAAATCAAATTAAACAGAGAAGACAGTGCTAATCTAAATACAGGAAGTAAGAACACCAAATTTATAGTGGTTCAGCGTAATTGCCTACGTCCACTTTGAGGTTAAACTTTATTGATCTTCTTTATAGTTTATTACAAATACAATTCGTGAATCAAATGCTTGAATGAAGTTGTTAAGTAGAAAAGATGAGTCTTGAAAATGGCAGAGTCTCCCCGGTGTTTTCTCTCCAAAAAGGATCCCTCTTCATTGTGACCCTGCCCCTCTATTTATAGACAAAGATGGCTGAACTTCCCAAGTGGGCTGATGGCCGAACGCTCTAGCCTGAGTACAGTGATCACTGTATGCCGAACCAGATGTGCCGAGCGCAATGATGCCGAACAGTCCCTTCTATGCCGAACGATGTGGTTGATGTTTGGGGAGTGCAGGATGTTAGTCAGTCGAAGCTGAACGCTCCTCTAGACGCCGAGTGCTCTTGTGCCGAGTACTTCTGATGTTACCGGGTGTCATGCCGAGTACTCCTGTACGCCGAACCACAGATACTGCCGAGTTCCCCTTGATGTCGATTGCTCTCGTGTGCCGAACAGTCTCGTATGCCGCGCAGTCTTGATGCCGAGCAGTCTTGATGCCGAGCATTCTTGACGCCGAGAAGTCTTGATGTCGAGCAGTCTTGATGCCGAGCAGTCTTGAAGGCGAGCAGTCTTGTATGCCGAGCAGCCTTGATGCCGAGCATTGGTTGACGTTGAGTGCCAGTTGACGCCGAACACTGCTGAGTACTTCGCCGAACATTACTGGACGCCGGACATTATGGATGCCGAGTACTACGCCGAGTACTCATGGATGTCAGTTGCTTCGCCGAACACTCCTCAGTTGCTTCGCCGAACACTCCTGGATGGCAAGTGCTTCGCCGAACACTCCTAGATGTCGACACTCTCTGATGCCGAGCACTTATTGCCGAGTACTAGTTGCCTGGTCAAATCCCCAGGAAACACGATACATATATATGTCATTACATGTATAACAGACTTGTACAATTCCTACCTCATATATATATAACATAGTAATATACACCACTAACTATACTATAAAATATTATATAATATATACGTAAGCAGATCAGCAGTTCCAAAATTTCATTTTTTTTTCTTTCTAACTTATATACTACCGCATTAATATATATATAAAAAAAATGGAAATAACCCCTTATAAAAATTTTATATTAATGCATATATGAAATCAGTACAAACATTAACAGAGGATACATGCGCAAATCAATATGTATAACTTGTTCAATTATATGCGCAGACTCACTATTATACAATTAGATATAATACATATAAACGAACCAACATCTGAATGTGTGTAAGTTTATATACAAAACTCAACAGACCTCTTGTACATAACCAGATTATAAAACAAGTCATATTATATAATTAAACTATCATAACTTCTTTACATAAACAATGTATGCCTATTACATAAAGCACAATCATAGCTGGCCAAGCTTATATGACATGCGTTGTATAGGTATGTACTATAAATTATTGTTAAACTATTTCTATACTAGACCAAGCCTACATGAATATATATATTAAATAATTTATAAGGTAAAGTATCCGCAATTTCTTCTTTCTTTAAAACAGTATGTTTATGTATTACTATATGTTTGAACACAACAGTTATAAACTTTCTACAAAACAGAACTAAAATTGTATACTCACGTCGTATAACATTGTAACTTATATTTTGATTTTCATATTGCTATACTTACAAATATAAACTATAGATAATTTACTTATATAAACCACCTTAAATATAAATCAAAGTTTAGTTTGAATAAACACATATACCTTTCGAATATATCTACTGTTACAAAAATATAGCTTTGATAAACTGTCAAATATGAACCGCATAACTTAATATGTACGAACTAAGAAAAATATAATATAGTTAATAATATATACAAACAAATAAATATAATATAGTATATATATTACTAAATCTTATGTACATAAATAATAACTAATGTAAACTTTTATACACGAACAAATAACACTATATATCTAAGCAGATGTATAACAAACAGAGAAAAAAATCAAGGAGTTTGCCCTGGTGGTCCAAAGGAGGGGCAAGAGGAGGCTCGCGGGCAGTTGCTCGGAGTTGAACGCGGCTAAGGATTGCGAGCTAGGCGCTTGGGCGGAGATGGAAGGTGGTTCGCTGGAAGTGGGGTGCGGAAGGTGAAAAAGGATGGAGGAGGCGGGGTTTGAATCCTCTGATGTAGTGCTCGGTCAGGTGGTGGCAGAAGCCGGACGTCGCGGTGGCTTGGTACGGTGCTTGCGAGCAGCCGCGTGGGCAAGGGGATGGGTTCGGGTTGATGCATGGACAGGGTTGCGTTCGTGGGGAGAAATACAAGGGGAGGGTGGAGTTTGGTTTGGGTTGGAGAGAGGGAGGCTGTGAAAAAGAAATGGAAGAAGATGAATGAGGCCAAATTTCTTTCTGTTGTAAAAATAGAACGGGGTGGAAGAAGAAGAGGTAGGTGGCAGACGTTATAACCAGCTGTATTGAAGAAAATGGAATTTTAAGGCAAAATTAAAGTGACCGTTCTAATTAAATGGATATAAAACGTACGCACGTTTTGTACATTCAGAATTTCAAAAAGGTACGACGTGGCAATGGTCGAATTTTAGTAAAAGATGAAATAAATATTGAAATAAAAACCAGTGGCTGCTGTTTGAAATTTGAAAGGGGACACATCATCAAAAAGCTCAAAAGGGGTACTGGTACGATGAACTGATTTACAGATTTCTTTGTCCATCGGATGCCGAAATAATCAAATGAATATACCATGGAGATCAGCACGGCGAAACGATTAAAACGGTATACTAATATCAGTGGTACGATCTTCCGGTCAAAAGTCGATATCGGTACCAAAATGCTGCCAATTTGTCAGAAATAAGATGAACAGAGCAATAGAAGTCCAAATTTGAAGAAACGAAATTTGACGTCTTGCTCGGAAGATGATTTACAAATTTTCTATGTAAAAATATTCAGGTTTAGAAAATATTTTATAACCATCAAATTTTTAACTGATTTAAATTTAAATAAATTTTATACAAGAAAATAAACTTCAATATTATTAATTGAAAATTTTCCACTTGCTATATTTAAGAAGACGTATTCCAAATATCAAATATTTATTTCAAAATTAATTATTTAAAATTTTCACAAAATTTCAGTTAATTATCTTATTAAAACCATTAAAATTTTCAGGTCGTTACACTTTATTTTTAAATCCATAATCCAAATCTTTAAATAATTTAATTCTGAGTCCAATTCTCAAAATTCCATTTTAAATTATCTTTTCTTAACTTATTTCAAAGTTATAAGAGTTCAAAACAAATTTATCTTAAAAATTAAATTTATTACCCAATTTTATCTTCTAGTTTTGAAACCAGTTCGTAAACAAATTCTAATTTACAAATTATTCAAAGTTTCAGTTCAAAGTAATTCCATATATTTAATTTCAAATTAAAGTTTAATTTCCCTTTTATCACAATGATGGATATATTACCACACTTTATTCCTCATTCATTTAAACAAATCCAATTCACACTTTAATGATTATTAATAACAATAGGATGATATCATCCAATTTATTTTAAAACATCCACCCATTTCCAATTTCCAGATCTCAAACCCAATTTGAGATCACACAAACTCCCAATTCAAATTAACCATTAAACTTCCCAGTTAGATTCCAATTTCATCACAAAATTTCCAATTCAGGTTGCTTGTTAAATTATTTAACTCTCCCAAAGTTAAATTCAATTTACTTAATCCAACCAACCTTACCCAATTTGAATTCCTATTTCAAATTTTAAACTCCATATTAATAATCTTATAAATTTAAAAACTTAGCACCTATATCACATCTCATTCTAAATTTAAAACTCGACATTTAGAGTTTATTTCAAACCATTTTTGATATTATGTATATCCCTCATCTATACATATTATTTCCTTTACACACCAAGTTATCCTTAAATTTTAAACCACCTTGGGTTTTTAATTCAAACAAATTCCTTTAAATTTTCAAACAATTCCTGTTTGAATCAAGCTCTTTCATTCAAATAATAATATTTATTATTTCTTTATCACTTTGAAACAACTTTTAAATTTTGGGCTCAGATTTAAAACTTCACAAATTTATATCATCTTCAGTTCAAATTTATAAGTCATACTTGCCTAAATGTTTTACTTCCCTAAAACATTTCATTTTGCTTACTCATTAACAACATTTCATTATTAAACACAACAACCATTTATGATAATAACCAAGATTATCATATCTGGAAACCAATTCAAAATTATCTTTTTTCTGAAAACACTTCTACAAATTCAAGGTTTTAATTTCAGTTTGGATCCATTTCAAACTTATCTTCATTCAATTTCAATTTGGTTGTATTACTATTACCACTTAATTCTCATTATTTTATTTTATTCCAATGATTTAACAACCAATTTCTTTAATATATTTGAAAATTTTACTTATATAAAAATCATTCAATTTTAAAATCTTTATATACGAAAATAACAAGTACGCTCTCATATATAATACTCTCAACTCACTTTAGGGTACTATTGACCCTATCCTTAATGATTAAATCCCACCAGAGCCAAGGTTCTCGCTTAATCTTTCCCTCTGATACCAAATGTAACAACCCGAAATTTTCGATCCCGAAAATTCCAAATAGTTAGGAAAAAAAGAAAGAGATAGAGGAAGAAGAAACAGAAACACAACACAGATTCTCACATTCGCAGCAGATCAAAATATAATATCAAATAATAACAGTTTACAAAAGAATACTGTATCAGTTGGTTACATTTTTATACACCAGAGTTACACACATACTCAAACAATGGACATATACAAATTGACATGTCTCAGATAAACAGAAATACATCACAGCGGAAACACTCCATACGTTCCTGCTATCCAGCTTGCCTTCTGAGCTCCAGAACGTCCTTACCTGAAAATCTGTAATACTCGTTCTGACCCGAGCATTACATCAAAGTAACACCCGGGTCAGGCTTGAAACCAGCATGAGTAAACCCATAATATGAAATACCAAGCTAATAACTCAAGTGGATTACCAGGGTAACTCGTACTGTGCTATGAGTTCTAATCTTATTTAAGTCAATCATTTATCTCAAAACAATATCCAAGAGTCGTTATCCAGTTTTAAATATCCATGATATTTAACTTATTTCATCCTAGCCTGTTTGCTTCCAAACTCACATATATAAAGAATCGAAGTGGTTTCAGGTATTTACTGATACCCGACCCCGGCCTCTTCGAATTCAATGTCATCTCTAATCCAAGTTGTTAAGTTTAAACAATACAATTCATATCCAGGATATCATACAACAATTCAACTCAGATAGGTAACCTACATTATCACAGTTTAACCCATTCATATCACAGCACATCTCAATCGCCCATCAGAGATAAAATCAATCCAAGTTATCCAATATCATTCAACCATCCATAACAAGATTTATTAGATATATAATTCCTAATTAATTTAATTAATCTCCAATTAAATTAATTACCAACTTTAATCATTTAAATTACCTTAATCATGCATACTCAACATTTATTAATTACAACCCAATTAATAAATCATTCTTTAATCATCCATCTTAATTAATCATCCTTGATTTAATATCCTTTAATTACATTAGTAATTAACCCTTAATTACCCCATAGATTAATTAGCCTTAACCATTCACATTAACTTTTAATTAATCTCCTTAATTAATTAATCACATTAATTAATGATTCGCTAATTACTTAATTTAAAGTAATTACTTAAGAATTAATCACTTAACCCTGCTTAATCATTAATTAACTACAAACCGTTAAATTAATTAATCATTCCTTGATTACCTTACAAATCAATTAATTAATCTTTAATTACCTAATTAATTACCCCTTAATTATTAATTAATTAATCCTTAATCACTTTCATTAAGTAATTATCTTTCAATCATAAATTAACCTTTAATTAATTCACCTTTAATCACTAACTTAATCACAATATTAAGTTTATTTAAAATAAACTTTCAAAAAACAAAGGTTATATATTAAAAACACTTTAAACTCCAAATAATTTATTATTATTTTAAAAAAAAAACCTTTTAGTAAAATCTTTTTAAAACTGCACAACATATTACTTCGGGTCATACCCGAATGCCACTCGGGTTTAAACCCGAGTTCTTCCTCTACATCCCATTTTTTCTCAAAACTAGATTAAATTTTAAGTTTAAAAAACTTTACACAAATACACTCACAAACCAGAGTCCCTCCTTCAGTCTTCCTTCCAAAATCCTGAGTGCTTCTTCAAGCCAATCCAACACCCAAAACAACAAACACCAAACAAGCCACTATGCACGTGCACCATCACCAGAGCCACCTCCGACCTCCGATGATCCTTCCGGCACATCACGCATCTTCGCTGCAATCCATCCCGACCACCAATCTACAAGCATAAGCCCCTGATCGAAATCGAGCATCCCAGACAAACCTGGAACCTAAAACTATCACCAAAAAACTCCTCGTCCAAGCTATTACGACCACCAGAGGTCGAGCAACTCTTGCCACACCCTACCGATCTTCTACCCCACCATTCCCCAAAGTTTCGAGCAACTCGAATCACCAGAGACTCTGCCATGATCACGTTTCCGACCTCCACAAAAACTAGGGTTAAAACCTAGTTTCACCCACCGTCGGCGCCACGGTGATCTAGAACTCCACCAAATATTTTTCCCAAGCTCGCCGTAACTCCATCCATTCCAATCAAATCCTCGAGACCCCTCTACCCCCTGATCGCCAGAAATAGCCTCAAATCCAATTTCCAGTCATTCCCAAATTTCAAACTCAATGCATTATTAAAAATTGTAATTTTAGTTTTAAAAATCTTAACTTTCAAAGTGGATTCGAATTATAATCCTGAAACAACAAATTATGATGTTTGAAATTTAACATATTTTGAAATTTGCCTGTAATTCGCAATTTTCAGAGAAGCTTTGCCTTAATTTACTTAAAACTATTTTTTTTAAAATTTGAATCTTGTTAAAACTAACAACTTTTGTTTAGAACCTATTGCCTAAAATTAGTTAGAGGAATGGGAAATGATTTTTGGACAAGTCTGATGCCTGAAAGCCTAGAACCAATTTCATATGTCTAATTTCCAAATATGCACAGCCAATTCACACACATATATACACAAATTTAAACATATTCAAGCAAATTTCCAACCTACTTAAACATGTTTTCAAACAATAGATCTAAATCCATATTTTAAAGGATTTACTCACAGTTTTGAAAAGATGAACAGAGCTAACAGTTTAGATAACACGCACATTTCAATATTCAGACATATAATTCATCATCATGCAAACAATATATATATCAAACATTGATGATTTATTAAGCAACCAAATTTAAGACAAAATACAGTTGAGTTTACTCACAGATAAAGGTTTGGAACAGAGAACAATAGTTTTTGAAAAACTGCTGCTTGCTCTAGTTTGATTTTGATCCTCCTGTAGAGTTGTCTTGTTTGATCCTTTAGTTTGTGAAATGCAGTAATGTTTTTTCTTTGTTTTTACTTAGCTAGTTTTGAATGGAAGAAAAAAAATGAAGACAGAGTGGAGATAAAAATATATGAAAGTGTACTGCATTCTGTTTTGTTGTACACAGCAAGCTACCTTTTTTTTATATGTATTTATCCTTTGCATTTCTTTTCCCTGAAGTTTTGTGACCTGATATGATATATTGCTTGCTTGAGATGGTATGCATTAATTTATATGTCCCCTTAAGTGTCTACATGTACATTTGTTGATATATATCCTTATGCATATATATATATATAAATATATATATATTTATATACGTACCTGTTTCCATTGTTTAAATGGATATATGCCTTACACCTATATGCACTTATATATTTTTTCATCATATGTATACAATATACATTCTTACTTTGTCATGCTTACCCCTTTTTGTTTACAATCATATACACTTCATATATATATTTTTACTTATATATATATAGGTAATTCTCATCATATACCTATGTATTTACACTTTCACTATTTAATTAAATGAATATATATATATATATTAACTTATATTTGTTCTCATATACAACATTTACATTTATACATCTTTCATATATTCTCCTTCTCATAGCATCCATACATATATGCACTTTTCAATACTTATATATTATCACATGTCATAAAAATTGTGTATATTTATACATATATTTATGGACATTTTTACCTTTAATTTATATGGTGGAGTTTATATATTAATATATTCTTTATTTTCATCATATTCAAAGATTTCATAATTCAATATTTATTATAGTTTTTAAATCAATTTATATATACTCAGATATATTAATTATCATAATTTTATTTGTTCGACTCATCTAAAGTAATATTCCAATGATTTAATTCAATCAATTACCAATTAACAACCATTAAAAATCTGGGTCGTCACACCCTCCAACCTGTTTCCCCATACATCACAAATGTTAGATAATCATAAAATATAAATCAACCACTTTGAGGTGGGATTCGTATACAAAGGGTCATCCGCTCTAACACGGGAACGTCATAGGGTCTCATCCGCTCCAATAGGCGGGAATATATCCAAACAAAGTAATAAATATAATAATTTATCCAAACAATCATTCAACAATCTTTATCAACTATAAATCATACTAGTGATCCAAAAAGGTGAGTTTAACTCACTGAAATTTCCTGCTATCGCCGAAGCGTTCCGATTTAGAACTGAAACCGGGCGATGTCCGATTTTAGCCCAAAATTCAACTGTCTTCGATTTTGTCCAAATAGTGCCATTGCGAAGCATTCATCGATACGAGCGCAACGCAAAAAGATTTGTCTCGATCGGACCTCGTATGAAGGAGTTATGAATTTTAGAAGATATCGATATATTTTTCAATTAAATAAAAAAGTCAATTACAACTTCAAGATAATTACACTTATACCCCTGCCCTTTTTTCCCCAAATCTTCGTTCAAACTTGACACCTGATACACGAATGTGTGCACCAAACCGTGCACAGTCCCACACCATATTCCATCGATCCTCCACAAAACTCAAAATCGTTGACGCCTCGTTGACGCCGATGAACTCGCCTTCAACATCTCCATGCTACGGACCCAACTTCTTCGAGCTCGCTCCCCTCCTGCAAAAAGCGACAGTCAACACCTCCCTCAGGTTGTACAATGGACACACACGCCACACCTCATGAAAATTGGGGGCAACACGTATTTTTGCAAGAAAAACTCGATGGTGAACTCCAATTTGACAATCGACACTCGAATTTGTTAGAAACCTAAACCTTAGCTACTAAACCCATTACTATCGAGTTCAAAAGTTAAGTCGCACCCCTCAAAAAACGTAAGGTTGAAGCTCTCACCAATACAAGATTTTTAGAGCTTGTTTCAGATTTTATTATCGAGTAAATTTTGAAAAATAAATTTTTGAAATGTTCCTTTTTCTTTTTTCTTCCTCTCTATTTCTGCGTTTATAAGGAAAGGAAGATTGGAAGTATCAAAGGGGGTGTGGCTTACACAGTGTAGGGTCAGATCAATGGTGATGTGTAACAACCCGCAAATTCGTAGCAGTTAATTATCGTCATTAAATGATAATATCAATAGCTGATTGTTATTGAGATTTTAATCGATTGAAATTCTTTCGTATATTCATCGTTGTTGTACGGGCTTTAAAATTTGTCTTGGCCCATTTCTTTTGTTGCCGTGATTATCAAACCAAACTCGGTCCCCCTTTGTAATCCATCCATTCGTTCGAAACCTAAAACAAAAACAAACGAAAGAAAATAAAAATGGTGGCTCGTCTTCGTTCCTTTTCACGAGACTAGGGCTTCAAAAATTAGCGGCTGCTCCTTCAATTCTCGCGTTCGTTCCTGTGAGTCTTGCTATGGCTTCGGCCTTGCTTTTGGGTTCTTGGAGATTCGCTAGGACTTTGGCCTTTAGCAGATTAGGGCTTCGTTCTCCTCGTTCCAAGCTGGTGAAATTGGGGCTTTCGATTCCCCGTTGCTCTCGGTTGCCACGTCGAAGAAGGTGAGTAAATTATAATACTCACCTCTAATTCAATTCTCAAGGCGTGTTTTGGGGCTTGAATCCCCTGGTTTTCGTTCGTATTCATTTGAGATGATGGGGTTTGGAATTGATATTTCTGATGATGTTCGTTTACATGAATATATCCCCTTATTTTCGTCATTTATATTTTTGTCGAATTCGATGGTTGACTTGCTCTGGCACTTGATATTTGTTTGATGTTCGGGATGATTTACGACTTATTCTTAGTCGTATACATATATATTTTTCTTACTGGTCACTGCTTCGAGTCATTTTGGGACGACCGTGGCTTGGTCGATTATATCCCTGAACAGTTCGTTTGGGTTTTGAAGTCGATCTTCGTTCGTTTGAAAATTGATTTTTGTTCTCGTTGTTTTTGGTTTTGAAGTCGTTTAGCCTATGATGATTTGCTGGTTCTTGATTGACTTCGGTCACTATGATTTGTTGACATTTGATTTCTTACTTGATCTATTTCAAATGTTGCTGGCCTTTGCCTTTTCTTCGGCACTGTGCCTTGTTCTTGACCGAGATATGTGTGTTGTCCAGTTTACAGTCGAATATTGATATTGCCGTGACATTTACTTCACCACTTTCCACAAGTCTAGGTAGCTTATCACTTGGTTGCATTGTAGCTTGCACGAATTCATCATTGATGGAGTTTGACTTAGTTTGATTCTCCTGACCATTTAAAAACTGTTGTTGACTTAGAGTTGAAACTGCAGTTGACTTTGATAATTTTAGATTTTCTGATTTCCTGTTACACAACAGTTTCATGGTGACGAATTTTGTTTCTCTGTTCATTCTCAACTCCATACTAATTTTGGCATGTCTGCATCCATATATGCATTTGGTCATTCATTGGTTTGTTTGCATTTGTGAACATCGTCGAGTCTGGTTGTATTTGCATTGAACCATGCTGTGTTGATCTTGTACCACTCTGATCATGCTCTGTTATGTATTCATGTGTGTCCAGACCTTGGTGTAGTTGTTGTTCATTCGACTTTCTGTTTCACTGGTCATTACATGTTATACATATGTTGTATTTTGGACATTGTTTCACTGTTCCATTGTTGTAGTCTTTGTACTATTGTTGCTTCGACAATTGATCTTGGGTTTGGTTCCATTTGTTGTTTACTGGTATCACTTGACAATTTTGAATTGCTTGTAGTTGATTCTGGTTTCACATATTTGCAGTCTTGTCTATTGATGGCATCTCTGGTTACACAGAGCTGCCATGCATCATGTACAACTTGTAATTGCTCTTTGATCTCTTTTGAGTACTGATGTGTATTTGCATTGTCTTCTATCCACTGTACTTCGGGTCAGGTTGTATTTGCCGTTTACTTGAGTTCGAGACTTCTTCATTTGCACATCTGTGTTTCCATATTGATCACTCGTTCATCTGTACATGTTTATCCTCGAGTTGTCCATCTCAGTTGAACTGCACTTGGTTCTGCTTCATGGTGTACTCGAATTCGTCTCTGTTGCTGTATATGCTTGAACTGTTGATGACTTTTCTGCAGTTTAGTTGCAGCCTGCCTTCGTCCTTATACCTGTTGGCCACTGCAGTTTCATTGTGGTGGTGACATTATATTCGGTGGTGGCGAGGCAGTGCACGCGTGCGTGCACTGCAGCCACCCAGAACTGACAGATTTTAATCGATATTTCTTTTATCCTTAATTCATCGACCTGTTGCGTAATTCGTAGGCTGTATTGGCGAGGCAGTACACGTTAGCGTGTACTGCAGCCAATTAGCATTGATATTTTTAAATTGACATTTCAATTGCTTAAACTGCTTTGGATTTCTGTTTTGTGGATTAACACTGTTTAGTGTTATTTCTGCCGTTATCCAATTCTCGTATCGAGAGTTGGATATACGAGATTTCTGTGACTGTCATCTATATTGAGGTTGATTATTATTGCTTCTATGCTCTAATAACTGATTTTGAATTAGACTGATCCGAGTATTATTTTCTTTTGAATGTAATACTCGGGTCAGACCGAGTATTTACAGGTTGTAGATTTTTAGCTTTGGGTTGCTGCTAGAGCTATGAAGACATTTTATATCATTTGAAGTGGTCTTCGTCTTGTTATAGTAGCCAGTGTGCCTGTTGTAAGATGATAATGTATTCATGTATATTAGACGATAATGTACTTGTATATATAACTTCTTGAGTCGACAGTTGTAGTTGTATCGTTTGAATTGTGTCAAATGTATTTGTAACTGATATCAGTTATTGTATATATGAGACTTTTCGTTCCATCTTTATTCCGCATTTATGTTATCTGTGTTATTTTTATATCTATTGTCCTAAACCATTATGGCCACTGTGTAATAGCTTTGAGTTTGTATCGGTATGTCGGTATTCCTCTAAAAATGAAATGCAATGTTTTATTATCTGACATATCGGTGCTCGCACAAGGCAATTACATAGATGGTCGCTCCTCAACAGCCTTATTCTCCGTGCTAGTTGACAGCACTACTCCGTAGTGTTCTTGGCTAGCGTGGGTATAGAGGTGGGGCGTCACAGCTTGGTATCAGAGCCTGGGGTTTAGGACAATTATAAAACATAACTTAGATGGAGCATGTGTTACAACTATTTGTCGATGTTTTATCTCTCATCTTTACATATGATTATTTTTGACTGTTAGGTATGAATTCCTAACGCTTATTTTTGTGTTTTCCTAATCTGGATTTCCCTTCGACTTCGGTCACTCTGTTTTTGGGAAATTGCTAATTTCTTGATTTTCAAGACTCTGATTTTGTTTGCCGTTGGTTTCTTTGATAATGATGATTGATTCATTTTGTACTCGACGGCGGCTATTAATTGTTGACTTCGACATTGACTTGATTCTTTCTTTTGTTGAAGTCATTTATGCATTTCTGCTCGATTTGCTTTGTTTTTCCAATTGATAATCGATTCTTCTTTTCTAATTAGTTGTTATCACCTTTGTCGATTTTGATAACTTCTATTTCTGGAATTTTTGGGTATTCCTACTTTGATGAATTTGGAATCGAATTCTTTGGATTTTATTCACGTCTTCGAACGTGAAATTTTAGTGAACTGACTTGGTTTCCTAATTTAATCGATTCTTGATCATTTCCCCGATTTGTTGCTATCATTTATTAGCAACTTTGATGACATTTTCTTCGGGATTTTTGTGAACATACTTTCTGATGGATTCAGTATCGATTTCTTTGGATTCCATTCACATCTTCGTATGTGAATTCTTGTGATTGATTGTTTCTACAATCATTTTTGTGATTTGTCACTTTGAAAATATAAAGGCTTTCTATACTAGTAGTAAATATTAAAATCCTTTTTCCAAATGATTTCAAAACTATTTTACTACAAAGCTCTTTTTTTTCTAAACCGTTTTCCAATCTATTAGTATATACAAGCCTTTATTTCACTCGTATGAGAAATTGAATTAAACGGCTTAGTAAAACAAGTGGTATGAAACGCTTGCGTTTACTTCGTCGGTTAACTCCTGGACTTGTTCGATTGAACTTTTTGTGACAATTTTCTAGTGTAATTGACACTTCTCGTTGATCATGACGATCATTTTAAGGTTAGTCTAGACCGCAATAGTGTGATTCCGACTCACACATATCTTTTTGTTTCCAAGGTTAGACTAGACCGCAATAGTGTGATTCCGACTCACACATATCTCTTTGTCCACAAGGTTAGTCTAGACCGCAGTAGTGTGATTCCGACTCACACATATCTTTTTGTTTCCAAGGTTAGACTAGACCGCAATAGTGTGATTCCGACTCACACATATCTCTTTGTCCACAAGGTTAGTCTAGACCGCAGTAGTGTGATTCCGACTCACACATATCTTTTTGTTTCCAAGGTTAGACTAGACCGCAGTAGTGTGATTCCGACTCACACATACCTTTTTGTTTGCAAGGTTAGACTAGACACCACTTGTGTGATTCCATTCACACATACATTTTTGCTTTTTGGTTAGTCTGGACCTTAATTTGTGTGATTCCACTCACTCATGTCTTTTTCTCTGCGAGGTTAGCCTAGACCTCAATCTGTGTGATTCCGACTCACACGCGTGGGATAGCGACCCACGGTCTTCGGACCATTCCTGTGTGAAACTTTAATGGATGGCTTCCATGAGATAGCGTCTCATCTTGTGATACCGGTATTTTGGAGTTTTCATGCTCCCATTTTGTGATAGGCATTTCCATTTTCCTTTTTATGGTTTAGACTAGCAAATGTGCGATGTCTCTTTCTCTGCGAGGTTAGCCTAGACCTCAATCTGTGTGATTCCGACTCACACGCGTGGGATAGCGACCCACGGTCTTCGGACCATTCCTCCGTGAAACTTTAATGGTTAGCCACCATGAGATAGCGTCTCGTCTTGTGAAACCGGTGTTTTGGAGTTTTCATACTCCCGTTTTCTGATAGGCTTTTTCCCCCTCTTTGTGATTTCTGGATTTCTTGTGATGATTTCTAGAATTTGTGCTTCACCAATTTTCGTGATTTCTATTGACAAGTTTTGTCAATTTTTGTGTATTGGTGAATTCATGTGTTATTAACTTGTTATGAATACAAGTTTAGGGTATGATATCCCTTTCTATCTTTGAGAAGATTCTTGTGACATTTTGATGAATGAAAATTCATTTGGTATTATATTTTGATGCCAGTTATTTTAATGAGACTTTGACGTGTTAACTTCGGTAACCGTCAATTTTGAAATGGATTTACAAGCGGTTCTCCCGCAACACTGATATTGCTAATTTAATCACGCGTTTTCAAAATTCTTTATTTTTAAAAGTTGTTTCAAAAATATAAATTAAAATTGTTTTCAAATTTTTACAGCTTACATTTTCAAAAGAACGAGGAAGCGATTTAAACATTTCAGAAAAATCGAGGACTATGACCCCTTTCTTTTACTGATTCGCTTAATTCCGGACTTGTCCGTTTGAGAATGTGAAATGTTATTTTTAAAACACACAATTCTGCACTTTCAAGGAAACGATAAAGAGATTTAAACGATTTAGCAAAAGTACGGACTATGAAACCATACTTTTACTACTTCGGTTAATTCCGGACTCGTTAATTGAATATTTATGACTTCTGATTATCGTTTTTGATAATCAGATGTTTGTGATTTCTGATTATCGTTTTTGATAATCAGATATTTGTGAAATTTGATTATCATTTAAGATAATTAAATATTTTTCGATTTGATTAATCGAATATTTGTGTTTCTGATTATCGTTTTTGATAATCAGATATTTGTGAAATTTAATTATCATTTGAGATAATTAAATATTTTTCGATTTGATAATCGAATCTTTGTGATTTCTTATTATCGTTTTTGATAATCAGATATTTGTGAAATTTGATTATCATTTAAGATAATTAAATATTTTTCGATTTGATTAATCAAATATTTGTGTTTCTGATTATCGTTTTTGATAATCAGATCTTTGTGGAATTTGATTATCGTTTGAGATAATTAAATATTTTTCGATTTGATAATCGAATCTTTGTGATTTCTGATTATCGTTTTTGATAATCAGATCTTTGTGGAATTTAATTATCGTTTGAGATAATTAAATATTTTTCGATTTGATAATCGAATCTTTGTGATTTCTGATTATCGTTTTTGATAATCAGATATTTGTGAAATTTGATTATCGTTTGAGGTAATTAAATATTTTTCGATTTGATAATCAGATATTTGTGAAATTTGATTATCGTTTGAGGTAATTAAATATTTTTCGATTTGATAATCGAATATTTGTGATTTCTGATTATCGTTTTTGATAATCAAATATTTGTAAAATTTAATTATCGTTTGAGATAATTAAATATTTTTCGATTTGATTAATCGAATGTTTATGTTTCTGATTTTCGTTTTTTGATAATTAGATATTCGTGAAATTCGATTATCATTTTTGATGATTGAATATTTGCGATTTTGAGATTTGAGCTTCGTCTTTTCTCTGACGATTCAGGTGAGTAATTTGATTTACTCACATTCAATTCGTGCAGTACGTGATTTCTGCTCTGATTCCTTTTCTTTCAAATGCTGGAACTCGATTGATTCTTGCTTTTGATAGTCGTCTGATTTTGATTTCTTGATCCCCATGATGTTGATTCTTTTGATTTGAATCAGTCGAACCTTTTGATTTCATATCTAATACTTTCCCTGCTGGCATTTGCTTTGCTTATGCATTCGACATTGTTATGCTCTTATGGTTGTTACCTTTTATCCATTTATTCCCTATGATTGCGTGGACGCAATTTCTTTAAGGAGGGGAGTCTGTAACAACCCGCAAATTCGTAGCAGTTAATTATCGTCATTAAATGATAATATCAATAGCTGATTGTTATTGAGATTTTAATCGATTGAAATTCTTTCGTATATTCATCGTTGTTGTACGGGCTTTAAAATTTGTCTTGGCCCATTTCTTTTGTTGCCGTGATTATCAAACCAAACTCGGTCCCCCTTTGTAATCCATCCATTCGTTCGAAACCTAAAACAAAAACAAACGAAAGAAAATAAAAATGGTGGCTCGTCTTCGTTCCTTTTCACGAGACTAGGGCTTCAAAAATTAGCGGCTGCTCCTTCAATTCTCGCGTTCGTTCCTGTGAGTCTTGCTATGGCTTCGGCCTTGCTTTTGGGTTCTTGGAGATTCGCTAGGACTTTGGCCTTTAGCAGATTAGGGCTTCGTTCTCCTCGTTCCAAGCTGGTGAAATTGGGGCTTTCGATTCCCCGTTGCTCTCGGTTGCCACGTCGAAGAAGGTGAGTAAATTATAATACTCACCTCTAATTCAATTCTCAAGGCGTGTTTTGGGGCTTGAATCCCCTGGTTTTCGTTCGTATTCATTTGAGATGATGGGGTTTGGAATTGATATTTCTGATGATGTTCGTTTACATGAATATATCCCCTTATTTTCGTCATTTATATTTTTGTCGAATTCGATGGTTGACTTGCTCTGGCACTTGATATTTGTTTGATGTTCGGGATGATTTACGACTTATTCTTAGTCGTATACATATATATTTTTCTTACTGGTCACTGCTTCGAGTCATTTTGGGACGACCGTGGCTTGGTCGATTATATCCCTGAACAGTTCGTTTGGGTTTTGAAGTCGATCTTCGTTCGTTTGAAAATTGATTTTTGTTCTCGTTGTTTTTGGTTTTGAAGTCGTTTAGCCTATGATGATTTGCTGGTTCTTGATTGACTTCGGTCACTATGATTTATTGACATTTGATTTCTTACTTGATCTATTTCAAATGTTGCTGGCCTTTGCCTTTTCTTCGGCACTGTGCCTTGTTCTTGACCGAGATATGTGTGTTGTCCAGTTTACAGTCGAATATTGATATTGCCGTGACATTTACTTCACCACTTTCCACAAGTCTAGGTAGCTTATCACTTGGTTGCATTGTAGCTTGCACGAATTCATCATTGATGGAGTTTGACTTAGTTTGATTCTCCTGACCATTTAAAAACTGTTGTTGACTTAGAGTTGAAACTGCAGTTGACTTTGATAATTTTAGATTTTCTGATTTCCTGTTACACAACAGTTTCATGGTGACGAATTTTGTTTCTCTGTTCATTCTCAACTCCATACTAATTTTGGCATGTCTGCATCCATATATGCATTTGGTCATTCATTGGTTTGTTTGCATTTGTGAACATCGTCGAGTCTGGTTGTATTTGCATTGAACCATGCTGTGTTGATCTTGTACCACTCTGATCATGCTCTGTTATGTATTCATGTGTGTCCAGACCTTGGTGTAGTTGTTGTTCATTCGACTTTCTGTTTCACTGGTCATTACATGTTATACATATGTTGTATTTTGGACATTGTTTCACTGTTCCATTGTTGTAGTCTTTGTACTATTGTTGCTTCGACAATTGATCTTGGGTTTGGTTCCATTTGTTGTTTACTGGTATCACTTGACAATTTTGAATTGCTTGTAGTTGATTCTGGTTTCACATATTTGCAGTCTTGTCTATTGATGGCATCTCTGGTTACACAGAGCTGCCATGCATCATGTACAACTTGTAATTGCTCTTTGATCTCTTTTGAGTACTGATGTGTATTTGCATTGTCTTCTATCCACTGTACTTCGGGTCAGGTTGTATTTGCCGTTTACTTGAGTTCGAGACTTCTTCATTTGCACATCTGTGTTGCCATATTGATCACTCGTTCATCTGTACATGTTTATCCTCGAGTTGTCCATCTCAGTTGAACTGCACTTGGTTCTGCTTCATGGTGTACTCGAATTCGTCTCTGTTGCTGTATATGCTTGAACTGTTGATGACTTTTCTGCAGTTTAGTTGCAGCCTGCCTTCGTCCTTATACCTGTTGGCCACTGCAGTTTCATTGTGGTGGTGACATTATATTCGGTGGTGGCGAGGCAGTGCACGCGTGCGTGCACTGCAGCCACCCAGAACTGACAGATTTTAATCGATATTTCTTTTATCCTTAATTCATCGACCTGTTGCGTAATTCGTAGGCTGTATTGGCGAGGCAGTACACGTTAGCGTGTACTGCAGCCAATTAGCATTGATATTTTTAAATTGACATTTCAATTGCTTAAACTGCTTTGGATTTCTGTTTTGTGGATTAACACTGTTTAGTGTTATTTCTGCCGTTATCCAATTCTCGTATCGAGAGTTGGATATACGAGATTTCTGTGACTGTCATCTATATTGAGGTTGATTATTATTGCTTCTATGCTCTAATAACTGATTTTGAATTAGACTGATCCGAGTATTATTTTCTTTTGAATGTAATACTCGGGTCAGACCGAGTATTTACAGGTTGTAGATTTTTAGCTTTGGGTTGCTGCTAGAGCTATGAAGACATTTTATATCATTTGAAGTGGTCTTCGTCTTGTTATAGTAGCCAGTGTGCCTGTTGTAAGATGATAATGTATTCATGTATATTAGACGATAATGTACTTGTATATATAACTTCTTGAGTCGACAGTTGTAGTTGTATCGTTTGAATTGTGTCAAATGTATTTGTAACTGATATCAGTTATTGTATATATGAGACTTTTCGTTCCATCTTTATTCCGCATTTATGTTATCTGTGTTATTTTTATATCTATTGTCCTAAACCATTATGGCCACTGTGTAATAGCTTTGAGTTTGTATCGGTATGTCGGTATTCCTCTAAAAATGAAATGCAATGTTTTATTATCTGACATATCGGTGCTCGCACAAGGCAATTACATAGATGGTCGCTCCTCAACAGCCTTATTCTCCGTGCTAGTTGACAGCACTACTCCGTAGTGTTCTTGGCTAGCGTGGGTATAGAGGTGGGGCGTCACATGATGGATAAATGGCTGATGTGAATGGTCAGGTAGTGTATGGTTAAATCGAAGAAAATATATTATTTAAAATTCAAAATATCTAGCTATATCAATTCGGACCGCAATCGAGGCATGCCGCTTGGCGTTCTATATGTTATACCCCTATTTCAAATGCAATGGAACTAGTTTTGGGACCTAATTCGATCGTATGGAGAAGATAGCATTTTGAACACAATTATTATATTAAATTTTCAATATTAATTTCAACGCGTTTCGATCTCGCATGACCAAATGATATGTCTGATCGCTATGAAATTTGACAATGTAATATAATTCATTATTACGTACCCAATGACACAGGCTTTGTAGAAATCCGAGACTGTGCCCCGGAAGGCTATTTTCACTCGTTAATTTCAAAATTAGTTAAATCACTTTTAAATAAAATTTAAAATTTTTATTATCTTCATTATTATCAATTGAAATTAAACAAGTCTTGAATCATTTTTATCCAGCTATAAAAAACCAAGATTAAATTATTTACACAATTTCAATTATTAAATTCAACAATTAAATTATCCAATAAATCGCCATATTTGAAATTAAAGTTATTTAATCAATAAAATTAACTTTTCAATATTTAAAATTAATTAAATATTCTAATTTCAAATAACTAAAATTCTAGGTCTTTACAGTTGGGTTCTAGTTGGTTTGCCTTTTTGCTATCGGATATTATATTAATATATTTTATCTTATGTTAGTGCATACATTTGGGAATACGAGTGAGATAATGAGAGAGTATCCACAGGTTTGAATTCCCATCTTGGTTTCTTTGCCAGGATAAAGTTTCGGCTTTGGTCCATTCATTTTCGGACCTTGGCCAGGGCCCCCTTCGATTCCTCAATTTGGATTTCTCTCTGAGTTATGTAAAATAAAACATTTGAAACCTAAACTTTTGTATTATTAAGTCATTCCTAAATGGGGTATTTCTTCATAATCATAAAGTGATGGCTATCGATGTTGACCCTTTAGACTTACCTTTTACTTTAGCAATGATACCGTTAAATCTTCATTAATAATCCTTAAGGGATTCCCTTTTCCATTGTCGGATGACAGCTAATAAAATCACCTTGGCTTGAGCGTCTCTTAAAGCAAAAAAATAGGCTCATAATTTCTATAGTCTGCTACTCCCATGAATGTATCGAGTTTGGGGTAGTAATGAAACCATTTTAGTGCAGTTGCAGTAAAAGTTATTGGTAAGAATTTGCTCTTAACTTCATCAGAGGCTCCAATGGCCTACATCTTTATCTCATATAAAGCAATGTGATTTCAGGATCAGTTTATAGCTTTGAGATCTGAAATCCCATAAGCAATGGGGCCCTCAAGATCTTAGTAGAGAATAGTTGAATTTTCTTGTTTTTTTGCTCCATGTAAGAACTAGATCTTTCTTCTGAAGTGTTTGTACTTGTTCCGTCAATTTCAACATCAACCTTTCGATATTCTAGTCAACACCAGGACTTTTATAACCAGCTGGTTTAATATCAATTCTGCTTTTATGCCGAACCATAATAGGCCTACCAGGATTACCCTATTTAAAGCTCAAAGTTGGAGCCTTTTCGGTTTGACCTTCTTTGACTATCTAAAAAGGCCTCTTATTGAGCCTTGATAGCGACATCTCTAATAAATTCAGCTTCAAGTCCTACCCTAGTCATTTGTTGTTTGCCAGGGTTTCGATCAACTATTGGAGGCTGACTTTCATCATCGATGAGAATAGTACCTGCTTTTTCAACAGTATCAATTGTCTTTCTCACTATAACTTAGTACTCATCCAAGTGCTTTGTCGTATTTTACTTGAAAGTCGTCATTATTTGCCAAAACTGTTTATTAATAGCAATTGAAGGAGAAAACCTATTGGCAATAGTTTGGTTTTTAGTTCCAGTTGGAGTTTCAAGAATGTCTTCCTCAACCGTTGGAAACTAAGGGTTTTTCCTTTGAATGGACTTAGACTTCATTTTTAGGTTATAGGTTTTCTAGAAGCAAATAAAATAGATAAGGAGACATGACATAGGTTAGATGGCCCTCCTATCGCCAAAGAGGTTGCGCCGATTTTTGGTCACAATCCAACACCCCAAAGATCATAAGGCAAATACCAAGCTGTGATGCCCCACCTTGAGACCCACATTAACAAAGAGTATTACCGGGTAATACTGTCTGCTAATGCGGAGAATAGGGCTGGTTAGGAACGACCATCTATAGCCTTGTCTTAAACAGCTATTAAATACGTCGATTTAATGCTCTAAATTTATTTTTTTCTTTCTCAAGTGAATCGACATATTCAATAAATGCTTAATACAAAACTATAGTGGCTAACGGATCTATCAGAACAAAATACAACAACAAAAATGTACATCACAGAACAACAAACAACAGATATATATATATATATATATATATATACATACACTGATACATCCTAGTACAATTACATCATAAGTGGTTCTAGGACCATAATATATATACAACGGGTCAAAATATAGATACATATCAGAGTCAAGAAAAAAGACTACAAAACTACACAAAAAGAGATAAGTGAGTATCCAAGGCAGAAGCGTCAAAGCCAAGTCCAAAAGCAGGTATCTAACCTAAAACAACTTGGTCTGACCTGAGTATAAAATACACGGGTCAGTCTAGCTAAAACAATCAGATTAGCAATAGATATATGAAGTATAAGGGTAAAGGTGAGGTATCTTCTCGAATGAGAAGAAATAATAGTAAGAGCATGTCATTTCTTCAAATGAGGTAATTCACTAAGTATATGTCCTCGAAAGAGGTAATCTCGCCGATAAAACACTAAGTATAATAAACGCCTCATATCATCGGTGAAATCCCAAAAGCAACAATAATGGTTTCTCTAAACCATATCTCATAAATAGGAAATTTCAAAACTCAAACTCGCCAAAAATGGCAATCACAAATATATTCTCAAAATAGAGAAATATCAAATCTCAAAATATGCCAAAAATGGCAAACACACCTATATCTCCAAAAAGGAGATTAGAAATCTCAAAATAAACGCCAAGTGTTGGCAAACCCAAATCTCAAAGTATAGAACTCGATAAGGAGTTCAATTTTCCAAAGATGTAATCGCTATATATAATGTCTCGAACTTCTCAAATGGCTAATAATGTAAAAAGGCAATACACTTGGAAAATCGAAAATAAATCAATGAAATCATCTCAAAAGAAAGCACGTGCTCACAAATGGCCGAAGCCTGCCAAGTACTGTTTTCTAAAAATAAGGTGCCACATCTCTTAGACAAACTTCCCGAAGGACAACATCCCGAAGGACAAATATGTCTCTTAGACAAACATCTCGAAGGACAACATCCCGAAGGACAAATACGTCTTTTAGACAAACATCCCGAAGGACAAATGACCTGAAGGTCCAGTACTAGCAAATACGTCTCTTAGGCAAATGTGTCACAAACTCTCAGATAGGAACCTGAAAAGTGTTAACGTGCATCCCATACCATACGTTCTCACTAATCGGTTTACTAACTGCTACCCAATGCCACACTAGAAATCAGTAAAAATATTTACCTCAACTCATCAGCAAATACGACCCGAAGGTCAAAACGATCAAATGGACAAGTCAGGAATTAACCGAAAAGATAAACACACGTGTCCCATACCACGTGTTTTACCCAATCATTTAATTCTACTTCTCATACGTTCGAATAGTGCAAAAACACGTATTTTATATATAAAATAATTTGTTTGAGAAAACAAGCTTTTGAAATAATTTTTCGAAATCGTTTTTGGAAAACAATCTTTGAAATTTCCTTACTATAGAGAATATATAGTTTTTATAGCTTAAAAATAATTTATAAATATTATATAATAATTATTTCAAAAGCCGATTCATTTTAAATATCATTTCAAAATTATTTAGAAAAAACCGTGCTCGAAATCAAAGAAAAATTATTGAAAAACACCAAAACCGACATTCGAAAACATCTCAAAAATCAATTCGTTTTGAATCACAAATTCACCAAAATTCTAGCTCGCCTATTGATAGGCTTCATGGCCTTCAAAACTGTTCAAAAATATCACAAAAACAAGATGCAGAAGCCGAAAAACGGATTAGAAAACAAGGAAGAACACAGAAATGCACAGGCCAAAATCAATACCCAGGCCTGAAATCTTCTCCGGGTTCAACTTTCAGACATGATTCGAATAGATTAATGACCCTGGAATGGTCTGAAATTTGATGCACACAAAGTAGAACAATTTATCTATGAACTAGAAAAAGATTCACTGAATTCCTTAGGTTTGAAAATGGTGAGAGGAGAGAGTTTCTTTTCTTGTTTCTGGTTTACTGTAAATGAACGTACAAGAGGAGAGAAAAGAAATTTTTCTCGCTTCTGTATTTCAGGTTTGTTTTGTTAATAGGCCAAGACCCAAACTAAAGAAACTTAGCTAAGTAATTCAATTTTGTCACTAATTCACAAATATACAAATGTAATTTAATAAAACAACACTTTTACACAAGTTTTAACACAAATAAATTATGTAAACATATCTACATGTTTAATAAAATATTTTATAACATATAAAAAGATAATTTTGCTATAAAAATATTTTTATTATCAAAAACCCTTATTTTTAAATAAATAACCAATTTTCACCAATATTAACATAAAATGCTATTTTTAACTCCCAAAAATTACACAAAACTAATTTTCTTGTGTAATAAAATATAGCAAACCATTTTCCATCATTTTTATAATCAAAACTTATTTTTAAACAAAAATTTCACCTTTTTATTTATAATAAACTTATTTTAAAACAAATACTTCTTTTAAAAATCATTAAAAGAAATATTTGGCAATAATTACAAGAATTATTGCATTTTCTCAAATAAAAATCATCTTTCACTCATTTTTAACTCAAACAACTAAAATGAAATTCTTAAAACTTTATGTTCTCATTTTATTGCTAAAATCCATTGTTTATTCCAAATAAACAATTTTAAATCTGCAATTTATTTTTATTTCTCAATATTAAATTATAACTACCGTTATAATTTAATATTTACAGGTAATCACCAAAACCAGGGTTGTTATAGACTCCTCCCTTATAAAAATTACGTCCTCGCAATTTCTAGAGAAGAGCTGTATTTGACACTATTTATTTCATCAAGCAAGAGAAAATATACAAGCTAGAGTTTAAAATTTCTCACTCTCAACACAGGATGATAGAAAACAAAGATAAGATTGCTCGATAAATTCTATAATTTCCCGAGTGTGATTACTGAGATTAATGGACTATTGAATATCTTCGAGCAAAACATCATGATTTCGAAGGCATCTCACCTTCAAAATAAGGAGATAGATAGGATGCTACACAAAAGATCAATCGAGTGAGATTGATTTCTCAGAATCTTCTTAAATAGAGTCGGGATTCAGCACAACTTTATCCCGAACTCCACTCAACAAGATAATTATCGACATGACCTTCCGTATGACATTATGAAAGGTACCATACCAATATTAGATTGACAATAATAAAATTAAGAAAATTCGACAAGAGGTGGTTTCTCCAAAGACCACCAAACTCAAACGACCGTATAAAAGCACATTGTTAGATAATTGCACAAGGCATGACAAACTCATTGAAATTACTAAACAAACATTTTTTTAAGGTTTCAAAAACCCAATTTCTTTATACTCAAATTCTCAAATTTCAACATTTTGAAATTTTCAAAACCTCTTATTAAAATCCAATTTAATCCCTAAACTCTTCATTTAAAGTGAATAAAAGTTTCACTCTTAAATTATACCACAGTATATTTAATTTGAAACATATATGTATACAAAACATCAATTCAATTACATTCACAAAATAGGTAGAATACACATGACCACTAAGAAAACAAGTCAATTTCAATTTCAAATCTACTGTAAAGAAAATAAGTTTTTCCATAGCAAATAATAAAATCAAAGAACCCTTATAAAGTAAATGTTGTTCTACTAAGTCTAAGCTTTCCATCAATATAAAGATCATCAAAATCGGATTCACGGTTTGAAAGTTATGCAAAATTTACTTTCTGCTCAAATTTTAGAAATTTATAAGACAGAAATGTTTATTCACTTCCAAACCTATTTTAGATAGATTGAAAAGCAAAATCTTTCAAAGTGGTAAATAGAAAATTTATAGCTTTCTGAAAGCTCTTCCAATTACAAAAAGTTTGAACTCATTCGAAGTTATAAATCTCAAGTTATTGTTGTTTTGGCACAACACTTTTTCAAACCAAATTTCACCTTTCAAATTAATTTAAATTTTAAAATTTTCCCAAACCATTTTAATTATAAATTACATTTCAAACAAGCTTTTGCTAAATCATTATTAAATGATCTTCTTTTTTTCTTGGAAATCTAAGACATACCAAATTATGATCAACTCTATGTAATCATCGTAAAAAGAAACAATTCATTAGTTGGAAATACATAGATTTTTTTCCAAAAATCTAATTTTTTAAGGCAATTAACTAAGAAAATTCATTTTGAAAGAGATTACTAATCTCTTCCATTATCAAGAAATTATTGTCGATTATCCATCAAAATAAATTATGGGGATAAATATATATATAAAGTTTAAAACTATTCTCACAATTTAAAATGATTATGCTACATGAATTGTTCATATATCAAAACAATTCAACTTCACATTTCCACTTTGTCACAAAATTAAATTTCCATTTAATTATTAACATAAAACCAAATAAAATTAATTCAAACTTGTTTCCAAAGGAATTTTACAAATTCACATCAACGAATTTTTTAACATAAACAAAATTTGAAACAAAAATTTGCTTACAAACCCATTATTAAAGTTTAAAATAAGCATATTCAATTTCGAAAAAATTTCAAATAATGCAAGGGTATTGCCTCGCCATTTTTTTATAGCTAATGAACCCATCGATTGGCTGCAGAGTTGAACAAGTGTTCAAAACTGCCTCGCCACTCATCTAACACTCACTATGGTTCAATGGCTGCATTTCACATTCAAAATAAAATTTAATTCTCAAACCATACTAATTTATTCCCAAACTTTACTTATAAAAACTCAATTTACCATGTCTGACTGTCTCATCACAGCATTTAGGAAATTACCATCGATAACGTTGATCAGGCTCATCGACCAGAATTCTTAAAGCACTTGATGGATAACCCAACACAAAAATCATTTTCTATAAAAAGAAATGCCTCATATATAATTTACAAAATATTCTTTGCTTATCACAATAAACAAAATCCAATTTCACTTAAATACATATCTTTAATTTGAAAGATTTGAAAATTGAAATAGTTGCTTACATTTAAAATCAAAGAACACAAGAAGAACTCATCGAGGTATTCCTAGAATACTCGATTCACAAGATTGACGAATAAGCTAGAGTGTTCCCTAAACTGAACGGTATAATGAGTCACTCACAAGATCCATATGAGTGTGAAATGCGATAAGAGGAATGCTATCCTCCACTAAAGGCAGAAAGCCTAGACCTAAGGTAATAAAAAAAGTGCTAAAACTAGAACCATAGAAATTCATACATGTTCGAGAGCTTGTGCACTCCACCATTGAGAGGATTCTTTAGTACTTTATCAGTTGAGCCAAAAATGGCTTTACAAGGTCTGGTTAGCTTTGCCTCCATTAATGATATTTATAAAAAAGTTTAAGTCATAACAAAAGCTTAAGTTGGAAAGTTTCAAATGATTACAATTGATTAAGGCATTATAGTGTCAGTATTTTCAAGAGTCCAATCAGAATCCAGTATAAGGGGATATGTGCCTTATAGTTACAAGAACCTTGTAAACTACCATTTATGTAAAGCATTTCCCTTGGATTGTTGAGTTCTCCTGCTTGTGGGGTTAAGATTTGTATGAGGGTTGCAGAATGATGGATCTTAATGCTAATTTAACACTAGAGGGAGGATGAATATTATTTTCTAACTTATGTAAATGTTTTTAAAATTCTTTTAGGATTAATATCAAATCATAGATTAATAACACATATTTATACTAATAATCTGTCACAGATGCAATCACAAATAAATATAAAAACAATAAAGTAAAAGGTAAAGAGTTAGAGAGATTACACCAAGGATTTTATACTAGTTTGGATTTCTTCTACATCCAGTCCCATACAGTTTCTTGTATGGATTTCTTTTCAAGACTTAATTTTTATGGTAGCAAGCAAACCAATTACAATCTTGATTCACAGGCTATGAGACACACACTCCTATATTCCGGGTCTGGGGCAAACTCACTTGATATAAACGGGTTACAAGCACACCCACTAGATTTGAATGGGCTACTAAGTAAATACACTTGATTTAAACTGGCTACAAGCTCACCCTCACAAACAAGAGTAGAGTTGATGATTTTATAAATACAAATAGTTGTACTTTGGATACAATGGATATTATATCCTCTTAGATAGCATTTTGATCTTTGAAATGAGAGATGCTTGGAAAATAGGGAGTAAGTAGTAGAGAATCAATACAATGAAGTATGAATTGATTCTATATGATTTTGAATAGAATACAGTATATTTTTCAAAAGAGTAAGGAGTGGGAAGAAAGTAAGTAATTAATTAGTTAAAAATTCGTTTGCACTCCCCTTTATAAAGTAAATGAATAGTTGTATCCATTTGTGAAGGGTTGTGTCCAAAAGACATTTCCATTTAAAAGCCTATATGTCGACATATAGAAATATGTATGTCGACATATCCTAGTAAAATTTGAAAAATGTTTTCTTTTAAATTGTTTTGGAAATTCTATACTTTGTAAAATAATTTGAACATAGTTGTTAAATATTTTTAACTCTTAAAAGCTTTTCCTAAGATATTTTAATATATATATATATATATGTTGAAATTTAAATAATTTATTATTTTAAAGTATTAAGGATCAGAAATTGAAGATAAGGATCAGAGATTGCTATCACGGACTTTAACAATAAATTCTAATGACTCTAAACACTAAATTATAATTTTGAGCTCTTCATCTCTTTGTTTTTGAACTCATGAGTCTTCAAATCTTTATCTTGAGTCTTTATACTGTACAATTTTCGATTCAACACATGTGTAATATTCTGTACTATATACTATATAACTTGACATTAATATTTATATTTTATATGGTCTTTGTCATCAAAATCAATAATTGAGGTATTAACAATCTCCCCCTTTTAATGATGACAACCATTAAATATTCATGTATATAAAATATGATATAACACCCCTGAGTTACCTAACTCACCCTAAATATATATATATATATATGTGTGTGTGTGTGTGTGTGTTTTATATTTTTCTCCACCTTTGTCATCAACAAAAAATGGGATAAGAAAAAATACTCCCCCTAAATTTAATGCCATTTTATTGGAGACTAAATTTGAGAAACTGCTTATTTAATTAATACAAAATATGAATGTAGGATACTATAATAAATACCAATAATAATGGGAATAAACTCCTAAGTAAGGTGATATATACATCAAAATCAATACCTAAAGTATTAAAATCAATATAAACTAGATGGTATTTATGAAATCAAAATTTAATGCTGAGAGTATGGAAAACCATTCAATATGACATAAATGATATTATTGTATAATCCTAAGAATCCAAACTAAACAAAGAAATTTATACACTAAATTTACTACATAAAATTCATATATTTACATAACAAATCATAATAATTACGAAATTTAATCATTGCCTAATCACAATATTTGATAAGTGTAACTATGTATATGATAAAATTTATGTTTAATAAATTTTTGAAATAAATATATTGTATCTTATACATTGTTTATTCCAAGAAAGACATCATAATTTATAGTAATTTTTTAGCCTAATATGAAAAATATAAGTGAGATATGTAGAGTTAAAAAATATCATTAAAAAAGCATCATATAAATTTAATAATAAAAAGAATCGGAGAATGGTTGTAAGATGGTTAATCGTATGTTTTATTGTCATTGTCGTCTTGAAAATTTCTCTTCAGAAGAATATCATGATATGATTGGTCATATAAAAGGTCTTTGTTCATTTTTTGATCTTTCTCTTCTTATTGTGCGCAGTACCTAAAGGAATATATCATATTTGTACTGGTATTCATACTATGTTGGTTTCGTATGGTTAGTCTTTCAAAAATCAAACCCAATATTTTCAAGAGTTTATGATCATGAATGTTTAAATCATGAAAAAGTATGAATGATTACATACAATGAAAAACATAATGTTAAAAGAAAGAGATACTATACTAAACCTTTTATTTTCAAATTTTGATCCAATACAAGCTGAGTTCTAAAATTCATTCATAACATGATTATGTGTAAGATAATGTGACTTTAACATATAATATAATGTATTTTTATGACATTCGATGTTTAAATTACAAGTGTATTAATGAATTACATATGTAAAGACAATTGGAATCATGCATGTATAAAATGATCTACCTAAAGGGCAAGTGTAATGACACATGTCATTTTGCATATATGTTACTGTTTGTTTATATGACAAGTGTCAAATGATGTGGCTCATTCTCATTGATAGAAGGAATTATATAAATATAGCCTTATTCACACACTCTAAGTACATTCAATTTATTTCATGAAGCCATAAAGTTAATATCTCATCATAAAGTCGGTAAGAAATAAGATAAAAGAAGTAAAATCAACATTAGAAAAGTTGAAATCATGGAAGAAGGTATGCTATTCTATTTAGTATACTCATGATAAATGATTAGTAGGATGTCATTAGAAAGGAAACACTTCATAAAAGTCATTAGGGAAGAAGGCTCACCAATCAAAAAGAAGCATGGCCGTTAAAAAAAATTAAAAATGAAAAGCATAACTTGGTAGTTGAAGTGTCTATTCGAATTTAACAAAATAAAAGAAAATGTTACATTAATTTAAAGTGCTCAGTATTTATTCTGTAGTTATATATACTAATTATATTATGGAAAATAATTTATTTATGTGAAATCTTTTTTGTGTAAAAGGACATAAAAATTCAAAATTGTAATGGTCTGCATTAGAAATATGGCTAATAGTAACCACCAAGTGTCCGTTAATTTGAAAACAATAAAATAGTTAACTTTCGAATTTGATATGAAATTTTTTACATAGGTAGTTTAGAGTACATGTTATCAAATAAAAAAAGTTCCATGTAAAAATATACATTTTAAAAGTTTTAGATTTTCCAAAAAATTACTATATTTACATGTCTGTTTGACATTTAAAGAGAATAGTCAATTTTGTACGAAAATTTAGAAAATGTTAAATTATTTAAAATGCTTTTAGATTTTTTATACAGTTAATAAAAATATGAATTATAGCCATTGTAACTTAGTAAATGTCTATTCATTCAAAAATAATAAAATAGTTAGATTTCGAACTTCGGCTCTTGATTTTTTACATAATCAAGTATATCTGTCTTATACTCATGGAAAAAATTTCATTTAAAAAATATTAATTTATAGTTTCTAAGATTTATAACATTCTGTTGCATTCAGTATTTTCTGCCCTATTTTAAAAGTGTGTAGTTGGTTTTATACATGTTCTACACAATTTAAAAATTAATATTTTGCTTAGAAATCTTTTCTGAACTTTTAATACATAATGTTAATTACAATAAAAATATAATTTTTTAATAGATAAATAATTTAGAATATTCTATAGATAAAATCGTAAGGCATTTCAAAAATTAAAGTGTCCTTTTCAATTTGAAAAATAGTCGTTATTTTTAGAGGAAAACTAGTTTTCTACTTATTTAAACCATATTGGTTATTTGGAGCATAGAAGAAGAAAAAAAATGTCTTTTTACTTAAAGAAATCATTAAAAAGTAATATATAAAAATTGAATAAAGTTTTAAGATTACTGATAATGCTGACGTCCTCTATTCCAATATTATTGTTTCTCCATCCAAAAGTTTGTCTTTAAGCATATATATATCTACATTGTTACCTTCCTTTCTCTTGATCTTCCATCGTGTCTTTTGAACATGCTTTATCTAAAATCCATTTTTCCTTCTTGATTTATGATGTACGACTGTCAACTATTTGTTCACCATCAGCCATAAAACATAATTGTTACTACAATTCAACATTATATCTTTCCAAAGTATCAAGCGACTTTTCAAAATAATGAGATTCTAATATATTGATTTCATAAAATGTATTTTCTATGAAAGTGTTAAAAAGAGTACTAACAATATTACTTGCCATTTAAACTTTTCAAAAATTAGATTACAAGTATTTGAAAACTTAGTGCTCTCATACCAAATGTGGTTTGCGGAATAATGGATCTTAAGGCTAATTTAACACTAAAGGGGGTATGAATAGTGTTTTTTAACTTATGTAATCTTTTTAAAATTCTTTCAGGATTAATATCAAATCACAAATTAACAACACAAATTTATACTAACAATCAGTTACAGATGCAACCGCAGATAAATATAAAAGTAATAAAGTAAAAAGTAAAGTGTTAAAGAGATGACACAAGGAATTTTATACTGGTTTGGATTTCCCCTACATCCAGTCCTATACAATTTCTTGTACATATTTCTTTTCAAGCACCTACTTTTTACTATAGCAAGCAAACCAATTACAATCTCGATTTCAGGGGTAGACGCACCTTTCTGTATTCCGAGTCTGGGGCAAACTCATTTCATTTAAATGGACTGCAAGCACACCTACTAGATTTGAACAGGCTACTAAGTACACCAACTTGATTTGAATGGGATACAAGAACACCCACACAAACAAGAGTAGAGTTGATGATTTTTCAAAGATAAATAGTTGTACTTTGGATACAATAGATCCTATAAGCTCTTAGATAGCACTTTGATCTTTTAAATGAGAGAGATGCTTGCAAAATAGTGAGTAAGTAGTAGTGAATTAATACAATAAAGTATGAATTGATTCTATATGATTTTGAATAGAATTTAGTATATTTTTCAAGAGAATTTTCAAGAGAGTAAGAAGTGGTAAGAAAGTAAGTAAATAATTAGTTAAAAGTTCGTTTGCACTCCTGTAACACCCCTAATTTTGATTAACACTATTTAGGAGATTTAATTAAATAGTTTAAATAGAAAAATATATGGAGTGATAAGTAGATTAAGATTTGATAATTAATCGGATTAGGCATGAACTGATTAACTAATAATATTGTTTTAAAAATATAATACAGAAGAGAATAAATGAGTGGAGCAAATTAGAAATAGATCTTTATTTTATCCCTTAAACCTTCCCTCTCCCATTTCATTCTCATTTTCATAACAATCAAATTGCAAACCATAGAGACCAGCTATAACTAAGAAGGATTAGAAGAAGAAAGCTAAGGAATTTTAAAGGGAAAGTAAAGAAATCATTCTCCATTAAATCTCAACTCCATTATCCAAATTAAGCGGAATAATAATAAGAGCATCTCATTTTTATGCTTTTTTGAATTCAGATCTGATTGGTTTTGATTTGTTGATAAAGTTATGATGCATCATGTTTGCTTTTTACCATTGTTGGTTAAATAATGAATTATTCATTTTTTTTGAAATTATTATGATAGGTTTATGATCGAAAACTTAGTTTATTATCTCCAAAAGATTTAATTTTTGGGTATGTTGTGAAAAACATAATTTTGAAGAGGGTTTTTATTTTCATAATTTTCCAAATTAATAGGAATATTTTAAAATTTTCCTAAGGAAGAAAAAGGCATTTATTTTTGGTTTAAATTATTAATAATAATTAAATAAAGATTTTGACCTCGAAATTTTTATATGTTAAAGAATATGTTGATTCTGATTTATGACGAATTTTTAGGATTTTTCCATATGGTTATGGTTTATTATGAATTTACTAAGCTAGAAAAGCTTATAATTATTATTAAATTATTATATATTATTTAATAGGTGCGAAATTATTTTTGGGAAAGAAATGGGTTTACAGTAGTTTTCTGAAAAAGAGAAATTTGGTAAAGTTGTTTTTAACCAATAAAAAATTGTCAAGAATTAAGGGTTGGTGAAAAGTAATTTCTTTTAATAGAAATTAAAATAGTTTTTATAATAATTATGATATTGCCATGTTGCCAATGTTTATGCTGAATCCTAGTGACATTAACCTAAATGGATGCATACGATATCAACTCGGTTCGTATGGAATGAATCTATTCTGGTTAAAGTCTCATTATAAGGCCTTCAGCATTGAGTCAATGTCGACATAGTAATTTTGTACCGTACCAAAACTATGTCGACCCCTTGTTTCATTGTTTTAAAATCTATAACATATGGCATTCATGCCACAAATTTTCACCATGGTTTTGAACAATGCTGCATACTTCCTATTTGACACCGTATCTTATGGCCGTAATGCCACAAGTATTAGTTTCGACATTAATTTCTTTAGGCGGTGATGCCACTAGTATATAAAATGTCAATGATGTCGTTTGTTATCAATTTCGGCATTATTGTTATAGTGGCATAGTAGCCCAGTTTTATGAATTCAATGTCAACTGTTCTAAGGCATTGATGTTGAAAGTCATCAATGTCGACCTTGTTGTTTTAAAGCATTTGATATCAATGTTTTTATTATATTGATGTCGCATGTCATTAATGTCGGCATCTATGTATTTTATTTTTAAAGACTATATTTAATTGATTCGGCAACCTATAAATTTCTATGTTATGACAATATTGATATCGGCATTATAGCCTTATATTTTTATACAATCAGAATTATTTTTTTAGTTTTGATGTAAAGGGAAGCGACATCCCATGTCGGCCATATTAATATCACAAGTTTCAATGATGAACATATTCTAATTTATGGAATTATGCCCTATAATGAAGAGGTGTGACACCCTCACATTAAAACCAAAAGTATACATGGCAGTATTAAAATGGATTATAAATTGGCATGAGAAATTGGTAAAGTAATAGGCCATATTTTCCTTATTTTAAATATGAATTAAGGGGATTAATCATATATAATGATAAATGTTTTCAAGGAATTAATTATTGCTTAGCCAAAGTTTTGATATGAAATTACCAAAGTGAGTTATTACTTAAGGTTATGTAATTATAAGATGCCAATTGATTGAGCATATTCGAATGATGGATACTATATGTTCTTGTTATTATTTAATCAATTATTTTGCATGATTATTACTGTCATACTCACATCATCATGACCCATAACTACAATTTGGGATATTTAAGGGCAGAATAACCACTTAGGTTGACCCATTAGTGAGTATAATCAGATTTAACTCCTAAGTGAGTATTGCATCTAAAAGATCAAGTAGATCAAAGGTGTAGGATGCTCAAACTGATCAAAAGATTATAATTTGAGATATGATATTGGAAGAGCCCAATAGATTCATAGGCATCTGATGAAAACTATGGCTTGAGTAATGTTATCGAGAATCCCACTAGGTTCTTAGTGATCCCATGAAAACTATGATTGGAGGTATGGTATTGAAGAATCCCAATAGGTTCATAGTGATCCCACGACAACTATGGTTTGAGAAATGTTATTAAAAAATTCCAATAGGTCCATATGGTCCAGTAAAGACTGTGATTGGAAAGTATTATTGGTGGAAGCCAATAGTTTCTTATTGATTCCATGAAAGCTATGATTCAGGACAGGTAGTCCCTAAGAATTTTGACAGATTATTAGTGAGTCCATGAAAACTAATAGGTTCATAGTTACCCTAGGGAAACTATGAGTTGAGACAGATAGTTAGTTTTGTGAGAATAGGTGAACTAAGGGTAGATATAACCCTAAATTGACAGATGAGTCTAACTTACCCACATTACATACCTGCATAGGATTATGTTATGTTGTTCTAACCATTGTGGTTGCAGGTGCATGAATATGATTGACATATTTTGGATAACATACTAGTGAGAGGAAAATTCATTCCACTCAGCGGCGTGGTCTCACTAGATATCTATTTGGTTAGAGATAGAATGTTATTATTCACAGCAGACTATTTGTCTAACCCGAAGTTTTTGTTTTTCTCCTTATACTCTCGAGTACTAATTTGAGTAGGTCGGGAGTAAGAGATTAGGTTTCTAGTTAGACGAATAAGCTTCCAAAGACGTGTAGGAGACAAGCTAGCTATATTAGCAGTTTTATTTAATCTGATGTGTATTTCATTTTGTTTGAATGGATGTAATGATAGACATTATAATTGTCAAGTAGTAGTAGACTTTGATCAACCAAGGTGGGCATCTTCATATGTCATTCTTGGAGTATTTTGTAATAATTATATTTTCTTTAAATGTGGGATCGAATGGGATTATATAGTGAATGTGAAATCTTATTTGTGAATGAAACGTGAAAACTTGTTATAAATTATGTTTGAAAATTTTCATATTCATTTGTGTTTGATTATTAATATGATTAACATAGCTGTATTTTCTTATCGGAAATTAATACTATAGATGATTGCAGCATCCGTAGCGCTTAGTTTTAGACCTCAAAATAGAGGATATTACAACTTCCCTTTATATAGTAAATGAACAAATGTATCCATTCATGAAGTCTTATGTCCAAAAGACACTTCCATTCAAAATTTTAAAAACAATTTAACGGTTTAAATGTCGATATATAGAAATATACATGTTAACATATCCTAACGAAATTAGAAAATTGTTTTCTTTTAAATTGTTTTGAAAATTCTATACTTTGTAAAATAATTTGGATATAGTTTTCAAATATTTTGAACTATTAAAAACTTTTTATAAAATAATTTATAATATAATTTGAAATTTAAATAATTTATTATTTTAAAATATCAAGGATCTGAAATTGAAGATAATAATTGGCGATTGCTATCAAGGACTTTAACAATAAATTACAATGACTTTACATACTAAATTATAGTCTTATGCTCTTCATTTCTTTATCTTTGAACTCACGAGTCTTCAAATCTTTATCTTGAATCTTTACACTGTACAGTCTTCCATTCAGTACATGTGTAATATTCTGCACTATAACTATATAACTTGGAAAAACATTAGTATATATATTTTATATGATTGTTGTCATCAAAATCAATAACTGAGGTATTAAAATTGTACATGTGTCATCATTGGTTGCTTACAAATTGATGCAGATTGATGATGTCGCATATTTACATATAGCTTTGGGCATCTTGACCCATAAACTTTATATAGTCTTTAGGCTCTCTGACCCATTGATGTATCTGGAGGTTATCTTACCTATTGATCTTAGTTTTGTGTTGTTAACAAGAAATCTTGTCAATGCACCAAAGTAGAATTTAAGGATAAGGTCTATTCCTTGTGGTTACTTTTGGATGAGTTGAGAGGAATGAAATGTGCATGTTTACTTTGGTACCCTTTCGAACAATTTGCTTAAGTAAAGATTTGCTCAAGTTGACCTTTCGATCTAGTCGAAACGGTTGGTTCCTCTCCTTATCAACCTTTCGGCCTTGTTGAGATAGTTTAGTTTTCCCTTCGAAAGCTCTCCTTTCGAAGCAGTTGAGATACCCAATTGGATCACTTTAGAAACCTTTGGATAGTGTTTATCTTTAGTGGGTTTTGACCTGGTCGAAGGCTTTTATTGTTAAGTGGTTAGGGTTTTGATCTTTGATGAGTCCGGGGTTTCGACCTTGTCGAAAGCTGAATCCTTAGGCACCTTGTTAGGTTTGGGTTTCTTAAGGTTTAAGTGGATTGCAGTTGGGTTTCAACCTTATTGACATCAGTAACCTTTAAATGTCTTGGCTTGGGTAAGGCATTAAAGGCCAAAGTGAGTTGGTATGTGGTTTTGACTTGGTCAAAAGAAGAAGGCTTGAGAAAGGTGGTCTGGTACCAACAACTTGTATTACTTGGAAATATATGGGTTTCGTCTTAGCCGGAAGAGACCCTTCGATTTAGTCGATACCTATAACACAAAGTTAAACCTAATAAAAGCTTGAGAAACAGTAAAGTAATTAGAAAAATTGAAGGTTCCCTTTATCCACTCAAAGAAGACTTTATTAATCATCCCTAATTCAATTTACAAATTAGGGTTTTACAGCTCTTTGTATTCATAAAGTACAAGTTTAGAATGAATGAATTCGGATCCCTAAAACCAGACCACTTGGGTCCTATTTATAGATGCGGGTCAACAGCTTTTGACCCCAAAGCTTACAATGGCTTCAACCTATTCGAAAGGCTTAATATAGCTTTCGAAAGGGTTGTTCAGGCCAATGCATGCTTTCGAGTGGTATGAGTGAAGGCGAAACCTTTGGTTTCGAAAGGTTTGGCACGTACTTGAAGAGTTGTCTCTCATTATCTTCGAAAGGTGTTGCCTTGACTCCTGCAAAAGGTTTTCATGCATATGGATTCACCTTCTTCGAAAGGTGGTCGTTGAAGGCGGAAGGGTGCTTTCGACTCCTTCGAAAGGCTCTAAAGCTTTTGGACTTCGGCTGTAGCATCCCTTCGACTCCTTTGAAACGTTTAGTCGGAGCCTTTTCCTCTTGTTCCCCTTTGCCTTCTGCTCAATCTGGTTTCGACTAAGTCGAAAGGAATTTTAGGTAACAACATTTGCCCCCCCCCCCCCGTGAAGGGATGCGCTTGACTTTCCAAGTCAACTACGTCGGGATCTAGGAACTTCCCGCCTTTTGGCATTCCCGAGTGAATCTGGACCGTTCATTTAAATCTGATCCAATGGCATGCCTTCTTCTCTGACTTTTCTTATAAAGTACGCTCTCTTCTTTTCTACAATCAAATTTCAAGCGCAATTAAAAGAATTCTAAATCTTCAAATTTTCTTTCTGCTTCCTCAAATCAAAGTAGAAAACAGATTTAATCGTAAGTTAAAATTATGTTTTTTCTTATGATCTCTCCTTCTTTTGTTTAACGATGAATCTCAAAAAAAAAATTACGAAACTCACAACCGAGATTCTAGTTTTTTTTTATTGATTTCCATTTTCTTGGAACTTTTTCGAGTTTTCATTTAACTGGAAGTATGTTAATTCGCTTTCATAGTTTGATTATTACTATTCTCTTTTCTATTAGTTTACGTTTTAAAGCCAATTCCAAATTTTTATGATTACTGCTACCTTTTTAGAGAATCTGAATTCTCGTTTTATAGATTCTAAAGTTTTAAAGGTTAATCCCAGTTTAAGTTTGTTGATTTAATGGGTTTATTTGATTTGTTTATTAAATTTTAGATTTTTGGATTTGAAATCGGGTTTTGGAAAGAAAGGGGTTTCTACTTTCTTCGTCCATAAGCTTTGAATTGTACGGATTAAAAAACTAGCGCCATAAATTTACTTTTCTAACCCTTCGAAAGGGTTTAAGGTGGCAACTTTCATTTTGCTTTCTAAACCTCTTTCGATAGGGTCGAAAGGTGTTGTGGTGCTAATTTAACTGACTTTGTCGAAAGCTATATAGTGAAGTGGCATGTAGTTAACTCCCTCGAAGGCAAAACACTTCGACCTAGTCGAAACCTTTTGTCTCGTTTGTAATTTTTCCTTTTTTGTATGCTTTCAAAACCATAATTTCCTTTCGACCCTATCGAAACCTCCTGTAACTAATGAGTCGAAACCTTTTTACAATCACCTTTTTCCAGCATTGTCGGAATGTTCTAAGTTCACATGATTTTAACTTAGGACCTTTCGACTCAATGAGTATATTAGGTTTCGACGATATTCATATATCCCCTAGAAAAACTCAAGTCATAGGTTGCGACAGTGTCGAAGGGTCTTATTATCTTGTTTATGGAATACTAGTTGTATATACTTTGCTCAAGTTTTTAAGTTAACTTTAACTATTTGCTTTTAACAACCTGGTTCTTTATTGAGCTTTCTGCATTGTTAAAGGGTGTTGATAGGATATATACTCCAACTCTCCCTTTTGACCTTGTCGTAAGCTCAGTGGATGTTCACATGTAAGCTTTTGACATTGTCGAAAGGTGTCTGTTAAAGGTTGATTTATCCTTCCCTTTCGACTCAGTCGAAAGTTTTATGTTTTGATTTCTAACTTTAATTCTTTCCCAAGAATTTGAAGTTCCATGTTTGGTTTTATGTTTAAGTTGCCATAGTAGTTTTTTTCCAAGTTTGAAAGAATATTTAGTTCATAATAAACTGGAAATTTTGAAATGTTTTCACCTGGCAAAACCATGAGCTCTCAAAAGAAGGTCGAAGCCACTTCTGGATTCACTCATATGTACTCAAGACGAAGTAGATGCCATCCTTGGTGACTACGGCATTACTGGTGTGGAATCCATTCCTTCTAGGGAAACATATACCATCAGCAACCCTCCCGAAGTGTTCTTTGCTTATATTGCCATCCATATATGGCACTGAGGATTTTCACTTTCCCAGAATTCTTGTCCAAGTTTCTTTCTTATCTCGGGATTGCTCCAATCCAACTGTCCTTGAACATTTACACATACCTCCTGTCTCTGGAGATGATGGCATTGGAGTCTGGCCTCCCCCCTCTAAATACTGAAGTGTTGAACCACTTGATCGGGCTAGTCAAGCTTAGCAATCTCAACAGCCAAATATTCAGAGCAAACCCCCAAAAGAAGCTAATATCAGAAGGGGTTAACAAGTTTAGAGACTGGGAGAACCAGATCTTCTTTGTTAGGTGCTTCCCAAATATCACTAGGACTTTCTTTACCCCCCATAAGTCCAGATTTTCATTATTTTCCTTCCATTCAGTGGTATTTCTTGTCTAATCTATACTTTTATCAAGTGTCCCTACTAAATAGTTAAATGAGGAAGATAAGAGAACAGTAGAGTCTTTGATTGCGGCCTCAAGCCAAATTGGGAGTAGATTGATGCTGTTAACTCCAATAAATTTACGAATGCACTCTCTTCTGTCGGCAAGTCAAAGGATCCTTGACAATTCTCCTTCTATCCAACATACCTCCCGAAGAAAACGCTTCCTTTCTATAGGAGACCCATCAAATTTCTCTCCCATGTCACCCATATTTGCTGACCACTCTAGTATGTGATAAACACTACACTTATTATGAATTGCTGTGTTAGTTTTTTAATATTATTCCGCTAATTTTTTATCTGCTTGAATTCTTTTCGGTTGCTCCTCAAGTTAAAAAGCCTATTAGTGGTCCAGCTCCTCCTCCTACTACTTCTCGTGTTCCCTCTATTACTCAATCTCTTGCCAGAACTAAATTAGTAATCAAGAGGAAGTTGGCGCAATCAACTGAAGTGGAACCACCTTTGAAGATGACTAAGGTAAACATTCCTGATTCAGAAGAGGAGGAATCGTTATCTCTTGATAAAACACCGAAGGGCCCGACTGTTGAAGCTCCTAAGGATAAATCCAAGCAGACTCCTTCCACGGTCGATTTTCTTTCACGTATCACGGTCACGAGCTCTCCAGCTGCACTTGAACAGATGCAACAAGCTTTCAAGAAGACCCCCTCCTCAAAAGCGCGTTCCTTCAAAGCCATCATCTTCTTCTCCTTCCACCAAATTTGAAGAGATAGCCCAGTCTATCTTAAATTCTGAGTCCTTTTCCTCCATCCACCCGCCTTCCACCATTTCTGATTTGGTGGGTCTTTACCTTTCTCTGATCGAGCAACAATTCTTGGTAAGTTCTTCTTTACTTTGACTTTATCATTACTGTTCTTCTCTAAATTTCTAACTTGTGCTACATTTCTTCTTTCAGATTTCTAAGAGTTGGTAAACTTTACACAAGCAGGCGTCTGAATCTTCTGTTGAGTCCTCCAAGTTCCAGGAGGAGATTTCTACTTTAAAGGACCAAGTTTCTTCTCTTTCTGCGGCAAAAGATGAAGCAACATCTGAATTGGAGCGATTGAGAATGTCTCTCGCCTAGTTAGAATCTGCTACTTTAGAGGAAAGAAAGGCTCGTCAACTACTTGCCGATGAGAACTTCACAATGCAACTAACAAATGGACGAGGAGAAGGCCCGAATGGCCGTGGAAAATGCATCTCCGAAAGAGAAGTTGAGGAGAAAGAAGGCTTCCCTGAAACTTGCTGTCGATACCATTTTAGACGCCAAACATCGAGTATTTCAGTTTCTTGACAATACCCTTGAAGAGATCATGTTGAGCTCCTTTGAAGATGCTTTGACGCTTGCCTATGCAAATAATATCGGTAAATTCCCTAAGCTCGATTTTTCCTCGCTCGACTTCGGCCTAGTAGATAGAGTTATAGGAAAAATAAACCAAATGAAGCAATGAACCGAGGCTGTTGAAAAGGAAGAATTGATGCCTCCTGGATTCTCTCTTTCGAAGTCCCCTCTTTTGCAGTCGAATCCGACTCAGAGGATGAAGGAAACAAAGATGACGTTGCCTAAGAAAAAGGCGCTAATGATGATGATGACCATGATGGCGAGGATGACAACAATAATAATGGAAGTCAAGGCTCAAGTGGTGATGGAGGAGGCCACACTGAAACCTTTGATAAAGATAGAGATGATAATGCAAGAGCTTTTGAAAAAGAATCATCTCCTCACGAAGCTATCCTGCCTGAATCTGCTGCCCCCTCTGCTCCTCAAGAGGATCCTACTTCTATTAATGTCGAAGAACCAAAAGGAAAAGAGCAGGTTTCTCAAACTTCTGTCCTGGTATCTCAATTATGGTATTCTCTATTTAAACATATTTTGCTGCGAAGATATTAATAGTGTAAATCATTCATTTTAGATAAGGAAGAAATCCTTCCTCCCCTATAAAACCAATTTGGAAAGAAAACAAGTAGAGATAAACAAGTTGGAAATGTTCCAAACGAAAGCTCGTGGCTGATTCAACGAAAAGGTTGAGTACATCGCCTTGAATAGTGCCATAATAAAAGCAATATATAAATATAAAGTGCAAAAGTTTATAACTAAGTTAGAAGTGATTCAAAATATTGAAATACTACATCATGTTATATGATAACAATGTAAGAGCTCTGCTAGCCATAAAATCCACCCAGAGAACAAAGGCATGAAAGAAGATAAGAAAAACGCAACATCTACTAAAGTGCGTTTCGACAAAGATCATAAATGAAGGTTTCGAAGGCATTGGGAGGCTTTCGAAAGAGTCGTAAGCAGCCGGCACAATCGCAGGTGATAAAACGCATGCAAGCCTCCAAAAAAGATGAAAAAGGAGAAACAAAGCCACCTTTTTGCCTCTTTAAAGACCTTTTGACACAGACGGGTCAGCAAAGATTACTTCGGAACCTCCTTTCGAAGGCAATGAAAGTTAATCTCCCATGAACGCGATGGACCTTTTGGAACTATGGATTTGCCCTCATAACAACCCTTTCGAAAGCATGTACAAACTTTTTGAACCGGTCAAGGCCAAAGACATTAGGGGAGGGTTCCACATCAATGCACGGACATACATTCGAAAGCAACTCAACATCATCGAAACCATCGGCACATCAACATCTTCGAAGCCCCTATAGGAAAACTATCGACAAAGTCGGAGGCCCCTATCTAACTTCCAAAGACAACAAAGCAATATTAAGGAAAAAGCACATTTAGAGATCTTTCGGCAACATCGAAAGGTGTTCTAGAGGAAGTAGCAAGAAAAGATACTCATAACTTAACAACGGCGAAAGGTTGGCAAAGGATCCTTTCGACTTAGTCGAAAGGACTTGAGAAAGACCAAGGAAGCGCAAGGGTAAATCAAAGAACTCAGAGAAGATGCCTTTCAACAGTATCGAAGGCAGATATGGCCTTTCAACCAAGTCAAAAGGCGAAAGGCGACATATAAGAAGGGGACCTTTCGACTGAGTCGAAGGCACAAGTGCGAAAGGGGGCCCACCTGCATCTATAAATAAGAACCAAGGGGTCCGGTTTTGGGGACCGAATTTTGGAATCAAAAGATTCATTTCTTCTACTCTAATTTCTTAGCTGCAATTAAATCTTCTAAAAACCCTAAATCAAATTAGAGATAATGCTCTCTTAGTTGTAACTCATTTTGGATTATTAATAAAAGAGAAGTGGCTGGTTTATTAAGAATTTTGATGACGAGGAAGATCATTCAGGTCATTAGCTAGTCTAATGATCAATTGAACATGATTCTAACCTATTTTCTTAAATTCTTTTTTTCTATGCCATACGTACGATCGACTTGGGTACATACAGTCGAAACCCATCATCATCGAAACCAACATCAATCTATGAAAAAATGAATGATGGTGAGGTTTTGACATTGATGAGTCTATAATTCTAGGGAATATCCAGGTCAATCTTATGCAGGGAAAACAAAGTGAAGCTTAGGCAGTTATAAGCTGGACCTATTTCAAAAGACTGGAACCCCACTTGACTCAGTTGAAAGGGGGGTTTTGAAGGGGTCCCGGTTTATAATTGACTAATAATTATACAAAGAGGAACTCATTCGAAAGGGCTTTATCCCCGGTTCCATCTGCAACCCTTTCAAAGGAGTTCCACAACAAAAATAGAGAAACCATAGGGTCGAAAGTAGCTGCGTCATATCAGTGAAACATATATTCCTTCCGACATGATCGAAAGGGTCGAGACAAGCCTATCGACATGGTCGAAAGCAATGAAAAGCCAAGATGATTAGCTACTTTCAACACACTCAAAGGAAAGGTTTCGAGCGGGATGCAACATCTTTAGCCTGCATTCCTAAAATAACTTCTCAAAGCCTTTCGACTAAGTCAACCTGGTCGAAAGGTAGAGTTAATACCTAAATGGCTTTCGACTAAGTCAACCTGGTCGAAAGGTAAAGTTAATACCTAAAACCCTTTTGATTAAGCCATCCCAGTCGAAATGTAGAGCAATTTCCTTAAACCCTTTTGACTAGATCAACCTGGTCGGAAGATAGGTTTCAAAAGGGGAGATCTTTCCAACAGCTTGGTTTCATTTGAGCTCATTTACCTTTCACATAGCATTGGGGATGTTGACAAGTTTTCTTGTTAACATTTTTTGCGCTAGAAGGAGGGCTCGAACCTCCGACCTTGTCACTATATTATAGGATAATTTTGGTTCATTTAATTTGCATAGGAAAATGAGATCCAAACGATTAAGTGAAATTGAGGAAGGAGTTTTCCACACCACCACTCTTGAGGAGAACATAAATCCATCCTTTAATCTAGATGGGGCTGTTCAAGGACAGCCTTCGTCACCAGCTCGGTAAAATAATAACGCTGCAAAGATTAAATAGTTAGAGCAGCAGCTACAGGAGATGCAAGAGCTACTTAAAATGACACTATGTCAGAAATCTTTAAAGACACAAAAACCAACTCAGGGAGAAGAGGTGGTTTCCCCCAGGATAAATTTAAAAGCCAACTCCGCTGAATACAAAAGTAAAATAGACTTAACATCCTCCAAGAAGAAGGAGTGTCTTCATTCAAAAGCTAACCATCAAGGAAGAGTTCTCGACAAGTCGCTTGAACAATCGGGAAGCTCAACATCAAAGGAGTATTGCCCGAACCAGAAAAATTACTGTAATGTTGAGGCTTATCTAAAAGATGCAGATGAAAAGGCAAAAAAGGATGCTATGAATTCGAAAGGGAAGAGAACAATGGATGAAAATGCTAATGAAATGAAAGAGTGCCACCCTTCATTGATTAGATTATGGCTACAGCCATCCCACCATATGTGAAGATCCCATCAATGAAATATCATGGAGTTACAGACCCGGACGATCATCTAATGGCTTTTGATAGCCAAATGGATTTGTACAATGCATCTGGAGCCATCAAATGCCGATTGTTCCCGGCCACTCTCCAGGGAGCTGCAGCAAAATGGTACAGACAGTACCGGGAGAAAACCATATATTCATGGGAGCAGTTCTCTTATGAGTTCTCCGCCCAATTCTACATTTGCAAAGATCCCACAATAGACTATATTGTCTTGGCCAATATAAAGCAAAGACAGGGAGGGTCCTTGGGAGATTATCTAAGGAGATTCAAAGTTGAAGCTTTAAAAGCCAAAGACATGAATGATCGATACAAGCTTATTGCTGTTCACTCTGGCTTGATAGAAAACACCCCCTTTGGAAACGCTCTTTGTTAACGGTTGTAAAGATTTACAAGACTTCCATTTCTAGGCTGACTAGTTCGTCCGGATGGATGAGCTCTACTATGCTAAGAAGAAAACTATCCTCAAGAAAGAAGGGGAAGATTTGGCCAAGACCGAGGACACAAAAGGACAAGAGGGAAGAGCCGATCGCAAACGCAGTCGCTTTAAACAAGCCATTGTCTTACGTTTATGCCGTAGCTAAGGAAATAGTCAACTTTCCGACCTCCTTTAAAACCAAGAACAACCTTGAAAAAAGAAATGGAGGGGATTACTGTGCTTATCACAAGGCCAACGGTCACAAGACCGATGAGTGCAGGGTAATAGCTGGCATTATCCAGAAACTGATCTGTGAGGGTCATTTGAAGGAGTTCATTCAGGATCAGCAAAAAGCTCAATGGACAAGGGATGGTCCACAAAAGAACCTTAGTAATGTTGTAAATATATTGGAAGATGAAGACCCCCTAAGCTTGAGCCCACCAGTAAAATGAATTGACATCATTCACGGTGGGCTGCATCCAGTAGGGAATAGCAAGGGGCCCGAAATAGGTATATTAAGGAAGCTAAAGAAGGCATTTACTCTGTCCAAGAGGAACCTCTAATGAAGATCCATGTCTCAACATTCAAATGTCGAACCTTGTTGTCACTCCTCAAGAGCTAAGAAAGGGGGTTCACCATCCTTATAATGATCCTTTGATGATTACTGCACAAATTGGATTATCCATCGTCTCTAAAATTCTAGTTGACACAGGTAGTGCAGTCAACGTAATCTTCAAGCACGCCTTCGATCAGATGAACATTCCTGAAGACAAACTGGAGCCATGCATGGAACCTATATTTTGATTCAACAATAAAGGATCAACTCCGGTTGGACAGATAATGCCGCTCGTGCAAATGGGGGTGCCACCAACCTACAGAACCTTCGAAACTATCTTTGTGATAATCAAACAACCCTCATACTACAACGCCTTCTTTGGCAGGCCAGCTCTCGACGAAATATATGCCTTCATCTCCCCAAAATATCTCATGGTAAAATTCTTGACAAAAAGAGGATGGGGGACTGTCCAAGGGGAGCAGTTTAGCTCCCGAGAAATGTATTCTGCTACTCTAGACTAATATAAAAGGGAGTATTCCACTTACTTTGATTCTTATACTATTTTACAGCCTTCGGATGATGGAATTTCACATCCAACATTCGAAGCAAGATTAAAATTACTAAATCTAACAAACGTATGTATCGAAGGTACATTCCTTCTGGAGGCAAGAGAAAGAGAATGGATGCTAACTTAGTATAAGAAAGCCCAATAGTCACAGAATTCGATTGCCGAGGAGAAACAGAAAGGATAAAACCCATAAAGGATCTTGAGGAAGTATACATAGATTCAGATGATGCTACCAAAGTGGTTAAGGTGGGAAAAGATCTTAATGGTGACTTAAAGAAGGAGTTGATACAATTTCTCAAAGTCAACAAAGACATATTTTCCTGGTCACATTCCGATATGGTGGGAATTGATCCAACGGTCATGTGTCATGCTCTCGACATCAATCCAGGAGCAACCCCCATAAGGAAGTGAAAGAGACAGATGGACAAGGTACGATCAGATGCTTTGAAAGAAGAGGTTAACAGTCTCCTTGAGAATTGATTTATTCGAGAAATATACTAATCAAAGTGGTTATCTGTGATATCCCGGAATTTCAAGGAATTTAAAATGTGATAATCTTTTAAATTAATTATTAAAAATTGTTAAAATTGTTGTTTTCAAAACAATTAAATAATGAGTTGTTTTTAAATATAGTTATAAATAAATTCTTAAATGAAATAATTAGTTAGAAATTTAATTTGTGTTATTTAGAAATATATTTTTAATAGACTTATTATTTTCTAATTTAATAAGTGTTGTTTAAATGTATATATATATATGTATATTTAAATTGATTATAAATAGGATAATTATTTACAATTAATAATGTGTTTGTTTAAATTTAATATATATATTTATTTGAATTGATTTTTAATTTGGATTTTAAATTGACTTTGAATTTGAATTTAAAAATTTAATTTAAAGGAATATATTTATCTTAAAATAAAAATAATAATATAGTTTGTATTTAAAATATATGAATAAAGTTTTTATTTAAAAATAAGATTTGTTTTATATTTTTCTCTTTAAAGAAATTTGTTTATAGAAATTTGGAAGAGTATTTATTTAATAGGAATAAATACAAAAGCTTTTAAAATTAGCATTTAAAAATAAGTTTAAAATATTTTATATGATTTTTATTTAAATCATAATTGGTTATATTCTATTTTCTTTTAAAGATTGTATTTACATAAGGTTTAGAAAAGTATTTATAAATTAAGAAATGTATTAATCAATTAGGAAATTAATAATAAAAGCTTTTAAAATCTTTTAAAAATAATATAAAAATGCTTAATTACAAGTGTTAGCCTCTAAATCTCCTTAATAACATGTGTAAGATAATTAAGTATGGTAGATGATAAGTGTCATCTTTTATTTTTATTTTCTTTAAACTTTAATAAATCACCATTAAATCTATATAAACATCTATTTTCTTTCTTCACTTATTTTTCCTATTTTCTCATTTTAAAAGGAAGAAACTCAAACCTGTAAATAATTCTCAAAACAGATCGAACTAAAAATCTGTAAAACATTTATCAATCTACAAGAAAAAAATCCAAAACAAACTCAAGTTCAAATTCCCAAACCTGTAAACATTTAAATCCTATAAACCAATTCAAGCTGAAACCAAGGAGATACTTCAGTTTCAAGCATTTTTCAAATTCCAGTTTCAAAGATCTCAGCATTCCAGTCTTTTTCCAAAAGTTCAAAGCTATTTCAAACCTTATCTGCATTTTCTAAGGTGAGTAAACATTTTCATAAAAATTTAAGTAATGTAAATCTGTTATATGTGAACTGTATAGATTTATTATGTTTGCATGTCTATAAAGGTGATTACAGTAAAAAAAAATATCAGAGAATCTCAGTTTTAAAACTTCTGTTCAATATCAAACAAAAATTAGCAAGTTTAAACATTGTTGGATGATCTGATGTATGTTGAAATACTTAAATCTATGATGTGATATAATGCTTGCATGTGGTTTAGATTTAAATTAAATGAATATATGTAAATGTATGTGTGCATGTTTGAAACAGGGATATACCCTTTGTTGTTTTACAGGTTCAAAACCTTTCTCAAATCTAAATCCCATTCCCTGATTGTTTTAGGTTTTGGTTATACAAAAAAAAATAGTTAGATGGTAAGATCTTGTAGAAGTTATGTCTTGAAGATTAAATGCATGGATGAAATTGTATGTTGCCTGGGGATACATGTTGGAAGTACTGTGTGCATGCCTATGTTTTGTTTAACAGGCTCGAAACCAATTCAAACATTAAATTCTCATCACTCAATCTCTTTTAGGTTGTGATCTTTAAAGGAATTATGTTTGTATTAACTAAATATTATTTTTAAAAATAATTATAAGTGAAATTAGTGAATGTTTTACTGGGAAGTTAGAAATTACAGTGCAAATGTGACGCAGCGGATTAATCAAAACGATGTAAAACAGTGAATGTAGTAATCGGTGGATTGGAAGATACTGAAATGCCCAAATTCGTTGATCCAAAGATACCGAATTCTAGCTATCCCGAACTCGTTGATCGCGCACGATACCGGGTTCAAAGATCTTCAATTCTTCAAGCGTTGATCAAGCGCACTTGATTCCGCGAATCGGCTTCTACAATCGTTGAATCGAGCGCACTCGTTTATCCGAAAGAGGAGATAGGAGATTACACTCAACTACCAATTTAAATTGAAAGCACAAAGCTAACAAAAGAGAATTTTATTCAATATTCAACAACCTTTACAAATGATTCACACGGCCTATTTATAGGCGTTTTACAACTCACGCAAAGAAAACACAAAATTACAACAACTCCTAAGTCGGCACCGACCTAACAATCTCTGACTTACGACCTTAAAAGTTGCGACCTACGACTTAACAGTACTACAAGGTACACGAATCCACTTAGGTCGGTAACGACCTAACTACATTATTCCATCGACTTACAAACAAGTTACACGACTCAACCAGTAGCGCCTCCAAAGCAGACGACCTAAAACATGCGAGTTACGACATAAGAACCAGACGACTTATCTTTCTACGGTTCAGATTAAAGCGGTATAGACATCTAAGGCCTCAGTCTTCAGCGACTTAACTTAGGTCGGTAACGACCTAAAAACAAACAAGTAACGACTTAAGAAATCAACAGCTGAGATTAAGTCGGCAAACAAGATCTACGGCAACAAGTCTTCAGCGACTTAAAAGATATCAAAGGTAGAGATTAACTCGGCAGAAGAATCAATGGCATCCAGAGCTTTGCGACTTAAAGATAACATAACTCCGCGACCTAAGCCTGTACGACTTAAAACCTCGCGACCTAAGAACCCTGGCATCTGAACCATCTTTATGCGACCTAAGTTCCTACGACCTAACTTAGGTCGAGACATTTTCCTGCGACTTAGTATAGGTCGTTTCATTTTAACCCAGAGCACTTTTAACTCGGTAAGTCGTACTAGCGACCTATCTTCCAATTCGTTAGGTCGTACACGACCTAAAAACGTGTTAGGTCGTCTGAGCGCTTTTCCACTAGGTCGTTGATCTTCACTAAGTCGTTGGAGCGACTTATAGGCTTCGTTAGGTCGGTCGCGACCTATGACTTCAACTTTCCACCTTTCTTCACGAAATATTGACTCCTTAGCTTTAGGTCGGATTCGACCCATCAACATGTTACGACCTACGAGTTTGCTAGGTCGGTCACGACCTAGTACTTGGCCTGCATCAAAATGAAATAGTACAGGGAAATCGACTATCTTAATTTAAATTTTCACCTTTATAATCAGATTCGATTTTGTAAACTATGATTTTTAAGGGTAACATCATGATTTTTAAATTAGTAAATTAAGTGAAATTATAGGATGAACGAAAATTGAGTTTTCATCGATTTCTGGCGATCAAGAGGTTGAGAAGTCTCGGGGTTCTTGTCGAAGCTTGAATGGTGATAGGAGATATGGGGAAAAATGTCTGGTGGAGTTCCTGATCGTCGAGGCGACGTTGCAGGGATGATTTAGTTTTTAACCCTAAATAGCTCGAGCCTGGTAATTTGATCACTGCTTTCTCTCTATGATTTCGAGTTCAATGGGACCAAGGGGAATGGCTTCGTGGATGATCGGAGATGGTGTGGCCGGAGTTGCAGAAGTTCTGGTGATCGAAGTCGTGGTTTCGAGGAAGTTTTCAGTCGATAGTTTGTTTCCAGTTTTGACCTGGGTAGCTCGATCTTGTTTGAGGGATTGTGGTCATGTTTTGGTGGTCGATTTTGGTTGCCACAATGTTGAGTGAAGTGCCGGAAGTACGAACGGAGGCCGGAGCTCTGGTGATCAGTTGTGCACGTGCACGGCAATGTTTCATGTCTGGGTGTTTTGGTTTGTGAGCGACTCGAAGTGGTACTCGAGCAGGAAGTCGATTGACTTGGGGTTGAGCTCGTGTTCGCGTGAGAAGTGTAACAGCAGTTTAAAAAAAAAAAATTAAACTAAGATGTTATATAAAAAAAAGAAGGAAACTCGGGTTTTGGAGATGAAATGCTCGGGTATTAGTTCGGGAAAACCTGTGTTTGTCTCGGGTAGTAATTAGAAGGATTACAAGTTTTTAAGTTTTAATAAAGTCAAATTTTAAAACTAGTTATCTAAAAAACTATTTCCTTTAAATAAAAATTGATTATTTAATGTCTGATTAAATTGAGAAATGTATTTTAAGTTTTAATTAATTTAATTAATTGATCGGGTAATTAAGTAGTTAATTAAAAAGAAAAAGGTGTTTTAATTTTTATATTTAAACTCAAAGCTTTTTAGTTAATGATAATTTAAATCCAAGATTTTTAAGTAAGATTTAAATGATAATTGAGAAGATAGTTAAGAATAAATGATTTACCATTTATTTAATTAATTGATCGGTAATTAAGATTTTAATAATTTACTGAAGTAATTAAAGTGTTATTTTTATTAATTATTGATTAAGAAATTAATTAATTAATTAATGGTTAAGAATAAGTATTAATTAATTAAGAGGTTAATTAATGTGTATTAAGAATTGTTAATAAGATAATTAAGGATAATTAATTAAGTAATCAGAGATAAATCAACTGATAATTAAGGATTAATAAATTTGTTATTAAGTTTTATTAATTTATAATTAAGGTTTATTAATTAATAAATTAAAAGAATAATTAATCTGTAATTAAAGATTAATTAATTTTTTTAAAGATGAATTACCCATTGTAATTAATGAATGTGATTAATTTTAGTTAATTAAAATTCGTAAATTAATTAAAGATAATTACTTGATGTTGATTAAGTATAAATACTTAATGAAATTAATAAGTGTAATTACTGTAAGTAATTAATGTATAATTACAAAATGTAATTAATTAAAATAAATTACTTAATGAGAAGTAATTAAAGAATAATTACTTAGGATAAGTAATTAAGGATTTATTACTTGGTGTAATTAATCAATGGATTAATATAATTAATTAAGGAGTAATTAATTAAGGTACGTAATTATAGGATGATAATTACTGTTTATGATTAATTAAGGTGGATTTATAGAAATGATTAATTAAAGTTTAATGAATTAAGGGTCAATGTAATTAATTAATGGAAGTAATTAATCAAGGATTATTAATTAATGTAATTAATGAAAGTAATTAAAGGTTAATTACTGTTAATGGTTAAGAATAATTAATTTGGGAAATTAATTAAAGGATAATTACTTTATGTAATTAATGAATAATTAATCAAGGATGATTAACATTTAATGAATTAATTAATTAATTAAAGGTTTATAATTTATTAATGATTGATTAAGCAAGATTAGATAATTAATTCTTAAGTAATTAATTTAATTTAAGTTAATTAAATTAATTATAACATAGGGTTAATAATTGTTGCTTATATATGATTGTTGTATAGAATATCTGATTGGGTTGATATCTATTGGATGATATGCTATGATATTCTATTGGATATATCTATGATAAATGTGTGATATTTATCTGTGTTAAATGCTGTGTGAATTCAAGTATTGTATTGAATTAAATTGTTTTAACCTTAAAACAACTTGGACCTAAAAGATGGCGGTTTGGATTTCGATGAGACTGGGATCGGGTTTACAGATTTGGATAACCGAATACCACATCGATCAAAGTTAAACGTTAGGTCGTGAATCTCAAGTGAAGATGAAGATTCAGAGTGCAAGGGTTATTGTCGTTAACTCTGAGGGTGATTCCAAAATGAGTGTAATGAGATAATGCCTTCGGTTTCGTTCGAACCCGGAACGAACTTGTATGGATTGAATGCTTTCAGAACATCGTCAGGTGGACGATGAGCATTCTAAGTGATGTGTTCTGATTAAAGGTAATCGTAGCCTCAAGCCTCATCAACCGGGAATGGCTAAAACAGGGGAGGTGCAGCAAGGTTAGTGGGTAGCACCCAAGTAGGATAAGATTACCCCTGTCTAGAGTCCCTTTTTATTTCGGCTGTGTGGGCGGTTGCTGGCTCCAACCGCGGGGTTTCTTATGCGGGAATTATCCAGTAAGGGATTGTTCCGGCCTTGTGTTGCAGGGGATTGGGCGTGATCCTCGGTACGTTGATCTAGACCACGTACTGTGATGGGCGGTACCCCGGTAGCCCTGCCATTTTATTGAATCCAATCTCCAATAAGTGCCGTACGATTTAGTTGTGCCCAACTATGTTGGAACGTGAGATGTATGCATTCCAGCTATTTCTGTATTTTACTTGAAAACCCTAGACCCTATTATAATATAACTGGATTTCCTATCAAAGTTTTGGTTAGCGTAAGGTAAAAACTTTTCCATGTTTATGTGTGGGAAGTCTTACGTGATACCTTTGTTTTCAAAAGGTTTTGAAGTTAAGCAACTTTAAACCGTTTACTCACACCAGACCCATGTCTGACCCAAGTGTTTATTTTCTGTTTTATAAACTCTTAGGTACTCAAATTTTTACGAGTAGCCAAGGGATTCAGGTTTTCTTTGACGAATTCTGTAATAACCCGAGTTTTTCTAACACGAAAAACCGGACCATTTGGGTAAAAAGAAGAGGTAGAAGAAGAAGAAAAATAGATAGAAGAAGAAAGAACTAAACAAAATCAGAACCTCACAGTCGCAGCGGATAAAATATAATATATAGAACAGATCTTTACACAAAATGAAACTATATCTGTTTATATACAATACATCATCATCAGAGTATATCAATACCATCATCAATATCCAGTCAATCAGTCAATACAACAATCACAGCAGCGGAATAATACAAGTACGAGAAATACGTCTCGAACTCCAGCTCCTCTCCTGAGCTCCATAGCAACCTATCCTGTAAAATACTCGGTCTGACCCGAGCATTATAATAAAATAACACCCGAGTCAGTCTGGAATACCAGCGCATCATAAATACATCCAAACTGATTATTAAAGTTTCAAAAATCCTTTGAAACAAAAGCATCTCGTAAGACCACGCCACAAATAAACATGTCGGGTTTTTACCTTACGATAGCTAAAACACTTTTATATTAAAATCCTCTAATATTATAATAGTGTCTATAGAAAGTAAAATAGAATCTAGCTGAAATGCTTGCATCTCACATTTCAACAATAGTTGGGCACAATCAAAACCGTATAGGCACATAGGGAGAATGGATTTCCAACGAATGACTAGGCACTGGGGTACCACCTATCACAGTACGTGGCCTAGATCACCGTACCGAGGAGTACGCCCGCTCCCCTGCAACACAAGGCCGGAACCATCCCTTACTGGATGATCCCGAATAAAATCACCCCACGGTTGGGATCAGCAACCGCACCACTAAGCCGAAATAAAAAGGGACATCTAGACAGGGATGACCTTACCCTCCAGTGGGAGCTACCCACGAAGCCTTGCTGCATAACCCCTGATTTTCAGTCATTCCCGGTTGATGAGGTTCGAGGCTAAACGATACCTTTTAGAGAACATATCCCTTAGAATGCCCATCGTCCGCTGACGATGTTTCGCAAGCATTCGTCCATACAAGTCCGTCCTGGGTTTGAACGGAACCGAAGGCACTACTCCTACTACATCCATTTTGGAAATATCCTCAGGATTAGTAGCGACTAGCCCTTGCACTTTACTGCTCCATCTTCGACTCCGAAATCGTTACACGAAACGTACAAACCGGATCGAAGTGGTATTCGAATCTCCAGACCTAGAATCCCGGTATACGGAAACTCGATCCCGGTCTCTTCGAAACGATCAGCGCATTAGCCAATATTGATAGTCGGTGATTTAACTATCAATTAATGTTCACAAACATCCATACACATCCATCACACAATAAAAAATCTCCATATTATTTATTTTCTTCTAATATCTTTCAAAGATATATTTTCACATTTTCAAAACTCATTTGGAAACAATTTTCCAAACTCTTCCTTTACAAGGTAAATCTTTTACCCTTTATTCCCATCGGGAATAACCAAGTATAAAACAATTTGCATTTAAAACAGTTAAAATACTTTATACTGAAATATACTTTAAAATATGAAAATTACTTCTATTTATTTACTCAAAATATAAATTTAAAATATGTGAAGAAAACTAGTTATTAACACATAAACTTTGATTTAAAAATAAGGGTTTTAGTTTAACTAAATTCAAAATAGCGTTATAAGAAGAAAAATACTAACTTTAACAGCTTAAGCTAAAACCAACTTTTAAATAAATCCATTTGTAAAATAATTGCTAATATACTCCCAAATTATTACGGTATTAAAATTATAAATTTATTCCTTTAAAAATAACGATTTCTTAAAAATACTTTTAAAACGATTTAAAACTTAACCTTAGTTAAAATAAAATCTTTTTATAAACATTTACTTGGTTTTCCCAGGGAAACACTTTCCATTTAAACATTTCAAAGAGTTCTTTCATATAAATCCACTAATTTATTTCAAGTCCATTATGTTTTCAACATAAATTCCCAAATCCCATATTTAACTATGACTTCATCCGAAGTTCATACCCAATTTCCCATATCCGGAAATTCATTTTTAATTCATAGTTTAAAACATTTTGGTGAATTTTTAATGGAAGCCAAATTTCCAATTCACTTAATTAAATTCCAATGAAATACGGCATTTCAAAAAAATTATATTTTTCATTTGAACTTGTTAATTTATATTCGGAAACTCCATTTTAACATATTTTTAATTTCCGGATAACATTAGTCATTATTAAAATAAACACCGTTATTTTAAACAATTTATAACTTCATAAATTTAATCTCCAGAAAATTATACTTTCCATTTACCCATTTCATAAACTTCCCATTATATTCAAAATCCCAATTTAGCCCAATTTACATTTTTCCTTTCAAATCCGATTTCAAATTTTATTCTTTGAAATTCTAAATTTAACAATTCATTTTATTTCGTAAAAACACTTTTTAGCCATTTATAATTTAATTCTGTGATTACAATTTATACCACAATGTCACAGAACAACTAAATTTCCAGATTTATCAATCACATCATATAAACAGGTACCACTATCAATTATAAAATAATTGCTACATTGTGAGGAATCCAGTTGGATCCCTCCAACCTATTTCTCCCTGCATCACAGATATTAGCACATCGCAATATAAATATCAATCCAGACTGATAATCACAGATATAATCAACCATTCACATAGATATTTAAATATCAACTATTTATAATGTCTAGCATCCAGATGTGAGTGAGAATAACTCACTTTGAGTTCGGCGAGTGTTCGAAATTCAAATTAAACCGGACGACGTCCGATTTAACCCAAATTCCTACTTGCCCGGAATGAATCTAGATCTGCACCATCTCGTAGTGTCCGTCTCAGCGATTCCAACGCCACGAATTTTATCGAAATCTGATATCGTACAGACAAGATATTAATTTTCGAAGTTTGACAATTTGAAAACAAATTTCCTTTTTCTTTTATTTATTACCCAAAAATATATGGCCCGCCTCCCTCCTTCTCACGCAAATATGAACAGAGAAAACGAACCCATACATCGCGCGCCTAGGGTTCGCAACCGCAACCTCCTCGATCGACGAAAAATCGATCTGCCACCACCACGAAGACCGCCGCACTCCACTCCCCTTACGGCCCAAACGCGCCACCGTCCGGTCAACCCAATCACGTGCGAAACGAACTCGAACGGCCGGCCTTCCCCACGCGATATCTCCCTCCACGCGACGCCAAACTCCATCATAACCGTCCATCGAGAAGAACTCGCCACCCCCTACGTTTTCCCAGAAGAATGTTTCCAAAATCATAGCGTGGATTGATCAAAATTTTGGAATGAAATGAGAGCGTTCTCAGCCATCAAATGATAATGGAGGCGGCCGGCTGAATAGGGTTAGGGTTTAAGGATATAAGTGTCAATATATATATATTTAATATTATTAAATTAATAAAATATCTCAATTTTATCGTCCAAGCAAACGAACTCCAATTCTCACATTCCGACAGGCTACCCTGGGGTTCTTCTGCGTTCCGGACACGATGGAACAGGTTCCGTAAGCTAATTTGATCGTATGCACAAGATACGGAACTAAACGATCAATTGAAAATTTAATCGGTTAAATCGATTTCTAGGCGTTTCGAGCTGCCACGGTCAAACGACAACTCCGATTGCTACGAAAATTGAAATCCGATAATAATTAACTATTACGGATCCAATGGAACTAGTTTCGTCGAATTCCGAGACTGCGCCCCGGAAGGCTATTTTAACTCGTCTGTTAAATCAGGCGATTTCTGAAAATCGTCGAAAACGCTTAAAATTTCACTTTTAGCATTTTAATAACTTATCAATAAATCATATAAAATTTATAAACACATTAAAAATCATTCTGGATCATTTCAGAACAAAATCTGATTAAATTGCATTTTAATAATATTAAATTCATTTTTAAATTAATATAAAATCCCAAATAATAATTTATCGACTTTAAAATCCTTCTAAAATTCCAATAATATTATTTAAAACCAATTGAGCTTAGAAATACATTTAAACACCATTTTATAGCTATTTACACCCAAATCCACCTTTTTATCCTAATCCCGAATATTTAATTATTATTTTTCCATTAATCAAATTCAACCAGAATTGCTATAAATTAAAATTATAGCTCATTTTCATTGATTGAACCCAAATCCATTCATTTCAAAAACAATTAAGGATCCACATTAAACATTTAAAACGAATTAAATGTCCAAAAATCTAGCAGCCAAAATCTGGGATGTTACAAATTCTGAAGGAGCAATGGAGCAGGAGGCTTCAGCGTTTGTAGATATATAGGTGGTTCCGCTGTGTTTATCTCTGAGTCATTTGTTAAGTTGTATCTGAGTTGTAATGACTAGACAGGTGTTTATAACTGTCTAGTATGTGTTGTATAAGCTGTGTAACTCTGATAGTCGTTGTATATTATGTAATACTTATGTGATTAATATAATTTATTCGTACCGCTGTTGAGATTCTAGTGTTGTTCTTTCTTTCTTCTCTATCTTTTCTCTTTTCTATCCCTTTCTTTCTTCATGATGATGTGACTTTCTGTGGTGAAAAAGTCGGGTCGTCACAGTTGGTATCAGAACGCTATGTTGAGTGAATACCTAGGCTTTGGAGTGAATTCTTTCTTGAGAGAGCGTATTTGTAATTTTGCCTATATATATATATATATATATATTCTACCTATTTGTTGGGTTACCTGTTCGGTTTTTCCAATATAAGATATAAAGGTAGATAGGGTGGTGGTATGTGTAACACGACTACCAATGGTTGGAGTTTGATTGTTCGAGGTTGGAAGTGTATCTGTCGAGACTATAGACCTAATACCGTCTCGAGTGAGCTGTGCTATGGTGTAAGGATTTCATTGATCTCTGAAGGAAACCTGTTAAGGTTCGGAGTCCATCATTGTAGTGTAAATTTGATCGCGCTCGTGTGAGCAGATTTTTGAGAGTTTGGATCTGTCGGCTGGCAGAAGCAAGTGATGGTATCTTGGCAACTTCAGAAAGAAGCAACTGCATGATGAGACGCAGTGACTATAGATGTCTCCGAAAATGTTTTCTTTTGGAGTAAGTTTAAGGAAGTGTGTCTGCTTCGGTGTTGTGGCTGAGTTCAGCAGGGTGTTGAGTTTGGTTTGAGGTCCGAGTTTCTCAAGAAGATTTGGATAGGAAGTCTTGGCATCTGTGTCAGTAGTACATCTCGGAGTGTTTTGTGTTCCAGTAGGAAGATCTTTTGGCTTAGCAGTTTTCTAGAGGAAGAATTCGGAAGCAGTAGAGTGGATCCATTTCTTCGATGGATTGGTCAGGAATAAGTTGTTCTGATTGGTAAAGAGAGAGCAGTTTCTTTGGAATTAGGCTGGGTGGATCGCAAAAGTGACTTGCGATAGTTTGAGTGTTCTCTTGTGTTATCATAAATTTTTGGGATGTCTTCAGTGAAGTCAGAAGTTTGTCTGCATTTGAGATTGAGTTTTCTTATCGACTAGGATTCCGGAAGTGGAATTGGTGGTTCAGCTAGTTGAAGGTTGATTCCTAGAGATAGAGTTTGGTGAAGCAGCTCAGTATTTCATGGAACTTCTGAGTTTTCTTTTTATGGATCTGTTGAACCATATTTCCAGGATATGTTGTCTCGTCTGTGCTCGAGTTCATCGACGGCATTTTCATCTTCTCCAGATCAGAGTTGTGCAGCGGAAGCAAGATTGCAGCTGTTCTAGAAGGGAAGCAACCGGAAGTTGCAGTGTTTGGATTAGAGGGTTCCTACAGGAAATTTTCTAGATCTGAAGGTCAACTTGGCAGTGCATCTATTTTGTCTTTTCCGGATAGGAGAAGTAAGTTGTAGTCTTCTGATGTTGGTGGAGTAGAGTTTGTGTTCTGGATTTTTGGTAAATCTTGAAGGATCATTTTGTTGAGTTGTTTTTGATCCAGTTTGTTTCTAGAAGCATCAGTGAAGGTTGGGCTGATCGGAATGGATGTAGGCAGCCCAGGATCGTTAGAAGAGTTCTGTGGATAAGAAACGGAGGAATTTGGAATTTGGAATTCGGAGTTGGAGACTTCGTTGTTGATGAGTTTTTCTCCGGTAAAAGGGAGCAATAAGAGTGGGTAAGACTGGAAGGTTAACTCCAAGGTGTATTGGATTTTTCTGTATTCTTGAAGGATAAGTTTTGATCTACAGGATTGATTTGCCAATTTGGATAACTGGGATTCGGTGTATCTCGCGTATCTTTGAGGAAGTACGTGTATGGTTCATCATTGGCTTTGGAACCAGCAATTCAAGGAGGTTTGGTTGTTGAGTCAGACTCGTCTGTAGTCTGATATCCTGTTTAGTTTTGTAGATCTAGATGAGTAGGAGCTTAGTAGCTCAATAGTATAGCTAGTTTGGATTCAGTAGAGCGAGTATCCCGGTATCTGTACCTGGGAAACTCGGGGAATTTTAGGAAGCTTATCCGGGATCTTTGTCCGGATAGCTAGAATTGTTTTTTTGATTTAATTGTTTGTTTGAATGAAATTGTTTGTTTGTTGTGTTGGCTGATATGTATGCTAAAATTGTTTGAAAATTTTTGAAATAAAATAAAATTTTGGATTATCTTTTATTTTAAATTTCGAGGACGAATTCTTTTAAGGGGGGAGGAATGAGATATCCCGGAATTTCGGGGAATTTAAAATGTGATAATCTTTTAAATTAATTATTAAAAATTGTTAAAATTGTTGTTTTCAAAACAATTAAATAATGAGTTGTTTTTAAATATAGTTATAAATAAATTCTTAAATGAAATAATTAGTTAATAATTTAATTTGTGTTATTTAGAAATAGATTTTTAATAGACTTATTATTTTCTAATTTAATAAGTGTTGTTTAAATGTATATATATATGTGTATATTTAAATTGATTTTAAATGGGATAATTATTTACAATTAATAATGTGTTTGTTTAAATTTAATATATATATTTATTTGAATTGATTTTTAATTTGGATTTTAAATTGACTTTGAATTTGAATTTAAAATTTTAATTTAAAGGAATATATTTATCTTAAATAAAAAATAAAAATATAGTTTGGATTTAAAATATATGAATAAAGTTTTTATTAAAAAATATGATTTGTTTTATATTTTTCTCTTTAAAGAAATTTGTTTATAGAAATTTGGAAGAGTATTTATTTAATAGGAATAAATACAAAAGCTTTTAAAATTAGCATTTAAAAATAAGTTTAAAATAATTTTTATGATTTTTATTTAAATCATAATTGGTTTATATTCTATTTTCTTTTAAAGATTGTATTTACATAAGGTTTAGAAAAGTATTTATAAATTAAGAAATGTATTAATCAATTAGGAAATTAATAATAAAAGCTTTTAAAATCTTTTAAAAATAATATAAAAATGCTTAATTACAAGTGTTAGCCTCTAAATCTCCTTAATAACATGTGTAAGATAATTAAGTATGGTAGATGACAAGTGTCATCTTTTATTTTTATTTTCTTTAAACTTTAATAAATCACCATTAAATCTATATAAACATCTATTTTCTTTCTTCACTTATTTTTCCTATTTTCTCATTTTAAAAGGAAGAAACTCAAACCTGTAAATAATTCTCAAAACAGATCGAACTAAAAATCTGTAAAACATTTATCAATCCACAAGAAAAAAATCAAAACAAACTCAAGTTCAAATTCCCAAACCTGTAAACATTTAAATCCTATAAACCAATTCAAGTTGAAACCAAGGAGATACTTCAGTTTCAAGCATTTTTCAAATTCCAGTTTCAAAGATCTCAGCATTCCAGTCTTTTCCCAAAAGTTCAAAGCTATTTCAAACCTTATCTGCATTTTCTAAGGTGATTAAACATTTTCATAAAAATTTAAGTAATGTAAATCTGTTATATGTGAACTGTATAGATTTATTATGTTTGCATGTCTATATAGGTGATTATAGTAAAAAAAAATCAGAGAATCTCAGTTTTAAAACTTCTGTTCAACATCAAACAAAAATTAGCAAGTTTAAACATTGTTGGATGATCTGATGTATGTTGAAATACTTAAATCTATGATGTGATATAATGCTTGCATGTGGTTTAGATTTAAATTAAATGAATATATGTAAATGTATGTGTGCATGTTTGAAACAGGGATATACCCTTTGTTGTTTTACAGGTTCAAAACCTTTCTCAAATCTAAATCCCATTCCCTGATTGTTTTAGGTTTTGGTTATAAAAAAAATAGTTAGATGGTAAGATCTTGTAGAAGTTATGTCTTGAAGATTAAATGCATGGATGAAATTGTATTTTGCCTGGGGATACATGTTGGAAGTACTGTGTGCATGCCTCTGTTTTGTTTAACAGGCTCGAAACCAATTCAAACATTAAATTCTCATCACTCAATCTCTTTTAGGTTGTGATCTTTAAAGGAATTATGTTTGTATTAACTAAATATTATTTTTAAAAATAATTATAAGTGAAATTAGTGAATGTTTTACTGGGAAGTTAGAAATTATAGTGCAAATGAAATAGTACAGGGAAATCGACTATCTTAATTTAAATTTTCACCTTTATAATCAGATTCGATTTTGTAAACTATGATTTTTAAGGGTAACATCATGATTTTTAAATTAGTAAATTAAGTGAAATTATAGGATGAACGAAAATTGAGTTTTCATCGATTTCTGGCGATCAAGAGGTTGAGAAGTCTCGGGGTTCTTGTCGAAGCTTGAATGGTGATAGGAGATATGGGGAAAAATGTCTGGTGGAGTTCCTGATCGTCGAGGCGACGTTGCGGGGATGATTTAGTTTTTAACCCTAAATAGCTCGAGCCTGGTAATTTGATCACTGCTTCCTCTCTATGATTTCGAGTTCAATGGGACCAAGGGGAATGGCTTCGTGGATGATCGGAGATGGTGTGGCCAGAGTTGCAGAAGTTCTGGTGATCAACGTCGTGGTTTCGAGGAAGTTTTCAGGCGATAGTTTGTTTCCAGTTTTGACCTGGGTAGCTCGATCTTGTTTGAGGGATCGTGGTCATGTTTTGGTGGTCGATTTTGGTTGCCGCAATGCTGAGTGAAGTGCCGGAAGTACGAATGGAGGCCGGAGCTCTGGTGATCAGTTGTGCACGTGCACGGCAATGTTTCGTGTCTGGGTGTTTTGGTTTGTGAGCGACTCGAAGTGGTACTCGTGCAGGAAGTCGATTGACTCGAGGTTGAGCTCGTGTTCTAGTGAGAAGTGTAACAGCAGTTTTTAAAAAAAAATAAACTAAGATGTTATATAAAAAAAAGAAGGAAACTCGGGTTTTAGAGATGAAATGCTCGGGTATTAGTTCGGGAAAACCTGTGTTTGTCTCGGGTAATAATTAGAAGGATTACAAGTTTTTTTTTGGCATAGCCAGCGGGGTTAATTGGGCCCCTACCAGTTTATTGCACGAACAATAAATGTTACAACAGAAACACAGAGAAAACAAAGAAAGGAAACAACAAGAATCTAAAAAAATAAAAAGAGAAGCATCAGGCTCATTCCCAGATAAGCAACTGATCAGGAGTGAACACAGTTTGACAACACTGCAGATGACTTGAAATACCCATCCTGACTTCTTGCCAAAGCTCCTCCCATTCCTTTCTTTTATTTTTAAAATAAATTGCATTTCTTTCTCCCCATATGACAGTCATATATATTTTCATACAGACAGTTAGCAATCTACCCACCAGGATTACAAGTTTTTAAGTTTTAATAAAGTCAAATTTTAAAACTAGTTACCTTAAAAACTATTTCCTTTAAATAATAATTGATTATTTAATGTCTGATTAAATTGAGAAATGTATTTTAAGTTTTAATTAATTTAATTAATTGATCGGGTAATTAAGTAGTTAATTAAAAAGAAAAAGGTGTTTTAATTTTTATATTTAAACTCAAAGCTTTTTAGTTAATGATAATTTAAATCCAAGATTTTTAAGTAAGATTTAAATGATAATTGAGAAGATAGTTAAGAATAAATGATTTACCATTTATTTAATTAATTGATCGGTAATTAAGATTTTAATAATTTAATGAAGTAATTAAAGTGTTATTTTTATTAATTATTGATTAAGAAATTAATTAATTAATGGTTAAGAATAAGTATTAATTGATTAAGAGGTTAATTAATGTGTATTAAGAATTGTTAATAAGATAATTAAGGATAATTAATTAATTAAGTAATCAGAGATAAATCAACTGATAATTAAGGATTAATAAATTTGTTATTAAGTTTTATTAATTGATAATTAAGGTTTATTAATTAATAAATTAAAAGAATAATTAATCTGTAATTAAAGATTAATTAATTTGTTTAAAGATGAATTACCCATTGTAATTAATGAATGTGATTAATTTTAGTTAATTAAAATTCATAAATTAATTAAAGATAATCACTTGATGTTGATTAAGTATAAATACTTAATGAAATTAATAAGTGTAATTACTGTAAGTAATTAATGTATAATTACAAAATGTAATTAATTAAAAGAAATTACTTAATGAGAAGTAATTAAAGAATAATTACTTAGGAGAAGTAATTAAGGATTTATTACTTGGTGTAATTAATCAATGGATTAATATAATTAATTAAGGAGTAATTAATTAAGGTACGTAATTATAGGATGATAATTACTGTTTATGATTAATTAAGGTGGATTTATAGAAATGATTAATTAAAGTTTAATTAGTTAAGGGTCAATGTAATTAATTATAGTTAATTAATTAATGGAAGTAATTAATCAAGGATTATTAATTAATGTAATTAATGAAAGTAATTAAAGGTTAATTACTATTAATGGTTAAGAATAATTAATTTGGGAAATTAATTAAAGGATAATTACTTTATGTAATTAATGAATAATTAATCAAGGATGATTAATATTTAATGAATTAATTAATTAATTAAAGGTTTATAATTTATTAATGATTGATTAAGCAAGATTAGATAATTAATTCTTAAGTAATTAATTTAATTAAGTTAATTAAATTAATTATAACATAGGGTTAATAATTGTTGCTTATATATGATTGTTGTATAGAATATCTGATTGGGTTGATATCTATTGGATGATATGCTATGATATTATGTTGGATATATCTATGATAAATGTGTGATATTTATCTGTGTTAAATGCTGTGTGAATTCAAGTATTGAATTGAATTAAATTGTTTTAACCTTAAAACAACTTGGACCTAAAAGATGGCGGTTTGGATTTCGATGAGACCGGGATCGGGTTTACAGATTTGGATAACTGAATACCACATCGATCCAAGTTAAACGTTAGGTCGTGAATCTCAAGTGAAGATGAAGATTCAGAGTGCAAGGGTTATTGTCGTTAACTCTGAGGGTGATTCCAAAATGAGTGTAATGAGATATTGCCTTCGGTTTCGTTCGAACCCGGAACGAACTTGTATGGATTGAATGCTTTCAGAACATCGTCAGGTGGACGATGACCATTCTAAGTGATGTGTTCTGATTAAAGGTAATCGTAGCCTCAAGCCTCATCAACCGGAAATGGCTAAAACAGGGGAGGTGCAGCAAGGTTAGTGGGTAGCACCCAAGTAGGATAAGATTACCCCTGTCTAGAGTCCCTTTTTATTTCGGCTGTGTGGGCGGTTGCTGGCTCCAAGCGCGGAGTTTCTTATGCGGGAATTATCCAGTAAGGGATGGTTCCGGCCTTGTGTTGCAGGGGATTGGGCGTGATCCTCGGTACGTTGATCTAGACCACGTACTGTGACGGGCGGTACCCCGGTAGCCCTGCCATTGTATGGAATCCAATCTCCAATAAGTGCCGTACGATTTAGTTGTGCCCAACTATGTTGGAACGTGAGATGTAAGCATTCCAGCTATTTCTGTATTTTACTTGAAAACCCTAGACCCTATTATAATATAACTGGATTTCCTATCAAAGTTTTGGTTAGCATAAGGTAAAAACTTTTCCATGTTTATGTGTGGGAAGTCTTACGTGATACCTTTGTTTTCAAAAGGTTTTGAAGTTAAGCAACTTTAAACCGTTTACTCACACCAGACCCATGTCTGACCCAAGTGTTTATTTTCTATTTTATGAACTCTTGGGTACTCAAATTTTTACGAGTAGCCAAGGGATTCAGGTTTGCTTTGATGAATTCTGAAGGAGCAATGGAGCAGGAGGCTTCAGCGTTTGTAGATATATAGGTGGTTCCGCTGTGTTTATCTCTGAGTCATTTGTTAAGTTGTATTTGAGTTGTAATGACTAGACAGGTGTTTATAATTGTCTAGTATGTGTTGTATAAGCTGTGTAACTCTGATAGTCGTTGTATATTATGTAAAAATTATGTGATTAATATAATTTATTCGTTCCGCTGTTGAGATTCTAGTGTTGTTCTTTCTTTCTTCTCTATCTTTTCTCTTTTCTATCCCTTTCTTTCTTCATGATGATGTGACTTTCTGTGGTGAAAAAGTCGGGTCGTCACATTATCCAATCTAGTTCTGGTAAATAAATCAAATTGGAAATGGAGGGCTTGCATTGACTACACGAATTTGAACAAAGCATGTCTGAAAGAGTGTTTTCCATTGTCGCGAATATACCAGTTAGTAGATGCCACAAGCGGACATAAATTGTTGTCTCTCATTGATTCCTATTCAGGGTACAATCAAATACCAATGTTCAAACCAAATGAGGAGCACACTAGCTTCATAACTGAGTAGGGGATTTATTGTTACAAGGCAAGGACATTAGGGTTAAAAATGCAGGGGCAACATATCAAAGATTTGTCAAACGAATGTTTAAGGAGCAAATCGACTGGAACATGGAAGTTTATGTGGACGATTTGCTGGAAAAGTCTGGCGAACCCGAAAATCATCTTAAAGTTTGGAAGAGATGTTCAAGGTATTGCGAAAATATCAAATGAAACTAATCCCACAAAAGTGTTCTTTTGGAGTCCATTCTGGAAAGTTTTTAGGCTACCTTGTAATTGCCCAAGAGATTGAAGCTAGTCCACACCAAATTCAATCCATTAAGGATATGGCCGAACCTAATACTAGCAAGGAAGTGATAACTTCAACAAAACTCTACAGCGGAATAAAATCAAATACGAGTAATACGTCTTCACCATCCAGCTCGTCTCCTGAGCTCCATAGCATCCTAACCTGAACCTATAATACTCGGTCTGACCCGAGCATTATAATAAAATAACACCCGAGTCAGTCTGGAAAACCAGCGTGAGAAACACACTCAATTTGAATTATTAAAGTTTTCAAAATCCTTTGAAAATCATAGGTATCACATAAGACCACGCCACACAAAAACACGACGGGTTTTTACCTTACGATAACCAAAACGTTTCATATCAAATCCTCTTATATTATAATAGTGTCTAAGTACAAATACTTATTCAAATAGCTGAAATGCTTGCATCTCACATTTCTGCATAGTTGGGCACAATCAAAACCATACGACAATTATTGGAGAATGGATTACAAATGAATGACTAGGTACTGGGGTATCACCTGTCACAGTACATGTCTAGAAACAATGTACGGAGGACCACGCTGAGATCCCCTACCACACAAGGTCGGACTTCCCTAACCTAGATACACCGAATATGCTATCACCCCGGGTGTTCCCACCCTTTATCGAGCTCCTTCCACAAATCGTAGTAATAATAGCATCTTAGGGTATCTAGAAAGGTGATAAACATACCCTAATTGGGTGCTACCCACTTAGCCTTGCTGCATCTCCCCTGCTTTTCAGTCATTCTCGGTTAATGAGGCTAGAGGCTACGATTAGCCCTTGCACTTCGTTGCTCCATCTTCGACTCCATGCTCTTGTCTTCATTTTGAAAACGTACTCGTTGGATAGAAGTGGTTTTCGGATAATAAATCCGATCACGATCTCTTCGAAACAACGTTCGCTATTTCCGGTAAACTCAACCCCGATTCTTTAGGAAGTAAACAGACGAAGATAAGATCAGAGATCACATCCTAACCATTAGTGGATGCATTTCCTTATCGTCGTCCTAGAAGAATGAAACGAGTTTACACGTACTGTATAGCACCTCGAACGGTAACTGTACCATATAATTCCCGTATTTCTCTTAGATATTTCCAAAGTTATATTTATGTAAAGATTTTGATGGTCGATTATTTAACTATCAAATAAACAATCAATTCAACCAAATACTTCATTTTCAATGAAAAACACCAAGTCTTGTTTAATTTAAATTTTAAATAAATTAAATCTCTTTATCAAGGTTATGCAATTATCTTATCGAATTCGGTATGTTCACAAAGTATCTTTTTCCAAAAATATTTGAAAACCCTTTTAAAATAATATGGAAAATACCACTGCGATATCAAACCATGGATTAACAGTTCAATGGTTACGTTTCTATCCCAGAGAAATCCAAGACTTAACTGCAGGCACTCACTGCCTCCAATTACGCCATGTGAGTATACCATTTACTTCCCAATACTTTATTTAAAAATTATCTCAAAATAATGCTCATAAGTTTCTCATATAAATTTCCAAGTTTGATCTAGGAAAATATACTTAAATAAAGGTTATTATACAAAGCCATATTAATATTTAATAATTTATCTTTAAATATTAATGCTGACTAATTTCTTTAATAATAAATAATAATAAATCTTTAACAATCTTTATAAGGTAGCTAATTAATATTTAAATATGCTTTAAACAATTTAAAATAATTAAATAACTGATTTCCAAAATATTTTTAACACCTTTAAAGCTACTTAGTTAATAATTAAAATCTTCTTTTCAAAACAAGCCCAATTCCTCGATTCTAATTTCACTTCATAAATTTGGAAATCTTACTTGAGTCCAGTATAACCAATTTTATACTTATTTCCAAATTTCATTTCTATCCTTCCATTCTATAAAAACCTCGATTTTCAAAACTTTTCACATTTAAACAAGTAGTGCTTAAGGATTTATTATTTAAAAATCCTTTTATATATATTTCATTCCAAAATCCCTGTTCACAATCTTCCGAAATATTTAAATACAAATTCGAAACTTTTTATTTTATCCAATTAGTTTATCCAAAACTCTATATAAATATTTTACTTCAAAATCCCTATTTACATTTCTTTATCAATCCAAATCCTTATTTTATTGGTATTTAAAAATACCAAAATCCAGGCTAAAACCGTCATAGCATTCAATCAATTTAAATCACACAATAACATGTCATAGATTATTCCAACAAAACATATATCACCATATATGAAATAAAAATTAAACATTTTTTAGGAATCCAGTTGGATCCCTCCAACCAGTTTCCCTGCATCCACAAATGTTAGCTCAACATAAAAATACGAATTCCGCTTCGAGGCGGAATATCGTGGTATATAGGGTCATCCCCTATTACGTGGGGCGCATAGGGTCTCATCCGCTATATATATGCGGGAATATCAATCACTCCAATATATATATATATACTACTATATATAATATCACATTCAACTTACAAAAATTTATCAATTCAACCAATCGATCATCTATTAATTTTAACTATTTAAAATTAATACCAGTAGTCCAAAATTGAGTGAGATTAACTCACCTTGAGTTTTAATTCGCCAACGTTAAAATTTTAAATTAAATCGAGCAGGTTTGATTTAACCTAAAATTTTAAATCATCCCAAACATCTCCAGATCTATTCCAAAATGTAGTGCTCATCGCCACGATCCCGTCGCCGCTTGTTTCGTCCAATTCTGACAATGTATGAAAAAGATAGGCTATTTTAAAGTTTGAATATAATTTATAATAATAATTTCTTTTCTTTTCTTTTCTTTTTCTTTTTTTTATACCAAAATGAATCTCGGCTGTTGATTTCAAACTCATAGATCCAGGTCGCACTCATCTTCTTCTCTCATCTTCGCGTACGCTCTTCCAGCAAGAACGAACCCACCACGCCATTCCATTTCGACTTGCCGCACACCACCCAGTCGATCGTACATCGATCGAAGACCACTGGCCTGGAGCCTTGGCCGAGCTCTACCATCGCACCGAATCCCATCGACTCCAGTTACATAATTTCGCCGCAATCATCCTTCGAACAGTGAGAGCACATGGATCTTTTGCACCTCTTACGCCACATGAAAACTCATCATCACCGCATGGATGGGGAGCTCCCGTCAAGCTCTTCGATTATCGTTTAGGAAGATTTTGTTAATACTCGATGGATTAATCAGAAATTGAGGGGAAGGGAAGGTTAATTTTGGCCATTGAATTCTAACTGGCGGCTCCATTAGAAAGCTAGGTGTAACGACCCGCCATTTTGGACTATTCGCGTCCATTATAAGTGTATAGGTAGACACTCATGCCGGAGTTGAATTGCTCAAAATACCGCGTTGTTAATTTAAATTTGGCAAAACTGAACATATACAGTAAATAAATAATCACAGATCACAGACACAGAGTAATAAGTGCAGCGGAAATAAAAGAGATAGTAGTTCATGAAGCTACTATATGAATATATAAAATACATCAGAGTTTACAACAGAAGAGTAATACGATACATCAGAGTTAAACCAGATACAACGGAAGAGTAACACGATACATCAGATACAAATCAGAATGCATCACTGGAATCATCGAATACTGAAAGCAGAATAGATGGCTGGATCTTCAAGCAAAGCTCCAACTCCAAAGGTAAGTCTCGAATACTGGTACACTCAGTCTGACCCGAGCGTAAAGCAAAACACAAAACACTCAAGTCAGGATTAACATTCTTATATCAATAAATCCAACTCAAGTGAAATAGCAATTGAAATACAAGTAACTCAAAGGATGTTTGGAATAACCATCCTTTAAGGATCCGTTAAACTATCTACTAGGTAGTAATATACGCTAAGTAGATAATGTCTATCAGTAATAATAAGATATCAAAATAGCGTTAAGTCATGGCCCATTCCACCCTTAACACATTTTTATTCCCAATAGCATATACAAGACCGTAGTTTCCCCAAAACCAAAAGTCACCAGAGGGCAATCCATATACTAAAGGTACAAATCAAAATCGTAGTGGTCGCGCATAAATGGAATACAAGTATGACAAGGCACATGAGGCAATACCCAAGGTAGTGATACTACCGTTCGCCTGATCCGGACTGGTGAGAACGCAACGCCGCAGCGCCCGCAACACCGTGAAACAACACTCCCAAAATCAAGGGTGCACCAATCGACAACAAGTAATAAGTAGTTCGAAGAAGTGTGTCCACTTGAGGTAGCTAATCCTCCATTGGCCCGGCACAGCTCCTGTTTTAGTCATTTCCAATTTGACACAAGTGTCAAGGCTATCCATTATCGTTCTCTTTCTTCAGTCAACACGTACATCATTCCAACCACTTCATTCTGGATCATCACTCCGCGCATAGTTATTAAAGTGGTTTTCGGTTTAGATAGAGAGTATATCCATAACCTAATTCCGGTCTCTTTAATAACTTCCGTAATCATTTCACCGATTGGTCGTTTATTCATTTCAAAACCAAATCAATTTCAATTTCAATTTCAATTCGTAAATCAACATTTCATTTGTCTTTCGAAATCAATTTCCAAAATTTACGGTTCAAAACTTCCAAATTCACAATTTCAAAATCTTATAATTCAATTTCAATTTCTATTTAAAACAATCCAAATATTGATTCAAGTTCGAATACAAGTTTCATTTCGAAAACATTAAATAAATTTAATAAATCATTCAAATCGAATTTAAATTCATTTATCGATTTCATTCAATATTCATTAAGTAAATTTTCCATTCAAAACAATTTCTATTAAATTTCCAATTCATTAAATCCATTATTTAAATTCAACTTCCTAAAATCAAAACTTACAATTTGAATTAGATCAATTTGTCAAATCAATTCTTTCAATTACAAGTCTTACATTAATTCCAAAAGTATCACATTTCATTTCTTGTTAAAGAAATTCAATCTCACTTATTTACTTCCTTAAATTATTTTCCAAAAATTACTTAATAAAGAAAACTCAATTTCAATTATTTACGAAGTAAAATTCACTTATTCAAAAGTTCAATTTTCTTATTAAAGAATTTCAATTCAATTTAATCATTAAATAATTCAATCTTATTTAATTATTAAATAATTCAAAACTTAATATTTAAATAATTTCAAAGTTTAATAATTTCAAACTTAATTATAATTTCAAACTTAATTATCAATTCATTTCAAACTTAATTCAATCGTTTCTCAAATTAAACAACATTCTCCATCAATTTCATTGTTAACATTTTGTTTCAGATTTTTAAATATTAACATTTTCCTTTCATTACAATTCAAATTTCAACTTCATTTCAAAACCATATTATTTATTCAAATAAAATCTTCGTTTATTTTTAAAATCGAATTATTTGACCAATCGGTTTTATTTAATTTTCTATCCTAGTTCAAAGTTTAATTTGGGTATTTATCATTTCAACCCGATTCCAATTCAATTCAAAATCATAGCATAATAAAGGGAACTTGCAGTGTGATAACCGGGATGGTGTCAAAGTAAATAAACAAGCAATAACAACAACCAATATCAATCCAATATTCAATTCAAATAATCCCGAAATAACCGTATTAATTCGCATTGTTATTTGTGCGAATTAATATAATTATTTCTAGAATCTACACTATCATTTCATGTAGATTAAAGATTATTACATTACGGTTCTTCACTTGTCATCTATTTACAATTTCATACATCATCAATTTAACAACATACATTCAGTGGTTCAAAGTGTAATTAAACAAATCCTACGTGTCAATAAATTTAACAGTTAAAGGGGTCATATTATACAAATGTCAGTTAATCAAATTTAACATTTAACTATCCTATATCAAGTTCAATTGCATACTATTTATCATTTTAACATTAACAATTTAACGTCTAATATAAACATCAACAATCTATCAATTATCAGCCAAACTGTATTATCATCGCATAAATAATTAACAGATAATGGTGTCAGATGTCACAGGTGAACTGATATAGGTAATAGCATATATAACAGTGTAATTAACTAACAGCAGCATATTTCAATTGTCGTTTCAATTGAAATCAAATTTAATAAATAAAAGAACGTTAATCGTGAGTGATTGCTCACCTTTTTAGGCAAGATAGATTTGATGGAGAGATAAGCTACAAATTCCAAAGCAACGCTAGATGGACACGATTTAACGAAGAAAACAGGCACGACGAACAAAGCTGATAAATATGAATCGATATGACGAATTAGAACCATTTTGACATAACTGAAATGAATGTAAGTTATAACTTCCCTCTAAACCGAATCTAAACACATATTTAAAATAAGATATATATATTATATTTATTTTCAAATCAAATAAATTTAAACACAAATTAGATTAAGCATATATATAGTTTCTAATTTCATGTACTTATGCAATAACATCTCTATATGAGCTTTATAAAACTCAAACCCAAAATATATATATATATATAAAATACAGTTTTTTTTTTACCGAACAAACAAACCTACATATCTTAGAAATGACAAACTATATGCATCTTTCTCTATTTCTCATAAATACACCCTGTCATACCCTTAAAATAATTCAACTAACTTATATAAAAAGACTACAGCAGTCTATATATATATAATGTAAACTATTAATTTTCCTCAATAGAACTTACATACTGAAACTAGCAATATGATATACCATAGTAAAATAAAATATATAACAGACCGAAGTAATACAAAATAACTATTTACATACCCATAGGCTCGAAACTCACTGTGACTTTATAGATAACATAAACACATATATACTTAACATAATTTTTTTAAACTTTGCAAATGCACAGGCAACAGACTAAAACACGCAACTTACCACTTTCTATGTACTTGCTATATATATTAAGACACTTATATGAACTTTTATATAAATCAGATATAGACTAACATAACCTGTACCTAGTAACAACTATATGTACAAACCTTTTTAAACATATTATATAATATATAACTTACACATACATATCATTAAAACGATACTTATATATATATACACTAATGTATAACTGCAGCCAAATGTATACAAACTAACAGATTGCACTTATACACAAGCTTACCTATAAATATATGCGTACATAAAACCTAGAATAGGGAGAGAGAGAGAGCAACACACTTCGACAAGGCAGGCAAGGCGATAGCTAAGGAGACGAACAGGGTTTGCGTGCGGGTAGAGAGGAAGTGGTCGGTGGCCGTGCACACGGTGGTGGGGTTTCGAGCGTGGCCAGGGAAACGGTGATGGTGATGTAAAATAGAGGGGCTTAGGTAGTGTCGTACTAGCTGGTGGCTAGCATGAGTTTCGGTTGGGCTGGAAACACGGCAGGCGCGCGTGTGGGCAAGGAGGTGGGCGGTCGGGATGGAAGTGGAGTTCGGCTTCAGGGGAGGCGGAGTGAGGACGGAGGGGAAGAAAGCGGTGGATGGCGGATGTGGAAGAAGAAGAGGCTGTGGCATTGAATCTCGGGTTGAGGTCAGGGGGTTCGGTAATGAAGTGGTGGGCTCGGAGTGGAAGCATGGGCTGGATGAGTAATTATGGTGATGGACCAATGTTGCTTTGGAGAAGAGACCACATGAATCCATGCAAAAAAAGGGTTCCAGGTACTTGGTTTCTCACGTGAGGGGAGAATGGAGCTTTACAACTTGCATGTATCATGGACCAAATTACATGTTCTTTATGTTTACAAATTTACAGAAGGATGCAAAGAAAAGCAGGGAGGAAGAAGAGAATTTGAACAGAGAGAGAAGGAAAGAGGAATGGCTACAGGCTTTGGAAGTTTAAGCCAATTGAGAAAGCAAGCATGTTTTCATCTTTAAATATAAATGTCTGTAAAAAGCAACGAAAAGATTGTGAACCAAAAAAAAGTATAAAGACCGTGGTAATAGTAAAAGCCACACGCGAATCTAGGAATTAATTAAAAGCAACAGCTGTAAAAACAAGCGGCTGTTTGATCTGGACAAGTAGGTATCTGAATAGACCCAAAGAAACAAAAGTCGTACCGATATGGTTTACCGTTTCACGGTTCCGCTGTGTACCGGAGTTCAAAACACAGGATTGAATATACCGTAGAGACCAGCACGACGAGACGATCAAAACGGTATGCGGATATCAGTGGTACGATCGAATTATAAAAATTCGAATTTTCTAATAGCGGAAAATGCAAGAAAAACGCTGAAAAATAAGATCGACGGAGCCAAAGATGTCCGAATTTGGAAAAACGACAAACTGACATCTTGCTCAGAAGATGGTTTAGAATTTTTCTATGTAAAAATATTTCGGTTTCGAAAACAGTTTATTTTCATCGCTTTTTTAACTGATTAAATTGAAGTAAATTTACGCGCGGAATAAACTTTCATATTTTCGGACGAAAATTTACCAGTTGCTATGTTTAACTAGACGTATTCCAAATATTAAATTTTTATTTCAAAATTTTATCGTTTAAAATTTCACAAAATTTCAACTAATTACGTTATTAAAACAGTTGAAATTTACGGGTCGTTACACTCTTCCCCACTCAAAACTTTTCATCCCCGAAAAGGAAAGAGGTAGGAGAATAGAAACAACAAAAAGAAAATAGATTGGAAAACAAATAAAATAATTAATTTAAACCATACAGTTTCAAAATTTAAATTGATTTATATTCAATAATTTGATTTAATCCATTTGATTTTCTTAAGTTAAATCAAGCTTTAACTATTTCTAGATTGATTTCCTTATTATCCAATCATCTTTAATTAACGGTTTAAAAATCATAAATTTGAATAGTCTTTTATTATAATCATATTTTCCCAACAATTTAAATTCTTCTTTATTCCAAATTATTGTTAAGTTTATTTCACTTAATATATCTTATTACATATATTTAACCCATATAAATTAATTTTAACCATACAAGTTTCGATTTAAATTAATTTACATCTACTTATTTCTTTTAAATTCAAGGTATTTTCATATATTGATCAAATTTCAATTTATTAATTCTTTCAAAACAAATTTATTTCATTATTAACTGAGTTTTACTTATTATCCTATCTAACTCTATTGACATCTTTATAATCAAAATTTAGTGTATAACATTTATTATAAACACCCAAATTTTATTTATAAATTCAATTTATCTTATATATTATCCAATTACATATTCAACTTCTGAATGATTTAGGTAAGTTGTATTAGAATGTAGTTGAACAATATACAAATAATTTTTTTCAATTCAATTATTCAAGTTTAAATCTTTATTCCAAATTTTGGTTTTATTTATAATTAAAATCATCCTTTTAACAAAATTTAAGAATTAGATTTCCAATTAACTTTAAACAATTTAGAGATATATATAATATATTTATATCTAATCAAATTAAATTTTAAAATAAGATACTTATATATATGTGAATCAAAATATACTGAAGAAATTCAAATCAAAAATATATTTTTTTTCTCTCAAAACAGAACCGTAGCAAAGCTACAGAATGGTTTCTCCACTTCGAAACTCGAAAATGAATGTCGATGATGCGGCCGCCATCACCGAAATTATTTTCCAGCGATAAAGAGAAGAGCACTGATTTCAACATTTTAAAAATTCTTTGAAAACGATTTCTATTCGGAAATACTTCCAATAACATATACTTTAAAATTTTAAAACCAAAGTTCGAAATCACCGGAAACTAAATTCTTAAATTCCTGAATTAAATTCATTTCAATTTCCAAATTAATTTATAAACAAGTTTATAAATTCATTTATTATATTATGCAATAGTCAAGGGTTTACAAAACAATAAATGAAAATCAAATATTATTATTTCAGACAACAAATTCATTAACAATTTAATTTCAGAAAACTTATATTTATATATAATATAATCATTCAAAAATTTATTTTGCTTACCAAATTTGAAAACGATATTGTGTCAGTTTGCTCTATTAAAGTGTTTTGGAAATCCTATCGATAGCGTTGATCAGACGAATCGATCGGAAATCCAAATCAGCATCAACAACTCAAACAACACAATATATATTAAAACATTTATATATTAGTTTACAAATACATTTCTTTGCTCGACGATATAGGAATGAATTTTCAAAATAAGGATAGGGTTTCAAATTTGATGGACTCAAACCAAAGAGAATTTTGATTCGAAGACACGTTCGAAACAAAGATATGATGATTAAATAACAAAGTAGGAAGATTGATAAGTTTGTATAAATCACGGGCAACCTTAACCGGGTCGACCGTGACTTCAAGAATAAGATCGATGCTGAATTCCGAGGTAAATCAACATTCGATCTCAAGAAATAGAATTCAGGTATATCAGGAGATAGATTGCATCGTAACTTGGGGATACAGAAATCTCCGGTAAACCAATGCCTATTGTAAAGGAGTTTACTCCTTTACGAATCATTCTAAGATTGGCGAGACCACCGATCTATTATAGATAACATTCAGAATGGAGTTATGGGGTGCTCCATGATTGAAAGAAGACGAATAATGAAGGACATGAATGAATTTCGGAACCGAGGGGAACGTTCCAAAATTCAAAGGAATCGAGTCAAAAGGAAGAGACTGAAACTCGAATGAGAGTGATTCTGTAAATACATTTACCCTATATGTTGGGTTTTGCCTAGAGCTACCAAAGCTCTGATACCAACTGTAACGACCCGCCATTTTGGACTATTCGCGTCCATTATAAGTGTATAGGTAGACACTCATGCCGGAGTTGAATTGCTTAAAATACCGCGTTGTTAATTTAAATTTGGCAAAACTGAACATATACAGTAAATAAATAATCACAGATCACAGACACAGAGTAATAAGTGCAGCGGAAATAAAAGAGATAGTAGTTCATGAAGCTACTATATGAATATATAAAATACATCAGAGTTTACAACAGAAGAGTAATACGATACATCAGAGTTAAACCAGATACAACGGAAGAGTAACACGATACATCAGATACAAATCAGAATGCATCACTGGAATCATCGAATACTGAAAGCAGAATAGATGGCTGGATCTTCAAGCAAAGCTCCAACTCCAAAGGTAAGTCTCGAATACTGGTACACTCAGTCTGACCCGAGCGTAAAGCAAAACACAAAACACTCAAGTCAGGATTAACATTCTTATATCAATAAATCCAACTCAAGTGAAATAGCAATTGAAATACAAGTAACTCAAAGGATGTTTGGAATAACCATCCTTTAAGGATCCGTTAAACTATCTACTAGGTAGTAATATACGCTAAGTAGATAATGTCTATCAGTAATAATAAGATATCAAAATAGCGTTAAGTCATGGCCCATTCCACCCTTAACACATTTTTATTCCCAAAAGCATATACAAGACCGTAGTTTCCCCAAAACCGGAAGTCACCAGAGGGCAATCCATATACTAAAGGTACAAATCAAAATCGTAGTGGTCGCGCATAAATGGAATACAAGTATGACAAGGCACATGAGGCAATACCCAAGGTAGTGATACTACCGTTCGCCTGATCCGGACTGGTGAGAACGCAACGCCGCAGCGCCCGCAACACCGTGAAACAACACTCCCAAAATCAAGGGTGCACCAATCGACAACAAGTAATAAGTAGTTCGAAGAAGTGTGTCCACTTGAGGTAGCTAATCCTCCATTGGCCCGGCACAGCTCCTGTTTTAGTCATTTCCAATTTGACACAAGTGTCAAGGCTATCCATTATCGTTCTCTTTCTTCAGTCAACACGTACATCATTCCAACCACTTCATTCTGGATCATCACTCCGCGCATAGTTATTAAAGTGGTTTTCGGTTTAGATAGAGAGTATATCCACAACCTAATTCCGGTCTCTTTAATAACTTCCGTAATTATTTCACCGATTGGTCGTTTATTCATTTCAAAACCAAATCAATTTCAATTTCAATTTCAATTCATAAATCAACATTTCATTTGTCTTTCGAAATCAATTTCCAAAATTTACGGTTCAAAACTTCCAAATTCACAATTTCAAAATCTTATAATTCAATTTCAATTTCTATTTAAAACAATCCAAATATTGATTCAAGTTCGAATACAAGTTTCATTTCGAAAACATTAAATAAATTTAATAAATCATTCAAATCGAATTTAAATTCATTTATCGATTTCATTCAATATTCATTAAGTAAATTTTCCATTCAAAACAATTTCTATTAAATTTCCAATTCATTAAATCCATTATTTAAATTCAACTTCCTAAAATCAAAACTTACAATTTGAATTAGATCAATTTGTCAAATCAATTCTTTCAATTACAAGTCTTACATTAATTCCAAAAGTATCACATTTCATTTCCTGTTAAAGAAATTCAATCTCACTTATTTACTTCCTTAAATTATTTTCCAAAACTTACTTAATAAAGAAAACTCAATTTCAATTATTTACGAAGTAAAATTCACTTATTCAAAAGTTTAATTTTCTTATTAAAGAATTTCAATTCAATTTAATCATTAAATAATTCAATCTTATTTAATTATTAAATAATTCAAAACTTAATTATTAAATAATTTCAAAGTTTAATAATTTCAAACTTAATTATAATTTCAAACTTAATTATCAATTCATTTCAAACTTAATTCAATCGTTTCTCAAATTAAACAACATTCTTCCATCAATTTCATTGTTAACATTTTGTTTCAGATTTTTAAATATTAACATTTTCCTTTCATTACAATTCAAATTTCAACTCCATTTCAAAACCATATTATTTATTCAAATAAAATCTTCGTTTATTTTTAAAATCGAATTATTTGACCAATCGGTTTTATTTAATTTTCTATCCTAGTTCAAAGTTTAATTTGGGTATTTATCATTTCAACCCGATTCCAATTCAATTCAAAATCACAGCATAATAAAGGGAACTTGCAGTGTGATAACTGGGATGGTGTCAAAGTAAATAAACAAGCAATAACAACAACCAATATCAATCCAATATTCAATTCAAATAATCCCGAAATAACCGTATTAATTCGCATTGTTATTTGTGCGAATTAATATAATTATTTCTAGAATCTACACTATCATTTCATGTAGATTAAAGATTATTACATTACGGTTCTTCACTTGTCATCTATTTACAATTTCATACATCATCAATTTAACAACATACATTCAGTGGTTCAAAGTGTAATTAAACAAATCCTACGTGTCAATAAATTTAACAGTTAAAGGGGTCATATTATACAAATGTCAGTTAATCAAATTTAACATTTAACTATCCTATATCAAGTTCAATTGCATACTATTTATCATTTTAACATTAACAATGTCACGACCCGGCTTTCTACCACCAGAAAGACGTATCATGAATTAAGAAAGAAAGGGATAGAAGAAGAAAAGAAAGAAAAGAAGAAAGAACAACAACAACGATCTCACAGCGGAACGAATAAATTATATTAATAACATAAACTATTACATAGTATACAACAATTTACAGAGTTACACAGCATATACATCACTTACTAGACAGTTATAAACATCTGTCTAGACATTACAACTCAAATACAAGACAAGACACTATCACAGATATCAACACAGCGGAATACTATATCTACGAACGCCGAAGCCTCCTGCTCCATTGCTCCTCCAGAAATATTCGTCAAAGCTAAACCTGAATCCCTTGGCTACTCGTAAAAATTTGAGTACCCAAGAGTTTATAAAACAGAAATAAACACTTGGGTCAGACATGGGTCTGGTGTGAGTAACAGGTTAAACTTGCTTAACTTCAAAACCTTTAGAAAGAAAAGGTATCACGTAAGACTCCCCACAAATAAACATGGGTAAGTTTTTACCTTACGCTAACCAAAACATTTGATAGGAAATCTGATTTTATTATAATAGGGTCTAGGGTTTTCAAGTAAAGTATAGAAATAGCTGAAATGCTTACATCTCACATTCCAACATAGTTGGGCACAACTAATACGTACGGCACTTATTGGAGTTTGGATTCCATACAATGGTAGGGCTACTGGGGTACCGCCCGTCACAGTACGTGGCCTAGATCACCGTACCGAGGAGTACGCCCGCTCCCCTGCAACACAAAGCCGGAACCATCCCTTACTGGATAATTCCGAACAAGATAACCCCGTAGTTCGCGCGACCAACCACACACTAAGCCGAATAAAAAGAAAAGGGACCTCTAGACAGGGATCTATCTTGCTCTCAGTGGGTGCTACCCACGAAGCCTTGCTGCACCTCCCCTGTTTTAGCCATTCCCGGTTGATGAGGCTTGAGGTTACGATTACCTTTAATCAGAACATATCACTTAGAATGCTCATCGTCCGCCTGACGATGTGCTGAAAGCATTCAATCCATACAAGTTCGTTCCGGGTTCGAACGAAACCGAAGGCATTATCTCGTTACACTCGTTTTGGAATCACCCTCAGAGTTAACGACAATAACCCTTGCACTCTGAATCTTCATCTTCACTTGAGATTCACGACCTATCGTAAATTTGGATCGATGTGGTATTCGGGTCTCCAGACCTGGAATTCCGGTATACGGAAACCCGATCCCGGTCTCATCAAAATCCAAAACGTATCTTCTAAGGGACAAGTTGTTTTAAGGTTAAAACAATTCAATATATTATCTTTATTCACATAGAAAGATAATTCACAACATCACAATAGATAATCAACATTATCAATATAAACAGATAATCCATATTATCATCACAATTCAACTAAACATCCATATCACGGATCAGCATATATCTCATTAGAGATATCAAACAATGCAAAGCATTCAATACTATTTATTCATCCATAAGTAATGATTTATATCATCTCTAATTAATTTAAAGTGAATTAAACTAATTACTTCATTTTATAAATCCTGCTTACTTAATCATTAATTAATTTCAAATCAATTAATCATTCTCTAATTACCCTTTAATTGCATTCAGGTAATTTATCCTTTAATTAATTACTCCAATTAATTATCCTTAACCATTTATGGTAATTAACCTTTAATTACTTTATTAATTAATTAACTATAATTAATTAAATTAATCAACTATAATTAATTACATTAATCCTTAATTAATTACATTAATTAATCACTTCTTAATTACATCATTAATTATATTAATTAATGATCCTTAATTACAAATTAATTAATTACTTAAATTAAATTAATTACATTAAGTAATTAAACTTTAATTAAACAACATTTATTAATCACTCTTGATTAATCTCATTCAGTAATTAACTACCCTTAATTACTTTATTAACTAAATTAATTATTCCTTAATTAATTTCTTAATTAATCCCTTGATTAATTATTCAAAGTAATTAAACTCAAATTACTTTCCTTCAATTAATTACTTCCAGTAATTATCTATTATTTACTTCCCTAAATAATATACCTTATTAATTACATTGAGTAATTATTTAACAAATCAATCCATTTATTAGTCTAAATTAATTAAACTTAATTAATTAACTTAAACTAATCAAATTAACTTAATTAATTACAATGAGTAATTAATTTCTTAATTACTTTCATTAAGTAATTATATTTAAACCATTTCACAAATGATTATCTTTAAATTAATTAATAAAATTAATCACATTAATTATTTATTAAATAATCTCAAGTTAATGACCTTCATTAACAATTATTTAATTACTTTTCTTAAGTAATTAACTTAGATTAACCATTATTAATTTCAAATTAATAAATCTTAAAAATCAATTAATTAATCTCTAATTATTTAATTAATTAAGTGTTAACCATAACTTAATTAATATTTAATTACTTTATTAATTAATCATTAATTAATACTCAAATTTATAATCCTTAATTACAAATTAATTATTCTATTTAATTAATCTAAACCTTAATTAAATTAATTTAAATCCTTAAGTACTTAATTAATTAATCCAAATCATTAATTAATTAGATTATTTAAACCATTTTAATTACCCTAAAGTTTTAATGATTTTAACTTTAAGATAAAACATTTTCTTATCCATGGTTAAATTATCATTCTCAAATACATTTGAAAACATCCATTTTCAAATTTACTTTTTAAATTTCATTTTAAATTCTAGATTTAAAATGAATATAAATTTTGTCTTTAACAAAGTTTAGAACCAATTTAAAAACCTTTACTTGTTAAAGAAATCTTATATCTTCTAAAGAATTTTTAAAAGAACTTCAAACAAATTTCTTTTTAAATTTAAAACATTTAAATATAACTAACATTTAAACCTATTTAAAACATTTAAATTTATAAAACTTATTTATATCCAAATCTAAAATTCAACTAAACTTGACTCCCTATAATAAAACTTGATTTCAATTCCTGTCTTTATAATTCTTCATAATTTAAATTCAGTTTAAATTTTAAACTGACAGGTATAAAAACCTGGCAACACAATTTCACTCGAACTCGCCATAAATTACTTCGAGTCGCAGCTCTAATTACTTCGAGTCTCACCCGCAGAAAAACTCGAGAAACTCGAGTAGCCTCCCCTGTCACTTGAGTCCAACACACCCGAGCTCTCTTTACAAATACTTCGAGTCGCCTATCTAAAAACTTCGAGCCTCTCACGCAAACACTAGAAAATCTCAAGACCTTCCTCTGTTAAAACCCAGGCTTCACCAGATATCCCAATCGTGTGCACGTGCACAATCATCAGCGTCAACTTCGGTCATCTACGACGACTCCACCATCTCGACGTTCATCCCTACACCATATCACGATCGCGATTTCTTCGATCACTGCTCGAATTCGAAATTCGATCACCTCCCAGGCCTGGAACTCATCAGGTTCGAATTCGCCAAAGCCTGTCATTACCCAAAGCTCGCCGTTCCGATCATCTGCAGGTCAACCCTTTCGGCCGCGACACCGTCTACGTGACTACTACTCATTCCCAAAAACTCGACGAACTCGATCCACTACAGGAATCACGACGATCGATTCTTCCAAGCTTCATTTTCTAGGGTTAAAAAAATTCAAATTCTAAATCATTTCTTCCTAAATGTTTTAATTCGATTTCAAGTAATTTTCCTTATATCCTCGATCATTCCTCCATCACTACCGAAGATTACAACATCCCAATTTCACTGAGATCATCAAAATTACCAAAAATTCATTTCTAACTTAAACCAGAACTGCTCCTTTAATACTAAACTAAAAATTATGATATTAATGCTAAAAATCATGTTGTAGTTTATGTATTCCATATATAATCCTGAATTCATAAATTACCCAGTTTGGAATTTCACCTTTTTATAATATTGCTCTGTTATTTTTGGTTACAGAGACACTCAGGTTTGAATTTGACTTAATTTAAATTTTAAACTTTAGTTTATGGTAAAACAAACATATTATGTTTAAATATTAAATCCAAATTAACACTAGATCATGGGATAATGATTTTATATCAAACTGGAGCCTGGAATTTCAAAATAACAGAGACACACTGATACAAACAACATACACACCTATATACATTCATGTACATGCAGAATCATCTATAAACATTCACATCAAAACAATATTTATCACAGAATTAAGCATGCAACACAATTATACTTAAGTTATTTTAACAAAAATTGTTACTCACCTTTATAAAGATGACAGAGCCTATTTTTGAAAACTTGAGACTGGTTTGAACTTTAAACTGGAATGCCCCTTTTTGATTTGAGAAGTTGAGTTGTTGAAGCTTAAATTGTTTTAATCTACATGCATGCTTGTTTCCATGTTGAAGAATGAATGCAGACAGTTTGAACTGATTCCAGATTGAAAAAAATGAAGGCAGACAGGTTGCTTTGAATTGATTCCAGAGATGAAAGAAATTGCAGGCTAAAAGACTTGGTTTGGAAATGTATTTCTGGTTTGAAGAATAGTTACAGGCTTTGTTTTGATTTTTGCTTTGAGGGGTTTGATTACAGATTTAAGAAATGAGGATTTGCTACAGATTTTGTTATGAGAAAATAGGCTGAAGTTTCTTTCTTTGAATTAAGAGGATAGAAAAAGAAATGAGATGATAGGTATATGTTTTTATAAGTTAATATGAAGTTTATTAAAATAAAAGAAAACCAAAAATTTAAAAACTTGACATTTGTCACATAGAGTTGTTAATAAATTAACACTTGTTACTATATAGTCTTTAGAGAATTACATATGTCTTTTAAGTAACACTTATTCATTTTAAATGTAAATAAAGCCTTTTTCTTAATTTATAAATTTACAATTTCTTATATATATATAGATAATTTTTAAAGAAATAAACCAATCATACTTATAAATAAGAGCTTATCCAAATATCTATAAAAATCCAAATATTTATAACAACACATTCAATTTCTTTAAAATCTATTTATCTATATATAAAACAATACATTATTAATATTGTTTGAAAATAGCAATTTGTCAAATTTAAATAATTTATAAAGAGATTATAAATTTCTACTATTACTAAATGAATTAATATATCATTTGTTTATTAAATACAAACCAAAGCTTTTCTGTTTACAATATATACAAATATATATACATTATAAATAGAAATCAATTTATTAGGTTTTAAAGAATAAATTCACTAATTAAATATTCATTTAATTAGATTATTAAACCAATTCAAATTTATTTATCAAAGATCATCAATCAATTTAATTATTTAAACAGATTATTAAATTGATATTGCCCCAAATTTCCGGGATATTACATTCCTTCCCCCTTAAAATAATTTCGTCCCCGAAATTTAAAACAAAGGTAATTTAATAATCTTTTTAAATCACAAGGATGTATTATCATCCATATGCTAACAATCATAGCAACCAATCGTCCAAACAAACAATTCTAATTATCTAGCGAAAAAAATCTGAATAGAATTTCCTCGAGTTTCCCCAAGTATATATACCGGGATACTCGCTCTACAAACAATCCAAACAACAATACTAAGCTATAGAGCTCCTACTTATCTAGATTTACAAAACTAAACAGAATATCAGACTACAGACGAGTCTGACACTACAACAAAATTATGTTTTCACTGCATTTGCTATCAGCGTTCCACCGTTGAATGCTGTAGTACATATTTTCAGAGAGTAATATCTAGTGATAAACGCTGAAAAAACTAGTCCCGCTAGGTTTATTTTGGTTTGTCGCGAACTCACATTTACATATGAAAACAATTATATTTCCCTCGTCTCTTAATAATTCATTTCCCTCTCCATCAATTTTCATTTTCCCTCTCGTCCATTTCGATTTCAATTCTCCTAGTACTAGATCGCATCTTCCTTCATCCTCCGCATCGATTTTGATTAAGCATCTTTATCGCTGGCGCTTTTATCCGCATCGATTTCGGATTTGATTGCCCTAAACTGGGTGGAATTAGTGAGCATTAATTTCTTAACCCTAGTTTTCAGTTAAGTTTGAAACATTGCAAAGTATCAAAATCTTGCTTATCTGATCGAGTTTAGCCTAATTTTTATTCTGATTGAGTTTAAAGTTTATGCTACCTGTAATTAAATGGTATTATTTGTATTTAAAGAATACTTTGGAATTCTAATTTATCACTATTTCAATACACATGGTTTATGAATTTTGAAGAGACAAGATATATTGGCTTACATGCAAGTGCTGGTGTAGAAAACCATAGCTCATGGCACCACTGGAATCAATGGCTTTGAGTTTAGCAGTTTTGGGTGCTAGAAATTAATCCAATTCTCTATGTAAGTTAGTTGAAAAGAAGATCACAATTATCTAGAAAAACATGTTACTTTTTAACTAAAACAACACCATTATATTCGGTAGCTTACTTTTTATAACAAGCTGCAAAGTTTAGAATGGTTGGATAATTTATATAACTTATTTGTAAGCAGTGTACCGGTAGGTGTTTTTATTTTAAACTTTACAATCTGTGTCCACTTTGATTTCTGGTATTCAAAGTTGCAAGAATAAGTATATTATCATGATGCTTTTAGTTCACTTATAATATATTAAATATATTTATTTGAAATTATTATAAATTATTAATGAGCTAATGTTATCAAAACTTTTATGTTTAAAATGTTAAATCAGGTATTTATGATTAAACTATTATTTCAACCATCGATTCAACATATCATTTTTAATATGATTATTTAATAAATCTGAAAGCCATTGAAACTTTATAAGAATATTTGTAATTGTTTAGGGTTAGTTTTATACCTTTAGAAGAATATTTATCAAAGATTTAGAAGAACCTTTGTTCAATTTTATTACACCTAAAACATCCAATTCAGCATTTGTTTATACAAAGAGTAGAGATAGGGATAAAAATATAAACCTTAAGTCCTTAACTTGTCAATCAATTCGGTGTTAGTTGTTTGAATGTGATATGTGCAGGTGAAACTGAAGAGAGGTGAAAATGATCCACATTAATTGAGGGACTTAAAAAGTGAAAAGGTGTGAGAGCTCAATAAAGAAACTCACAAAAAGTTATTAGTATCTTCTTTAAATGTTAACAGTTTGGGTGCTTATCAGTTAGGTGTGTGAAGAAGGAAACAGAGAAAAAAAGAAATGGAAACCTCACCTCAGAAAAAACAAGAAAGGATCATATCTCAAAGAGCAACACAGATGAGCAACTCATTCAACTGCAAAATTTGGGCTCTGGGTTTCATTTGTGGTGTTTGTATTATTTATCGTCTGTTGGTTGCTTCCCCTCCTTTGAGAATTGTGAATTCTTGAATTCTAGTTTTGTTGATTCAGGTAAAGGGATTGGTTATCTCTTTCTTCATCTTTTTGTTCCCTGCCTTCTAACTTTATACTTATCGATTGTTGTGTTGTATGTTTATGATGCATCATGGTCTCTATTATGCATAATTTATCAGAAGATATACAATGGTACTTGTTTGGATTATAGTTTGTTCTTTCATCTCTATATAAAGTAAGAAGCTTTAAATATTTGATATTTGGACATTTTACTCATGTGTGTATGTATGCATATGTGTAGGTATGTATATGTATATATATATATATATATAATTTTTTGATATACAATTTAGTGATTATATACGGGTTGATCAAATTTAGATAACTACTAATATAGCAGAGAGGTATAATGGTAAATATATATGTGATAACATAACTAACTCACCATGAATGTTGTCCATTAATAGTTCACTGTATATGTTGTCAATTAATTATGTTAAGGATAATTAAGCAAGTTTCTAATAAGGTATTAGCACTGAATGCATTGAAGCATTTGTTGAAGGTAAGTGTACCAGTCATGCAGTCCACATCATCCTGTACGAATATGTGGAATGCACATTGAAGCTTTAGAAGATTTTTATAACTATTTTTTATTTATATGCTTTTCTACACAGTGTAAATTTGTTTATACCTTTGTTAAAATTAGACCTAAAAACTAAAATAATTTCATTGTAATTTTAGCATAGGATCACACAACTACCTTCACGATACCAATGTTTTATGTTCATTTTTCATTCAAGTAATGAATGTGATTAGAATCCTTGCCCACATCGATAAGAATGTTTTATGGGGGATGACAACATTAAAGCTTTAGATTCAGGTTTTGTACATCAATGTTATTGCATGGGAATTGAATTTATTTCGCATAGTGTCTTACCTGGCTATTTTTTTATGTTAAATTTTCATGTCAATCTAGACGAGGAGAATAAGGTTCCACTTTGAGTGATAGAGGTATAGTTATGACTAACGAATCTTTGAACAATAACTTAAGGACAATAGCCAAGCTAGGAATTTCAAGTACTGCTGACAACAAACTTCTGATTTTAACTATTTTATGCTTATTTTTTTAAAATACAATGTTTCTTCAAATTTTTTTGTTTACAGCTTTGGTTGAAAAATTGTAAATAGGAGGTGACCTAAAACTCATTTTTCCAAGTTTGGTATTGAGCAGTACTCTGCAGAAATATAACTTATATTAGTACAGTTCTAAGATATCGGCTATAACTTATAACTGGAGATCTAAGCAGTCCCCTCTGCTATGTCACTATCCTGTCAATGTACCTAATTTGTTATCTGCTTGCATTTTTCCATTTAGCTATATAAGTACACTGAACTATACGTATTAAATATCATTATTAATGTCCTTTTGTCATACACGGGCTCAATACTTGAAAAATGATCCATCTTATTTGAGTTGTCAAAACAAAGTGTGCAAAGAGAAGGACGAGGAAGGCAACTGTGCAGTAGAGACCTGCACTGCAACCTTAACTTTTCATGTCGTCAATTTTAGAACTGATGTTGAGTTTGTGTTCTTCATAGGAGGGTTTAAGACACCTTGTATTTTGAAAAGAACGCAACCCATACATTTTGCAAATCCTTCCATGCCTTTGTATGGTCAATTATCTAGTATTGACTCCACTGGAACCTCGGTAATTGTTTTTTCTTTAATTATTAAAAGATCCCAGGACATTTGTGTGTGATAAATGATAAGATAGAAAATATCTAGTGTATGACATGGTAATTTATTTCTCTACTATGGATAATTGGTAATGTAATAAAATGATTCAGCATATAAATACATACTAGTATTGGTATTGAATATTTTCACTTGTATATAGATGAAACTTAGATGGGTTAGTGGTGATAAGAAACCACAAAAAGTTCAATATGGAGGCGGAAAATCTGCTACTTCTACCGTCACAACCTTTACTAAGGATGATATGTGCAGTAAGTTTCCTAGAGAGGATAATTGCATTCATTTTATCCTTTTTTGTTTAGTTTTAATTTTACCATGGAGAGTTAAAAGTCAATAAATAACAATTGATTTTTGAGCCAGTGTTTGGCAAGTCCAACAAAAGATTTTGGATGGCATGATCCAAGGATTATTCATACAGCAATTTTGACCGGGCTACAACCTTCTTTAACTTACACTTATAAATATGGAAGGTACTACTTTTATTTATAGTTGACTGGGCAACAACCTTTTCCAACTTTCACACACAGTCTTCATTATATTTAGCATTCAATTTAATTTTCTCATCTAACTATTAAATAATTAACAGTAACTTGGTTGGGTGGAGCAATCAAAATACATCCAAAACACCGCCTGCATCAGGATCAGATAAGTTGCAGTTTCTTGCTTATGGAGATATGGGAAAAGCTCCATTAGACTTATCTGTAGAGCATTACATCCAGGTCCTTTCTTCATCAAATATTCACATTTCTTTATAAAGAAGTTATGCTAAAAAATGTATCTAGTGATTCATTAAGGGAAACTACAGAACCTAACTCCCTTCTACATATGAAATATCTTACAACCAGGATCAGTTTCTGTGATTAATGCTTTGAAAAAAGAAGCGGCGTCAGGAAATTATGATTCAATTTTTTCACATTGGAGACATAAGTTATGCAACTGGTTTTTTTAGTAGAATGGGACTTTTTTCTAAGTCTGATCACTCCACTCGCTGGCCATATACCTTACATGACATCTATTGGTAACCATGAAAGGTAATATCAATATAATCATTCTGTGTTAAAAATAACAATAAGTATATTGATGATAAGATGAAATATAATGCAGGGACTATGGAGGGTCAGGATCAGTATACATAACTCCAGACTCAGGCAGTGAATGTGGTGTAGCTTACAAAATTTATTTCCCAATGCCTACGGCTGGAAAGGATAAGCCATGGTATTCCATAGAATAAGCAAGCATTCATTTCACCATCATATCTACAGAAAATGATTGGTCTAAAAAACCCGAACAAGCAATTGATTTCTCTTCTTCTCTTTTTGAAATATCATGAAGGCACCGATATAGTTCTTAGTGTTCATTTGTTAATGTAACGCTTGCATTGCAGTATGAATGGATCAAAAAGGATTTGTCATCTGTCAACAGAGAAGGAACACCTTGGGTGATATTCATAGGGTAAGATTATTAATGTTTTAGTTATAATTTTACATAATAATATATAAATGGTTAAAACTGACCAATTATCACGAATTATTGGCACATGCCAATGTACACGCATTGTAATATACTTTTAGCAGATCCTATATTTACAGCAAATATTGAGCCTCTTCTGATGGATTATAAGGTAGGCAATCAGGATTTGATTCCCTAATTAAACATATATATTATAAACAGCTTCCATAAAAATGATTGCAATAAACTAATTGTGATGTAATATTATGGTAAGGTTGATATGGTGTTGTTTGGGCATGTACATAACTACGAGAGAACATGCACTGTTTATGAAGGAACATGCAAGGGAATGCCAACAAAGGATAAAGACGAAATCGACACTTATGATAGTAAAACATACACTGCGCCAGTTCATGCTTTAATTGGAATGGCCGGTTTCAAACTTGACCAGTTTAAAAATGTGAGCCATATTGCATCTTTCTTCTCATTTTGTCTTAAATATGCATGTATATATGTACTCATGTGGATCATAAGCCAATTTTTACACACGTAGGGTTCTGTTGAACCTTGGAGCTTGACAAGGATTGCTGAATTTGGGTATGTACAAGCAACTGCAACCAAGGAGCGTCTTTCAGTGGAGGTACCATTACCTTATTGCTCTCTTGAAAATTTCGAAATATCTTAGCTTGGTGCAGTTGGTTTAACTCTTTTTTCCTTTTCTTTTCTTCTTTCTATTTTTGGCAGCTGTACTTCAATTTGTGAACTCAAATACAACACAAGTAAGAGACATATTTCAGTTCAAATGACTTTGAAATGGGGATTCTCTACATGTAGAAAGAAGCAATTATTTTGTTCGTTCATTTTTACTGGATAAAGGATATGATATGATTGTGGTTTCATTTTTCTTAGGATGAAATAATGATCCATTATTTTCATTGTAATAAAATTTCAAATTATATATGAATGTTATTTACTTAATTTTAAAAAAAATTCTAAATTATGATCAACCAATAATATGACAAATAAAAGTAAATTAGTATATTTTATCAATATTAACCACTTTTGCAAATTTGTTTTGCACATTTATTTTCAATATTGAAGAGCATTTGGCATCTTCAACCTAATTTGCTACAATATTACATGTTTTAACATAGTATTATACATTTATCTTAATAGTGAGGTTCTTATGTCAAAAATTTACTTGGAAAAAATTGTAGCATCCGAACTTGGCAGCTGGTGATAGCTCTTCAAGTTCTGAATCTGCTTTTCTTTTAACACGTGGATGGGCATGGGCTATGGATAGAAAATACTATCATTATATATGTTTTTTTCTATTGTGTGTTTGTTGTGCTCAAGTGGCTTGGACTGTGGAGACTGAACCTATGATATGTTTTGTGAATGAATATAAATGTTAACACAGGTGCGTTTACAACAAATAATCCCAATTTGGTAAAATCTGAATTATAAGTTTTAACACAGGTGCGTTTACATCAATCATAGATGTTGTCACTATGGTATAAGGTCTAAATGATATTGATGAGGCATAGTTAAATAGCATAAAAATTGGGAAGATTCCTAAATTTTATGCTATTTAGCTCTTGCCTTATCAATATTATAGGTAATATGAAGATTGTGGACTTTGGTTAAGCGCCTTTACTGGGCTGGATGTGTTGCTTCACCCTACGTGTGGGACTCCGGCTCATGCTGTGATGGCGCAAAGGTAACCTAAATTCTCATCACGCAAAGGTAACTAATAATATTATTTAGTTATTTTCAGTAAACACTATGTTAGTTTGCCTTTTGTTAGTTTGCATTTTGGTTGCTAAGTCTAGTTCCTTGACATTGTTTAATTTTTATATACAGGCCATTCTAAGATGTTTTGATAAGCGAATCTACATTCCTCTACCTGATGCCAAAGCTAAAAAACATAGGTTAAAAGTCAGTTGCTCTTGCTTGCACTTATTTATAAGATTGAAATAAGACAATCAATATAGAAGTGACTGGGATTGGCCATCAACTAGGCACCAGTTGCTAACCTATTTGCTTTGGAATTTTATTTTATTTTTTATTTGAACTTCTGTCTGTTAACAAAAATTAGTTTTACCTAGGAATAAAAATGTATAACTTCCCGTGCACGGAAAAGAATAAAAAGCTATATATGCATAGATTCTTGGTGATGCAGGCCTAGCAAATGAAAACATTGACTCCATTGTTATTCATTTCTGACGTTGTAGCTGAAGTTGCTGAATGCAGAACAAATTGTTGGATGATGACTACATGAACAGCACGACATATTGCTGAGAGAAAATGCAGGAAATGCTAAATGCTTGGAGTAATGCAAGTTCTGTACATGAACAAATCTGATTGCTTGGAGTGCTTGGTGGTCTAGCTGAATGCTTGGTGGATGTGGATGCCAGTGGTGATCTAATCATCTGAGGTACCTTAAAATAATAATAATAATAATCTATAGTTAAATTATTTCATAGTTCTTTGTTGTCTCCGACTTTTATAAACTAGTAATAATAATAATCTTATGATCTTTTGAATCCTATGTTTTTATAAAAACTATGCTAAATTAGCTAAGTTTCTAAAAAATTATTAAACTAAAAATACAAAGGCAAAGCAATGGCCTCGGTGTATTATTTATGTTAATTTTTGTGGCTGCAAGTTTGATGTTGTGTTTCATTTTGCTGGGTTAAAAGCTTTGGGCAAAAGCGTAGCTAAACCTCTTAGATATTTTGATAACAACTTGACTTACACTTTAAATTTGGTGCATGGATCTTTGGTGCTGACTTGCTGTAGAATGCATGGATCTGATGATGGGCAATGACACAAATAGGCTATCAAGATGGGATCGTGCAAACCACATGCTGAAGCATGATCTGGAGTGTTCGTACGGGGACATGTTGATGAAGTGAGAAGAGTTGTGCACCAGACTGAAGTGCATGGATCTGGAGTATGTTATAGCCTATGCTGACGAGACTGAACATTGCATGCGGATGCTTATGAGTTGCTTCAGTTTTGGAGTGCATTATTGGTTTATGGTATAATTATGTAACTGTCATTTAAGTTCTTTTACAATTCTTTTAGGATACATTTGGCAGCTTTAATTATGACTTCTTGATTCTTTTATTAAATGAATGACCTTTTCAAACCAAACAAAGTTTGGATTTTGATTAAACCTTTTACTGTTGTTCACAGGTGGTCAATTTGGCAATATTAATATCATACCTTTTCCTTCATGAAAATGTACTAGGTAAAAAAACACTTCAGCACTCTTGATTATTGATTTATCAAGCTGCCTTCTTCATGCTTAAGGTAATTCACTTTTATTTTATGATCCAACATTGAACCAACTGGGCTTTGTTCATGTTAAGGCATTCATGGTCTTCAACATATATTTGGCGAACCTCTTGTCAATCTGAAATATATATAGGAACTGCATCACAGTATTAAGAGACATTCATTCTTAACCATGTTAAATTAGTTCAACAAAACTTGCAACCCAAACATATATAACAAAGCAAGCTTCCACATTCATTTGGTACTAACTTGGCAATACAAATCCTTGTTTGATTAACTAGTGTCCATGTTAATTTACACAGGTTCCTCGTAACTCGTTTAAATGGAGTAAAGGAATAGGTTATGCTGATCATTATGAGTGAGCCGTTACTAACATCATTTTAAGCATTCAAAGAGGAGCTGAGCCTGGTATTATGATCTACATTCTTCCACAAGGACCTGGAATGTCCAAGGCTCGCAGTAAGCATGGATGGGGAACACAGTTCGGTTCATTTTGGTGTTGTTAGGTAATACTGCTATTCATTATTTCCATTAGAAATTTTACAGTTAATATATGATATTTTTTGTATTGGCAATGGTTTATAGGTTGATATAGTTCTCTATCTAAATCAGAAATCATTTGGGTAATTTTTTTTCTATAGAGACCATCTTATGATGAGGAATTTCAAGATGTAGCAGCTTTATTCAGATACATGTATAGTTTTTGCCACCGCTTTCACAAAAATACCCAAGTTAAATAGGATAACTCTTATGCACATCAATAAAGATTTCAGAGATGGAACCACAAAAAAAACTTCAAATTGATTTATAAAATATGAACATCTCCATAACTCATCTATTATGAAGACTAGAAATGTTAAAATTTTAAATACTCGATAAATATTCTGAGCTAAATAAAGTAAAATTTCTTTTTTTTCCAATAGAAATTTGGAGATCAATGGATTCAAAAGTGCTTGTACAAGATTGCTCGGGCTGGAAAAATCAAATGTTTTACTGGAGTAGTTCAAGTGCTAGAAAGAAGAAGCTGGTATACTTTCTCTATTCCTTTGATATAATTACTGATAAAACTTCAGCAATATATTTCTAATTTTTATACTACCTTGGTTAGTATATTTTTTACTTGCATTTAAAAGCTAACATATATATGCAACAAAATTATATGTCCATCTGTAAGGCTTAGCTGCTGTCTTTCCAAATCTAAGGTAGTCTGTAATTATGCATACATGATGGTTAACATGTTTGAAACATTATTTAGTTTTGTAAAGAATCTACTATGAAATTCCACACATTGCCACATTGGCATAATTGCACACTGTATGTACCTGGTATCAGGTAGCAAGTGCTTTCATAATAATATTGTTATGTTGCAACTTATGTATTCATAATTTATACTACTTTTTCTTCCATTCAATTTCCTTGGTTTTGAGCTCAAGGCTTGTAACATCTGGGATCAACATAATATTTTGATTCAAAATCTGCCATAGGACAATTATGTGGCTTCTTATTCCTCTTTTTCTAAAAACCCATTCAAACAATAATATTGCTCAAATATATCAGGCCTTTTCTGCAACTTCTACATAATATTGAATTAGTTACCTGTAGTTATATAGTTAGCATATGAAATGACTATAGTTTGAAATGAATAGTTAATGAACATGCTTATGAAATGAATTAGAGGTAGCATCCACCTGTATGATATTTGTATACTGATAGCCAAATTCATTTTGGTTAGGTTCAAACTACTATTGATGGTCTTAGAGCAAGTGCTTCTGATAGAACAGACGATTTACAGAAAGAAATGCAACAACTCATGTTTTTATATCCACTGTCAAAGAACAATGGTCACGGTACATGGAAGACACTTAAATCCGATACAATGAAGATACCGCTTCAGTAGAAAGAGGAAGGTCTGGCTTGAAACAAGGTCTTCAAGATTGGTATTGACGCTGTGCCAAATCTATTTTACTTCTCGTTTTGATTATACATCAAGATTGTATGCAGTTGGTTTATAAATTTTATCTCTCTTTACGGGTTTATGTAAACTTTGTTCATGGATATTGTGTTCAACTTATTTTATGGAAGTGATTAATAGTTATGCTTTTATTTTACAATTTTTAGTTTGATTTGTTTATGTTATGTACATTAACTGATTAAAATATAATTAAATGTAGTTTATATTAATGATGTGTGAATATTGCAATGGCACAACATTGCTGTCAATTCTTTGGAAAAAATGCATGTCCCTACGACAGCGTTTATACATTGCTGTCAATTCATTGGAAAAAAATGCATATCCCTACGACAGCGTTTATCCATTGCTGTCAATTCATTAGAAAAAAATGCATATCCCTACGACAGCGTTTATACATTGCTGTCAATTCATTGGGAAAAAAAATGCATATCCCTACGACAGCGTTTATACCTTGCAGTAGAAAACTATTAACAGCGTTTATACCTTGCAGTAGAAAAATTATTAACAGCGTTTAAAAAACGCTGTAGAAAGTGGGTTTTTGACAGCGTTTATATTTTGCAGTTAAAAATTTAGGGTCAACGACCGCATGTCGTTATACAGCGTTTTTAAAAACGCTGTGAAAACTTTTAACAGCGTTTTTCAAACGCTGTGAAAAGTCTATTTTGTTGTAGTGTGACTTAACAATCAAATACTCCAGAACTGCTGGTTCCAAATCCAGAGATAGATCATACACGTACTTCCTCAGAGATACATGAAACACATTGAATCCCAGTTATCCAAACTGACAATTCAATCCAGTAGATCAAAGCACTTATCCAAATCAAAACACAGAAAATATCCAAAACAACTCGGAGCTGACTTCCCAGACTTACCCAATCTTATAGCTCCCTTTAACCAGAGAAAAACTTTACAACAACGAAGTCTCCAACTTCGAATTTCAAATTCCTTCGTCTCTTATCCACAAAATCTTCAGACGATCCTGGCTTCCTACAAATCCTTCTTGATCAGTTCAACCTTCGTCGATGCTCCTCGAAACAAACAGGACCAAAAATAACTCCATAAATGATCCTTTCAAGATCTACCCAATCCAAAACACAACTCTACTTCACAAACATCAGTAGATCCCAAACTTACTTCTCCTATCTGGAAAAGACAAACAGATGTACTCGCCAAAATACTTCCGCTGCACCATTCTGATCTGGAGTAGAATGAAAATGCTGATGAAGAACACAAGCACAAACTGGACAACACATCCCAGAAAATCTCGGATAACTCAAGAGAATACTCAAACTATCGCAAGTCACTTTTGCGATCAACCTATCCTAACTGCAAAGAAAACTGTTCTCTCTTTACCAATCAGAACAGCTTATACTTAACTATCCAATCTATCGAAGAAATGGATCCACTCTGCTGCTTCTGAACTCCACTTCAGAAAAACTGCTCAGCCAGAAAACTTCCTGCCAACGCAAAGAATACTCTGAGCTGCACTGCTGCCACCGATGCCAAAGACTTCTTAACCAAAGCTCTTCGAGAAACTCGAACCCAAACCAACACAAACACCATGTTGAACTCAGCCACAATACCGAAATATACACACTTCCTTAAACTTGTTCCAAAGAAAACATCTTCGGGAACATCCATAGTTACTGCATCTCATCACACAGCTACAATTTCCTGAGATACCATCACTCGCTTCTTCCTAACCGACAGATCCAACTCTACTCATCCAACTTCAAAGATAAACTCCGAACCTTAACAGGTTTCCTTCAGAGATTGGTGAAATCCTTACACCACAACAAAGCTTACTCGAGACGGTATTAGGTCTACAGTCTCGACAGATACACTTCCAACCTCAACACTCAGACTCCTAATCCTAGATGATAAATTATTATCATCTCAACCAATCATTACAAATACCATATACATTTAAAATGATACTTTTTTTATATATAGAAATTATATCTGGGTAAAATTATTTCATCTACCTTTTTAAAACAATATTGTGTCTATTGGCCTGGTCCAAGTGTTTAGAGATCCCTATCAATAACGTTAGCTACTCGTATTGACCAGAATCCATATACCACCCAACCGATCAATTAACACAATATAAAATCATTTTATATAACTAACAAATACGCGCTCTCGTATATATATATACACTCAAACAGGTTGCTACAGATCCTATCTCTAATGAACAACCCTTCCGAACCTAGGTATTCACTCAACCAAAAGCTTAGGCATTCGCTCAACCTATGCTCTGATACCAAGTGTCACGTCCTAGGCTTTTCAACCTTCAGCAACGGTTCATGACCGGTAGGCTTTTCAACCATCCCAGCCCCGCTGTGGCTCACAGTGATACCTCGGGTTTGCTTTTACGGCCACCCTCTCGAGTCGCAACCAACCCCGCAAGGCCTTATACTACCCCCGGGGGCATGTAGGGGTAAGAGTCTCCCGTTCGCCACCTAACGCAAAGCGAGAACCCCCTATCACGCTGTAATGTAGCAAACCCGATCCCGGTCTCATCGAAATCCAAAACGTATCTTCTAAGGGCCAAGTTGTTTTAAGGTTAAAACAATTCAATATATTATCTTTATTCATATAGAAAGATAATTCACAACATCACAATAGATAATCAACATTATCAATATAAACAGATAATCCATATTATCATCACAATTCAACTAAACATCCATATCACGGATCAGCATATATCTCATTAGAGATATCAAACAATGCAAAGCATTCAATACTATTTATTCATCCATAAGTAATGATTTATATCATCTCTAATTAATTTAAAGTGAATTAAACTAATTACTTCATTTTATAAATCCTGCTTACTTAATCATTAATTAATTTCAAATCAATTAATCATTCTCTAATTACCCTTTAATTGCATTCAGGTAATTTATCCTTTAATTAATTACTCCAATTAATTATCCTTAACCATTTATGGTAATTAACCTTTAATTACTTTATTAATTAATTAACTATAATTAATTAAATTAATCAACTATAATTAAATACATTAATCCTTAATTAATTACATTAATTAATCACTTCTTAATTACATCATTAATTATATTAATTAATGATCCTTAATTACAAATTAATTAATTACTTAAATTAAATTAATTACATTAAGTAATTAAACTTTAATTAAACAACATTTATTAATCACTCTTGATTAATCTCATTCAGTAATTAACTACCCTTAATTACTTTATTAACTAAATATATTATTCCTTAATTAATTTCTTAATTAATCCCTTGATTAATTATTCAAAGTAATTAAACTCAAATTACTTTCCTTCAATTAATTACTTCCAGTAATTATCTATTATTTACTTCCCTAAATAATATACCTTATTAATTACATTGAGTAATTATTTAACAAATCAATCCATTTATTAGTCTAAATTAATTAAACTTAATTAATTAACTTAAACTAATCAAATTAACTTAATTAATTACAATGAGTAATTAATTTCTTAATTACTTTCATTAAGTAATTATATTTAAACCATTTCACAAATGATTATCTTTAAATTAATTAATAAAATTAATCACATTAATTATTTATTAAATAATCTCAAGTTAATGACCTTCATTAACAATTATTTAATTACTTTTCTTAAGTAATTAACTTAGATTAACCATTATTAATTTCAAATTAATAAATCTTAAAAATCAATTAATTAATCTCTAATTATTTAATTAATTAAGTGTTAACCATAACTTAATTAATATTTAATTACTTTATTAATTAATCATTAATTAATACTCAAATTTATAATCCTTAATTACAAATTAATTATTCTATTTAATTAATCTAAACCTTAATTAAATTAATTTAAATCCTTAAGTACTTAATTAATTAATCCAAATCATTAATTAATTAGATTATTTAAACCATTTTAATTACCCTAAAGTTTTAATGATTTTAACTTTAAGATAAAACATTTTCTTATCCATGGTTAAATTATCATTCTCAAATACATTTGAAAACATCCATTTTCAAATTTACTTTTTAAATTTCATTTTAAATTCTAGATTTAAAATGAATATAAATTTTGTCTTTAACAAAGTTTAGAACCAATTTAAAAACCTTTACCTGTTAAAGAAATCTTATATCTTCTAAAGAATTTTTAAAAGAACTTCAAACAAATTTCTTTTTAAATTTAAAACATTTAAATATAACTAACATTTAAACCTATTTAAAACATTTAAATTTATAAAACTTATTTATATCCAAATCTAAAATTCAACTAAACTTGACTCCCTATAATAAAACTTGATTTCAATTCCTGTCTTTATAATTCTTCATAATTTAAATTCAGTTTAAATTTTAAACTGACAGGTATAAAAACCTGGCAACACAATTTCACTCGAACTCGCCATAAATTACTTCGAGTCGCAGCTCTAATTACTTCGAGTCTCACCCGCAGAAAAACTCGAGAAACTCGAGTAGCCTCCCCTGTCACTTGAGTCCAACACACCCGAGCTCTCTTTACAAATACTTCGAGTCGCCTATCTAAAAACTTCGAGCCTCTCACGCAAACACTAGAAAATCTCAAGACCTTCCTCTGTTAAAACCCAGGCTTCACCAGATATCCCAATCGTGTGCACGTGCACAATCATCAGCGTCAACTCCGGTCATCTACGACGACTCCACCATCTCGACGTTCATCCCTACACCATATCACGATCGCGATTTCTTCGATCACTGCTCGAATTCGAAATTCGATCACCTCCCAGGCCTGGAACTCATCAGGTTCGAATTCGCCAAAGCCTGTCATTACCCAAAGCTCGCCGTTCCGATCATCTGCAGGTCAACCCTTTCGGCCGCGACACCGTCTACGTGACTACTACTCATTCCCAAAAACTCGACGAACTCGATCCACTACAGGAATCACGACGATCGATTCTTCCAAGCTTCATTTTCTAGGGTTAAAAAAATTCAAATTCTAAATCATTTCTTCCTAAATGTTTTAATTCGATTTCAAGTAATTTTCCTTATATCCTCGATCATTCCTCCATCACTACCGAAGATTACAACATCCCAATTTCACTAAGATCATCAAAATTACCAAAAATTCATTTCTAACTTAAACCAGAACTGCTCCTTTAATACTAAACTAAAAATTATGATATTAATGCTAAAAATCATGTTGTAGTTTATGTATTCCATATATAATCCTGAATTCATAAATTATCCAGTTTGGAATTTCACCTTTTTATAATATTGCTCTGTTATTTTTGGTTACAGAGACACTCAGGTTTGAATTTGACTTAATTTAAATTTTAAACTTTAGTTTATGGTAAAACAAACATATTCTGTTTAAATATTAAATCCAAATTAACACTAGATCATGGGATAATGATTTTATATCAAACTGGAGCCTGGAATTTCAAAATAACAGAGACACACTGATACAAACAACATACACACCTATATACATTCATGTACATGCAGAATCATCTATAAACATTCACATCAAAACAATATTTATCACAGAATTAAGCATGCAACACAATTATACTTAAGTTATTTTAACAAAAATTGTTACTCACCTTTATAAAGATGACAGAGCCTATTTTTGAAAACTTGAGACTGGTTTGAACTTTAAACTGGAATGCCCCTTTTTGATTTGAGAAGTTGAGTTGTTGAAGCTTAAATTGTTTTAATCTACATGCATGCTTGTTTCCATGTTGAAGAATGAATGCAGACAGTTTGAACTGATTCCAGATTGAAAAAATGAAGGCAGACAGGTTGCTTTGAATTGATTCCAGAGATGAAAGAAATTGCAGGCTAAAAGACTTGGTTTGGAAATGTATTTCTGGTTTGAAGAATAGTTACAGGCTTTGTTTTGATTTTTGCTTTGAGGGGTTTGATTACAGATTTAAGAAATGAGGATTTGCTACAGATTTTGTTATGAGAAAATAGGCTGAAGTTTCTTTCTTTGAATTAAGAGGATAGAAAAAGAAATGAGATGATAGGTATATGTTTTTATAAGTTAATATGAAGTTTATTAAAATAAAAGAAAACCAAAAATTTAAAAACTTGACATTTGTCACATAGAGTTGTTAATAAATTAACACTTGTTACTATATAGTCTTTAGAGAATTACATATGTCTTTTAAGTAACACTTATTCATTTTAAATGTAAATAAAGCCTTTTTCTTAATTTATAAATTTACAATTTCTTATATATATATATATATATATATATATATATAGATAATTTTTAAAGAAATAAACCAATCATACTTATAAATAAGAGCTTATCCAAATATCTATAAAAATCCAAATATTTATAACAACACATTCAATTTCTTTAAAATCTATTTATCTATATATAAAACAATACATTATTAATATTGTTTGAAAATAGCAATTTGTCAAATTTAAATAATTTATAAAGAGATTATAAATTTCTACTATTACTAAATGAATTAATATATCATTTGTTTATTAAATACAAACCAAAGCTTTTCTATTTACAATATATACAAATATATATACATTATAAATAGAAATCAATTTATTAGGTTTTAAAGAATAAATTCACTAATTAAATATTCATTTAATTAGATTATTAAACCAATTCAAATTTATTTATCAAAGATCATCAATCAATTTAATTATTTAAACAGATTATTAAATTGATATTGCCCCAAATTTCCGGGATATTACAAACAATTTAACGTCTAATATAAACATCAACAATCTATCAATTATCAGCCAAACTGTATTATCATCGCATAAATAATTAACAGATAATGGTGTCAGATGTCACAGGTGAACTGATATAGGTAATAGCATATATAACAGTGTAATTAACTAACAGCAGCATATTTCAATTGTCGTTTCAATTGAAATCAAATTTAATAAATAAAAGAATGTTAATCGTGAGTGATTGCTCACCTTTTTAGGCTAGATAGATTTGACGGAGAGATAAGCTACAAATTCCAAAGCAACGTTGGATGGACACGATTTAACGAAGAAAACAAGCACGACGAACAAAGCTGATAAATATGAATCGATATGACGAATTAGAACCATTTTGACATAACTGAAATGAATGTAAGTTATAACTTCCCTCTAAACCGAATCTAAACACATATTTAAAATAAGATATATATATTATATTTATTTTCAAATCAAATAAATTTAAACACAAATTAGATTAAGCATATATATAGTTTCTAATTTCATGTACTTATGCAATAACATCTCTATATGAGCTTTATAAAACTCAAACCCAATATATATATATATATATATATAATACAGTTTTTTTTTACTGAACAAACAAACCTACATATCTTAGAAATGACAAACTATATGCATCTTTCTCTATTTCTCATAATTACACCCTGTCATACCCTTAAAACAATTCAACTAACTTATATAAAAAGACTGCAGCAGTCTATATATATATAATGTAAACTATTAATTTTCCTCAATAGAACTTACATACTGAAACTAGCAATATGATATACCATAGTAAAATAAAATATATAACAGATCGAAGTAATACAAAATAACTATTTACATACCCATAGGCTCGAAACTCACTGTGACTTTATAGATAACATAAACACATATATACTTAACATAATTTTTTTAAACTTTGCAAATGCACAGGCAACAGACTAAAACACGCAACTTACCACTTTCTATGTACTTGCTATATATATTAAGACACTTATATGAACTTTTATATAAATCAGATATAGACTAACATAACCTGTACCTAGTAACAACTATATGTACAAACCTTTTTAAACATATTATATAATATATAACTTACACATACATATCATTAAAACGATACTTATATATATATATATATATACACTAATGTATAACTGCAGCCAAATGTATACAAACTAACAGATTGCACTTATACACAAGCTTACCTATAAATATATGCGTACATAAAACCTAGAATAGGGAGATAGAGAGAGCAGCACACCTCGACAAGGCAGGCAAGGCGATAGCTAAGGAGACGAACAGAGTTTGCGTGCGGGTAGAGAGGAAGTGGTCGGTGGCCGTGCACACGGTGGTGGGGTTTCGAGCGTGGCCAGGGAAACGGTGATGGTGATGTAAAATAGAGGGGCTGAGGTAGTGCCGTACTAGCTGGTGGCTAGCATGAGTTTCGGTTGGGCTGGAAACACGGCAGGCGCGCGTGTGGGCAAGGAGGTGGGCGGTCGGGATGGAAGTGGAGTTCGGCTTCAGGGGAGGCGGAGTGAGGACGGAGGGGAAGAAAGCGGTGGATGGCGGATGTGGAAGAAGAAGAGGTTGTGGCATTGAATCTCGGGTTGAGGTCAGGGGGTTCGGTAATGAAGTGGTGGGCTCGGAGTGGAAGCATGGGCTGGATGAGTAATTATGGTGATGGACCAATGTTGCTTTGGAGAAGAGACCACATGAATCCATGCAAAAAAAGGGTTCCAGGTACTTGGTTTCTCACGTGAGGGGAGAATGGAGCTTTACAACTTGCATGTATCATGGACCAAATTACATGTTCTTTATGTTTACAAATTTACAGGAGGATGCAAAGAAAAGCGGGGAGGAAGAAGAGAATTTGAACAGAGAGAGAAGGAAAGAGGAATGGCTACAGGCTTTGGAAGTTTAAGCCAATTGAGAAAGCAAGCACGTTTTCATCTTTAAATATAAATGTCTGTAAAAAGCAACGAAAAGATTGTGAACCAAAAAAAAGTATAAAGACCGTGGTAATAGTAAAAGCCACACGCGAATCTAGGAATTAATTAAAAGCAACAGCTGTAAAAACAAGCGGCTGTTTGATCTGGACAAGTGGGTATCTGAATAGACCCAAAGAAACAAAAGTCGTACCGATATGGTTGACCGTTTCACGGTTCCGCTGTGTACCGGAGTTCAAAACACAGGATTGAATATACCGTAGAGACCAGCACGACGAGACGATCAAAACGGTATGCGGATATCAGTGGTACGATCGAATTATAAAAATTCGAATTTTCTAATAGCGGAAAATGCAAGAAAAACGCTGAAAAATAAGATCGACGGAGCCAAAGATGTCCGAATTTGGAAAAACGACAAACTGACATCTTGCTCAGAAGATGGTTTAGAATTTTTCTGTGTAAAAATATTTAGGTTTCGAAAACAGTTTATTTTCATCGCTTTTTTAACTGATTAAATTGAAGTAAATTTACGCGCGGAATAAACTTTCATATTTTCGGACGAAAATTTACCAGTTGCTATGTTTAACTAGACGTATTCCAAATATTAAATTTTTATTTCAAAATTTTATCGTTTAAAATTTCACAAAATTTCAACTAATTACGTTATTAAAACAGTTGAAATTTACGGATCGTTACACTAGGGTTTCTACTGTGGTATGTGTATATATACGCGTATAAACATTAATTTAATATTATTTTTCACAATTTACATGATTTTTCGAACGAACTCCAAACTAGATGTGCTGCCTAGCGTTTATAATGTTTTACCCCTATTTCGAACACAATGGAACGTGTTTCGAGGCCTAATTCGATCGTATGTGGAAGATAGCTTTTCAAATCGAATTAAAATATTAAATTTTCGATATTAAATCTAACGCGTTTCTATCCCGAACGCTCAAACGATAACTCCAAATGCTACGAAAATTGAAATCCGATAATAATAAACTATTACGGATCCAATGGAACTAGTTTCGTCGAATTCCGAGACTGTGCCCCGAAAGGCTATTTTAACGCGTCGATTAAATCGAGCGATTTTTTTTAAATTGACAAAATTGCTTGAAATCTCCATTTTTAAAACTTACCAACTCAATTATAATTCAAATAGAATTTATGTTCATATTAGAAATCATTCTGATTCATTTTAATTCTATTATTTACACTATTACTATATATTAATTTCACTATTAAATTAATATATAAATTTCCAATTTCTAACTTATCGACTTTTAATTCCATTCAAAAGTCTACTACCATCACTCTAATTCAAATAGAATTTTAAATCAACTTAGAAATCATTTCTATTCACATCTAACTCTGAATTCCTATATTTACCCACTTTTCAAATATTAAATTACCATTTACTGAATCCGTTAATCGCTATATTTGAAATTTTAAATTATTTCACTGATTCTTCCATATTCAAAATCAATTAATGATCCATATTCAATATTCAATATTTAAAAATAAATTAAATGTTCAAAAACAAATGACCAAAATTCCGGGTCATTACATTCCTTCTCCCTTATAAAAATTTCGTCCTCGAAATTGCTAAGGTAGGAAAAATGCTCCCAAACCCATTAACTTTCCTAAAACCCACTTAGTTAAAATCCTACATTCACTTCTCTTAACCCTTTTAGTTTTATCCAAAACAATTAGCTTCATTACTATCTCAAAAGCCTTGATTTCTAATACAATTGAAAAATCAACTTTTCTAGTTAACAAAAATTTGCCAAAATCTTTTTTTTTTCAAAATTTTTCTAACACCCTAAATTTTCGAATTTTTTTGACAGACTCTCCTTTTTACGGAGAGCCTTTTACAATATCACAAATATGATAAAAATATATACATTGACCCACACGGTCAGAAAACAAAATATATATCAATATATAATCATTTCTTTATTTTATTGCATAGGTGTACCTTTATTTAGCGTTTTTAAGCGAGCGGCTTATTTATATGCATTTACACAACCCAAAATCTATCCAACAGCTCCTTGTACATGTACTTACTCAAAATAAGCACATAAGTTTCATAAACATGAAATTTTAATAACATTTCATTTATTTACTAGCCAAACACATAAACTTCCTAACCCGAACATGCCAATCATATATTACAAGCAATTATAAGGTTCCAACAATAATTTAATTTTCTTTCCATGGATCCACATATCATTTCATTCAATTTGAAATGATTTACAACCAAATTATTGTATTTAATTCATCTTTACACCAAACAAACCCATATCCATTCCAAATTGATTTATATGCGTTTTACTTGCATAAATTTACTTTTATTCAATATTCAAATTGATTCACAACCAATTTTATCTTCATTCCATTCATTTTTTACTTTCATTACATGCAAATCCATTTTATTTAGCTTTCATACACAAACATGTCATATCATGTGTTTTTGAATGTACGTGCAATTTACAGGGTTCAAACACTCAATTATTCAATTTATTTGCTTTCATCTACTTAGTATATCCAATTTTATACTATAACTTGGGGATCATTCCATGTAATCGATTCTCGAACAATTTAATTTATCATAACATGGTTTATGCACTTTCATTTCTATTAACTTTACTTCCAACTTATATTACCTCTTTTCCATTCACTCTCATTTAAACTTACATAGTGATATTCACTTCATTTTATAGTGAACGGCATTTCATTTTAAGCTAATTATTTATGAACCATTTCAAAAAATTATTTCTATGGTTTATTATAAGCATTCCATATCGATACTTAAGTTCATATCCAGCTTTAAAATTAAGTTCATACCCAATCTTATCCAATCCATATTCTAAATCATATTCAATTCATTTACCCTTAGATTTAATTCATTCCTTGTTATCAATTACTTAACCATTTTAACTTGGTTATATTTTTCCACCTCTTTCTCAGTTTGATAAGTTATACAACTTATTTATTTAAAATTCCTTGAATTTTCCACTTAAGTTTACTCACATTCAATATTTATAACATATAGTTATATAATCACTTCACCATTCATATTTATATTCAATTTACTAAATTTCAATTTACCCTCCATTTAGAAATTCAAATTTCGAATTTTCATTCTTTTACCATAATACCAAACCATTTTCAATTTGGTTTTACCACTTCATTTCTCAATTTATAAGTTTAAGGACTTATTTACTTAAAATCCCATTTTGCTTACTTGAGTTCATTTACATCTTATTATCATAACTTTGGATCATATATATATATATATATATATATATATATATATATATCACTTAATAGCTTAAGTGTATCCATTCCATTCAATAATTATAACTTATAATTATATAACCATTTTACATTTCAGCTTTATATTCCATTCATTTCAAATCCAACTTCAATTTTATTTAACTTATCTTAAGTTAAATTTCAATTCTTAATATTCATTTTAACTTTCTCAAGATAAATTTTGATTCCATGATTAAAATTTACATTTTCCTTTCTTATCTACGATAACACTAATTTATAAGTTCAATACTGATTTTATCCTGACTTCACAAATCATTTAAATGGAAATCCCAGAATTCAATTACCTGGTTTTATTTCAAATCATTTTGAAATCATAATAATCATATATCACTTTGGTATATCATCCATGCTTCCGGATTTTTTTTTTGAAATAACTTGTTTTTTTCCCAAAAACAATTTCCCTTTGGAATTTCTAAAAAAACTTGTTTATCAAACAAGTCCAAAGCAAATATTCATAGCCAATTGCTATGGTAGCAATCCGTCACTTAGAAACTCGAAAATGAATACTGATGATGTGGCTATAATCATTAAGATCATTTTCCAGCGACTGAAGTGAGTTCGATGCTTCCTTACTTCCAAAATTCATTTTAAAACAATTTCTATTCCAAAATGATCTCAAAATAATACTCCATTATTCTTCACAAGCGACTTTGGAAAACATTTGCTCAAAATTCTCAAGATTTAAAAAATTGAACACATTAGTTGAAATCCAATTTAAAACATTTTCCGAAATTTCCGGGATTTCATTTCTGGTTTAAATCAAATTTTAGTTATACTCCTTTGTATAAATAATTCTTATACAATTTCTATTTGGTTATATATATAACAATTTAAATTTTATCATCTTATTTGATTATACTATTAACAACCAAACATCCAAATATATATAATAATTTTAGAATATTATTTTCTTTTATGCCAAAATATCGTTTGGGTAAAATTATTTCATTCGCCCACTTCAAAACAATATTGTGGCGGTTTACCTTGTTTAGGAGTTTAGAAACACCTATCGATATGGTTGTACTTCCCGTACCGACCAGAATTCATAAACACTCAACCGATAAGTCAACACAATATAAAAACATTTTACATTCACTAACAATTACGCGCTCATATCTATAAATACACTCAAACTCATTCTAGAGTACGTCTGACTCTATCTCTAATTAGTAATCCCCCACCAAAGCCTAGGTATATCGCCAACCTATGCTCTGATACCAACTGTGACGACCCGCCCTTTCGACCCTCGAAAATCGACATAAATACGCTCATTGTATAACATGCTGAACGATCTAGTGCCGGAATGACAGATTGTTAAGGGGAAAGAAAGTGTAACGACCCTGAATTTTTGACTTTTTAAATGTGAATATTTAATTAAGTTTAAATATTCGAATGATAATTTAATTTGAAATTCAATTATCAGAATAAATTGGCGATTAAATTTTAAAATTTAATCTATTGAAAGTTGAATAAAAATTTGAATCTTCAATTTTAAGCTGAAGAAAAATATTTCAAAAGTTTTTAAAATTCATAATGATAATACTGAAGATAATAGCAGCTCCAGAATTTAATTTGAAATTCATTTGTTCAGTTTTGAAATTTATATCGTTTGAACCCATATTTAAAAATAGCATTCTAGGGCGCAGTCTCCGAATTCGACGAAACCAGTTTCATTGGATCCGTAATATTGTATTATTATCGGATTTTAAATTTTGTAATTTTCAGAGCTATTGTGTGATCGTACGAGATAAAAACGTCTGGACAATAATTAATCGATTTAATTTAAATATAAATTTATACACTCAAATCACCAGCAACCCTAGTCTCTGATTTGCGTCGACCTACTATCTGTTAATCACGTACTCATGTTCCCCTATTTCTTTTCATGCAACCTTCCTCTTGTTCCTCAGTTAAAACATTTTAAACGAAAGAAGAATAAAACTAAGGAAAATAGATAATGGCCGAACTCAAAATCACTTCCTTCCCCCAATTTTTATTTCACGAAACCGTATCCCCCTCTCCAGTATTTACGAACGAACAGAAAATAAATGGAGAGATCAATTCACGATCGAATAAGGGGCGAGCCGTGGTGATCTCGAAATCGGCGGCAGGCTATATTCGCGTGATTGAAGTCGCGAAGGAGAAGCAGTGGTTCTCGTGAATCGGAACATATCGCGAGCTCGTTTCGAGCTGCGTGGAGACTCGGTCGTGACACTAGGGTTTTGGGGAGCATAGCGTTAGGACGAAGCCATGGTGGCGTGTAGAGTGTGCGATGGCATCAGCACTCGAGTCGAAGGATGGTGGTTGGTAGTTGCAGGCGCGTTGAGGCCGATGCTGGTGGTGTTCGAAACAGTAGTTCTGGTCGAGGGCAGGTCGGAATCGCGATAGACTTAAGCCTTCATGCAGGCAATTCGACAGTGAGTTCGATCTGAGGCGTTCTCGAACATCGTGCGTTTTCGAGCGAACTTCGATGTGGATTCTCCTTTCGACAGTAAGGTATAAATCTTGTATGAAGTTGAGCAATTGAATTGGTTTAAATTTCACAGTTTATTTGATGTTTGATATATCTATGTATATACTGAAAGAAAAAAATATTGGAATCTATTAACTGTAAAAATATACAAACGTGAGATTTTGAAGATGAAAATTTTTGTAGGGTTTGCATAAAAATAAATTTGACAGATCCTTAATCTGGTCAGTATATGCATGTGTTCATAATTTTTAAAATAAATATTTTTAATATTGCAGAGGTTATTTAAAAATTTGATTTTTGAATCCATATAAAGTAATTTATTTAAAAGGAAAATTTGTTTAAAACTAAATTATTAGTTGAATTAAAAATTTTAGTTTCAAATGAAAAATATTTATTTAAAAGGAGATTGGTTAGAAATTTAATTTATTGGATAATTAAAATTACCAAACGAAAATTTATTTTTCGATTGTTTCGAATGTTGATGAATTATATAAATTATTTATACAAGGTCTAAAAAATTGATGAAATTAAGCCAAAATGGAAATGGACTGCAAAATAAATAGCAAAGGTGAGATCTTCTCACTCAAATGAAAGTGGATTTTCTTTTGCATTTATTGATTGATTTCTGTTTGGATATGATAATAGATATAGTAGGATATATCTATATATAGCAATATATATATATATTGGCATATGAATATATTGCAGTTGATGATTTCCCGCATTATATAGCGGATGAGACCCTATTGCGCCGTTAATAAGCTAATGATATTTTTATAAATCCCATATACCGCGATATTCCACCTCGAAGTGGAATTGGTATTGTGCTAACATCTGTGGATGCAGGGAAACAGGTTGGAGGGATCCAACAAGATTCCTCAAAACATTTGAATTGATTTCATATGTTGTGTGATTGATTATTTATAATCTGTGTATGATTATATCTGTGATTGAATTTGTTGAAGGCTTTAATTTAGCCGAATGTATTTTTGGTATCGTTGGATACCAGAAATAAATGAAATTGGATTTCTGAAATAAAAAAATTGAATTTTAGATGGGTTGGAAGAATAAAGGAATTTATTTAAAAAGGAGATAGATTTGTTTGAAATCAAATTGATAATTGATTGGGTATTTGAAATAAATCTTTGAGAAATCGATATGAAAACTTATTTGACGTTGAATGAAAATTGATTTTTGTGTTGAGAATAAATTTGGAAATCGATTTGTAAAAATGATTTGGTATTTGGGATTAAAAGTTAGAATCAATTTGAAATGTGATTTTGTGTTGAAGTAAATTCAAAAATCAATTTGAAATTCGATTTAGGATTTGAAATAAATTGAGAAATCAATTTGAAAGTTGATTTGGTGTTAAAAGTGAATATTTGAGAATGAAAATTCCGAATAGAATTTATAAAGGAAAGGGAAATTTGTTTTAAAAATAAATATTGATTTATTTTTAAAGTGTGGAAAATATGATTTGAAATCGGTTTTCAAAGTAATGAAGTGTGGAAATAAATTTACAAATTTGAAATGTTAATTTGAAATAAATCGATAAGGATTTATCTAATTGGTTTAAATGGACCAAAATGTGATTTGAAATTGATTTTCAAACGTGAAGTGTTATGATTTGAAATTGATTTTCAAATGTGAAGTGTGGAAAATATATATCTTATGAAGATATTTTGAAAATAAATAATTTGGGAAAAATTATTTAAATTGGATGTTTGTTGTGAATGTTGTTTGATAGTTAAATAACCGACTATCAATGTTTGCCTTTGAAATGACACTTGATTTGTTTTTGAAACAAACGCTCACTATTCGGGTTAGCCGGGAAAGGACATTTGTGTCGTATAACCCATTCCGAATAGTGATACGACGATATGGATCGTATTGAAGACCGGTGGTGAAGACCGGATATTTTCGAAAATGAAAGGACAACCTGTCGAATGTCTCTGCACCGAGTTGCTCCGGTATAGAGATTTATATCACTCTTTTTGTGATGGGAAGTCCGGACGTGATTAGTGAATATCTGGATAACAAGGGCTTCTTTGGAAGTGCCTTCGGTTCCGTTCGATCCCGGAACGGACTTGTATGGATTTGTGTCTGACGTTACACTTTGAGATGTAAAGCTGGTTTCTATCAAATACATTTTTGTTGGTGGCGAAGAATTTATTCTCTTAGCTTAACACCCTTCTCTGAGACGTACGAGCTTAGAGGTTATGTAGTTGATGGTTACTAGTGATACATTCCCAATTTGGTAATGTGGCACACGAAGTGCTGTTGATCATTGGTTGATCAAAGCGTTGCTTTGTGAAAAAACGTGGCTTTGTGAAAAAGCGTGGCTTTTGAAAAAGCGTGGCTTTGTGAAAAAGCGTAGCTTTGTGGACGAGACTTCGTCGAGCCTCACAACCCGGTAATGGTCGAAACAGGAATGTTGCAGCAAAGGTTGTAGGGGTAGCGCCCCTAGGGAATGCCATTTCCTTCTGGATAAAAGGTGATAACATGGTATGGAGCCCAGATATTTTACCTATGTTGATTATATTTTGTGGCTGTAGCTTTGTGATTGAGGATCCTCGGATAAAGGTCGGTAATGACCGGGGGATGGCATAGCTCGTGTGTTAGTTACCTAGTTACAGCTCTGTTAGAGCGTGAGGTAGCGTCGGCCTTTTGTTTGCAGAGATCTGGTTAGGTTCTCGGGGCGTCTTTCCAGAGGCGTTCTATTTCGGTATAATGAAGTTCCTTTGCCTGACCATTTGTTGGAAATCCAAAGAAACAGTACGAACCCTGTACGGTTTTTAATTGTATTACCTGCTATGGAATGTGGCGGTAACCTGCTATTGAACGTAGTAGCTATAGTAGACATACAACAATGGTTGTATGTTGGCTAAGATTGATATTATACTTTCGAAATGTTTTCCACACTAGACATTAATAATAATATCAATTGATTTTGCGTGGTAAGCATTTTTGACTATCATAAGGAGAAATCTCCTCCAATTCTGCGTTTGCATTGTGTGTGTGGCGGGAGGCCTTATGGTAGTTTCATTTTCCAAAAGCATTGCGAAGTTGTTTTATTTTCTTTGTGAAAATAACTGTTTTACGATCTCACACCAGTCACCATGACTGACTCGGAGTTTATTGTTCCCTTTCTAAACTCTGGGTGCCCATAATTTTCCACACGGGCAGCCTAGAGTTATGTTATTAGGATATTCTGGATATTCTGGAGCTTTGGAGATGAGCTGGACGGCGAAGCGTACACCCGTACTTGTTTATTATTTCCGCTGTGTATTCTGTATGTGGACAAGTTTATATAACTGTCCAGTGATGTGTATTGTTGTAAACTCTGATGATTGATGTATGTATAAACTGATATAGTCTTTTGTTTTAAAGATTATTGATTTATCTATTGTATATTATTCCGCTGCGAAATATGAGATTCTGATATTGCTTCTGTTTCTGTTTTTCTGTTCTTTCTTTTCTTCTGTTTTCTTCTACCTCTTCTTTTAACCCTAATGGTTCGGTTTTTCAGCATTCGATTGCGTAACATTGATACAGTGGACAAATTAATGTTGACTTTCGAGCATCGAAAAGTCGAGTCGTTACAAGTGGTATCAGAGCATCCGGTTAAGCGACAACCCTGCTCTGTTGGGTGTTACTCGTTAGAGATAGAGTCAGTAGTACTCTAGAATGAGTGTGAGTGTAATAATAGATATGGGCGCGTATTTGTTAGTTAATACAAAATTTGTTTTGTATTGTGTTGACTTATCGGTTGATTGTTTATAGATTCTGGTCGGTGCAATCTGGCCAACTGTAATCGATAGGGGTTTCTAAACTCTTAAACAAGATAAACTGACACAGTATTGTTTTAAAATAGGGCGAATGAAATAATTTTTTCCCAAAACTATTTTTGTATTGAAAAGAAATGATTTTTCTATGGATTATTAGAGTATATGGATGCTTGGTTGTTATGAAGTAATAATATTGAATTATTACCATTGTTATATGGAATTGAATAAGAAATTAAAATAATAATCAAAGATTTGGAGATAAATTCATTTAACCAATGAAATTTATAAATATGAATTGAAAGATAATGAAATAAAATCCATATACGAATGAGATTTGTAATGTGAATTGTAAATGAAATTTACAAATTGAAATAGAATTCCAGAAAGGATATTTGAAAATAAATTCATCAATGGAATGTAAATAAGTTTATAACTTATAAAATATTTGAAATTGGATTGGAATAAGATTCAAATTGAAAAATGAATGAATTTATGAATGAACAAATGAAGCTACATTTGTAAATAAATGAATTGGAATTGAAAAATGAAATGAGATTGATTTGAATCAAGTTGAATAAAAATCCAAACTTGGAAAAAATAAAATAAAATGGATTGAATTCAAGTAAACTAACTTGATAAATTATTAATTCATGAAATAGTGAATTCGAAGTTGAGTTAGTAAACCAAAGTTGAATTGTGAGTTGAATGAAATGGGTTGAATTTGTATATAAATTCAAGTAAGTAAGAGAAAAATAAATTGAAATTTCCTTGTTATTGATAAAATAAATTTGAGACGAATTGAATATGGAAATTTGAAATTTAAAATGGATGAGCGAATATACTAATTAAATTAGTAGATGGAATAGATTTGAATGGTTTTCAATGAGATTTGATTAATGGAATGCCAATTAAAATTGAATGGAATCAATTGGAAATGCAGTACTATACATATATGACATATTATGTTTTCTAAACTAAGAATATGAAAAAGTACCTTCCATTGAGAATGATTGTGAAGGTGTTGGAACTCGGTATGGGTGTCCATTTGATCGGGATGGGATCATATTGATCGATCATGATGTATGCTAGCGAAATTCGAGGGGCGAGATGCCTATGGTTACAAGCGATTCCACTAGGATAGTGGTGTAACCGCCGTGTGAACTACGATCTTAGGCAACAACCAGGGCGAAATTCAAGAGATGTGAAATCTATGGTTACAAGTGATTCTACTGGCATAGTAGCGAAACCGCCGAGTAACTGTGATCCATGGGGGAACGTGCTTTCCATATCCATTTTAAAAATGATTTTTAAGTGTTTTCATTGGGAGTTAAAAAAATTTGGAATTTTTGAAAATTTTTACTTAACTACAAGTGATTTCAAAATTGAATTTGAGATAAAGGTAAATGAAACTCAATATTCAGAAATAGAAGATGAATCGAATTCAAGTTAAATTCGAAATGAAAATCTGAAGATAAAATAAATTCCAAATAGAATTGAAATTGTCAAATTGAATTCAAATGGAATTTGAAATGCAAAGTTGAATGGAAATGAATATATAACTTTGTTAGTGAAGTGAAGATAAATATAAGAAGTATGTAATACTTAGATTGCACTTAAGAAATGAATGAATGAAATTTTTAAGTAAATTGGTATTAGGAAAAATCCAATAAGTGAATTTGGACATTATTGTTTAGTAAAATATACAGGGATTGTAAAGGCTAGGGAAATGGAATTGGATTTTGATTTTTGAAGGTAAATTTGAATTGCTCGACAATAAGGTATGTATTTGAATTTCAATATGAAATTTGATGAGTTTCTGATTTTGCTACTTGGCATTTTGTTTTCTTTTGAGATTTGGGAGTCCGTAGGGACGTTTTGTAGTCGTGCCGTGTTAGCCGCGCAAAGGAGACGCTGGCGAAATTTTTCGAAAATTTCGAGTGTTAGAAATTTTTTGAGAAAATTTTGAAAGTTTAAAATTTGAATTTAAATCTAAATTTGAACAGAGAAGTAAACAATGTTGTTTGGAACTTATAATTGAAATTAGAAGTTTAGTTGAATTAATAACTAATCTTTAGTAGAAAGATTTATTTTGAAAATTTGATAAAACTATTGGATTGTGAAAAATAGTAGACGAGTTAAGGACCATTTTTCCTAACTTGTAATTTCGGGACGAAATTCTTTTAAGGGGGGAAGATTGTAACGACCCTGAATTTTTGACTTTTTAAATGTGAATATTTAATTGAGTTTAAATATTCGAATGATAATTTAATTTGAAATTCAATTATCAGAATAAATTGGCGATTAAATTTTAAAATTTAATCTATTGAAAGTTGAATAAAAATTTGAATCTTCAATTTTAAGCTGAAGAAAAATATTTCAAAAGTTTTTAAAATTCATAATGATAATACTGAAGATAATAGCAGCTCCAGAATTTAATTTGAAATTCATTTGTTCAGTTTTGAAATTTATATCGTTTGAACCCATATTTAAAAATAACATTCCGGGGCGCAGTCTCGGAATTCGACGAAACCAGTTTCATTAGATCCGTAATATTGTATGATTATCGGATTTTAAATTTTGTAATTTTCAGAGCTATTGTGTGATCGTACGAGATTAAAACGTCTGGACAATAATTAATCGATTTAATTTAAATATAAATTTATACACTCAAATCACCAGCCACCCTAGTCTCCGATTTGCGTCGACCTACTCTCTGTTAATCAAGTACTCCTGTTCCCCTATTTCTTTTCATGCAACCTTCCTCTTGTTCCTCAGTTAAAACATTTTAAACGAAAGAAGAATAAAACTAAGGAAAATAGACAATGGCCGAACTCAAAATCACTTCCTTCCCCCAATTTTTATTTCACAAAACCGTATCCCCCTCTCCAGTATTTACGAACGAACAGAAAAAAAATGGAGAGATCAATTCACGATCGAATAAGGGGCGAGCCGTGGTGATCTCGAAATCGGCGGCAGGCTATATTCGCGTGATCAAAGTCGCGAAGGAGAAGCAGTGGTTCTCGTGAATCGGAGCATATCGCGAGCTTGTTTCGAGCTACGTGGAGACTCGGTCGCGACGCTAGGGTTTTGGGGAGCGTAGCGTTAGGTCGAAGCCACGGTGGCATGTAGAGTGTGCGATGGCATCAGCACGCGAGTCGAAGGATGGTGGTTGGTAGTTGCAGGCGCGTTGAGGCCGATGCTGGTGGTGTTCGAATCAGTAGTTCTGGTCGAGGGAAGGTCGGAATCGCGAAAGACTTAAGCCTTCACGCAGGCAATTCGACAGTGAGTTCGATCTGAGGCGTTCTCGAACATCGTGCGTTTTTGAGCGAACTTCGATGTGGATTCTCCTTTCGACGGTAAGGTATAAATCTTGTATGAAGTTGAGCAATTGAATTGGTTTAAATTTCACTGTTTATTTGATGTTATGATATATCTATGTATATACTGAAAGAAAAAAATATTGGAATCTATTAACTGTAAACATATACAAACGTGAGATTTTGAAGATGAAAATTTTTGTAGGGTTTGCATAAAAATAAATTTGACAGATCCTTAATCTGGTCAGTATATGCATGTGTTCATAATTTTTAAAATAAATATTTTTAATATTGCAGAGGTTATTTAAAAATTTGATTTTTGAATCCATATAAAGTAATTTATTTAAAAGGAAAATTTGTTTAAAACTAAATTATTAGTTGAATTAAAAATTTTAGTTTCAAATGAAAAATATTTATTTAAAAGGAGATTGGTTAGAAATTTAATTTATTGGATAATTAAAATTACCAAACGAAAATTTATTTTTCGATTGTTTCGAATGTTGATGAATTATATAAATTATTTATACAAGGTCTAAAACAATGATGAAATTAAGCCAGAATGGAAATGGACTGAAAAATAATTAGCAAAGGTGAGATCTTCTCACTCAAATGAAAGTGGATTTTCTTTTGCATTTATTGATTGATTTCTGTTTGGATGTGATATTAGATATAGTAGGACATATCTATATATAGCAATATATATATATATATATTGGCATATGTATATATTGTAGTTGATGATTTCCCGCATTATATAGCGGATGAGACCCTATTGCGCCGTTAGTAAGCTAATGATATTTTTATAAATCCCATATACCGCGATATTCCACCTCGAAGTGGAATTGGTATTGTGCTAACATCTGTGGATGCAGGGAAACAGGTTGGAGGGATCCAACAGGATTCCTCAAAACATTTGAATTGATTTCATATGTTGTGTGATTGATTATTTATAATCTGTGTATGATTATATCTGTGATTGAATTTGTTGAAGGCTATAATTTAGCCGAATGTATTTTTGGTATCGTTGGATACCAGAAATAAATGAAATTGGATTTCTGAAATAAAAAAATTGAATTTTAGATGGGTTGGAAGAATAAAAGAATTTATTTAAAAAGGAGATAGATTTGTTTGAAATCAAATTGATAATTGATTGGGTATTTGAAATAAATCTTTGAGAAATCGATATGAAAACTTATTTGACGTTGAATGAAAATTGATTTTTGTATTGAGAATAAATTTGGAAATCGATTTGTAAAATGATTTGGTATTTGGGATTAAAAGTTAGAATCAATTTGAAATGTGATTTGGTGTTGAAGTAAATTCAGAAATCAATTTGAAATTCGATTTGGGATTTGAAATAAATTGAGAAATCAATTTGAAAGTTGATTTGGTGTTAAAAGTGAATATTTGAGAATGAAAATTCCGAATAGAATTTATAAAGGAAAGGGAAATTTGTTTTAAAAATAAATATTGATTTATTTTTAAAGTGTGGAAAATATGATTTGAAATCGGTTTTCAAAGTGATGAAGTGTGGAAATAAATTTACAAATTTGAAATGTAAATTTGAAATAAATCGATAAGGATTTATCTAATTGGTTTAAATGGACCAAAATGTGATTTGAAATTGATTTTCAAACGTGAAGTGTTATGATTTGAAATTGATTTTCAAATGTGAAGTGTGGAAAATATATATCTTATGAAGATATTTTGAAAATAAATAATTTGGGAAAAATTATTTAAATTGGATGTTTGTTGTGAATGTTGTTTGATAGTTAAATAACCGACTATCAATGTTTGCCTTTGAAATGACACTTGATTTGTTTTTGAAACAAACGCTCACTATTCGGGTTAGCCGGGAAAGGACATTTGTGTCGTATAACCCATTCCGAATAGTGATACGACGATATGGATCGTATTGAAGACCGGTGGTGAAGACCGGATATTTTCGAAAATGAAAGGACAACCTGTCGAATGTCTCTGCACCGAGTTGCTCCGGTATAGAGATTTATATCACTCTTTTTTTGATGGGAAGTCCGGACGTGATTAGTGAATATCCGGATTGCAAGGGCTTTTTTGGAAGTGCCTTCGGTTCCGTTCGATCCCGGAACGGACTTGTATGGATGTGTGTCTGACGTTACACTTTGAGATGTAAAGCTGGTTTCTATCAAATACATTTTTGTTGGTGACGGAGAATTTATTCTCTTAGCTTAACACCCTTCTCTGAGACGTACGAGCTCAGAGGTTATGTAGTTGATGGTTACTAGTGATACATTCCCAATTTGGTAATGTGGCACACGAAGTGCTGTTGATCATTGGTTGATCAAAGCGTTGCTTTTTGAAAAAGCGTGGCTTTGTGAAAAAGCGTAGCTTTGTGGACGAGACTTCATCGAGCCTCACAACCCGGTAATGGTCGAAACAGGAATGTTGCGGCAAAGGTTGTAGGAGTAGCGCCCCTAGGGAATGCCATTTCCTTCTGGATAAAAGGTGATACCATGGTATGGAGCCCAGATATTTTACCTATGTTGATTATATTTTGTGGCTATTGCTTTGTGATTGAGGATCCACGGATAAAGGTTGGTAACGACCGGGGGATGGCATAGCTCGTGTGTTAGTTACCTAGTTACAGCTCGGTTAGAGCGTGAGGTAGCGTCGGCCTTTTGTTTGCAGAGATTCGGTTAGGTTCTCGGGGCGTCTTTCCAGAGGCGTTCTATTTCGGTATAAGGAAGTTCCTTTGCTTGACCATTTGTTGGAAATCCAAAGAAACAATACGAACCCTGTGCGGTTTTTAATTGTATTACCTGCTATGGAATGTGGCGGTAACCTGCTATTGAACGTAGTAGCTATAGTAGACATACAACAATGGTTGTTTGTTGGCTAAGATTGATATTATACTTTCGAAATGTTTTCCACACTAGACATTAATAATAATATCAATTTATTTTGCGTAGTAAGCATTTTTGACTATCATAAGGAGAAATCTCCTCCAATTCTGCGTTTGCATTGTGTGTGTGGCGGGAGGCCTTATGGTAGTTTAATTTTCCAAAAGCATTGCGAAGTTGTTTTATTTTCTTTGTGAAAATAACTGTTTTACGATCTCACACCAGTCACCATGACTGACTCGGAGTTTATTGTTCTTTTTCTAAACTCTGGGTGCCCATAATTTTCCACACGGGCAGCCTAGAGTTATGTTATCAGGATATTCTGGATATTCTGGAGCTTTGGAGATGAGCTGGATGGTGAAGCGTACACCCGTACTTGTTTATTATTTTCGCTGTATATTCTGTATGTGGACAAGTTTATATAACTGTCCAGTGATGTGTATTGTTGTAAACTCTGATGATTGATGTATGTATAAACTGATATAGTCTTTTGTTTTAAAGATTATTGATTTATCTATTGTATATTATTCCGCTGCGAAATGTGAGATTCTGATATTGCTTTTGTTTCTGTTTTTCTGTTCTTTCTTTTCTTCTGTCTTCTTCTACCTCTTCTTTTAACCCTAATGGTTCGGTTTTTCGGCATTCGATTGCGTGACATTTGATACAGTGGACGTATTAATGTTGACTTTCGAGCGTCGAAAAGCCGAGTCGTTACAGAAAGTAGGTAGAAGAAAAAGAAACCAAACAACAGAATCTCACAACGGACTGAATAACATACAATATGAACAGTTCTTTACACAAATCAAAATTGTAATATACATATCTCACATCAGAGTACACAAATCAATAGTTACCAGCCCGGACAGTTATAACAACCTGCTCTCACAATTTCTGATAACTTCAACAAAACACTACAGCGGAATAAAATCAAATACGAGTAATACGTCTTCGCCTTCCAGCTCGTCTCCTAAGCTCCAGGATCCTAACCTGAACCTGTAATACTCAGTTCGACCTGAGCATTATAATAAAATAACACTCGAGTCAGTCTGGAAAACCAGTGTGAGAAACACACTCAATTTGAATTCCTTTAAAAATCAAAGGTATCTCGTAAGACCACGCCATACATAAACACGACGGGTTTTTACCTTACTATAACCAAAACATTACATATCAAATCCTCTGATATTATAATAGTGTCTAAGTACAAATACTTATTCAAATAGCCGAAATGCTGCATCTCACGTTTTAGCACGGTTGGGCACAATCAAAACCGTACGGCGCTTATTGGAGAATGGATTCCATACGAATGACTAGGTATTGGGTTATCACCTGTCACGGTACATGTCTAGAAACAATGTATTAAGGACCACGCCGAGATCCCCTGCCACACAAGACTGGACTGTCCCTAACCTGGATAGACCGAATATGCTATCACCCCGGTTGTTCCCACCCTTTATCGAGCTCCTTCCATAAATCGTAGTAATAATAGTATCCGAGGGTATCTAGAAAGGTGATAAACATACCCTAATTGGGTGCTACCCATTTAGCCTTGCTGCATCTCCCCTGCTTTTCAGTCATTCCCTGTTGATGAGGCTAGAGGCTACGATTACCTTTTAAGAAATTTTCACTTAGAATGCTCATTGTCTTCCAATGACAATGTACTGATGGCATTCATCCATACAAGTACATTCTGGGTCCGAACGGAACCGAAGGCACTACTCCTACTACATCCATTTTGGAATCACCCTCGGGATTAGTAGTGATTAGCCCTTGCACTTCGTTGCTCCATCTTCCACTCCATGCTCTTGTTTTCATTTTGAAAACGTACTCGTTGGATCGAAGTGGTTTTCGGATAATAAATCCGATCACGATCTCTTCGAAACAACGTTCGCTATTTCCGATAAACTCACACCCCGATTCTTTAGGAAGTAAACAGACGAAGATAAGATCAGAGATCACCTCCTAACCATTAGTGGATGCATTTCCTTATCGTCGTCCTAGAAGAACGAAACGAGTTTACACGTACTGTATAGTACCTCGAATGGTAACTGTACCATATAATTCCCGTATTTCTCCTAGATATTTCCAAAGTTATATTTAGGTCCAGATTTTGATGGTCGGTTATTTAACTATCAAATAAACAATCAATTCAACCAAATACATCATTTTCACAGAAAAACACCAAGTCTTGTTTAATTTAAATTTTAAATAAATTAAATCCTTTATCAAGGTTATGCACTTATCTTATCGAATTCGGTATGTTCACAGAGTATCTTTTTCCAAAAATATTTGAAAACCCTTTTAAAATAATATGGAAAGTACCACTGTGATATCAAACCATGGATTAACAGTTCAATGGTTACGTCTCTATCCTAGAGAAATCCAAGACTTAACTGCAGGCACTCACTGCCTTCGATTACGCCATGTGAGTATACCATTTACTTCCCAAAACTTTATTTAAAAATTATCTCTAAATAATGCTCATAAGTTTCTCATATAAATTTCCAAGTTTGATCTAGGAAAATATACTTAAATAAAGGTTATTATACAAAGCCATATTAATATTTAATAATTTATCTTTAAATATTAATGCTGACTAATTTCTTTAATAATAAATCTTTAACAATCTTTATAAGGTAACTAATTAATATTTAAATATGCTTTAAACAATTTAAAATAATTAAATAACCGATTTCCAGAATATTTTTAACACCTTTAAAGCTACTTAGTTAATAATTAAAACCTTCTTTTCAAAACAAGCCCAATTCCTCGATTCTAATTTCACTTCGTAAATTTGGAAATCTTACTTGAGTCCAGTATAAACAATTTTATACTTATTTCCAAATTTCACTTCTATCCTTCCATTCTATAAAAATCTCGATTTTCAAAACTTTTCACATTTAAACAAGTAGTGCTTATGGGTTTATTATGTAAAAATCCTTTTATATATGTTTCATTCCAAAATCCCTGTTCACAATCTTCCGAAATATTTAAATACAAATTTGAAACCTTTTATTTTATCCAATTAGTTTATCCAAAACTCTATATAAATATTTTACTTCAAAATCCCTATTTACATTTCTTTATCAATCCAAATCCATATTTTATTGGTATTTAAAAATACCAAAATCCAGGCTAAAACCGTCATAGCATTCAATCAATTTAAGTCACACAATAACCTGTCATAGATTATTCCAACAAAACATATATCACCATATATGAAATTAAAATTAAACATTTTTGAGGAATCCAGTTGGATCCCTCCAACCTGTTTCCCTGCATCCACAAATGTTAGCACAACATAAAAATACGAATTCCGCTTCGAGGCGGAATATCGCGGTATATAGGGTCAACCGCTATTACGCGGGGCGCATAGGGTCTCATCCGCTATATATATGCGAGAATATCAATCACTCCAATATATATACTACTATATATAATATCACATTCAACTGACAAAAATTTATCAATTCAACCAATCGATCATCTATTAATTTTAACTATTTAAAATTAATACCAGCAGTCCAAAATTGAGTGAGATTAACTCACCTTGAGTTTTAATTCGCCAACATTAAAATTTTAAATTAAATCGAACAGGTTCGATTTAACCTAAAATTTTAACTCGTCCCAAACATCTCCAGATCTATTCCAAAACGTAGTGCTCGTCGCCACGATCACGTCGCCGCTTGTTTCGTCCAATTCTGACAATGTATGAAAAAGATAGGCTATTTTAAAGTTTGAATATAATTTATAATAATAATTTCTTTTCTTTTTTTTCTTTTTTTTACCAGAATGAATCTCGGCCGTTGATTTCAAACTCATAGATCCAGGTCGCACTCATATTCTTCTCTCATCTTCGCGTACACTCTTTCGGCAAGAACGAACCCACCACGCTATTCCATTTCGACTTGCCGCACACCACCCAGTCGATCGTACATCGATCGAAGACCACCGGCCTGGAGCCTTGGCCGAGCTCCACAATCGCACCGAATCCCATCGACTCCGGTTACATAATTTCACCGCAATCATCCTTCGAACGCTGAGAGCATGCAGATCTGTTCCTCCTCTTACGCCACACGAAAACTCATCATCACCGCATGAATGGGGAGCTCTCGTCGAGCTCTTCGATTATCGTTTAGGAAGATTTTGTTAATACTCGATGGATTAATCAGAAATTGAGGGGAAGGGACGGTTAATTTTGGCCATTGAATTCTAACTAGCGGCTCCATTAGAAAGCTTGGGTTTCTACTGTGGTATGTGTATATATACGCGTATAAACATTAATTTAATATTATTTTTCACAATTTACATGATTTTTCGAACGAACTCCAAACTAGATGTGCTGCCTAGCATTTATAATGTTTTACCCCTATTCCGAACACAATGGAACGTTTTTCGGGGCCTAATTCGATCGTATGTGGAAGATAGCTTTTCAAATCGAATTGAAATATTAAATTTTCGAGATTAAATCCAATGCGTTTCTATCCCGAACGCTCAAACGATAACTCCAAATGCTACGAAAATTGAAATCCGATAATAATAAACTATTACGGTTCCAATGGAACTAGTTTCGTCGAATTCTGAGACTGTGCCCCGGAAGGCTATTTTAACGCGTCGATTAAATCGAGCGATTTTTTTTTAATTGACAAAATTGCTTGAAATCTCCATTTTTAAAACTTACCAACTCAATTATAATTCAAATAGAATTTATATTCATATTACAAATCATTCTGATTCATTTTAAATCAAATTTTAATTATTTACACTATTACTATATATTAATTTCACTATTAAATTAATATATAAATTTCCAATTTCTAACTTATCGACTTTTAATTCCATTCAAAAGTCTACTACCATCACTCTAATTCAAATAGAATTTTAAATCAACTTAGAAATCATTTCTATTCACATCTAACTCCAAATTCCTATATTTACCCAATTTTCAAATATTAAATTACCATTTACTGAATCCGTTAATCGCTATATTTGAAAATTTAAATTATTTCACTGATTCTTCCATATTCAAAATCAATTAATGATCCATATTCAATATTTAAAAATAAATTAAATGTTCAAAAACAAACGACCAAAATTCCGGGTCATTACATTCCTTCTCCCTTATAAAAATTTCGTCCTCGAAATTGCCAAGGTAGGAAAAATGCTCCCAAACCCATTAAATTTCCTAAAACCCACTTAGTTAAAATCCTACATTCACTTCTCTAAACCCTTTTAGTTTTATCCAAAACAATTAGCTTCATTACTGTCTCAAAAGCCTTGATTTCTAATACAATTGAAAAATCAACTTTTCTAGTTAACAAAAATTTTCCAACATCTTTTTTTTTCAAAATTTTTCTAACACCCTAAATTTTCGAAATTTTTTGACAGAGTCTCCTTTTTACGGAGAGCCTTTTACAATATCACAAATATGATAAAAATATATACATTGACCCACACGGTCAGAAAACAAAATATATATCAATATATAATCATTTCTTTATTTTATTGCATAGGCGTACCTTTATTTAGCGTTTTTAAGCGAGCGGCTTATTTATATGCATTTACACAACCCAAAATCTATCCAACAGCTCCTTGTACCTGTACTTACTCAAAATAAGCACATAAGTTTCATAAACATGAAATTTTAATAACATTTCATTTATTTACTAGCCAAACACATAAACTTCCTAACCCGAACATGCCAATCATATATTACAAGCAATTATAAGGTTCCAACACTAATTTAATTTTCTTTCCATGGATCCATATATCATTTCATTCAATTTGAAATGATTTACAACCAAATTATTGTATTTAATTCATGCTTACACCAAACAAACCCATATCCATTCCAAATTGATTTAAATGCATTTTACTTGCATAAATTTACTTTTATTCAATATTCAAATTGATTCACAACCAATTTTATTTTCATTCCATTCATTTTTTTACTTTCATTACATGCAAATCCATTTTATTTAGCTTTCATACACAAACATGTCATATCATGTGTTTTTTAATGTACGTGCAATTTACAAGGTTCAAACACTCAATTATTCAATTTATTCGCTTTCATCTACTTAGTATATCCAATTTTATACTATAACTTGGGGATCATTCCATGTAATCGATTCTCGAACAATTTATTATATCATAACATGGTTCATGCACTTTCATTTCTATTAACTTTACTTCCAACTTATATTACCTCTTTTCCATTCACTCTCATTTAAACTTACATAGTGATATTCACTTCATTTTATAGTGAACGGCATTTCATTTTAAGCTAATTTTTTATGAACCATTTTAAAAAATTATTTCTAAGGTTTATTATAAGCATTCCATATCGATACTTAAGTTCATATCCAACTTTAAAACTTAAGTTCATACCCAATCTTATCCAATTCATATTCTAAATCATATTCAATTCATTTACCCTTAAATTTAATTCATTCCTTGTTATCAATTATTTAACCATTTTAACTTGGTTATATTTTTTCACTTCTTTCTCAGTTTAATAAGTTATACAACTTATTTATTTACAATTCCTTGAATTTTCCACTTAAGTTTACTCACATTCAATATTTATAACATATAGTTATATAATCACTTCACCATTCATATTTATATTCAATTTACTAAATTTCAATTTACCCTCCATTTAAAAATTCAAATTTCGAATTTTCATTCTTTTACCATAATACCAAACCATTTTCAATTTGGTTTTACCACTTCATTTCTCAATTTATAAGTTTAAGGACTTATTTACTTAAAATCCCATTTTGCTTACTTGAGTTCATTTACATCTTATTATCATAACTTTGGATCATATATATATATATATATATATATATATATATATCACTTAATAGCTTAAGTGTATCCATTCCATTCAATAATTATAACTTATAATTATATAACCATTTTACATTTCAGCTTTATATTCCATTCATTTCAAATCCAACTTCAATTTTATTTAACTTATCTTAAGTTAAATTTCAATTCTTAATATTCATTTTAACTTTCTTAAGTTAAATTTTGATTCCAGGATTAAAATTTACATTTTCCTTTCTGATCTACGATAACTCCAATTTATAAGTTCAATACTGATTTTATCCTGACTTCACAAATCATTTAAATGGAAATCCCAGAATTCAATTACCCGGTTTTTATTTCAAATCATTTTGAAATCATAATAGTCATATATCACTTTGGTATATCATCCATGCTTCCGGATTTATTTTTTTCAAAATAACTTGTTTTTTTTTCAAAAACAATTTCCCTTTGGAATTTCTAAAAAAACTTGTTTATCAAACAAGTCCAAAGCAAATATTCATAGCCAATTACTATGGTAGCAATTCGTCACTTAGAAACTCGAAAATGAATATTGATATGTGGCCATAATCACTAAGATCATTTTCCAACGACTGAAGTGAGTTCGATGCTTCCTTACTTCCAAAATCCATTTTAAAACAATTTCTATTCCAAAATGATCTCAAAATAATACTCCATTATTCTTCACAAGCCACTTTGGAAAACATTTGCTCAAAATTCTCAAGATTTAAAAAATCGCACACATTAGTTCAAATCCAATTTAAAACATTTTCCAAAATTTCTGGGATTTAATTTATGGTTTAAATCAAATTTTAGATATACTCCTTTGTATAAATAATTCTTATACAATTTCTATTTGGTTATATATATAACCATTTAAATTTTATCATCTTATTTGATTATACTATTAACAACCAAATATCCAAATATATATAATAATTTTAGAATATTATTTTCTTTTATGCCAAAATACCGTTTGGGTAAAATTATTTCATTCACCCACTTCAAAACAATATTGTGGCGGTTTACCTTATTTAGGAGTTTAAAAACACCTATCGATACGGTTGTAATTCCCGTACCGACCAGAATTCATAAACACTCAACTAATAAGTCAACACAATATAAAAACATTTTACATTCACTAATAATTACGCGCTCATATCTATAAATACACTCAAACTCATTCTAGAGTACGTCTGACTCTATCTCTAATTAGTAATCCCCCACCAAAGCCTAGGTATATGGCCAACCTAAGCTCTTATACCAACTGTGACGATCCGCCCTTCCGACCCTCGAAAATCAACATAAATACGCTCATTGTATAACATGTCGAACGATCGAGTGCCGGAATGACAGATTGTTGAGGGGCAAGAAAGTAGGTAGAAGAAAAAGAAACCAAACAACATAATCTCACAGCGGACTAAATAACATATAATATGAACAGTTCTTTACACAAATCAAAACTGTAATATACATATCTCACATCAGAGTACACAAATCAATAGTTACCAGCCTGGACAGTTATAACAACCTGCTCTCACAATTTCTGATAACTTCAACAAAACACTACAGCGGAATAAAATCAAATACAAGTAATACGTCTTCGCCTTCCAGCTCGTCTCCTTAGCTCCAGCAACTTAACCTGAACCTGTAATACTCAGTTCAACCCGAGCATTATAATAAAATAACACTCGAGTCAGTCTGGAAAACCAGCGTGAGAAACACACTCAATTTGAATTCCTTTAAAAATCAAAGGTATCTCGTAAGACCACGCCACACATAAACACGATGGGTTTTTACCTTACTATAACCAAAACATTACATATCAAATCCTCTGATATTATAATAGTGTCTAAGTACAAATACTTATTCAAATAGCCGAAATGCTTGCATCTCACGTTTTAGCATAGTTGGGCACAATCAAAACCGTACGGCGCTTATTAGAGAATGGATACCATACAAATGACTAGGTACTGGGTTATCACCTGTCACGGTACATGTCTAGAAACAATGTATTAAGGACCACGCCGAGATCCCCTACCACACAAGACTGGACTATCCCTAACCTGGATAGACCGAATATGCTATCACCCCGGGTGTTCCCACCCTTTATCGAGCTCATTCCATAAATCGTAGTAATAATAGTATCCGAGGGTATCTAGAAAGGTGATAAACATACCCTAATTTGGTGCTACCCATTTAGCCTTGCTGCATCTCCCCTGCTTTTCAGTCATTCTCGGTTGATGAGGCTAGATGCTACGATTACCTTTTAAGAAATTTTCACTTAGAATGCTCATTGTCTTCCAATGACAATGTACTGATGGCATTCATCCATACAAGTCCATTCTGGGTCCGAACGGAACCGAAGGCACTACTCCTACTACATCCATTTTGGAATAACCCTCGGGATTAGTAGCGATTAGCCCTTGCACTTCGTTGCTCCATCTTCGACTCCATGCTCTTGTTTTTATTTTGAAAACGTACTCGTTGGATCGAAGTGGTTTTCGGATAATAAATCCGACCACGATCTCTTCGAAACAACGTTCACTATTTCCTGTAAACTCAACCCCGATTCTTTAGGAAGTAAAAAGACGAAGATAAGATCAGAGATCACCTCCTAACCATTAGTGGATGCATTTTCTTATCGTCGACCTAGAAGAACGAAACGAGTTTACACGTACTGTATAGCACCTCAAACGGTAACTGTACCATATAATTCCCATATTTCTCCTAGATATTTCCAAAGTTATATTTAGGTCCAGATTTTGATGGTCGGTTATTTAACTATCAAATAAACAATCAATTCAACCAAATACTTCATTTTCATTGAAAAACACCAAGTCTTGTTTAATTTAAATTTTAAATAAATTAAATCTCTTTATCAAGGTCATGCACTTATCTTATCGAATTCGGTATGTTCACAAAGTATCTTTTTCCAAAAATATTTGAAAACCCTTTTAAAATAATATGGAAAGTACCACTGCGATATCAAACCATGGATTAACAGTTCAATGGTTACGTCTATATCCCAGAGAAATCCAAGACTTAACTGCAGGCACTCACTGCCTCCGATTACACCATGTGAGTATGCCATTTACTTCCCAAAACTTTATTTAAAAATTATCTCAAAATAATGCTCATAAGTTTCTCATAAAAATTTCCAAGTTTGATCTAGGAAAATATACTTAAATAAAGGTTATTATACAAAGCCATATTAATATTTAATAATTTATCTTTAAATATTAATGCTGACTAATTTCTTTAATAATAATAATAATAAATCTTTAACAATCTTTATAAGGTAACTAATTAATATTTAAATATGCTTTAAACAATTTAAAATAATTAAATAACTGATTTCCAGAATATTTTTAACACCTTTAAAGCTACTTAGTTAATAATTAAAACCTTCTTTTCAAAACAAGCCCAATTCCTCGATTCTAATTTCACTTCGTAAATTTGGAAATCTTACTTGAGTCCAGTAAAACCAATTTTATACTTATTTCCAAATTTCACTTCTATCCTTCCATTCTATAAAAATCTTGATTTTCAAAACTTTTCACATTTAAACTAGTAGTGCTTAAGGATTTATTATTTAAAAATCCTTTTATATATATTTCATTCCAAAATCCTTGTTCACAATCTTCCGAAATATTTAAATACAAATTCGAAACCTTTTATTTTATCCAATTAGTTTATCCAAAACTCTATATAAATATTTTACTTCAAAATCCCTATTTACATTTCTTTATCAATCCAAATCCATATTTTATTGGTATTTAAAAATACCAAAATCCAGGCTAAAACTGTCATAGCATTCAATCAATTTAAATCACACAATAACTTGTCATAGATTATTCCAACAAAACATATATCACCATATATGAAATTAAAATTAAACATTTTTGAGGAATCCAGTTGGATCCCTCCAACCTGTTTCCCTACATCCACAAATGTTAGCACAACCTAAAAATACTAATTCCGCTTCGAGGCGGAATATCACGGTATATAGGATCATCCGCTATTATGTGGGGTGCATAGGGTCTCATCCGCTATATATATGCGGGAATATCAATCACTACAATATATATATACTACTATATATAATATCACATTCAACTGACAAATATCAATTCAACCAATCGATCATCTATTAATTTTAACTATTTAAAATTAATACCAGCAGTCCAAAATTGAGTGAGATTAACTCACCTTGAGTTTTAATTCGCCAACGTTAAAATTTTAAATTAAATCGAACAGGCTCGATTTAACCTAAAATTTTAACTCATCCCAAACATCTCCATATCTGTTCTAGAGCGTAGTGCTCGTCGCCACGATCCCATCGCCGCTTGTTTCGTCCAATTCTGACAATGTATGAAAAAGATAGGCTATTTTAAAGTTTAAATATAATTTATAATAATAATTTCTTTTCTTTTTCTTTTTTTTATACCAGAATGAATCTCGGCCGTTGATTTCAAACTCATAGATCCAAGCCGCGCTCAACTTCTTCTCTCACCTTCGCGTATGCTCTTCAGGAAAGAACGAACCCACCACGCCATTCCATTTCGACATGCCGCACACCACCCAATCGATCGTACATCGATCGAAGAACACCGGCCTGGAGCCTTGGTCGAGCTCCACCACCGCACTGAATCCCATCGACTCCAGTTACATGATTCACCGCAATCATCCTTTGAACGCTGAGAGCACGTGGATCTTTTCCTCCTCGTACGCTACACGAAAACTCATCTTCACCGCATGGATGGGGAGCTCCCGTCGAGCTCTTCGATTATCGTTAAGGAAGATTTTGTTAATACTCGATGGATTAATCAAAAATTGAGGGGAAGGGACGGTTAGTTTTGGCCATTGAATTCTAACTGGCAGCTCCATTAGAAAACTAGGGTATCTACTGTGCCACGTGTATATATACGCGTATAAACATTAATTTAATATTATTTTTCACAATTTACATGATTTTTTGAACGAACTCCAAACTAGACGTGCCGCCTGGCGTTTATAATGTTCTACCCCTATTCCGAACATAATGGAATATGTTTCGGGGACTAATTCGATCGTATGGGGAAGATAGCTTTTCAAATTGAATTAAAATATTAAATTTTCGATATTAAATCCAACGCGTTTCTATCCCGAATGCTCAAACGATAACTCCAAATGCTATGAAATTTGAAATCCGATAATTATAAACTATTACGGATCCAATGGAACTAGTTTCTTCAAATTCCGAGACTGTGCCCCGGAAGGCTATTTTAACGCATCGATTAAATCGAGCGATTTTTTTTAAATTGACAAAATTGCTTGAAATCTCCATTTTTAAAACTTACCAACTCAATTATAATTCAAATAGAATTTATATTCATATTACAAATCATTCTGATTCATTTTAAATCAAATTTTAATTATTTACACTATTACTATATATTAATTCCACTATTAAATTAATATATAAATTTCCAATTTCTAACTTATCGACTTTTAATTCCATTCAAAAGTCTACTACCATCACTCTAATTCAAATAGAGTTTTAAGTCAACTTAGAAATCATTTCTATTCACATCTAACTCCAGATTCCCATATTTACCCAATTTTCAAATATTAAATTACCATTTACTGAATCTGTTAATATCTATATTTGAAATTTTAAACTATTTCAATGATTCTTCCATATTCAAAATCAATCAGTGATTCAAATTAGACATTTAAAAATAAATTAAATGCTCAAAAACAAACGACCAAAATTCTGGGTCGTTACACTACCTAAGATGGTAGAAAGCCTCTGTCCGCGCCGAGATGGCCAGAACAGAGCGCCTCCTGTAGGGAGGGCAGAGTAAGCCTTTAGCCGCGCCATAAGATGGCCAGGTTAAAGCACCGGACAAGCCCTTGGTCGTGCCTCTGGTCAGGTCAAGGCACCTCTTGGAGGGAGGATGGAGTAAGCCTTTATCCACGCCATAAGATGGCCAGGGTAAAGCATCAAACAAGCCATTATCCACGCCACGTTATGGCCAGGGTAAGGCACTTTCTGGAGGGAGGACGGAGTAAGCCTTTATCCGCGCCACACTATGGCCAGGTTAAAGCACCGAACAAGCCCATGTCCATGCCGCACAATGGCCAAGGCAGGGCGCCTCTTGGAGGGAGGTTAGGTAAGTCCTTGGTTCTAGACTCTAAGATGAGCTAACCAAGAGCACCGGACAACAATGGACTAAGATGCCCAAGCCCAAGAAGAGGCTCATCAAACAATGAATTAAAATGTCCAAGCCCAAGAAGAGGCTCATCAAACAATGGACTATGATGTCCAAGCCCAAGAGGAGGCTCATCCAACAATGGACTAAGATGTCCAAGCCAGATAAGAGGCTCTTCCAATCATGGACTAAGATGTCCAAACCCGAGAAGCAGTATATCTCCAATGGACTGAGACGTCCAAGCCCAAGAGGCAATTGATCAAATTACAACTACATACATCCAAGACCTGAAGGGTTCATACATGTCAAGAAAGACGGAATCTAATGGGTAAAGCCAAACTCCGACCATTAAATACCCAAATCTGGGTTTTGGGTTCTTCATTTCGGGATTTCATCCATTAAATACTTGAATCTGGGTTTCGGGTTCTTCATTTCGGGATTTCATTCATTAAATACCCTAATCTGGGTTTTGGGTTCTTCATTTCTGGACTTCATTTATTAAATAACCGAATCTGGGTTTTGGGACTTTCATTTCTAAACATCATTTATTAATACCCGAATCTGGGTTGTGGGTCTTTATTAATCATTTATAATCTTTATACCCGAATCTGGGCTTCGGGATTATTGCTTGATTTCGCTCTAATGCCCTAATCCAACATATGCCCTAATCTGGGCCGAGGATTCCTTTTATAGTGATAATTGTTAATAATCTCAATTATCCGACATATGCCCTGATCTGGGCTCGAGATCTTGATATAAAGATAATTATTAGTAAAAATCAAAATCAGGGTTTAGAAATGTCACTCAGCGGACTATATTTAGGATATTGCCATTTGGATTTTGGGTATCTCATTGTTAATTTCCAAATTTCACAGATTAATACCCTAATTTGGGTCAAATTTCATTACTTCCTAAATCAAATCCCAAACCTGGGGTATAATATAGTTGAGTAGAGGTTGCCGCGGACAACCAAAAATTTCAAACTGGTCTTCTTGATACCTAAATTAGAGTTAACTCTAAATGATGCTCATCAACATCTGAATGAAAGCTTCAGGATCATTCAAATCTTTGGGAAATTTTCAAATACATATTAGAGTGGATGGGATACAAAGGCTTATTTTCTGATAATAACTTGTAGTCCCTATTCGCGGCTATTAACTATTTCCCACAAGGAGCTCTTAGACTACATTTATTATATGCATTAATGGCTATTGATTACAGGCCTCATATCTTTTGAATCAATATTATAACCAACTAACTATAGAAACATTGATATACTGAAGTATACATATAAATATAAGCTAGCAATAGAGAATATCACTCACTTTGAATTTTGTAGGAAAAATAAAGTTATAAAGAGCGAGAAAGTTCTGAAATTTTTGTCCTAAAGAACAAAAGCTTCTTTCATACGGGAGGGTCAAAATGTTAACCATAAAATCCACCCAGAGAACAAAGGCATGAAAGAAGATAAGAAAAGCACGAGCATCTACTAAAGTAGGTTTCGACAAAGATCACGAATGAAGGTTTCGAAGGCATTAGGAAGGCTTTCAAAAGAGTCGTAAGCAGCAGGCACCCTCGTAGGTGATAAAAACATGTGCAAGCCTCCGAAAAAGATGAAAAAGGAGAAACAAAGCCACTTTTCCACCTCTTTAAAGACCTTTCGACACAGTTGGGCCGGTCAGCAAAGACTACTTTGGAACCTCTTTTCGAAGGCAATGAAAGTTAATCTCCCATGAACGCGCCTGACCTTTTAGAACTATGGGTTTCGCCCTCATAACAACCCTTTCAAAATCTTGTACAAGCCTTTCGAACCGGTCGAAGCCAAAGACATTAGGGGAGGGTTCCATATCAATGGATAGACATACATTCGAAAGCAACTCAACATCATCGAAACCATCGACACATCAACATTTTCGAAGCCTCTATAGGCAACCTATCGACAGAGTCAAAGGCGCCTATCCTAACTTCCAATGATAACAAAGCAACATGAAGGAAAAAGCGCATTTGGAGACCTTTCGACAACGTCAAAATGTGTTCTAGAGGAAGCAGTAAAAAAAGATACTCATAACTTAACAACGGTGAAAGGTTGGCAAAGGATCCTTTCGACTTAGTCGAATGGGCTTGAGAAAGACCAAGGAAGTGCCAGGGCAAATCAAAGAACTCAGAGAAGATGTCTTTCGACGGTGTCGAAGGCAGATATGGCATTTCGACCAAGTTGAAAGCGAAAGGCGGCATATAAGAAGGGGACCTATCGACTGAGTCGAAGGCATAGGCGCGAAAGGGGGCCAACCTGCATCTATAAATAAGACCCAAGGGGTCCGGTTTTGGGGACCGAATTTTGGAATCCCAAATTTATTTCTTCTACTCCAATTTCTTAGCTGCAATTAAATCTTCTAAAAACCCTACATCAAATTAGGGATAAAGCTCTATTAGTTGTACTCATTTTGGATTATTAATAAAAGACAAGTGGCTGGTTCATTAAGAATTTTGATGACGAGGAAGATCATTCAGATCATTAGCTAGTCTAATGATCAATTACACATGATTCTAACCTATTCTCGTAACTTCCTTTTGTCTATGCTATGTGTAGAATCACTTGGGTACATACAGTCGAAACCCATCATCATCGGAACCAACATCAATCAATGAAAACATGAATGATGATCAGGTTTCGACATTGATGAGTCTATAATTCTGGGGAATATCTAGGTCGATCTTATGCAGGGAAAACAAAGTGAAGCTTAGGCTAAGCTTGGCCTATTTCGAAAGAGTGGAACCCTACTCAACTCAGTCGAAAGCGGGGTTTCGAAGGGATCCCAGTTTATAATTGACTAACAATTGTACAAAGAGGAACTCATTCGAAAGGGGTATATCCCCAGTTCCATCTGCAACCCTTTCGAGAGGGTTCCACACAAAAAATAGCGAAACCATAGGGTCGAGAGCAGCCGTGTCATATCAGTGAAATATATATTCCTTCTGACATGATCGAAAGGGTCGAGACAAGCCTTTCGACATGATCGAAAGGAATGAAAAGCCAAGATGATTAGCTACTTTCGACACACTAAAAGGAAAGGTTTTGAGCGGGATGCAACTTCTTTAGCCTGCATTCCTAAACTAACTTCTCAAATCCTTTCGACAAAGTCAGCCTGGTCAAGAGGTAGAGTTAACACCTAAAAGCCTTTCCACTAAGTCAACCTGGTCGAAAGGTAGAGTTAACACCTAAAACCCTTTCGAATAAGCCATCCCGGTCGAAAGGTAAAGCAATTTCCTTAAACCCTTTCGACTAGATCAACCTGGTCGAAATTTAGGTTTCGAAAGGAGAGATCTTTCCAACAACTTGGTTTCATTTGAGCTCATTTACCATTCACATAGCATGGGGATGTTGACAAGTTTTCTTGTTAAGAAGCTCACTAGAAGTCAAAAAACATATTCCAAATTGTTCCATATGATAAATGTATTTTATCAACATCAGAGAAAGTTGATTTACAGAGTAGATAACTAAAAAAATAGCACACCCAATCACTAAAAGACTAACTCGATTAGTTTTGTGAAAATTGATAGAAGAAGTTAGAATAAGATTCCATAATTGACCCCAAGTGCAAATAGGAGATTGACTGAGTTAGCGGTATGCCCTAGGGACAATTATGTAATTTGTTACATATCCAACTCAATAAGCAATCTTGTTCAAAATAAAATGTGTTTTCTTTCTATTAGATAATTATTATAATGTATTATAAATAATTGATTATTCAATATAAGTGTATTTAATAAAAAATAGATACTTGGTATGTTTAGCAATAGCAGTTATAATGTGTTGTTACCATGAGTAATTTATCACGATATAATGCACATACCGTTTTAAATATTCCTAATCAAGATGTATCGAGATTGGATATCGATACATCTGTTGAGAGCAGAGTACGTAACGCTCTCCGAACGTTGGGCAATGTGTTATTCATGACTGCTTGGGGAAAAAATGGGCTATGTACTAATAGTTATTGGATAACTATAGAGTGACTCTCACTCAATATTTTTCTATTGGTTAATATAACTAAGGTTAAACAGAAAACGTTGATGTGATAATATTACACAATTCTCCCAACTTGAGAATACTGCCGAGCTTCAATGTGGAAACTCTGCTTCGATTATAGTTAAATTGTGGCACATCTATCAAATAACTATTATTGGGTCGAATGGAAGCATTGGAAGTGAAACACTATTCAATAAAGAATTCGTCTCCTTGGTTATATAAGCTTAGTATCATGGTCAACTAAAGTTAATTCAAAGTAATAGTCTCTAGCCATAGTAGTTCGGTTAATAATTATTATTATTATTGAACTAAGAACTTTGTGTTTGGACTATAATGTTAAATTTGGACGATATTGGAATTTTGACCATTACTAAATCCATAAATCCTAATGTGATATAGTTTTGATGAAGTGAATTAGTGTAAATAATTGTCATTATTGAGTAATGCTTAAAATATGTAAAATTGGATTTTATTGAAGCTATGTAAACAATATATTTGGCCATAATGTCACACCACTAGCTAAAGTGACGAGTGAACGTTAATATTCGAATTGTTCGATATTAATTGTTGATCGAATTTACAACTAAGAGTCAATATAACCGCAATGTTGAATCCTACGTCTACCACAGATTTAATTAAACTATAGATGTTATAATTAATTGAATTAATTAAAATTTATGAAATAATTATATATTTTTGTTTGAGTTATGTTGATCAGCATTAAAAATAGCTAGTGTGCATATAAAAGTTATGTATACATTTATCGATATACAATATCGATGTACATTTAAATATGATTTAAATTTAAAATATATGATACGGCTTGAAGTGATTTAAGGCCCAAAAGGGAAGCAAGTTTGGTCGGCATGGAGTTTGGCTTCTAATTTGATTCCAAAAGGTATGTAATTGGCTAAGGAAAAGAAAGACATGTTTCTATATTTGGCCTCCTCTTTTCTATATTTTAACTCCCCTTTTCCTATGCTATTTAAATAACTCTTGCCCTCATTATTCTTTTTAAGGTTTTTGCCTCTGCTCCTCCCCATCATTTCTAGTCAAAATCTCTTCTTCTCCCTCTCCAAAATTCAAGCAAAAAACAAACAAATACAAATTCAATCAAAAATAAGAAGAAACGACGTGTGGCTTTCTCAAACGGTTGCATATTTTGGAAGTGTTGAACAAGTATTCACACTGAGTTATAAAGATTCAACATTTAATGTATTCTCTTGGGCAATAGCAAGGTACAATTTTTATTTACAAATTCTTATATTTCTGAAATAGATTGTGATATGCCTCTTGTTTAATTGAATTGTTTATTATCACGACTCCATATATGTATGTGTTGTTAATATATGATGTTGAATATGAATATGTGTAAATGATTTTAACTTGAATTATTTTGAATTTCTCTCACCCTCCTCTTGTCTTTATCATGAAATAAAAATTGAATTTTTCTTTCATTTGTATATTTGACAATGTTTGAAGATTAATTTTAATAAATTGATTTATACCATATCTATGCATATAATGGTATATGTGTATAGATCTATCAATTAAGTAAATTCATCCATATGTACTTTTATTTTATAACATAGAAAATTACAATTCATGTTTTAAACACATATTTATGTGTTAGCAAATGCACGTAATATATTTAATATGTAATCTTGACTATGAAATCAAAATTGAATTTTTCTTTCAATTTTAAATTTGACAATATTTGAAGAGGAATTTTATAAAATTGATTTATACAAGATCTATGTATATAATAGTATATGTAACAACCCGCATATTTATCGATTTTTTATTTAAATATTTTATTTAAATATAACATCGTTCGTCGGATTATAGTCCTAAAAGCTACTTTTTGCAAACAGTTGAATTGGGACTCGAGACCACTTCCATTGAGTTCAAAATGCCGTTTGCGACCTTTTTGAGTATAAACTTTGATATATTTGGAGTTAGTGGAATTTGGCCACTTTTTCACTTAGGGCTTTGGTTTGGGCTGAACCCATTAATCACTTACTAACTCAGTTCCAACCCCCTCTCCTCTTCATTACTTCATTTCTTATTCTTCTAACACTCAAGCAAAACTGAAAATGGGAGAGGAATGGGAAATTAAAACTCCAAGCCCTAGTTCCTCTTGTAATCTCAAATTCTTGCTCTAAAATCAAAGAGAACCCATTGGTAAGCATCTCCTTCTTCTCCAACTCTTTCTCCTTCCAATTTCAGAAATTCCTAAACCTAACTTTGGGAATGTTCTTCTTTTTAAGCTTTGAATTCAAGCTTGTTGAGTTGGAATTGAAGAGTAATTGCTCTTGCCATTGCTCCATAGCATCTTCTTCATTCGTTTGGGTTCAAAGGTGAGATTTTTATCTCACATCTTAATCTATATTTATCTTCAATTGTTAGGTATGAATTCCTAATACTTATTCTTGTGCAAATGCTTTTGGTTTGGATTGATTTGGTGAGTATTCCAATTTTTAGTGTTTTGAGTTCAATTCTTTGAAAATCCTAACTTTGATGTTTTGATCATGTTTTTGGTGATGAATCGAAGAGCTTATATGGGCGGGTAGTCGATGGGCGTAAACCCTTAGTGTCGTTGCTCGACCGATTGCAATTCGGAAGGGATTGGCAGTCATTAGATAGGCATGGGAGTGCTGATAACAGGCTCCGGTCGGCCGAACTCAGGGTCCGATCGACCGACCTGCTACCCAAGCATTTCCCTGCCTCTGGTTTGGAAGTGTAGGTTACAGACTCCGGTCGACCGAACTCAGGGTCCAGTCGACCGACCTGCTACCCAAGCATTTCTGCCTCTGGTCTGGTCAACCGACTCAGGGAGTCCGGTTGACCGACCTGCTCCTATTTGCCAATTATGCCTATATTGTCTATTTTGTTTGAATTTCCAACTTTAATCGATTCGTGTTGTCTCCCTTTTGTTGTTATCATTTATTATCGACTTTGATGACATTTTCTTTGGGAATTATTGGAAATATCCATTTTGATGGATTTGATATCGATTTCTTTGGATTTTATTCACGTCTTTGAATGTGAATTTTTATGCTTGATTGTTTCTACAATCACTTCTATGATTTGTCACTTCAAAATATAAAGGTTTTCTATACTAGTAGTAAATATCAAAACCCTTTCATTAAAATGATTTCAATACTATTTAATTACAAAGCTCGTTTCTTAAAACCGTTTTCCAATCTATTAGTATATACAAACCTTTACCTCATTCGTATGAGAAAATCTAATTAAACGGCTTAACAAAACAAGTGGTATGAAACGCTTGCGTTTACTTCGTCAGTTAATTCTTTGACTTGTTCGATTGAAACTCTTGTGACAATTTTCGAGTGGAAATCTACAATATGTTCGTAAATATTTGAGTTAAGCAAGTGGTTATGGGACATAAAGCTAAACTCTTATATTTACTAGCTTAGTGTAATTGACACTTCTTGATGATCGATGATGATCATTTTATGGTTTAGACTAGCAATGTGCGATGTCTCATTGTCCACGTGGAGGACTGTTCCTCGTCTTAATGAGCTTCGTCTCACTTCTCGCATGGGTCGTACCTATTTAGGTGCGTCGATGTTTATTTCACGCATGGGTCGTACCTATTTAGGTGCGTCGATGTTTACTTACTTCGTGGAGCAATCGGCTCAATAAGTCGGGGCATGGGGCGTATCTATTTAGGTGCGTCGATGTTCGTCTATGCATGGGGCGTATCTTTCTAGGTGCGTCAATGTTCGGCTTTGCATGGGGTGTATCTTTCTAGGTGCATCGATGTTAGACATTACATGGGGCGTATCTTTCTAGGTGCGTCGATGTTTATTTATGTATGGGGCGTATCTTTCTAGGTGCGTCGATGCTAGAGCATGGGGCGTATCTTTCTAGGTGCATCGATGTTCGACTTTGCATGGGGTGCATCTTTCTAGGTGTATCGATGCTAGACTATACATGGGGCGTATCTTTCTAGGTGCGTCGATGTTCAGTTTATGGGATTGGCCATCCTTTTATTGTGATTTCTGGATTTCTAATTGATGATTTCTGAAATTTATGTTTCACCACCTTTTTCAGTTGGCATTGATATGTATGTCATTTATTGTGGATTGGTGAATTAAATAAAGAATATGACATTCTTTTTATGCTATGAGATTACTGAGATATTTGTATGATTTTCCTTTGTTAATTTTCTAATGTATACTTATCGTGGTATGACATTTTTGGTTATCATACGTTTTATTATATCTCTTCTTATATCTCATTTTATCTGATAATTATAGCTAGACTGATCCGTTTATTATTTTCTTATTAAATAATACTCGGGTCAGACTGAGATTTTACAGGTGCTTCCTCATGACTTCCTATCTGGAACCATCATCTGACTTTTTGGCTAACTACTCTAGTTTAGTAGTTTTTGTTGTATACATTTGAGATTTAGACTCCTTGATGTATACATATTCTTTTGGCTAGCACTTGTATCTATTCTTTTATGTTATTGTGAATCTTATTTGACCACTACTCTGATGTACACTTCTTTGTGTAATATTCATATCTATTTCCGCCTTTGTGATATGAATGTCTGTGACTGATTTATGTTATGCTTATTTATATATTTGTTTCCGAAGTCCATATAGCCATAGTGTAGTAGCTTTGAGTTTGTATTGGTGTGTCGGGTTTCCTCTTGAGATGAAAAGTTATATTTTTATCTGGCATATCGGTACTCGCACAAAGCAATTATACAGATGGTCGCTCCTCAACAGCCTTATTCTCCGTGCTAGTTGACGGCATTACCCCGTATTGTCCTTGGCTAGCGTGGGTATAGAGGTGGGGCGTCACAGCTTATATGTGTATAGATCCAGCAATTTAGTAAATTCATTCATATGTATTTTCAGTTTATAACAAATGAAATTGCATTTTCATGTTTAAATGTAGATGTCAAATCTTAAACACATATTTATATGTATGTATTAACAAATACTATTAATTGTTTAATATGTACCTTGAATCAGAATTGATAATTAATATGTATATGTATTTGATGAATATAAGTTATGCATATATGTATATATTTTCAATTAAAAAACATTTTATAAGTGCTTATACACACACACACATGTGTATATGTTTGTTTATTTTCCAATTGCAATTTGTTAAATAAATATCTTGGTTTTGGAGTTTGGAATTTAAATTAAACTAGAATTTGAACTTTAAGTTTTACATTAGTAATTGGACACTTTATTGCGTTATAATATTTTGCACTTGTATATTTTTCACTGGAGTATATTTGGATATACTCACAATGTATGTCAAGTGTAATTTTAGGTATAAATGCCATTTAATATGTCGATTAATATAATTAGAGAGAAATGAAAAGTTTCTCTCTCTCTACTTTTATAGTCCCACCTTCCTTTAATTGATTACATGTTCATGTACACACGTATATATTACTTATATGCTGCACTTACACTTCAAACATATGAATGTATTTGATACATTCATTATAATACATAAAAATTAAAATTAAAATTAAAACTTTCCTTTTTAACCAAATTGAATAAAGTATGATTTTATTTAAAACTTTATTAGATTGGATCTAATATACATTTAGACTTTGTATGCCCAATTGATCCAAAATAGGAATTTTTTTTTTTTGAAATCTACCTATTTCATCTGCTTTCGACTGGCCTAGTTTCTTCAATCGCCTCCATTGTTGAATCACTTATTATTTCTTGTTTGAAACTTTTCTAACTAACAGCCAACCATTTAACGTAAAGACGTAGCCAGATATAGGCTTTCTGTCGTCGATACCACTTTGAAAGCTGGAACCTGTATATCCCTTCATAAGCAGGTCTTCATTTTCATACATAAAGAAATTTGTATACCCCTCTACCCAAACCGCTTTAGCTCAATCAAGACCTTTCTTACACTACTAGAAAAACAGTATATTCCAACGCCTCTTTTCCAACGGCCGCCAACGGTTATTCCAACGGCTTCCAACGGTCCGTTAATTTTTTACGTAGCCGTTGGAAGCCGTTGGAATCCATTGGAAATAAGCCGTTTGCGGCCGTTGGTAGCCGTTGGAAATTTTCCTGGGATAACAACCCGAGACCAGACCTGCAATTCATTATCTCTTCCCCAACTTATATTTTCCCCAAATTCTCCAACTCCACCACCTCCTACCGAACTGCTGCCGCCCCAAGCACCAACCCGACAACCTCCGACGCCATCTAGAAGCTGCTCCGGCCAATCTCCACCCTTCTAGCTCTCCAAATCGGTAATTTTCCTAAAGCTAATATTTAGATTTTTTTAGATTTAGGGTTTAATTCGAATGTTGATTGATTCCTAATTGTTAGTGTATGCATATTACATTATGTTATCCCCTAATTGCAACTATTATAACATAATGAACAAGTTATTATAATTGATTGAAAATTTTGTAATTTAAGATATTACATTAGTTTATGTTTATTTAGTTATAAGTATATTAAACGTATGTGTGTGATAGAGTTTATTGCATTTGGAAGCCGTTAGAACGGATATTGCATTTGTGCGAACACGAGCTTTTTATTTGTGCGAACACGCGAACATTTGGAAGCCGTTAGAACCAATATTAATTAAACGAGTTATATATTAAAATTTAATATAAAAAAATATTTAAATCCTTAGATATTATTCGGCCCCGTCTGACAAGTGTTGTATATGATCATTTTAGGGTTATCCGTTTTTCCACAAAACGGACAACTCTATTCATCTGATACATCATTTGTCGGATTTGTCCCAGTATTAGACAAGTTACAAACACTATAAAGTAATTATATTCCGTCAATCATATATCACTTTAAACGGTTCACAAAATTTCGACGGCATTTCCTTTACGTTCCTTGTGTACATGCATTTGTGTACGATACAAGGAACACGGGGGAAATGCTGCCGAAATTTTGTAAATCGTTTAAATTGATATGATTTACGGAATATAATTACTATTGTGTTTGTAATGGGAAGTAGGATGACCGACCATCAAAGAAAGACACATAAGTGGCAATGAAACAATAGTTGCTTATTTAAAATAAAGTTTTTGAAATTAGCAGTTTGCGTCTGTTGGAAGCCGTTTGAAAATTTCCTGCAAAATATAAAACAAATGATTTATAACATTTTTACTCTATCATAAGTTTTCTAGTATGGAAACATGGTCAATTACTTTAATGATCGGAGCTGGATGTATCAAAGAAGGGAAATTAGTGGCGCAATAAGCGAACATTTTCTAAAAGGGGTACAAGTGTTCATCGAATTTGCTATAAGTAATATTGGAAACGATGAAGAAATTCGTTGTCCGTGTAGTAGATGCAAATTGTTGAACTATTTAGAATCGAGTATGGCTAAGGTTCATTTGCGCCAATTCGGTTTCGTACCCAATTATTTGCTGTGGGATCGTCATGGAGAAATTGTAGCCCCTAATAATCAAGAACAGTCGGTGGAGGTCATCAACGAAGAAGGTAGTACGAATCTCATAGAACATATGGTCGAAGATGCAGCACGATCAATGTTCCCTACTGTTGTAATTGATAACGACGATGTTAACATCGAAGAGGAACCAAATGTTGGAGCTAAAAAAATATATGATTTATTGGATCATGCTAAAAACCCCTTTGGAATGGATGTTTAAGCGGCTCTCAATTATCGGTAACTGCAGAATACATTGCAATGAAATCAAAATACAACCATACAGAAGCTGGATTTACGGCTGTTGTTCAAGCTGCTAAACGTCATATGCCATCCGATAATTTAATGTGCGAAAATTATTATGAAGTGAAAAAACTTATGTCATCTTTCGGTTTGCCATATCAAAAAATAGATACATGTTTAAAGGGTTGCATGTTGTATTGGAAAGAAGACATCAATCTTAGAAATTGTAAAATATGTAATCAGGAAAGATACAAATCGAGGAAAAAGAAGGGAAAAGAAGTTCCGTACAAGCGTATGCATTATTTGCCTCTCACCCCTAGACTTCAACGATTATATGCATCATCTATAACAGCGCATCATATGAGATGGCTCACAAAATCCAGGCGGCGATTTAAGCAAAGATTTCAGTACTTGGTTTTCGAAATACGTTTCTGATCCCACAAATAATGTGCTCGATAAAGGACTGAAACATTTGGCGTTTGGACCGAAAAGAAAAGTTAATACGTATCCAATATTTTTTGTTAATGGATATAAATTCAACACCAAAGAATACAGTGCTGAAAAATTAACAAACAATACTGGTGTATTTGTTAAAGGCAGTGATGACCCTAATAATCATATAAATGATTTTTATGGCGTGTTAACTCAGATATTGCAGTTGACATATTTGATGTTTATTTGTTTAGATGCAACTGGTTCGGCAATGTTCCAGGTTCTGGTATTAACGTGCATCCACAATATAATCTTATAGAAATTAAACATACCTCGCGTTATCAAAAGTACGACCCATTTATACTAGCCAAACAAGCCCTACAAGCTTATTATGCCCCTTATCCATCTCTAAAAAGGGATAAAGCAGATTGGTCTGCGGTTTTTAAAACCAAAGCAAGATTTACGTTCGATGGACAAAATATTCCAGACGAACAAGCCTATCAAGCAGATCTGGAGGAAAATGCTAAAAAAACAATTACAGACGATCAAACTGATTTTGGACCTTTAAATGATGAGACAAATGTATTAGTCGAAGCATTTGAGAGTGTAGAGGAAAACGACATAGAGCACGAAACCGAGTCTGAATCAGAAAACGATGAGGACGATTGAGTAATATCCGGTAATTTTTAAAAGTATTCACATTACATTGATCTCTGATTAATAATGCATTTATCCAATTTACACAATTTTAATGACAATAAGTGTATTACATTTTTTAATGGTTCATCATATCATGATTATTATGAATTGTATATGTATGTATATATGGCGGGTATATATATTATGTCCGGTTCTGGTTCTGGTTTTGGGTCTCGGTGACGTGGCTCTTCACGTCATGTTGGAGAGGGTAGTGGTGAGCAACCAGCTCGGCCACTTGTTTACTTGCAGCCTAAGGCTGATGAGACGTAAGTATCATAATTAGCAAGCATAGCATTTTAATTTTTTAATTGTACATGATATATCTATAATTGTCCAAAGTTCAATTTTATATTTAACGCAGTGGATTTGAGTTGGAGCCATCCAAAGTGGTTCTGAATATTTCGAAGCAGGCATACATGGCTAGGATGACCGATTGCTGGCCCAAGTGGGGCAAGATCCCCGACGACGTGAGAGAGACGATTTGGCAAGATTTTCTAGTAAGTGTATACCGCTTTACAAGATGATTAATTAAATACAAATAAATAATTAGTAATATTTTATCATTCTACAGGGCGCCATAGATTTGCAAGAGCCTGACGTCAATTTAGTTCAGCGACACTGGAACTCCAGGATCGCGAAGAACTATAGGGAGACTATGTCGGAGACCAAAAAAGTAGGAAAAAAGCCCAAGTAGATGAGCGCGACTGTATGGGAGAAGTGGGTTGAGTGGTGGAACTCTGAGGAGTTCAAGGTAACTCTACAATAAATCTTAGCAATTTTTTACCGTTTAATAAATAATTAATCATTGTAAATTTGCAGGAGGAGTCAGCTAGGAACTCGGCAAACATGAGTAGGAATCTTGTATCACACCGTGGAGGCTCCAAATCTTTCCAGCATCACCGCGAAGATTTGGTAAATTTATCTATTATCACATTTGTATATTGATCAGTTCAGTAATTAGTTAATTATGTACAGTTAAATTATCCAAATTATCAATTGCAGGAACGTGCTCGTGGAGGCTCTGTTGGCTTAGTGGACGTGTTTGCTCACACCCACGTGTCTAGGCAAGTAGATGAGGCTGGCAATATCATATATCAGTGGGGTGATCAAGATAGGACGACCGAGGCATATGTATGCATTTTTAAATTTCTAATACTTACACCGATAAGTTTATTAATTTCTAGCTATGCGAAATAATTACATGCTACTATTTTTCAACTGAAATTGTTTTTTTTTTCATTTTAGTCGAGGTTGCAGGAGGCACAGGCTAATGCGCTTCGGCAGTCAGGTCGTGATGCGCTGACACAGGAGGAGCAGGATAACATTTTTACTGCTGTTATGGATCCGGCGCAACGGAGTAGACGTTTTGGCTTCGGGAACCTAACGGTAATTATTCCTTTTACGTATTTACAAAAAATCAGGGTTTAGATATATAATGTTATAGTATTTTATATGCTGAGACAACCCTTTTGCTATTATTTCTATTTGCAGGCTCGACAGGCTCGACAAGCTCAAAAAGACCAAGACAAAGATGAAATCAAGGAGCTTAGAGCTATGGTTGAGCAGCTACGGGAGGAGAATCGTCTACGAGCCATCCAGGTGGAGCAGCTGGATCAAAAGCTTGTGCAGTATTTGCAGAATCATGGTACCCTTCCTTCGTCGTCTGGTGCTTCGGGAGGCGACGAGGATCCTTGAGGAGATATGTTTTTGAGTATTTGTGCTTGAACAATGTATATATTGACTTGGAGATGTTTTGATGTTGATGGTGATGTTGTATATATTGGTACGGAGTGGGTGAGAAATATTTTGATGGCATGTACATGGTACATTGACATTTGTTGATGGATTTTGTGATGTTTGATCGATTTGGTTTGTTTATATTGGTGTTTTATTGATTTATGTGTGTTGTTTGTATTGATATTGATATATATGTGTGGAATTGATTGGAAATGGAATGGAAATTGAATGGATTGGAAATGGTATGGGTGGAAGGTTAATAGGCCTGTTGTTATACAGCAAAATAAACCCAGTATTTCCAACGGCTTCCAACGGTTTCCAACGGTTTATTGACCATTTTGTTGTAACGGTTTCTAACGGTTTCCAACGGCAGCAAGCCGTTAGCGGCCGTTGGAAATGGTCCGTTGGATCCGTTGGAAAGCATTGCAAGGCGTGGGATTTATTCCAACGGTTTCCAACGGCCGCCAACGGCTAGGAACCGTTGGATTAGACGTTTTATCTTGTAGTGTTAAGGATATTTTAATGGTATTGTAGGCTGCTTCACTGCCCCATTCGCTTTTGGATGGGTCACCAATGAGAAACTTCTAATGATTCCATTTCTTTTTCAGAATAGTGTAAACTCTTCCGTTTCAAATTGAGTCACATTCTCAGAAATGATCTTGTTTTGCAGGATGCAGCGAGTAACTATTTTCTTGATAACAAACTTCAAAATTTTGTATGACGACATATGTGGTATGGAATCTACCTTAACCCATTTTATGAAGTAATCAATGGTGACTACAACGAACTTAGCGCCTCCTTTTGAAATGTGAAATGGGTCTATCAAGTCGATTCCTATTATCAAATGACCTTGGGCTCCATACTTAAATAAGTTCACCAGGAAGTAGTCTAGGGATTCTCAAGAAATGTGGGCACTCATCACATCTCTTGACTTAAGCCTTGGTGTCATCGCTCTTTCGAAGCCAATAACCAAATGTTATTTCATTTACCAACCACCCATTGGAAACAAACATGTATAAACGTTTGTTAATGACAATAAATTGTAATTTGCAAAATTTTATCGGTCATTCTTGAAGAGGTGAAACGAAAATACACCAGCACTCAATTTTTAGTCTTGTTCCAACACTAAATATAAATTCTATTTTAAAGTAAGTTGATGACTCAATAAGACTTGGCATGCAAATATTAAGTGTCATGTAATGGTCACATTGATGACTAGAGTATGATTTTAAAATCCTTTTTAATATCTTTGAAAAGGTAGAAAAAACAAAAAAGAAATGTTAATACATCTTAATTTTTTGAAAATGGGGTACATATTTGTTAATCCCCTTTTTCGACTGACGACCTAAGAAAGTATGCCGAGTTAAGGTGCTTGCCGACCTAAGAAAGTACGCCGAGTTAAGGTACTTGCCGACCTAAGAAAGAAGACGACCTAACAATTTGAAGGCGTAACCGACTTAAGGAAAGCTCCGAGTTAACAAGACCTCCGACTTAACAGGCTACGACCTAAGGAGAGATCTGACCCAACAGTTGCCGATCTAACTACTGAGAAGAACGACCGAGTTAAGAAGGATGCCGAGTTAGGAGCCTGTCGACTTAAGGTAGTCTGTGACTCAAGGGCTACGACCTAAGGAAGATTCCGAGTTATGAAAGGCTCCGACTTAAGAAGGTTCCGACCTAACCCTATTCCTTAACTCGCCACCGACCTAACCCTATTCCTTAACTCGCCACCGATCTACCATAAGTCGGCTACGACTTAAATACTTAGAGAAAATTCCTGAGTCCAGATCAGCTCCTATAAATACCCCGCCACTTCCAACATGAAGAGGACTTTTGGCAATTCATTTCTAAAGCGCCGTTACTCTGTCGAACTCTCCAATCATTCAGCAAACAAGGACCCTTCAAGCATTCAAGACACTACAACAAACTTCGAGAGAAATTCTTAACATCCGACATGGATTCATCGAGTTTCATCGCCGAAGATTGAGCTAGTAGTCAAGATTGCTTCTTGTGATCGAGTTGTACTGTTTTCACAGGAGATTTGTATCAATTTATAACCAGATTCAATAATAAAGAGATTCAAAGTGGACGTAGGCTGAATCTTAAGCCGAACCACTATAAACTGCTGTCTTTTACTGCATTTCTGCTATTTTCCTGCTTGATTTCTGTTCCCGTTACACGGGTGGTGCTTTCACAATCTTACTACACACACCGGGTGTTGGCGTTCACATTTTGACGTTAACATTTTGGTGCTTTCACTGAGAAATCCAACTCAGGTTACCATTCCATCATTGCTTCACACAAGTTTGTTGAAAAGATTTCCTACAAAACTAGAAGTCTATCAGACATAATGGCTCCTGGAAGGAAACGAAAGGTTGTCAGATCTGAAAATGTTCATGATGATACCGCCACCTCTGCTTCACCAAGTCAAGCAGCTCCAAGCGTCGGGGTGACGCGAGAGGAGCTAGACGCTGCTGTATCCGGACTATACCAGCAGATTGAGACTCAAAACAATCTGATGATGGAAAAACTGAACGCTCTGCTTGGTGCCAACCAGAGACCAGTGGGTAATGAAGAAAACACCACTGATGCTCTTCGCAACTCCGGAGGGAGGAATATTCCTCAGGGGGGATCAGGTGCTGCTGAAGGGGCACCCCTCCGAGCTGAAGGATCTAGACCATCGCCAATTTTCCACGAAAATCTGCCCGGGCAAACATCTGAGAAAATGGCAGAAGTCTACTCCGCAAAATCTTTGAACAATGAGGAATATCTTTCTGGTATGATCAAGCAAATAATGAAAGAGAGCATGCAGAGAGGTGAAGATGAAAGCGAATGGGGATTCGCGCCAAGCAAGACTCCATTTACCGAGAAGATCCTAAAGGCTGAATTTCCTAGAAAATTTGTTCCCCCCACCATTCCTGCTTATCGGGGAACAAGTGATCCAAACCAATTCTTGTATAAGTATGATTGGCACATGACCGGTGCGAGAGCAACTGATGAAATCAAATGCCGGTATTTCCCAGTATATTTGGAAGGAGTGGCACTTCTCTGGTTCACTAAACTCCCTGTCCGATCAGTAGATCAGTTTTCCGATCTGACTAGAAAGTTTAAAGAGCAATTCAGGCTATATGCTTCAAAGGCAAAGGACATAATGTCACTATCCAGTCTTGAACAGAATCCGGGAGAACCTATTAAATCATTCCTGAACCGTTTCAATATAGCTCTGGCGGAAGTTGATAACGCAGAGCCACGGATGATCTTGACCTATTTGATGCGTGCTATCGACAAATCGAGCGAATTTGGAAAATGGCTGAAGATGAAAGAGCCAAATTCTCTCGAGAAATTCTACAAGAAAGCCGATGAATTCATACGCTTGGAAAATCTTCCAGCATCAACAAAGGTGGAAAATAATACTGCCGCTTCGGAAAAGAAAGATTCTGGAGGTCAGAAAAGGGAAAATCACGAGGGGAAGAAACAAAAGGATTTAAAGAAACCTCGCTTCTTCAAACCCTCAGATTTCACTCCATTGACCGACACTCTGGAAAATATCTTCTTCGCCACCAAAGATGATGTGGATTATCCCAAACCGGCCGAGATAAAACCAGGAAAGGGCGCTATGAGAAATGGAAAGTTCTGTCATTTTCACAACCAGCCTGGTCATGATACCAATGACTGTCGTCACTTAAAGAGCTTAATTGAAGAATTATTGAGAGAAAACAAGCTGCAACAATATGTCAAGAAAAACAGAAGTGATCCATCTTCATCTACTCAGAAACAACAACCTTCTAATCAGCCGTCAGGCTCAGGCAAAGGTGCTGTGGCACAAGAATCTGAAAGGCCCGTCATCAACGTCATTTCAGGGGGCCCACACCCAGCAGGCAAAAGCTGGGGTGAGATGGAACGATATGCTCACGCTTTGAAGTATATCCCGGCAGAAGAAGATGTTTTTGCTGTAGAAAACACAGTACCCCTAAAACAGCAAAAGATCTCAGATAATGATATTTTGTTCAAGGCTAGGGATTCTATTGGTATTGAAGCCCCAACCATAGACCCCTTAGTTATATTTGCAGGAATTGGGCCAGCAATAGTAAGACGAGTACTCATCGATTGCGGTGCTTCCTGCAATATACTTTTCAAGAAAACGTTTGACCAGATGAAAATCCCAATGACCGACGTTCAGGCTTTATCTCAAAAGATCGTTGGTTTCACTGGGGAACCACAGCAACCAATCGGAACTATCGACTTGTTCGTGGAACTTGGTGAAGGGCAGAAAAGGGTAACTCGAAAACAAACCTTTGTGATCGTTGATGGATTTTCTGCCTACAATGCTTTCCTAGGCAGGCCAGCTCTAGCTGCATTCAAGGCCATTTTGGCCCCATGGTGCCTAACTATGAAGTTTCCTACGGAAAATGGTGTTGGTGTCATCAAGGGAGATCAAAATGTTGGACGTGAATGTTATCTTATAGAGCTTCGAGAAGCCAGAAAGAGAGAGATGGGTAAAGATGCGGCAGCTCCCCTCCGCATCAAGACCCCAACCTTATAGCAAATACAGGGTGGCCCCTGCACTGGTGAGCATAGTGGTGCAAGGCGGGAAATGGACCCCCGAAAATTCAGTGCAGAGGAAAATAGAGTGGTGCCTGTGGAAGTTACGGTACCAATACCTGTTGACTCCAAAGACCCAAACAAAGTACTTAATGTGGGTTCGCAACTAAGTACAACAGTTCAAAATACACTGATAGCATTTCTAAAAGCAAATCTGGACGTGTTCGCTTGGTGTCATGCTGATATGTGCGGAATCTCTCCAACAATTGCTGTTCATACTCTGAATGTCGATCCGAAATTCACACCGATAAAACAGAAAAGAAGAACTCAAGGTCCAGAAAGATCAGCAGCTTTAAAGGAAGAAGTAGACCGCCTCTTAGAGAATAATTTCATCAAAGAATCCACTTATCCAAATTGGGTTTCGAATCCAGTACTGGTTAAGAAGGAAAATGGAAAGTGGAGAGTATGCATTGATTTCTCAGATCTGAACAAAGCTTGCCCCAAAGACTGCTTCCCGTTGCCCAGAATCGATCAACTAGTAGATGGGACGGCTGGACATGAGTTGCTATCTTTTATGGATGCCTATTCCGGATACAATCAGATTATGATGAACGAACCAGATCAGGAGGACACAAGCTTTATTACAGATGTGGGACTCTACTGTTACAAAGTCATGCCATTCGGGTTAAAGAATGCAGGGGCAACATACCAAAGACTTGTCAACGCTATGTTCAAGCCACAGATCGGCAAAACAATGGAGGTCTACGTTGATGATATGTTAGTAAAGTCAAAGAAAGCAGTAGACCACATGGATCACTTGGCAGAGATGTTCTCAATTCTTCGGAAGTACGGAATGAAGCTCAATCCATTGAAATGTTCATTCGGAGTAGAGTCTGGGAAATTCCTGGGTTTCATTGTGAGCGCTAGGGGCATCGAGGCCAATCCTGCTCAAATCACAGCTCTAAGAGAAGTTAAAGCCCCTAGAACAAAGAAAGAACTGCAAAGTCTCAATGGAAAGGTTGCCGCTCTTAGTCGCTTCATTTCCAAGGCCACAGACAAATGCATTCCCTTCTTTGATGCTCTAAAGAAAGGAAAGAAAAATTTCGAATGGACTCCTGACTGTCAGAATGCTTTCGATCAACTAATTCATCATATGAGAACTCCTCCAGTCCTCTCCAAGCCTAGTAATGGTGAAGACCTCTTCATCTACTTAGCAATTTCGTCCCATGCTTTAAGTGCAGCACTTGTACGAGAAGATATGAAAATACAACGTCCAGTTTACTACATCAGCAAATGGTTCGCTGGAGCTGAAATGAATTATTCAAAGATAGAAAAACTTGCTTATTGTCTGCTAATCGCTTCCAGGAAGTTGAGACCTTACTTTCAATCTCATCCTATCAAGGTCCTGACTGATCAACCTTTAAAGCAAGTCCTGTATCGTCCTGAAACTTCGGGTCGTCTCTTGAAGTGGAACATAGAGCTCAGCCAATATGACATCACTTATCATCCCCGAAGAGCGATTAACGGACAAGCTTTAGCAGAATTCATTGTAGAATCCACTGACAAAGGTGACAGTAAGGAAGAGACAACTGATTGCATTCCGATACAGTGGAAGTTGTATGTTGATGGCTCGAGAAATGACTATTGTTCTGAGGCAGGAGTTGTGCTCGAAACTCCTGAAGGACGATCACTATGTTATGCATTGAGACTGGAATTTCCTTCGACAAACAATGAAGCAGAATATGAAGCCCTTATTGCTGGATTGAAAATTGCCAAGGAATTGAATATCAAAGTGATACAGATTTTCAGTGATTCTCAGCTTATTGTCTGCCAGGTGAAGAAGGAATTCCAAGCCAAAGGAGGGAATTTGCCTGCATATTTGACCAAAACTTCCGAACTCCTCAATGATTTAGATCACTACTCAATAAGCCACATACCCCGAGAGGAAAATATGAAGGCGGATTCTTTAGCAAAGTACTCAAGCTCCGGAGAAGCTCAATTGCTGGGATTGGTTCCCGTAGAAGTTCTGTCAGCTCCAAGCATTGATGAAATGGATATTGATTGGATCATGAATACGTCCCAAGAATATGAATCGTGGATGAGTCCAATCAAAGAATACTTACTCAGTGGTTCTCTGCCAGAAGATTCTAAGGAACGTCGAAAATTATTGAGAAAAGCGTCAAGATATGTAATTCAAGATGGCCGATTATACAGGCGAGGATTTTCAATCCCACTACTCCGATGTGTAACTAAAGAAGAAGCCAAAACAATCTTAGCAGAGGTGCACGGAGGAGAATGTGGAGACCATTCAGGCGGTCAAACACTTGCAAAGAAAATTCTCCGATATGGGTATTTCTGGCCGGATATTAATCGAGATGCTGCAGCTTACTCCAGGAAGTGTGACAAATGCCAAAGATTTGCGAAAATCCCAAGAGCACCTTCCACCGAACTCACACAAATGGTCAGTCCATGGCCATTTGCCATCTGGGGGATAGACCTAATTGGACCATTACCTATCGCCAAATCAGGGATTAAATATGCTATTGTCGCCATTGACTATTTCACCAAATGGGCTGAAGCTGAACCTTTGGCCACCATCACTTCTAAAAAGATGATAAATTTTGTAACAAAGAATATCATTTGCAGATATGGTGTGCCACAGAAGATAATCACCGACAATGGCACTCAATTTGAAAGTGAAGAATTCCAGGATTTTTGCAAACGATTCAGAATTCGAAAAAGCTTCTCAACAGTGGCTCATCCGCAGGCAAATGGGCAAGTGGAAGCAGTTAACAAGATCATCAAGTCAACTATCAAAAAGCAACTTGAAAAAGCAAAAGGTGGTTGGGTTGATAAGCTTCCATTAGCACTATGGGCGTACAGAACTACTCACAAAACTGCGACTGGGCACACTCCATTTTCACTGGCATACGGATCTGAGGCAATGATTCCGGTAGAAGTAGAAGTTCCTTCACATAGAAGAGTTCATTTCAATGAGACTGAAAATGAAAAACTGCAACTTGAAGCGCTTGATTTTCTTGATGAGAAAAGAGAGGAAGCTAGGCTCAGAGTTTCAGCTCATCAGCAGAGAATAGCCATGCATTTCAATTCCAAAGTTCGCCAACGCAGCTTTGAAATCGGAGACTTGGTTTTGAAAAGGATCATGACAGCAACTGGTGTGTTTGGGCCAAGCTGGGAAGGACCATATGTCATAGGCACTAAACTTCTTGATGGCACTTTCAAACTCATAACTGTTGAAGGAGATCCAATTCCAAGGGCCTGGAACAGCAACCATTTGCGTCCTTACTTTACTTGAAAAAAAAGCTATGCTCAAAATTGTAAAATGATGATGAATGTATCAGTTGTATTGTGAAGCATTGTAAATCAGTATAAATGAATGAAAAGCTATAAAGTGGACGTAGGCCCGATTCTTGGCCGAACCACTATAAATCTTGTGTTCTTTACTATTTCATAATGCCTGATTTATTTCGATATATAAATACTTTAAATGTATCACTAAAATATCGATTCAAAATTGCAGGACATGATAACAAGGCCTGCTCATCACAAAAATAAGCGACCTTTATAAATCAGCTATTGCACAAAAAATTCCAAACTCAAATCCTACACAAAGAAAACTTCACATAAAGAATTGGCAACTTCACTGGGACAAACCTTTGTTCACTAGTTGAGATTATCGTTATGAACGGGCATCCAACTAGATAACTCGCGCTTGTCTCGTAAAGTCATTCAACAGTGAAGTTTACTTTTTCAGATAAAGCAATGTACTTGCGAAAGAAAGGAACACGCGCTTGGAAACAATGATAAAGGATCGCAGATTGGCGGATGATGATACAACATGAGCGGGCAAACGAAGAAGCAGATAAAGGGAGGTATGCCTCTCAACAGGAAGGCCGAGAGATCCACTAAAGGGACGCCTTCCCAACCGGAAGGAACAAGACCCTCGCTAACTGGTCGTGATGCATCCGACCAGATAGCGTAGGTCCGCCCCGTGGATCCACTCGCCCCTGAGACGCAACCTACCTGGTACACCAACCAACCAAAGCCCTCTAACGAGGCACGCCAATAAATGGGAGTGCTTTACTCAATCAAAAAGATCGGTGGGACTACCAAAGGGGCACCTTGTTAGTTAATTGTGATCGTTTGTGCAAACAAACATCCAATCAAGCAACTTGTGCTCACCCGTAGACCTCTGACCATGAGAAAGTAACTTCCAGGCAATCATAAGCCCTTTTCGGAGGCACAAGCCCTCTTCGGAGGCACAAGCCATCTTCGGAGGCACAAGCCCTCTTCGGAGGCACAAGCCCTCTTCGGAGGCACAAGCCATCTTCGGAGGTAAAAGCCCTTTTCGGAGGCACATTTCACCAGGGTAAAAGTGCAAAATGCTTCTCTTCGGAGACCCACTTCACCCGAGTAGAAATACAAAAATTGCTTCTCTTCGGAGACCAAAATCAAGACTTCTTTGGAAGCACAAAACCTCTCCGGGGGCACAACAATAATCCACAAAGCATAATGCTACTCTTCGGAGTCCACATGCTACTCCTCAGAAAATACCGAGACAAAGCCCTCCTTAGAGGCACACTACGATTCTTTCGCTTCACCGCGTAGGAGAATTCACTTCTCAAAAGTATGAAATGAACATTTCCGAAGGTTGAAGCGTAAAAGTTTATCCGAAAATGAGACACACTCCGTTTAAATAGAACAATTATTCCCTCAAGAACGGAATAGCTATTCTATGGAAAATAAGAGTACAGGTCTCGCTAAAAGCGAAGGATATTGTTATGCACTTGTGGTATAGGGGCAATATCATATGATACGGTTGCAACAATAAAAAGCAGTATTCAAACAACATACCACAAGCACATAACAATATCACGCGAAACAGATGTGGAATAAATGCATTCTCAAACGCAGACAAAAAGTTTGCACAAGTAAGAAGAATCGTTTGTTCTACACTTAAAATAAAAGATAGATCATTCTCACATACACAAGAGTTTGTACAAGTAAAATAATTGTTTTATTTAGTACTATGAAAATTCTTTACATACGCAGATGTCTCAAAAAGCAAAAGCGGGGACCGGTACCCGCACAATCCCCAGTCAATACATGCAAAGAGCAAAAATAATAAGTAGAAAATTCAGCTTGATTATTCCTTCTTCTCACCACCCTTGGAGCTCTTTCTCGGCCTAATGATTAGCTTTTGAAGCCGTTGAGAGCGGGCAGGGACAGAAGGAGAAAGTGGTACAGCCGGATCAACTACTGCTTCCTCTTCAGTGGAAGTCTTCTTCTTTTTCCTTACAGCACGTTTCCCCTTCCTTTTTGAAGAAGACTCGCTCCCCGGAGTAGTCAGCAATGTCGAAAGCTTCGTATCGTCGTCAAGAGACCGCTCCGGGGTCTTCTCGATGTCTTCAAAATCCTCCGCCTTCTGTTCCTGAGAAGCAGCCGGATCATCCAAGCCTTGAAGAGCTTCGATTTTCTCTGCTTGTGATCCAGGTTGGGAAGCAGAGGGAGGAGTAATTTGGGAAGACGGAGGAACGGCAATCGAAGGAGTGGAAGCTTGTGTTGTGCTTGGTGCCTCCGCTGTAGAAGAAAAGAAGTTAAAATCAGCATCCCCCGAAAATAAAGAAGGCATCGATTCATCAAAGTTTAAGTAACATGTAAGAAGATCATCGAATTCGGCTAAGTCAAATGACTGGTTCATTAGACCCGAGATGACACCAAGAGTACCTGGAGGAGTTGGCTTTACAAGATCCACCTCGAACTTCTCGGCTTCAATATCATCCAGCGCCTCATCTTCAGTAGGAGTAGTTGCAGTCTCCTGGGCAACTTTGGCTAAATGTAGAGATTGAGGGCTGGAATCTATAATATTAACGTCGGCTGAAGTGGAAGTCTGAACGGGGGCAGCTAAAGGAGCTTCTTCTTTTGGAGGCTCTTCTCCCGCTGTTTCAGCTCGTACTTTGGCAAGTAGCTCCTTCCCCTTAACAAGAGCGGCGCGATCCTCATCATTGAGATAGCGCTCCTCAAGTTCCAGCTCATTATAGCCAGCCCCGCCAAGCATATCCATCGCGACTTCCCACACTTCAGCCAATGTAATTTCATAATCAGGACCAAGAAAAGAGAGGCTCCCACGACCCAGAACGCTGTGTAAATAAAAGTCAAATAAGGTAGAGCTGACGTCTGCTTTCGTCGCCTCATGTGATTGCTCAGCCGCTTCCTTTTCGGCAACGGCAGCGATCCGGCCAGCGGTAGCCTCATCACGCTCTACCTCAACTTTAGCAAGTCGAGACTTTAGTAACTCGATCTCCACGTTCTGGGAGGTGACCTTTTCCCGCAGTTCGGCGTTTTCTGTGCGGTACTTCTCATTAACGTGCTGTTCGGCAGCAAGCTTCATTTCTACATCTCGTTGTGCAGCATGTGCGTCCCGCACTTGCTTCTGAAAGACTTCTTCTTTTTGAGTATATGATGCAGAAGAAGAAGCGAGATTTTCCTTAAGCTGCTTAACTTCAGACGCAAGCTTTGCATTGTCATCTGCAATACTCGTCATTTCCGTGTCATGCTGCTTACGCCATTTGTCCCATTCTGCTTTATCATTCTCCATCGTCATCATCGCCTCAAGGTTAAGATGGTTGACCCTTTGAAGTTCATCAACCAACTTCTGCCATCCAGACATTCTTTCAATATCGAGCTTGACAGCGTCGACATTTCTCAGCATTGCCTGCTTATCAATCGGAACTATGTCCAAGTCAAAGCGCACCCCTTTTAGGCACCAATTCGGAAAGCGGCTCTGAAGTGTTGGGGGGCCGTCCTTGACTTGATATTGTGGTCTATTAATGATAGTCTGAATGTCAGATTTCTTCAAAGGGGGAGAGCTAGCCAGGATATCAGAAGGAATGGGAGCGTCAGTCTTTTCAGGAATTTCAGACGCGTCAGTCGGTTTAGATCGTTTGCTCGGTTCATCGGCAATCTGAGTTTTTCCCTTATCATCGTAAGACTTCCGCTTATGAGAGTAGTCACTCCTATGCGAAGAGTCATATCGCTCGGCATCTTTCCTTCTTTGCCACTGATCGTAATCCCGCTTCTCTTGGGCTTTCCTTCGAGCCCTCTCTTCATCTGTTTCTTTTGGGGTATCAAGGTACTTCCTAAAGTCATAGGTGCCGCGGCCTCCACGGTACTTGAATGAGTCATAATATGAACCTGTACGTCCCATTGGAGAACCTGAAAGCAGAAGAAGGGTAGAATTTAGAAATTTCCAGGAAAAAGAGGATAAAAGCTTATAAGTGCTGAAAAGCCCTAAGTGTGTGTGGCGTGCAAACTACATGCGTCAAATTACAGACCACGCTTCGGTGTGGAAACAGGGACGATTGGCGTAGTAGGCATTTGGGTTTGTTTAAGGGTAGAAGTTGCCTCGACAACGGGAGAAGTCGCTTTTTGACTGCTATCCCCGAAAAGCTCTTGGGAAGTTATCATAATGTCACTCAAGCCATCAAAGGTGTCGTCACCCAAGTGTTCAGCAGATTTCTCCTTCTCAAGTTCCACATCAATTGATTTTTCAGAAGCTCGAGGATTCTCTTCTTCCTCAATAATTGGGGGAAGTGCCGACTTGCCAGCCAACCCTACAACATCAGTGGATCCGGAGCACTTTATCAAAGCAGTATCCATGGCAGGTGTTTTTGAAGCAGCTTCTTCCGCAGAAACCGGGGCATTTGACGCCTCTGCTTGAGAATCCAAAGCAGCCGATGTTTCTGCATCAGAGCTAGGAATTTCATGAACTCGAGTCGACCTGGAAGGGTGCAGAAGCCCAAATTGGTGCAGAAGCTCATCATCTAATAGAAATTGGATGCTCCTCTCCTCTACAGGCACCGCCATAAGCCTCTCGAAAGTCACCTTGTGACTGAGATTTTTGGAAGGAGGAGGAAGTGCTGAAAAGGAAAAAAGAGCGAAGTTAGCACTTGATAATCCGAACTTCGGTAAATTTGAAAGAACGTAAGAAACAAATGCAAGTGATCTTACTCCCTATTCTCCAAATAGCATAAAACCCAGGAGGGCATCGAACGTAGAAGAACGGGCTCAGGAAACTGTGAACACTTTCAGGGAGACCAGTGATCAACTTACGATTTCTCGCACTCCTTACAACTATGATGGAGGGATGATCTTTATTTTTGGCAAAAGTGCAAAGATAGCGAATTTCTCCGAAGGTAGGGAAGCGGCCCAGTGTTCTCCTAAAAAGCACGCATAGTCCCAGCAAGATGGCGTAGCCATTGGGATGTAGCTGAAAGGGGGAAATAGATAATTGGAGAAGAAGTTCTCGAATGCAGTCATTGAATGGGGGGATAGCTCCGCTCAAGCACATTTGGCGGTTAACTGCGACAAAGCCACGGGGCGGTCTGTCAGCAGTATCATTCATTTCAGGAAGCAGAGCATCAGCCTTAGCAATGCCAAACTGGATGCATAGTTGACGAAAGGCTTTATGGCTCAAAGTAGTAGGAGTCCTCTCTGGAGGATCGTTTAGCGGGATAGCAACTGGAAATACATCTTCAGCTTGCTCTGTTCCTTCTTGTGGAGAAGACATTCTACACAATCAGCTGAATGTTCAAATGTGAAGGTGCACGTTCCCTAAAAGTGTGAAGTGTTGTGCAAAAAACTAATGAAAATAAATGACAAGCATAACTGGAATTAAATTAGTTGACAATCAATCGATTACAAAATTTCAGAACTTGTCAACGATCAAGTGCAGTGTTAATACAGACAAGTCAGTTTCACTTGACTATTACGATTTTGTTTTAATACTTCACTTGAATTAGTTATTGTACAGCATCTCGTTCATATTCATTTAATTTAACTTTCTCGTTATCAACTAATCCATCACTCGATGTGGGCAGTCGGTGATAGTATATTCGTCCCAGTATTCTGTGAATGTTGTATTAAGCAGGATTGTTAGTTTGCAAAATTGAAGCAATATGTAAAAAGCATGCAACACAGTTCATAGTTCAACAATTCATAGTTCAACAGTTCGAAGTTCGGGCACAGTTCAAAAATCATCTGTTGGGTGGCCGAAAGTCTAAGTCCTAACTCGTACTACTTTATCCTTATAACTTAAGGAAGGTTCCCTATGGGTCAAAGCCAGGAATCCTCTAAGTCCTAACTCGGTGACGACCTAAGGAAGATTCTATGGGTTAAAGCCAGAAATCCTCTAAGTCCTAACTCGGAAGCGGCTCAAAAAACCTAGGTCGCATGAAACTGCTAAGTCGGCTCCGACTTAAGTCATGAAAGTAACTGGATCGCGTGAAATCCCTAGGTCGTGACCGAGCCAATACCTCGACTAATTTTCTTCCCTAACTCTTAACCCGTTAACCCAATAGCCTCACAGTCAACAACGATCCTCATTCCATCACACCATTGGACCACCCAAGGAGCCAATTCAAGTCGAATCAAATTTGCTGCGGATCCAATGTATTACTGCCCTATTACAATTACAACACGGTCGATGGCGATTGACGAACAATCAAAAAGTTATGCACAATGAATCGCAGCATCTAAACACAAATGGAAGTCAAAAACTGGGGAGTTATCGGTTCGACAGCGAACATGGGTGAACGATGACCAGATCGACTTACGAAGTATAACAAGAAGATGATCGGCGATTGGATGGTTGGAGTTTGTCTCTGAGAGCTCTAAAAGTGCTTCAATGGCAGATTCGAGAAAGGGAACAGATGAGGAAGAGGTAGGAGGATGCAACTATTTATATGCTGGAAGGCGAGTCGACTTGCACGGTGTACGACCTAAGGCATTTGTTAAGTCGGTACCGACCTAACCAAAGAATTAAGAGAATCGAAGCATACGACCTATGGCTTAGGCATATACTTCGAGGGGCAAATGTTAATCCCCTTTTTCGACTGACGACCTAAGAAAGTATGCCGAGTTAAGGTGCTTGCCGACCTAAGAAAGTATGCCGAGTTAAGGTACTTGCCGACCTAAGAAAGAAGACGACCTAACAATTTGAAGGCGTAACCGACTTAAGGAAAGCTCCGAGTTAACAAGACCTCCGACTTAACAGGCTACGACCTAAGGAGAGATCTGACCCAACAGTTGCCGATCTAACTACTGAGAAGAACGACCGAGTTAAGAAGGATGCCGAGTTAGGAGCCTGCCGACTTAAGGTAGTCTGTGACTCAAGGGCTACGACCTAAGGAAGATTCCGAGTTATGAAAGGCTCCGACTTAAGAAGGTTCCGACCTAACCCTATTCCTTAACTCGCCACCGACCTAACCCTATTCCTTAACTCGCCACCGATCTACCATAAGTCGGCTACGACTTAAATACTTAGAGAAAATTCATGAGTCCAGATCAGCTCCTATAAATACCCCGCCACTTCCAACATGAAGAGGACTTTTGGCAATTCATTTCTAAAGCGCCGTTACTCTGTCGAACTCTCCAATCATTCAGCAAACAAGGACCCTTCAAGCATTCAAGACACTACAACAAACTTCGAGAGAAATTCTTAACATCCGACATGGATTCATCGAGTTTCATCGCCGAAGATTGAGCTAGTAGTCAAGATTGCTTCTTGTGATCGAATTGTACTGTTTTCACAGGAGATTTGTATCAATTTGTAACCAGATTCAATAATAAAGAGATTCAAAGTGGACGTAGGCTGAATCTTAAGCCGAACCACTATAAACTGCTGTCTTTTACTGCATTTCTGCTATTTTTCTGCTTGATTTCTGTTCCCGTTACACGGGTGGTGCTTTCACAATCTTACTACACACACCGGGTGTTGGCGTTCACATTTTGACGTTAACAATATTAGTGTGCGGGTTTTTACTCCATGAGAATGTTTAGTTTAGTCGTGGTGTGTGTTGAGTAACCAATGATCATGAGTTGGAACTCTGTTTTACAAATTGGTGTATGGGTTTTGAGTTGCACAAATAAAAGGCTTTTTTGTTTTTATTTTGAGAACCAAATATTTTAAAGATGAGTTTTTAAAAATTCGAAAGCAATGCATTGTGAGAATCATTGAATTAATGAGAACTCAAATTGCTTCCGCAGCAAAGACCAAACACCACACTAAATGTTTCTAAAAGCCCAAGCTCAATGGGAGTTGGATTGGACATTAGACCTTTGTTGTAGTAAAACTGTGCATCTATCACTGAACTATGCTTTATAAGAAATATAACTTTGTACTCTTATTATATGTTTTCAATTAAAGATGTTTCCAATTATAGTTTATGTACAAAGTACGCGGATGTCATCGTTTTGCGAGTGGGAGGGACTAGGCTATGCAAGCCCATTAGTTTGATGGGCTTACCTCGTGGGTGTCCTTGATATATACACCCATAAGCCCATTATTTTGCAAATTTGATATTTACATAGATATGGACAACTAAGGACAAGTGAACATCATCATCCACTATAAACTCAGTTGTCATAATTCACAAATGCTGTGTATTTTTTTTTTCTTTCTATTTCTTATTTTTTATTTGTTTATTTATTTTGGCGGTGGTTAGCATTTTAGAGAACTGTAGCCTCATTTTGTATCTATACGATCTTGTTTACAAGTTTCATCATTTTTTTCATAAGTTGCTACCGCAATATATTTGTACAAAAAATTATAACCATGGGAATCCCTGCACATGTACAATTTTCATACAATTAGAAATAGCTTCCTATTCTTTATCATTATTTCCTAGAATCTTATACTGTTTATCATAGTAATAATACCATAGTGTCATCTAAGCACTTCATCATGTAATATATCCATTTGAACCATGACAGGAAGAATCACTTAATGTATGCTTCCTATGAACTGTTTGGTTTGAACTGTTTGGTTTCACCAATTTCCGTATGAACTGTTTGTAAATCAAGGTATTTGATACTATATATAAAATAAACCCGTACTGCTTACATATGTGCATGTCCAAACTTTTTACTGTTAAGCTGAAAACAAACACTATAAACTACAATAAGCTATTTGTTGTTTCTTTCTAGCCTACAAGTTGCAGTGGAGTGGATGGCTTGATCTCCCTTCTTTAAATTTTCTTCATAGAATCCTATGTAACCAATTTAGTTGATTTCAAGTGAATAAAAACAGGTAATGAACTGGTAAACTGATTATACAAATATTCTAACAAATTTTACGTCTTACTTCAAACATCTTTTAAATCAAATGATATTAAACTTTTTTCATCTTTCTTTTCTTATTATTCAGTCACATAAGATCGGTTATATATGTAGCTAGTATACAAAATTCCAAAATAAAGGGTCCCTTTTTGCATGTAGGCATCTAATGAAAGACCACTCATTTCTCAATGTTATATGGGATTTACACTTTGTGTCATTTCTATTATATTCGGTTTCGTCTCATTCCAACATAGAATGAAGTGATGGACGTATATTATATATGACTAATACTTGCTTTGTCCATCTTAGGCTGATGCCACAATATATTCCATTTCCAATTTAAGCTTTGACAATATATCAAACCCTTGCCTTATGTCATTGTGGGTCATTTCCATCCAATCCATAGAAAAAAGAATTAACTGTTTACTATTTGATAATCATGTATCTGTCTACTGTTCAGTTCTGCAGCATGCAAGCTTTACCATTGTTTAGCCTGAAAAAATACAACAGTGTGAGTTGTTCTAATAGCAGAAACTGCTTAGCTTGATATGATATGATAATTTAGCTTAAATAACATGTAATGATCTAATTACTTGTGTGTTCCTTTTACTTTGATGATTCAAATTCTGATTATACCTGACATCACTAGAATCATTCTTTGATGCTTTTGTTTTAAACGAGATCACTTATATATATTATCTGAGCACCATGTCCACTGGATCAAGCTTTTAAAAGTTGCACTGCTTGTTTTTATTTTCCTGCTTAAAATACGATAAAGAAAAAAGAGTCGAATGCATGCTTCAGATAACTGCTGAAATTTGGAATGCACTGCTTTATCATGTATACAATTTGTAATGTAGTAATGGTACTAAGGCATTTTGAATGTAATTTGCAGGAATATCATGACATGGCTTTTAAGCTAGTATTATGGGGCAACCACTTTAATGTGTCCAATACTGATATGTGCTTTTGAAATTGGTACTAGCTGTTTACATGTTGTTGACTGATCAGTAATAAAAACATAATCTTTTAGAGTGGTTGTTTAACTTCTTTGATAATTTTCAGAGCATCTTCTACCATGATTTGTTCACTTCATTTTGAACCACTGAACAAGCCAAAGAGCACGCAAATCTGACTAGTACGGTTTCCAAACGTAGCTACAAAATTAAGTTGTGCCATCTGAAGCAGTTTGTTGAACGGGTTGTTAAAACTACAAACTATTTGCAGTTTAATGTAAAATACAATAACACGGAACTAGTTTGCTGTTTTAATGCATTTTTGCTTTAAAACGGCAAATAGTTCAGTTACTTGCAAAACCTCGGTAGAAAATATATATAGTTTAGTTGAGAGTTGAAACAATGTTATGTTAAAGATAGCTTATGCCATGATCTAATATATGATTTTATATTTTCAGGGGATCATGAATAAAAGAAGAAGCTCGAATTAAGGAGATAAACACAGAAATGCAAGCTAAAAGCAAAAGTGGAAAAGCATAGATAGTTTATCTTTTTTCAGCCTTGACAGCAGAATCCTAAAGCCTACTTTTGAATTGAAATAAGTTGTCTTCTTACCAGGGCTTTCTTTCTTTCTTTAATCACTGAAAAGAAAAGAGGATGAAAAACAGAGGGAGGAGGGGAATGTTGGATCACAAGGCACGCTCATATATCTGATTCAAACTTTTTCAATGTACCCCACCACTGTAAGAATTACTCAAAATACAAGTTAAATTAGTATTGATTATTGTTATTCTGTGTATTATATGTTTTGGCTAATTCTACTCATGTATGTGTTAAGGCTTTACTAAAGCTTTACACTTGCGTTATGTTGGATGTTGGATATATGATAACCATACTAATAACAACTGAAATCCAAAATTTTAAAGTCTTTTTTAACATCTATGGTTACCTTATATATCCTAGCAACTTCTGATCTAGAAAACAGCAGAGTTTTATGGTATAGTAAATAAGACTACACCACGCTACATTGGTTGCAAGCAATGTACTGAAGATTGTAAATCATGATATGTAAAAATCATATGCAACAAATAAACATCGTGCATGCTGATAAGCTTGTTTATAATGCTACCTATGGATAACATGATGCCTGTTTTAGTTAGTTAGATTAATGTTGTTAATGATGATCAACCATAGTATCATTTACAAATGTTACCGGCTGTAGCTTTTATGCATCAAATTAAAGTTTTAACCGTAAATATTTGCAGAACATTCGGAGCTTAAAAAACTACATCAATTTTATCATTAATTTTTTATATTTAACTAAAATATTTGAAGATGAAAATGAATTGAAGAAATTAGTGACATTACATGTTCATTTTCAACGTTTTCCATGATTTATGATTATTTAAAAAAAAGTAATTTATGAGGTTTTTCAGAGATGTAAATTTCATTTGTTTTGAAACTTTTGATAGGTTTTGCTAAAAATTTCTTAAAATACATGTTATTTTCATAATGATCGAAAATCAAATTTGTAAATCCGATAGAAGTGCATTTTGGGAAATTTGCAGTATGACATAAAAGTTATGAACCTATTTCAACTATTAATTTATATTATACTATTATTACTAAGTTAGATTTCAAGAGCTTACAAGTCCTTAAGTATTTTGTGAAATGAACGGTCACGTTTTTTATTTTGTTTATTCTTTGCATTTGTGTCTAAACCTATACTAAGTTAGACTTCTAGAGCTCATAAGCCCCTTAAGTATTTTGTGAAATGAACAATCACATTTTTTATTTTGTTTAGTTTTTCTACTTGTGCCCAAACCTACTCACGTATAATTAAAAAAACGTAAGATACTTTATGCCCATTCCATAAAACCCTAACTCACAAAATAATGAAGATGATATCGACCGATGTGGAAATCAACGATTGCTTCTCTCCTTCTTTGTCAGTATGAAAACTTTCATCTTAATTTTTCTGTTTGTGTATTTCTCCTCCAATCCTCTAATTATTCAGGTAATTTTTAATTCTTTGAATTTGTTGTTTTCGATTTTCAAACCTGATTCAACTCCTTGATATGTTTGATTTGCTTATGTCTTCATTGTATGCTTTACCTTCTTAATCTTCGGAACAAACATAGGTTCTTCATCGGTTTTCTTCGTCTATATTTCAGGTATCGTTATCCTTCCTTACCATTCTTTTAATTATTATGTTATCCATATTTAGGATTTGATGATAATTTGGATTGGTTTAATATTTAGAGCATGATGATTTAATATTTGGCTGGAACAGTTAGATCTTAGATGATTTGAGGTTGCTCTAATTAAGGTTACTTTATTTTTTTTCTACAAATAACTATATTGATTATTAATATTTTATTCCCACGGTTAATTGGAAGACAAAGCGAATGATTTGGGACATGTTTTTTGAATTTATTTTCAATTATCATTTAAAAAAAATTGAAAAACCTTAAAAATAAAATGGAAAACCTATAACGAAGTGCATTTTGAGCTCAGCCGCTACATAGCAAGTAAGGTTTATTTTAATGTCTTCTTACTATGATCATAAGAGATAACTCTATGTAATGAATAAAGAAAAAATTAGCTATCTTCATATAAGTATGTTGAATAACAATTGTGAAAGTTCTGAAGTTATAACTAATCTAAGTATTATAAGAATCGACATAGAGATTTACATTTGCTTAAGAAGAAAAAATCTGTAAGATATCAGGTGTTTTTGAGTGCATTCTTTTGTGATTTGTTGATTTAATAATAAAAATATAGCAATTTTGTTAGTAATAATGTGTGATTTATGTTTTTTTTTGGTTAAATTACGTTAAACGTCTAAATGAACAAAATTATTTGAATAAGTGCCACCAAAAGATATTACGAATGCGCACTATAACTATAAGACATTATAATATGAGGCGTTCAGAAGAATGTAATAATTTTGTTTCGAGTAGCACTATTTACCTTCAAGTTCTTGACTATAGCATTTTAAGATAGCTTTAGTTATTCAAAATTAATATGTATTTATTTATACCCACACAAATAACATTTTTAGGCACTTCTTGTGTGACTGCTGCTATATCAAGAAAGGCGGGTGCAAGAGTAGCTGAAGTAAAAATAGGCTTTTTTATAGTATAAAATAGAATCGTTCATTGCCAACTCCCTATTTAAAAATCATTCGAATAGCAATAAGATCTTTACAACTACGAGCTTATAAATCTAAAATTAAAATGAATATACATAGTTGTGTAGCGAAATAAAACAATTGTAAGAAACATTAAAGGAAAGCAGTAATAATTTTCTCGGGCGATGGCAGATTTCAACTCGTTCATCGTCTCCTCTAGCCTTTCGGAAATCCCCTTTGTGGGATCTGCTTTCACCTAGTCCAACAACCAAGAAGGCCCGAATCGTATTCTTTCTAGACTGGATCGGGTTTTCGGTTCGGAGGATTGGTTCCGGCTTCCTTTCTCCTTCGCTATTGCTCATCTCCATCGGTCTTTCTCGGACCATGCTCCTATGATTGTTCGGTGCTCCCCACTATCGCCCTCGGGACCCTCTTCTTTTAGGTTCCAGAGTATGTGGAGGTCCCACCACTCCTTCCTTCAAGTGGTCTCTAACTCTTGGAGCTCTCCTGTTTCCGCCTCTCCCTGTTTGGCTTTTGGGCGCAAGCTGACGCGTCTCAAGGCGTGCCTTAAGGTGTGGAATGTTGAAGTTTTCAAGAACATTTTCGACCGTGTTCGTTTAGCCGAAGAGGCGCTTATCGTTGCTGAATCTTTGTTTGATGAATATCCGTCCGCTGCCAACAAGGAGGCGTGGGCCCTTGCCCAAGGGTCTTTCTCCTCGGAAATTCATGTTGAGAATGACTACCTCCGTCAAAAGGCGAGGGTCAAGTGGGCTATCCACGGTGATGCAAACTCCAAATTCTTCCACTCCTCTATTCGCAAGAAGAATAGTCTTCTATCGATCCGTGAGATTATGCGTCCTGATCTCACGATGGCCTCTGCTCCTGAGGAAGTCAAAGATATCATTCTTTCCCACTTTCAATCCTTTCTGGGATCCCCGTCAGTCTCAGTTACTGACCCGGCCCTTTTAGCTTTCATCCCTCCGTTGGTTCTCCCATCGGAGAGCGCCGAGCTCACGGACATCCCGTCCCCTGAGGAGATTCGTGCTTGTGCTTTTGCTTTGAGCAAGGACAGTGCCAGTGGTCCTGACGGATTTAATGGTGCGTTTTATAGATCTACTTCGTCTATTATCCAGGCTGATTTTTGTCTTGCTGTTCAATCATTCTTCTCGGGAGGGAATCTTCCCTCTGGTTGGACCTCCACCAATCTGATTCTCATTCCGAAGTGCGACAACCCTAGGTCTTGTTCGGATTTTCGTCCGATTAGCCTATGCAACTTTTCTAACAAAGTTATTTCAAAAATTCTGGCCACCCGTCTGGCGCCTTTCCTTGAACGTATCATCTCCTCTTCTCAAGCAGGGTTTGTCAAAGGACGTCTTATCTCTGATAACGTCCTCCTCGCCCAGGAACTGATATCTCAAATTGATCGGAAAGTTAGAGGTTCAAATGTCGTTTTTAAACTAGACATGGCTAAGGCCTACGATCGCATGTCCTGGTTTTTCGTCATCAAGATCCTTCGGACTTTCGGGTTTCCGGAGTCATTGATTGACATGGTGTGGAGGCTTATCTCCAACGCTTGGTTCTCTGTCCTCATTAACGGCTCTGCCCATGGGTACTTCAAAGCCGGGAGGGGCTTGCGTCAAGGTGATCCACTCTCGCCTTCTTTGTTCGTGATTGCGGCCGAGGCTTTTATTCGCGGTCTTCAATCCTTAACCATTTACGGTCAAATCCAACGATTCGGTATCCCAAGGGGTTGCCCCCTAATTTCTTCTCTTTCCTTCGCTGATGACATTGTCATTTTCTCAAATGGCAGTCGTTCCTCTGTGAGGTGGCTCCTTCGCTTTATCCATCAATACGAGAGATCTTCCGGTCAACTCGTTAACCCCTCCAAATGTTGCTTCGTTCATTCGAAGGATTTGTCTCCTTCTAGCGCTTCTTGGATCGAGACTACCTCTGGTTTCAAGGAATCTTCCCTTCCGCTTCCTTACCTTGGTATTGTCCTTTATCGGGGCAGGAAGCTAAATGCTATTTTCGATCCCTTGACGGACAAAGTGAGGGGAAAGATTTTACGCTGGAACGCGTCTCTTCTTTCGCAGGCCGGCAGGCTTGTTCTTATCAAATCGGTTTTGGATTCGATGGGAACTCATATATTCGCGGCTATGACCCCTACTGTCTCTTTCTTCCGGACTTACCGGTCCTTGGCATCTTCTTTCTTCTGGGGAAACAAGGTTAACGGCCGCCGCCACCACTGGGTGTCGTGGGACGTGGTTTGTCGCCCCAAAACAGAAGGTGGTTTAGGGCTGCGAAACCCATCTGACCTTTGCAAGGCCTTTGCGTGTAAGTTGTGGCACCGGTTTGGGGTTAACAACTCACTATGGGCTTCCTTCCTCCGAGCTAAATATCATAGATTGGCGGGCGCTAATTTCTCTGGCTCTCCGTCTTATGCTAGTGAGACCTGGAAGCATATGCAATCGGTTAAGGCTCTATCTGACTCTCACGGCGGCTTGACGGGCTGGGATGGGGACTCTTTCTCCATTACGAAAGCCTGGTCTTCTATCAGAATTCCGTCCCCTGTCCGTTTTGAATTCTCTTTCATTTGGGATGCTCGTATTCCTCCCAAGGTTTCTATGCTGATGTGGCGACTTCTTCACGATGGTTTGCCACTCGACGAAAATATCCAACAGATCGGTATCCCTTTGGTCTCTCGTTGTCATTGCTGCGGCAACGGGGAAAGGGAATCTTCGAACCATTTGTTTTTCGGCGGCTTCACTGCCAATGCTTGCTGGAATTACTTCGGTAATTTGGTTGGTGTTCGGAGTAATGCTAGATTCCCTTCTGATACTCTCTTTTCCTGGTGGGCTGGGAACTCGGGAAAATCTCTACGTGCTATCGTGTTCAGATTAATCCCATGTCTTATCTGCTGGCACGTCTGGTGCGCAAGGAATAAGGCCATTTTCGACACCATTCCTATGGATCCGCTGTCCATTATACATCGTGTGAGGAATGATGTGTTCCTGGCCTTTCGGGGAAGACCGTTCAAGGGCACCATGAGCCAGCGATCCCGGCGGTTAGTGGGACTCCTATCGATCTCCTGCGCTCAATCGGCCGCCAGACTAGGAGTTGGTTGAGCTTTCTTTGTACGGTGGTGCCTTTCACACTCCACCTTATCCCCCCTCCCCCCCCCTTTTTTGGTTTAATGTGTTTGCTAGTTTTTGCACAGGTAGTTGCGGTCTTTTCTTGGCTTGGGTTTCTCTTGTGCTTGATCGGTGGGTCCGGTTCCTCCTAGGGTTGTTAGCCCGGGTTGTTCTTTTCTGCTGTTGGACCGCTGTGGTTCCACTCCTTATGCTCTGTTGCTGGTATTAGTTGGTATACCTTTGTCTTGTTTCCACATTTCTGTGCTCTGCCCGTGGTTCCGTCGCCATCTTCGTCGCCGTCTCCTTGTGGTCCGTTCTGGGTGCTCTTTCCGGAAGGTCTTAGGCTCCTTTCCACAGAAGATTGTTCTCTTTGGTTTCCCTGAGTTGGTTGCTCTTATTTCTATTTTTCTGTGGTTTCTGAGCGGAGGTCTGGTCTTTACTGTTGGTAAAGACGGGTGGGTGGTTGCTGGTGGTTTCTTCCTCTATTTTATATCTCTTTGTACAGGGGGGTAGAGCTGTCCTTTTGTCGTTGTCTTTCTGGTGTTTGCTTTTTTGTTTCAATTTTCGGTCATTGGGAGCATTTGTGCCTTATATGCTAGCCCTTTGTTTTTGTGAGCCACCGGAGAATGGCATTTATTCTTCTATTTGTTTATAGATTCTTGGTTTTTGTTAAAAAAAAAAGTAATAATTTTCTCATAATTAGAAATTTTATTGATGTACTTTGAAGTCATAGTTACATGTCAAAGTTAAAGATTTCTTTTATTAAGTCATGAATTATTAAAACTATTAAAGACAACTTATTTTATATTGCATTTTATTTTAGTATATAATTATGACTAAGAATATTATCCGTTAATTTTATTTCAGCATCTGACATTTTAAAACTAATTTTTACTTTATGTTTAATAGATGATCATATTAAAATTGATTTAAATTTGATGGATATGACATAGTTTTCTAGCATGTTACTATAAATTTCCATGCATTCGTCCTTGCACTATATCATCTGTCATATTTTTATAAATAGGAGCACTATCCATTAGCAATTTCTATAATATTGTTTTTTGTTTTATTCAAATTTATTATTTATGCATTTTTTAACTGTTATAGTCCAATGAATGCATTTTCAAAATAAGAGTGCACACTACCAATATTGTACTTGGGATGTTTTAACGGCTCTGTATTTATTTATGCTCTCTATGTTAGTTGGACGATAATAAAATAATGCACAATATACGACAATGTAATGATATTTCACTCTATTTTTATAAATGTACTATTAGACATCAGTTGAAAGCTTGGTTCAACTCAAGTGTATCGGTAGGAGAATGGGAAGAAATAATCCATGTTTACTACCGATACATAATTGTTAGAGATTTATATATTCACTATAATCTATACTCCATATAGATAATGTTTGCGTCAAAATTGGTCACAAACACCCAATTGTAGATGAAAGTACCAAATCACAATCACAGATCACAGATAGATTGTATGTAATAGAATTAAATATGAAGAACAATCCAAAAAATTAAAAGGAAAGTAGTAAGAACACAAGGTTAATAGTGGTTCGACGTTGTAGCCTACGCCCACTTTGAAGAGTTGCTGTTTTATTGATGATCTTCTACTGATTTACAAGAGTACAATTGATAGTATCTGAGTTACAATGGAATTCAGCAGAGTAACGGCGTATAAGAGCCAAAAGGATCCCCTTTCTAGAGGCATATGGCTGCTATTTATAGGCGTGGCATGAAAGTATCTGCCTTTGAATTTGGAATACTCCTTCTCACACGGGGGTAGGCCCACGTGATCGATCCGGGGTGGTTTGGGATCGATCCCTGATCGATCAGTAGGTATTTCGTATCGATCCGAAAGTGGTCAAATAGTGATGGGATCAATCACGAACGTTTTTCTGGTGGTATGCAAGCTATAGTGAAAATTTAAAGGCATTTGGAGTTGTAGATCTCGAGTTATGATCGATCCAAGGTTGAATTTATAGGTTGGCCGATTGCTTCGTATCGATTCCTTCGTATCCATGCCATTCGTATCGATCAAAATGGTGATGTGGAGCGATTGTTTAGGCGAGATCCATATTTTATGCCTTGTTGACTCCTTCCTCATTCGTATTCATCGGTTGCTATGTTCTTCGTATCAATCCCCGCCTCTTTTCGTATCGATCACGTGTTCTTGTTTTTGTATCGATCGAATGGTCATTAGTTCGTATCGATCGTTTGACCGATTGATACGAAACATACATAAAAAGGATCGATACAAAAGCAATGATCCCCTTTGCACTTTGCATCGATGCTCAGTTTGTGGCTTCGTATCGATCAATGATTCACTGCTTCGTATCGATCACTTGATAGATCGATACGAAATGTGTGGGAGCTTGATCGATACAAAACTGATGAGTGTGGAAATAAATGGATCGATACAAAGTGCATGAAGGGGATGGATCTGGAGCTCATGGATACGAACTAAATGGGCATGACGTTGATGGATACGAAGTGGATGGTTTTTGATTAATTTGTGGCCTTGACTTGTAGCGGCTGCCTCCTTGACCCAAAGTAGACCTGGCATTGACTCGGAGTAAGTGCTATGGCGACTCGAAGTAAATCGTAAATGTGCTAATCCATCAAAGACTCGAAGCAAGCCCTTCTCTGACCCGAAGCAGCATGCTTGAAAACCTGAAGCAAACCCAGGGACAACTCGAAGCAAACTCCAAGCAACTTGAAACGTCTCAATTTTTGTTTAAACCATGTTTTAAATATCTTGTGATGTTCGTTCATCGACTATGCTATGTCTTGCGCAGTTGATTGGGTTAAATTTGCCGGTATATTGTCTTGCCAAAAGGCGGGTTAACACTTTTGCCCCCTAAAACATGCCTTGCGCCGGTATATTATGAATAGTGATTATTTGAGATCGTATGACGTTCGGGGTGGTATGTGACCGCTCGAGGTCGGATGCCGTTCGAGGCGAATAGTGACCATTCGAGGTCGTGTGTCGTTCGAGGTAAATTGTGACCATTCGAGGTCAGGTGTCGTTCGTGGCGAATGGTGAACGTTCATGGTCAGGTGCCGTTCATGGAGAATGGTGACCGTTCGTGGTCGGGTGCAGTTCGTGGCGGCTGTTCGTGGTGAATGGTGACTGTTCATGGTCGGGTGTCGTTCGAGGCGAATTGTGTGTGCCCGGGAGGGGGCTTAGTATTATTAATGTCAGATTTCACGTTCGAGTGAGTTTCTGAATCATTTATTATGGCGGTTCATCGCCGTCCCAAAGCATGCCTGAGGACCATTTGCGATCCCGTGCATGTGTAAGTGACTTGGCTGTTATGGAATTATAAATACCAGATTTACATTCAAATGAGTCTTATAACAAAAATGTCCAACTAAATCAAGTCCAAATGCAAAAAATAGAAAACAAAAGAAAAACAGAGACGTCAAAGTGCAAACACCTACATTGATGCGGTTGATAGTCGTCTCATAGCATGCTTGAGGACCGTTCGTGATCCCGTACATGTGTAAGCAACTTAACCACGTTAATATGGAGTTTGCTACTTATTCGTTATTATTCCAATCAGTTGATGACAAGCTGACGCCTCGATCCGGAGCCATCCTCATTTGATGCGGATGGTGGTCGCTCTCGTTCCACCGTCGCTGCTCGCCTCTTCACGTACTGTAATAGCATATCGTTCCAGATATGTCCTTCAATCTCATCCCTCAAGTGCCTCCAATCGTTTGTACTATGGTCATTTAGCTCATGGAATAGGCAGTACTTGTTTGATTTCTTTTCATTATTTGTTGGATCCCTCCTCATTGGCCTCTGATAGGGAACCTGCTCCCTTGTGTCTTGATAGATTCGTTCCAAAGTCTCATTCAACTCCGTATAAGAGGTGAATCTCGGTTTCTTTCGCTGCTGCTTTGGCTCATCACAGCTATCCTCTACTCTCTGTTTCCTTTTATCCTTGCCTGAATCATTTCCGGGTGGATCTCGGCTTTTGACTGCATAAACATCAACTCCCTCTCCTTCCTCTCTCTCTCAGCATTTGCATCCGCTTGTCGTAGAAGCCTTTCTGCCTCGTGGTAAAACTCTCCCATATCCATAGTGGGTCCCTTGTTAGCGAATTCTTGAATTCTGTTCCATCAGCTATGCCAGATACAGCTGCCATCAAAACCATTGATGGATCTGGGCGATCCACTGATGCCGCCACTGCATTGAATCATGTTAAAAAACTCCCCAAAGACTCCGTAGTTTTCTGCTTCAGTGTTGTCAAACTCATCACGTTCTTGGGCCTCGAAATGTGAACTCTGTACTGCCTCATAAACTTCTCAATCAACTCAGTCCACGTTCCAATCGAACTGCTTACAATTGTCTAAACCACAGCGCTGCTATATCTATCAAATACAGTGGGAAACACCGGGCCATGACTTCCTCAGATGCCCCCAGTACCTCCATGTGCCTCATATACCTCGTTAGATGAACTGCAGGATCCGTCCTTCCATCGTACATTTCCAATGTTGGTAGCTTGAATTCTGCTGGATTCCTGGCCTGCCTAATTGCCAAAGCGAAGGGGCTCCTGTTCACATCTTCTAGATCTCTATTCACTAGCCCTCCTCTCATGGCCCGTCTGACCATCTCTGCCAATCTGTCACTTTCATCAAGTTGTGGTCCTTGTCTGTTGCCTCAGACCTGGACCCCGAGTTCATGAGGGAATCCTGGAATCTGCTCTCCTGGACGAGCATCCCTTCCTCTATCAACTCCATGTTGCACAGTTCCGCCTGGTATCCTGCTTGAGACTGGATCAACATGCTCTGGGAGTGCCCCCTAACTCAGGGGCTGCTTTTGATAGTCCTGCTCTATTCTGAATCCTGGTTGCTCCATGCTCCCGATCCCTATTTCCAGCACTTCCTGCCGTTGTGTTCCCTTGATTCCTCACTCTAGCTTATCCAATCTACTAGAGTAGGTTTTGTATCATGTCCTCCTGCCTTTTCAGCATCCCTTCCTGCATAGCCTCCAACATCATCTCCATCTCGTCTCTAGTGATGAAAACTTAAGTCTGATTAGCTCCTGAGGACGCCTCCTGGCTTCCTTCATGCTGACTCCTTTTCGCTCTTTGTCTCCTAGTTGATTGCTTCATCGTAGCTTTCCAGATCCAAGTTCTAAAGCCTTCGGATCCAAAATCCGAGCTGTAGAATCCTCGAGTGCTAGCCTTCTCATTGAAAGCACCAAAATATTTGCACCAAAATTGGTCACAAACACCAAATTGCAGATGAAAGAACCAAATCACAATCACAGATCATAGATAGGTTGAATGTAGTAGAATTAAATATGAAGAACACTCCAAAAAATTAAAAGGAAAGCAGTAAAAACACAAGGTTTATAGTGGTTCGGCGTTGTAGCCTACGTTCACTATGAAGAGTTGCTGTTTTATTGATGTTCTTCTACTGATTTACAAGAGTACAATTGATAGTATCCGAGTTACAATGGAATTCAGCAGAGTAACGACGTAGAAGAGCCAAAAGGATCCCTTTTTTGGAGGCATATGGCTGCTATTTATAGGCGTGGCATTGAAATATCTGACTTTGAATTTGGAATAATCCTTCTCACAAGTGGGTGGGCCCACGTGATTGATCCGGGGTGGTTTGGGATCGATCCCTGGGTATTTCGTATTGATCCGAAAGTGGTCCAATAGTGATGGATCGATAATGAACATTCTTCTGGTGGTATGCAAGCTACAGTGAAAATTTAAAGGCATTTGGAGTTGTAGATCTCGAGTTATGATCGATCCAAGGTTGAAGTTGTAGGTTGGCTGATAGCTTCGTATCGATTCCTTCGTATCCATGCCATTCGTATCGATCGAGATGGTGACGTGGAGCGATTGTTTAGGCAAGATCCATATTTTTGCCTTGTTGACTGCTTCCTCATTCATATCCATCGGTTGCTATGTTCTTCATATCAATCCCCGCCTCTTTTCGTATCAATTATGTTTTCTTGCTTTCGTATCGATCGAATGGTCATTAGCTCGCATCGATCGTTTGATCGATCGATATGAAACATACATAAAAAGGATTGATACGAAAGCAATGATCCCCTTTGCACTTTGCATCAATGCTCGGTTTGTGGCTTCGTATCGATCAATGGTTCACTGCTTCGTATCGATCTATCTTCGTATCGATCACTTGATAGATCGATACGAAATGTGTGGGAGCTTGATCGATACGAAGCTGGTGAGTGTGGAAATAAATGGATCGATATGAAGTGCTTGAAGGGGATAGATCTGGAGCTCATGGATACGAACTAGATGGGCATGACATTGATGGATACGAAGTGGATGGTTTTTGATTAATCTGTGGTCTTGAATCGAAGCGGCCGCCTCCTTGACCCGAAGTAGACCTGTCATTGACTCGGAGAAAGTGTTGTGGCGACTCGAAGTAACTCATAAATGTGCTAATCCATCAAAGACTCGAAGTAAGCCCTTCTCTGACCCGAAGCAGCATGCCTGAAAACCTGAAGCAAACCCAGGGACGACTCGAAGCAAACTCCAAGTAACTTGAAACGATTCAATTTTTGTTGAAACCAAGTTTTAAATATCTCGCACTGTTCATTCGTCGACTATGCTATGTCTTGCGCAGTTGATTGGGTTAAATCCGCTGGTATATTGCCTTGCAGAAAGGCGGGTTAATAGATAATAAGAAGAAAATTGATTAATCAAGATTTGTGATTTTTAAAGTATCAACTACCTTAGTAAACATATATTCATATAAGGATGTTTCTCTTTTTAGCCGATCTGGGATGGGAAATTGAGTAGGTTTCTTCAGCGCTGTTTTATTTTCTCATAAAATAATTATATTTTTGTATATCTAATTTCGGTATTCATCTTGCAGCTTTGGAATTTAATGTAATTGTTCCATTCTTCGGATTTGCATGCTTTCTGGTGTATATATTTACTACTATCAGTTTGAGCCTTTTTCCCTTACTACTACCATTTTTTATTGGTTTTTTTGTTTTTATTCCAACTTTTTTTCGGTGAATATAATAGCCTTGTTCATTTCTGTTAGCTTTGGTTTATAATTTTTTCCATTATTTTAAAGAGTCATAGGAAGGATGCAAAACTCTTTTGATTTAGAATATCACGATGATGATTTGTGTCAGGTCATTCTGTAATTTTGTACATGCATAGAAGGGATAATAAGTTAATGATAAGGTACAGTTTTATACGTAAATACTATGTTTATGATTTATCTTAGGCTTTCATGAGTCCTTTATATATCATATAGTTTAATTTAGCCAATTAGAAATGTTTATTTATATAGATTTTTTTTACAATGTTAAAATTTAAGCATTACTTTATTAAATTCAATCAACAAGCTATTGTATTGCATGGGAAAATGAAAAGAAAACTGGGACATAATACATGATAACTTAAAACCAAAGCCATCTTTTGTGGAGCACTTGATTGTTGTTCTCATCTCCATTTTGCTGTAAACTCTCATGTTTACCATTAGGAGAATCTATGTAATTATATTTAGCAAGGAATTCTAGAACAGCTCCCATAGTAATGAGCAGGAGTCCAGTCTTGTATATACAACTAGAAAAATGCATAATAGACATGTTCTAAAATAACTGTGCTTTATCCTAATACGAGACTCTCAAGTTTTAACATTTTAACCATTCCCTACAGTAATGTAAATAAAATACCATGAATGACACTTCTCCTAAAACATGCTTCAACGAGTAGAAATAAATATTACTATATTTGCATTAGTGTCACTTTCAAGTTAATATTTAGTTTGGTTATAGTTTATATAGAGATACTGGGTTCGCCTATTATTAGTTGAGTTCATTGTTGTTATTTTTCAAAAAAAGATATTGGGTGTTCAAGAAACTGATAATAAATGTTATTTCATTAAGTAACACAATGAAACATTTTTTGTTAAATAACATAAATTGAGTGTGTCACTAAATGATTTCTGTCTATTTTAGTATTAGCTGTTGGCAAATGTATTATTACATTGAATACACAATGGAATACTATTTGTAATGGACATAGGTATCAGATCATTTATGTTCAATTTACTTCCCTGGTTTTACTTGCAATCATCAGTGCATTCATTAAATGCCCATTTCATTTTTCCTAAACCTATTTTAAAGATTACTAAACAATATAATTTTCAAAAGTTTATTAGCACAACTTAAAGTTGCAATTATGGTTGCTCCTGATGCGATAAAACTAGTGGTAGTAACATCTAGACGTATTATTAAGAAAGGCTTGAAGATTTATTGATATTTAATATGACTTATTTCTTCTTTTTTGAATAATTTATATATGTTAAATATGTGCTAGTATGTTAGCTTTGCTATAAACTATTAAAAATAAGTTGGTATAAATATTATTACAAGATGTTTTTCAATAAATAGCCTACTATGAAATTGTATAACAATTATAATTACATAGAAGCCCTGTTATGAAAACTGCATCTTTATAGAAATATGGCTATAATCATGTGAAATATTATTATTCCATACTCATATAACATAGACCACCATCATATTCAATTAACAATAATTTTTTCAATGATTATGTTATTTGAAAGCTAACCATATACGAAATCAATAATTATAGTGACATTAACTATTAACACTGCATATATTTTATTAATTTATGGAGTGAAGAATCGTAAATTCTATGCATTACTTTTTCCTAAATTAAAACTAAATGTAATTACTCCATAATAGTGTAAAGGTGACCACCATTATATTCCACTAGCTATAATTATTTTAATTGATTATGTAAATTAATAGCTAACCATATGAATATTTCATTATCATATCGGTATAAACTATAATACTATATTTGTTTCATCAATTTTCAAACTCAATGACCTAATAAATTGTTACATAAACTTTAATGATAAATTTGTGCACTATCATGATTTATTAAAAAATGATGAAATTGATTCTTTTACTATTTTTGTGCAAAATTTATATTTTTGAATTTTGATTTTTGATTTTTGAATACTTTAATGTCCTCATGTTATCTAACTGTCTTGATATAAAATTTGATCAGACCAGATTAAATCATAATATCATGTATAAACTAATTGCTTTGATTTTTATTATTTTACCATTATAAATGAAGTCGTAATCCAACAGTCACATTCTCCATAGTTTTTTTATCATTTTTTTAAGTATTCTTATTTCACGAGAGATTTCAATTTTCAAATTCTCCACTAAAAAGTATAGAAATAACAATAAATAAATTCCTACAAAGATATATGCAGCTTAATTTATTGTCATAGCATTCAAAACTAATAATGATGTGGCAGTGGACAATGAATGTAAGGTAGTTAATTAGTAGAAATAGTTTTCTTTTGCCTATTTTCATGCATTATACTTATATTGAATATGTCTGTAAGCATTGATCATATATGACATCAAATGAGGGTGTATCTTAAACTACTATAACTTGAATAGTTGAAAACATGTTTTCTCTAATATACATGTAGGGTGGATGGAGTAATGAATATCACGAAGGTGTGTTATCGTCCGAGGAAAGCATAAATGGAGAAGGTACAATATCTATTGGATATGCACCATCGAATATTGTCATGCAAATATGAATGGATTAGACTTTTTGTACTCATTTTATTTGGGATTAAGGTTTTATTTAGACTATGACCTTCCAGTAATTTTAACTTTATTGGGATATAGTATTTACAATACATAAACTTATAATTCATTTAATATTAAATATATAGTTATATTAGATTCTTGAAACAAACGACATGGCCACTTAGGACTTTAAATCAAGATTAATTATTTTCAAAGGTTGTATATTAGTCTTCAATATAAAATAAATTGATATTCATTGTATTTTACAAACTAAATTTGCATATGAAATCTCCATTTGTATGGCATATTTTATTTATACCGATTTTTTGTGCGCATGTGATGCATCCCATTCATTTTTATATATTTTTGGCAGTGGTTAAAATTTTGGAATTAGGAAATTATTGAATTGCATATGAATCAATGGCATATAACTGGTTGCAAATCAATTGACATATTATGAACGAAATGGTGTTGTCAACATAAAATAAAGAATTTGAAACCCTTTAATTACATAGAGGTACATAAATAATACCTTTTACAATGTGGTTGTTGGTTGAACTTCTTACTACTCCATTTACACCGATTCTGGGAAATTAGATCATTAATCTTATAACAACCCAGATTTTTAGCCATCTGATATTGGGATAATTAACTAATTTTAATTATTGAAATAATAATTTTTATAAGTTAAATAGATAAATTTTCTGATAATTTAAATATTTGAATCTATAAATTGATTAAACTACATAAAATTTTAAAATGTAAATTTCTGAATAAGGAAAATTAATTAATATACATGTATGTAAACTTCACCATTTCAAACTCGTGATAAAATATCTATATATTTATATACAAATATATTCAAGCTCCATTTTGATGACAAAAATATAAGTTTATATGTATGTATATATGTGATTATAAAAATATTATATATGCAAATAAATATATATACATGAATGTATCAACTTCATACTGACAAATTTCAAACTTATGATTATACATATATATATATATATATGGGTATATGTTTATCAAATATAGTGCATATAGAAATACACACACACACACACACATATATATATATGTGAATGTATGCATATCTATATATATAAATGTATATATATGGTGAGAATATGTGCATGTAAGTGTATATATCTATATATGCGCATGTATATATATACATAGGAAAACATCATCATGCCAACATCAAAGTCAAGCACACAAACAACAAATTCTAGCATACAATGAAATCAAATCAAGCAAACAATGAATCAAATCAGCATATAAAAGATCAAATCACTCAAAAATCAAATCAGAAAAACAGAAGAAAAAAAAAGGTGAAAACCTGTACATGTACAACCTCAGCCTCCTTTGTGTTGAAATGTTTCCCCTCTCCTTCTCTATAAATACCCATGTTTTTCCAATTGTTTGAGTGTTCACATTTAACATACAAAGAAAAAAAAGGAGTCTGCCATTGAAACATTAACATAAAAAGATCAAGAGCTTTGAGGGAGTTAAAACAAGTAGTAGTGTTCCTTATTTTCAAAAAGAAAAATCTGTGAGTAATACATCTAAACTTATGTTAGTTATTAAATAAAACTATGATTAGGAATAAATCTTGGATCTATGTTAATGTATAGGTATTTGTTATATGTATATATGGATGTACATGTGTGTTAGGCATAGATACTTCCATCTACAACCCAAAGAAATACTGTTCTTCTTCCAAATAGCTCCCTGTCTTGTTTGCTTGAGTTAAAATAGTTAAAGCTTTAGCTTTGCAAATCAATAACTCAACATCTAATTAGTTTTAAAACTTGATATCAAAACCAAAGATATTTGTTTTTAAGTATAGAACATTTTAAAATTTATTTCATTCGAATTCATTTAGCAAGGAGGGAGAAAACCCCCTGTAACAATGAGGAGGTAGGTTTTGGTCGAAATTCGACTATCGTAATTTAATGAATGGGGCATATAGGTGGCGGAGGTTACGGTGATGCTGGGTACGAATTCTGGTAGAGGATGGTGGATCGTGGTGGCGAGGCGAGGCGTTTGGTAGGATGCGTATGGTTCCAGGTTTCGGGTTTGAGGGTTCGAATTTCGAACTTAGGCTTGGTCGTGGGTTCCAGGTGGATGGAAGAGTTGCAGCGGTCGTGGGTGATGTGCGAGGAGGGTCGGAGGTGAGGTATAGACCGGAGGCAGTGCAAACATGTGCCCACGCTCGTGCATGTTTCCATGCTTCCAAATGAAAGAAAGGGTGTTGGGAGAAGAACTAGGAAGAAGGGAGAAAGGCTTTGGGTTTGGGTTAGCTTGGATGGGCCAGGATTGTTTGAGATGGGTTGGGTTTGGAAAATAATAAAGTAAATTTAATTAATTTGTGTATTTACTAAATATATAAGCTGATAACACAAATTCTCCTTCGTTTTGAATCCAATCACCGAGCAGATTTTTGCATTGAGCTCCTATCGCCATATATTTTATCTAAACTATTGTTGTAGGGTTTTCTACAATGTAAAATTTAAGGATTTATAATAATTTATGTGAATGAATAAGGAATTTCCTTTTTAATAAATTATAGGTTAATTAATAAATTATTATTAATGGAATGTAAATTTTAATTAACTAAAAAAAATCATTTTATAAATTTCTGATTAACTAGTAATCCGGACTTAAAAATATAACTTGATTTAGTTAATTGAAATCTGATTAAATTCGGATGGGTAAATTGATTTAATATCAATTATAAATGGTTGATTGAGTTAATGATCTATGTTTGATTGGTATTGTTCTTGGATACTGATTTCAATTATCTATTTTCTATGCCATTAAGTAGCCAAACAAATCAAAGTAGTTAAAATAAAACGTTAACACGTTTTATTGGAAGTAAATCTAATTGTACTGATAACTATTCTGAATTTCAGAAAATTTGATGATTGCAGGCGAATTAATTTCAATGGATAGGTCATGATAAAGTAAACTTATGGAATGAATTTCCATATGTGAATATTGATACCCTGATTGTAGAATTGTTATTTAAATGACTTGCCCTTTAAAAATTTATTATTTTGGATTCGATGAGACCAGGATGGGATATCAGCATTATTCGAAAACCACTTCGATCCAATATCCACTACGAGCTTTTACGATTTTGATGGTAGAGCCTAGTATGCTGGAATTTAATTTATATAACAATTTGTCCATTTAATAAGTATTTGTACTTAGACACTATCACTGGATTTTCTATAAGATGTTTTGGTTATCGTAAGGTAAAAACCCATCGTGTTTATGGGCGATGCGGTCCTACAAGATACCTTTGTTTTCAAAGGATTTTAAAATAGTAATAATTCAAATTGAGTGTGTTTACTTACGCTGGTTTTCTAGACTGACTCGGGTGTTATTTTATTATAATGCTCGGGTCAGATTGAGTATTACAGATCTAGGTTAGGATGCTATGGAGCCCAGGAGGCGAGCTGGATGGCAGAGACGTATTACACGTACTTGATTATATTTCGTTGTGTATTGTAGGCTGTATATTCAGCACTTTTGAGGACAAGTTAATATAACTGTCCAGATTTGTAATTTGATAATTTGTATGTATATTGACAGTTACAGATTCTTTTTTATAAAGATATGTTATTATATATTATATTTTGTTCTGCTAGGATTATGAGATTCCGTGTCATTGTTATTTCTATTCCTTCTTCTATCTCTTTTCTTCTTAAAACCCTAATGACCTGGTATTTCCAGCACTCGATTTTTTGGCATTCTATATAGTGAACGTATTTATGTCGATTTTTGAGAGTCGAAAATCCCCGGTTGTTACAGTGGTATCAGAGCTAATGGTTAAGCGAGAACCTTGGCTCAAGTGGGGATTACCCATTAGAGATAGGGTCAGTAGTACCCTAGAATAAGTTGAGTGTATTATATATGAGAGCATACTTGTTATTTTATTACATGATAATTTTAAAGGATTTTTTTAAAAATTTTTTTATAGTATATTGAGGTGATTGGTTGTTATTATTATAATCAAGTAAGATTATAAGATTTAAGTGGTTATATATATATATATATATATAACTAAATAGAAATTTGATAAGAATGAACTATACAAATGGGTTAAGCTAAAAATAGATTCAAACCAGAATTTAAATTCCAGAAATTTCGTAAGTATTTTTTCGAAGCATTTTGAAATGAAATAATTGTACCCTGATTATATTTTTATATATAAAGTAATAATTTTTTAGAAAATATTATGGAATATATAGTATGTTTGGTTTCTAGGTATGATAATATTGATTATTATCATAAATCGGTTGTTGTGCCTTAATAAAAGATGTTTATTACAAAATAAACAATGATAAAACATTGTGAAATGTTTTAAGGAAGTGAAATTATATAAGCATAATTTACAAATGTGACTTATAAATTAAAATGGTTCTAAATTGAGAAGTTTTGAATCTCAGTCCTGAAAATTTTGAAATGTGTTTCAAGGTGTTTTGGAGAAGAAAAAAAATCTAGTAATATTATTTCGAAATATTTCTAAATGAAAATTATTTTAAGTGGGTTTTGGAAGTGTCAAAGCACTGAACTCACTACAGTCGCTGGAAAATAATCCTGGTGATGACTACAGCGTCATCAGTATTCATTTTCGAGTTTCTAAGTGACGGATTGCTTCCGTAGTCATTTGACATGAAAATTTTTGGTTTGAAAACAGGGGTTGTTTTAAAAATCTCGAAGAAATTGTTTTGGAGAGAAAACCAAGGTTGGTTTAAATTTAAAGGTGTGATTTAGTATATAAAAGGGATATACATATGATTTCAAGGTGATTTGAAAGAAATATCGGGTGTTTGAATTCTGGGATTCCCATTAAAATGAGAAGTAGAACCAAAGGAAAGTAAATTTTGAACTTATGAGTGGGAATGATGTTAATAAGAAAAGAAGTGTGGAAATTGAATTTTGAAATGTAAAATTTTAAATTGAGTAAGTTTAAATGGATTGAACGAATTAGAAATTAACTCAGGCTAAGTTAAATAAATTTTGAACTTATAACCTGAAATTGGAAATTTCTAGATGAAATTAAAATATAACTTATGGAAGTAAAATAAAATTAAATTGTAAAAGGAAAGGTATAGATTTGATAAAAGGTGCAAGAGAAGTTATGTATGCATGGTTTTAAAATGATTTTTGAAATAAAACGGGTTTCGAATTCTGGAAATTAGTAATGAACCAAATTATCAAATCAGTGGATGGAATTTTAAAATTTAACCTTGGATATTGAAAATTTAACTTATGCTAAGTAAACAAGGAAGTCGAAGGAAATTGAATTTATTTGTAATAAATAAAATGGCAAAGGGAAAACTTAGTTAGTTTTATGAATTTACTTATGTCTTTGAAATTTTAGAAGTGTAAAAATAAATAAATAAATGATTGAGAACAAATAAACAAGATACCTAGGAATAAGGATAATAACTGAAAATCCAACTAATCAAGATTTTAATTATATGTTCGGAAGTCCTATTAGAACCTTAGTCTAAGTTTGTAAAAGATGGCAAAAGGAGAAAAATGGAAGGCAAGGCGTAGGGAGCGGAGAGAAGCTTTACGTAAGGCACGAAAAAAAACAAGAATGGAACATGAGAAATGGATTAGTGAAAGAGCTGGACCGGGCCCTTATGATAATATCATATGTTATAGATGTCACAATAAAGGACATTGCGCAGCTAAGTGCAGTAAACCAAGAAAAGAAAAGAACGAGGAAGTCAAACGTTTTTGCTATGAGATTTCATGCTTTAAGTGTCATAAGAATGAACATTTTCTAAATCATTGCCCTAAGGTGAGGAAGATGAAACATAAACCCGTAGTATCAATCGATGGGTCAACCATTTGCTACCATTGTAAAATGATGGGTCACATCGTTAGAAATTGTCCTGAGATACGAAATAAAAAGTAAGTTGTGAAACGCCCCACGAACGGCGTGAAAATCATCAAAGATGGAAGTATAGAGTTCTTTTGTGGCAAATGCAAGAAATAGGGACACCCTGATATAGATTGCATGGACGATTTTAACGAAATGTCAGGAAATACTTAAGGAAGTTTTTTTTTGGAAGATACGGAGTGGTGAGAAATGGCAGGTAGTGTTTGTTATAAGTAGGGCTCTATTCTTCCCTAAATTCCTAGGTAGTTGTTAATGCGTCAAGGTTAATGACCTTTTATAAGACTTTTATATGGATGGATGAATGTAATTTTTAACTTACTAGTGTCGTGATCTATCGATGTTGTAAAATATTTTTGAAGAAACATGATCTTATATAAAATCACTTTTTATATTGATTTGAACGTAAATTTATAATTACTAATGGGGAAATTTATTAGAATGAAGATTGAATGGTTATTATACCTAAAATTTACTTTATAAGAAGTAAGAAATGTTACAAATAACTTTATAAAGTAGTCGAACTTGGAAATCTTTGATTTGGCATTAATAACATTATATATGTTAGTTATATATTCAAACTCCCCTTGTTGAATTTATAACCAGAAGGAAATGATCTTTGGGAGGTATTTGAAAATACTAAATGGATTTTATATAAATATGAAGCGGATCCAAAAACTATTGATCCTTAAATTATTCGAGTTGGAAAGGATGATCTTATATGTATATGAGAATGAAATTGAAATAGTTTTGGAACCTATTGATTTTTAAAGACTTTTGATTTTGGCAATTAGTCGATTTTGGAAATTGGATAAAACGAATTCAAAAACTATCGATTTTAAAGATATCGATTTTATATAGATAAAATTTATATGTGATACATATGAAGTGTATGATTTGAACGGTATTATGTATATAGTATGATATGTTTTGAAACTAAAATTATGGAAAGGCACCCGCAATGAAAGTTGGAAATTTGGAATTGGAGATCCACTGGGTGGGTCTACCTTAGAATCCACAGGGTCGGTTCGATTAGAATTGGGATCCTAGAGGACGTCCGGACAAAAACTCATGAGTTCTTGGTGATCATTTGTTTACATAGCATAAATCGAGGGGTATTATACCTACAGTTACGTATGGTTTTGCTGGGATAGCAATGCAACCTTTGTGTAACTGTGATCTATCGTGGTTCCATAGCGTAATTCGAGAGGTGGAAATTGCCTACAATCTACATGTGATTTCGCTGTGATAGTGACGTAACCATCGGTAGATGCAATCTATGTGGTTTTGTTTTGATAGCGTAATTCGGCGAGCAAAGATTGCCTACAGACTACTTACGGTTTCGCTGGGATTGCGATGCAACCATTGTACAGTTGCGGTCTATCGTGTTTCCATGGCGAAAATCGAGGGTGTTGATGCCTATGGTCTACTTATGATTTTGTCGGGAAGGCGACGCAATCATCGGGTAACCGCGATCCATGAATGTGGAGAGAAACGGGTAATACTTTCCATATCATTTTTGAGAAGTTTTTCAAGTATTTTCACTGGGTGTTGAAATGGGTCTACTAAGTACTTAGAGATTTTTAGTCCTACGCCTGATCAACGTATGACTAAAGTCTGTAAGAACAAGGATGGACTTATTAAGACATCCAGTTATGGAAACATATTTTAATATCAAACTACCTTGGTAATACTATGTAATTTAAAGTGCATGTATCCCGAAATGTAAGAAGTTTAAAATGTTTTAGAAGAGGATAAATTTAGTAATATATATCAAAATTCTAAATTCTCGTTCGTTCCTTTTCGAGGACAAAAAGTTCTAAAGGAGGGAGGGAATTGTAACGACCCAGATTTATAGCCATCTTATATTGGGATAATTAACTAATTTTAATTATTGAGATAAAAAAATTTATAAGTCAAACAGATAAATTTTCTGATAATTGAAATATATGAATCTATAAATTGATTAAACTATATAAAATTTTGAAATGTAAATTTCTAAATAAGGAAAATTAATATATATACATACATGTATGTATGTATGTATGTAAACTTCACCATTTCAAACTTGTGATAAAATACTTATATATCTATATAAAAATATATACAAGCTCCATTTTGATGACAAAAATATAAATAAGTTTATATGTATGTATATATGTTTATAAAAATATTGTATATGCAAATAAATATACATACATGAATGTATAAACTTCATAAAGACAAATTTCAAACTTATGATTATACATATATATATATGGGTATATGTTTAAAAAATATAGTTCATATGGAAATATACATACATACATACATATATATATATGCAAGTATGATAGGATAAATATGTATATGTGAATGTATGCATATCTATATATATAAATGTATATATATGGTGAGAATATGTGCATGTAAGTGTATATATCTATATATATGCATGTATATATATACATAGGAAAACATCATCATGACAACATCAAATTCGAGCACACAAACATCAAATTCAAGCATACAATGAAATCAAATCAAGAAAACAATGAATCAAATTAGCATATCAAAGATCAAATCACTCAAAAATCAAATTAGAAAAAGAGAAAAAAAGGTGAAAACCTGTACATGTACAACCTCAGCGTCCTTTATGTTGAAATGTTTCCCCTTTCCTTCTCTATAAATACCCATGTTTGTCCAGTTGTTTGAGTGTTCACGTATAACATACAAAGAAAAAAAAGGGAGTCTGCCATTGAAACATTAACATAAAAAGATCAGGAGTTCAGGAGCTTTAAGTGAGTTAAAACAAGCAGCAGTGTTCCTTATTTTCAAAAAAAAACCTATGAGTAAAACATCTAAACTTATGTTACTGGTTATTAAATAAACTGTGATTTAGAATAAATCTTGGATCTATGTTAATGTATAGGTATCTGTTATGTGTATATATGGATGTACATGTGTGTTAGGCATAGATATTTCCATTTACAACCCAAAGAAATACTATTATTCTTCCAGATAGCTCTCTGTCTTGTTTGCTTGTGTTAAAATTGTTAAAGCTTTAGCTTTGCAAATCAATAAATCAACATCTAATAATTTTAAAACTTGATATCAAAATCAAAGTGATTTGTTTTTAAATATAGAACATTTTAAAATTTATTTCATTCGAATTCATTCAGCATGGAGGGAGAATACCCCCTCTAATGGTGAGGAGGTAGGTTTTGGTCGAAATTAGACATTCATAATTTAATGAATGGGGCATATAGTCGTGTTCTTCATGATAAAATATGATTTTTAAAGGTTTTTTGGGGGTTTTTAGTAGTGTAAGGAAGGAGGGGAAAATAGATTAATGGAATTGGGCATTTGGTCAAATTACCGTGACACGATCGATTTCATGTCGTGGCTTCGGACGTGGAGGAGCATCAGGGGATGCAGCATCTAGGAAAATGATGCGCGATTTTTTAGGTGCGTGGATGGGGTAGACGAGATCGAAGTAGGGTTTAGGGTTGTTTGCATTTGGGCCTCGGTTTCATGGCAATGACGGTAACAATAGGAGGAGATGGGCGTGCGCACCAAGGGAAATAGGTGGCGGAGGTTGCGGTGATGCTGGGTACGAATTCTGGTAGAGGATGGTGGATCGTGGTGGCGAGGCGAGGCGTTGGGTGGGATGCTTATGGTTCCAGGTTTCGCATTTGAGGGTTTGAATTTCAATCTAAGGCTTGGCTGTGGGTTCCAGGTGGATGGAAGAGTTGCAGCGGTCGTGGGTGATGTGCGAGGAGGGTCGGCGGCGGAGTATAGACCAACGACAGTGCGTACATGTGCACACGCTCGTGCACATTTCCATGCTTCCAAATGAAAGAGAGGGAGTTGGGAGAAGAACTAGGAAGAAGGGAGAAAGGCTTTAGGTTGGGTTAGCTTCGATGGGCCAGGATTGTTTGAGATGGGTTGGGTTTGGAAAATAATAAAGTAAAATTAATTAATTTGTATATTAACTAAATCTATAAACTAATAACACAAATTATTCTTCGTTTTGAATCCAATCGCAGAGCAGATTTTTGCATCGAGCTCCTATCGCCATGTATTTTATCTGAACTAATGTTGTAGGGTTTTCTACAATGTAAAATTTAAGGATTTATAATAATTTAAGTGAATGAATAAGGAATTTCTTATTTAATTAATTATAGGTTAATTAATGAACTAATATTAATGGAATGTAAACTTTAATTAACTAAGAATAAATCATTTTATAAATTTCCGATTAACTAGTAATCCAGACTTAAAAATATAACTTGATTTAGTTAATTGAAACCTGATTAAATTAGGATGGGTAAATTGATTTAATATCAATTATAAATGGTTGATTGAGTTAATGATCTATGTTTGACTAATATTGTTCTTGGATACTGATTTCAATTATCTATTGTCTGTGCCATTAAGTAGCAAAACAAATTAAAGTAGTTAAAATAAAACGTTGACACGTTTTATTGGAAGTAAATCGACTTGTACTGATCACTATTCTGAATTTCAGAAAATGTGATGATTACAGGCGAATTAATTTCGATGGACAGGTCATGATAAAGTAAACATATGGAATGAATTTCCATATGTGAATATTCACACCCTGATTGTAGAATTGTTATTTAAACGACTAGCCCTTTAAAAATTTATCGTTTTGGATTCGATGAGACTGGGATCAGATATCAGCATTATCCGGAAACCACTTCGATCCAATATCCACTATGAGCCTTTACGATTTTGATGGTAGAGCCTAGTATGATGGATTTAATTTATTTAACAATTTCGGCTATTTTAATAAGTATTTGTACTTAGACACTGTTACTGGATTTTCTATAAGATGTTTTGGTTATCGTAAGGTAAAAATCCGTCGTGTTTATGTGTGATGCGGTCCTACGAGATGCCTTTGTTTTCAAAGGATTTTAAAATAGTAATAATTCAAATTGAGTGTGTTTACTCACACTGGTTTTCCAGACTGACTCGGGTGTTATTTTATTATAATGCTCGGACCAGACCGAGTATTACAGATCCAGGTTAGGATGCTATGGAGCCCAAGAGGCGAGCTGGATGGCAGAGACATATTACACGTACTTGATTATATTCCGCTGTGTACTATAGGCTGTATATTTAGCACTTTTGAGGAAAAGTTAATATAACTGTCTAGATTTCTATGTTGATGGTTGTATTCTAATAATTTGTATGTATATTGACAGTTACAGATTCTTTTGTATAAAGATCTGTTGTTATATATTATATTTTGTTCCGCTGCGATTATGAGATTCTTTGCTGTTGTTATTTCTATTTCTTCTTCTATCTCTTTTCTTCTTAAAACCCTAATGATCTGGTATTTCCGACACTCGATTGCTCGGCATTCTATATAGTGAACGTATTGATGTCGATTTTCGAGAGTCGAAAATCCCCGGTCGTTACAAATCTCTAAATTTATATAATTGTAGGTGATAATATAATTCTTTTGGTTCTCTTTATTGTTAAATCTACCTTTTTCTTTAGTTATAATTACAAACTTAGATTAGTTGAAATTAACATTTAAGGACTCTTAGCAAATTGATTTTACTTTTTGTACTTTATCCAAAATCTTGAATTCATTGGTTTAACATTTACCAACATACCTACAGAAATAAACTTGTATATTAATATATTAGTGTGAAGTATCGTAACTAAATATTTGGTGAGACCATATGCACTACCTTCTTATGCTAATGGATAAACTAATCTTTAGAAAGTGAGCAATCTAATTCTACTTTTTTGCATAGCAAAAGTTGAACCTACAAAATGTTTGGATGGAAGCTTTGAAACCTTTTTCATGGTTTATGAGCTTAGTATAATAAAATTTGATTTTATTAATACTAATCTTCAATCATTTCTTCAAACGACAACGTTTTCAATTAGTCAATGTTGCATTAGGTTGCAATAAACTTTTGTTTGATCATAAACTTCTTCAGTGTTACAGGTAGGTTGAGCTGACTGATGAAAAAATGGGTTTGAAAACATTATTCTTAATTTTGACATCATCATATTGAAGAAGTCCCAAATGTTTTTAGTGTTGACAAAGCTTATCCTTAGCAGTATATAGGCATACTACAGACATCATCAGATAAAAGATGGTGCTGTCTTAAAAATTAGTTTATAAGTTTTTGGTACCTGCTCTAAAATGATATTAATGAATCATATTAATTTATGAGGTTAAGCTAATGATTTGATTATAATGTACCTTATGATATGGCTAATAACCGTATTGAATGCCAATAGTGACACTCGTGTCAAAAGTTGCATTTATCTCTCTCGGTGTTGTAAGACCCTGCATTTTTAGATAATTAAATAATCAAATAATTATAAACAGTAAAAATGAGCGTTTTTGGAATTTTCAGAATATGGCCTTGAAACTTACACCATTGTGTTCGTAGCGATTTTTTGATTAATTTACATATAAAATATGCCTTGAACGGACTTCGTATGAAAAAGTTATTGACGTTCGAAGTTCCGTATCGAAAAATAATTATGTGTGTAAATGTGCATAAATATATTTGTTTATAAATATATGCGCGTATAAATTCAAGAAATAATGTGCGTTTGAATTTCAAAATAGACGCACGTCATAAAGAAAATTAATTGACATCAACAATTAGAGGTAATTAATTAACATTAGTAGGCAATGTTATTCAAATCGGCAATTAAAGGAAATTAAGTTTGAATTTCAAAATAAACATGTGCTATAAAGGGAATTAAATTTGAAATTGATGGAAATTAATTAGAATGAATAGGCAATGGTTAAAAGTTAACGTTTTAAAATAGAGGAAATAAATTAATACGTATAAAAAACAAAAAAGGCTAGACACGTCAAAACTGACGCGTTTTGCTTGTTTTTAACGTCTAGATTTCAATCGCTTTAAACGAATGAACGACATTGCTTTGGCTCTCTATAAATAAACGTGCAGGGCTAGCCTTCAAATCCATATTTTTCTAAATGGGCGCGGAAGCCCAGTCACTTTTCTTTCTCCTCCAAATCTTTAGAAATCAAATATATTAGATTTAGGTTTTTTGATTTGCAATTTGGAGGTAGAAATTGTAGATCTAGAGAAGAGATGTCAAAATTAAGCCGTCCGTATGAGGTGAGTTTTCAGATGTGGTTTTCTAGTTTATCTATATATTTTTTTCATTTAGATCCAGATTTATAAATCCATAAAAATTCCGGTTTGTGGATCCAAATAGGGTTGCAAAGGGGAACGTTGTGGATAATAGAACTGGACAAAAAATCAGATCTAAATTTGGAGTGTTTTCTTTTCAGGTGAGTGGATTTAAATAATATATCTTCAATATTTATGATATATATTATCGTTAGATTCCTGTTAAATATTTAATTCAGCATTTATTTCAGTAATTAGTTCTACTAGTTAGTTATGTTGAAACTATAAATTTTAAAAGAGAAGTGTACTTATATTTAAATGTTATTTATATGGAAAAAGAAAGGAATCCTAGATAAGACTGTTGATCCAGCTTCTTGTTGGTAACCCAGGTAATGCAGGAAATGCATTATTTAGTATTAAAATATGAAAATGGATTTTTAGTACGGTTTTTGTAACCAACCAAATAGAATAGAACTACTTCCCAGAATAAAAGGGAATAATGCGAAGCATTAAAGAAATTAAAGAAGAAGAAATAATCAAGTTAATTATTTAACAAGACTAGAAACAATAAACATAAAATGTGACTAGATCTGCATTTATTGCGCAGATAGTAAAGTAAAAAGTAAAGCAGTTATTATGATAAGTAACTTATGACAATTGGACGCAGTCCCAAGGTAAGACTATTATATAATATAAGAGAACTAAAGAAAATTTAGTATCATAATAAAAAAAGACAGACTAGAATAGAAAAGAGACACTTGCAATTACATTTATAACATGTAGGTTATAAAAGAAAGAAAAAAATATAAAAGTGACAACTGTAAGTATAATTATTAGCACCAAAATTGGTCACCAACACCCAAATGTCGTTGAAAGCACCAAATCACAGTTATAGATAACAGAAAGAGTGTATGTAGAGAGTATAAATATGAAGAACAATCAAAGTTAAAAAGAAAGTAGTAATAATAGAGGATTTATAGTGGTGCGGCTAACTCTGGCCTACGTCCAATCCAGAAATTTCATTTTTATTGATATCAGAATCAATTACAGTTACAATCTGGAGTTTTTAAAACAATAATGGTAGAGTAACCTTAGTGGAGAAGATGAAGGGAAACAGAATGAAGATCCCTTTTCTGAATTGCCGCCTACTGTATTTATAGGAAAAATCTGGATTACAGGGCATCTTGAGTGATATGGGCCCACCACAAACGTAGCCGAGCCCATATGCTTCGTCGATGTCGACACCAAGTTGTATATATACCGACCCGAGTTTCCCTTGGTGATGACCCGAAGCAACCTTATGCCTAACTCAAAGTAAACAAGGGTGGGACTCGAAGTAAGAAATACACCGACCCCAAAAATGTTGTCGACCTGATCTTTTATGCCGTCCCGAGGATACACTACAGCCGACCCGAAGCACATAGCTCACCGACCCAAAGCAGCTCACGCCATGACTCGAAGCGATACACCGATCCCATGCCTTCAAGACATCGACCTGATTTCCTTTAGCCGACCCAAAGCCTTTGTTCCACCGACCCGGAGTTAACACAAATGCCGATCTCATGAAGTGTCGACCTGATTCCTATATGCCAACCCGAGGATAGTGGTGTGTCGACCTGGAGTTAATCTCCAAACATGTCGATCCCATCCATTTCCTTGATGCCGACCCCTCCATTCTTGCCGACCCTGAGTTTTGTACATGTCAAGCCGAAGCCTGGAGGATGCCGACCCGAGTGACCCGAAGCAATCATTTAATTGACCCGAAGCAAGCGGCTTGAAAACTCGAAGTAAACCCACAAACGACTCGAAGCAAACTCCAACCATCTCAAAATGACTCAATTTTTGTCGAAACTTATATTTTAAGTATCCCGCGCCTTTTGTCCATCGACTATGTGGTATCCCGGCTTCATAATCATGTTTATCATCCATGATTGATCGTCTATCCATCCAGTCGACTCAAACTCATCGTATTCCAGCTTCGATAACTGAACAATCGATATAGTTAAATCCGCCTGTCTACGGCCTTGCCAAAAGGTGGGTTAACATTTTCCCTCCAAAACATGCCTTGCTATTGGAAGGTGTGTTTTGAATAGCTTTAAATCCGATATCCAAAGTCCATGTTCCATCTAGAGCCGTATCATCTGATCCATAATCAAATCCATTGTCCTACAATTCCATCCAAATCTGAAAGCTAAATTCATGACTGTGTGAGTCATTATCCAATTCCTAATTCATTCCAAATCCATTGAGCAAATCCATGATCTCTCCGGATCGTTTTGTCCAAGTCCGGGACCTCTACGGTCCTGTAATCCGAATCAGGGACCTCGCCGGGTCCAAATCCAAATCCAGGACCACTCCGGGTCCTTAGCCAAATCCTTTGCTGTTCGAAGCCACTATCCAAATCCATATCATATCTTGGAAGTCAGTAATCGAATCCTATGATCTCTTTGGATCGTTGACGGCCTATCTGGACCCTTGCTCAACTTGATCCAAACTTAACGATTGAATAGGCAGATCCTGTCGTTCTCCGGCAAAGCTACCTATCCCTTGCACTCCGGTTCGGTATCCCTGAACATTAAGCGATGCCCTGATCCTCCTAGACCAATCACAACCTCTCCGAGCTCTTACTGGATCCTATCCTGTCACTCTCCGGTGAAGAGGAAACAGCGTCGGGCGAGCCGATCCTATCGCTCTCCGACGAAGCAGCGTCACTCCCTGTACTTCGGTTCAGTGTTCTTAAACATTAAGTGATGCCATGGCCTAAGTTCTAGATCGATTACAGCCACTCTGGGCTCTCACTGGATCCCATCCTGTCACTCTCCGGTGAAGGGGAAACAACGACGAGCAAGCCAATCCTGTCGCACTCTGGCGAAGTGGCGTCGCTCTCTGCACTCCGGTTTAGTATCCCTGAACATTAAGTGATTAATTTCCAACTGACTTTCAGTATCCATCTTATAACTCTCTGGTTAGGGATTTGTCTCGTAAAATCAAAATCCATATCTGGGACCTCGCTGGGTCCATATCCAAAGCCGAGACCTCGCTGGGTCCTATAATCCATATCCGGGACCTCGCCGGGTCCATATCCAAAACCGGGACCTCGCCGGGTCCTATAATCCATACTAGGACCTTGCCGGGTCCATATCCAAAACTGGGACCTCGTCGGGTCCTATAATCCATATCCGGGACCTCGCCGGGTCCATATCCAAAACCGAGACCTTACCGGGTCCTATAATCCATATCTGGGACCTCTCCGGGTCCATATCCCAAACCAGGACCTCGCCGGGTCCATATCCAAATCTAGGACCTCTCCGAGTCCTATAACTCAAATCCGGGTTATTTTATTCTTCTCTGGTCTCGACTCTCCGATCAAAGACTTAATCCATAGGGTATCCTTCTTCGGCCTCGATCCCCAGTCGAGGACTTTATATTCTCTGGCCTCGATTCTCCGATCAAGGACTTTTATATTCTCCGACCTCGACTCTCCGGTCGAGGACTTATATTCTCCAGCCTCGACTCTCCGATCGAAGACTTAATCCGAGTTCAAGTCCATCCTATCGCTCTCTAGCGAAGGGACTCATAACCCACGGTTATTGCCCCGTCTCTCCGGTCGGGACCGTTACCGTGACCTGAAAAACCAAAGTTTGCAGTAAACAGAAAAAATAAGATTTCATAAACCTGAGTACCACGGTTCATCGTCATCTCAGAGCATGCCTAGGGACTGTCCTCGATCACGTACATGTGTAAGTGACTTAGCCGCATTACTAAGAGGTTTATTACTTATTCCACACCCTCAAGAGATGATGACATGTGCCCTTAAGCCAGGCTAGCTCCGATTTGTAGCGGATGATAGTTACTCATGTTCCATCATCACTATCCATTCCCAAACAAAGCCATCCAAATCCATGCCCCCATTTCCATAGGTTGTTGTGCCAATCCATTCTCCTTGGTTGGGGTTTGCCCCCGGCTGATCCAATCCATATTTAAGCCTGCTAATTTCCGCTCCAAGTCCTGGGTTCCAGTTTTCAGCTATTCCAGCATCCATAGGTGTTCTCCGATTGTCATTTCCATCCTGCCCCCGAGTGCGCAAGGAAATCCTAAAACTTGCCCTTCTTGAGGAGCATCCATATCCCGAGCAACGCCAAACTGCATGGCACTGCCTGGTATCCTGCCTAGAATCGAGCCAATATGATCCGGGGGCATGCCCCCAAATTCAGGGGCTGCTCCCGATGGCTCCACTCTATCCCGTATCCTGTTCATGTCCTTAGTTCTGATTCTAGACTTCCTCTGTTCCTGCCGCTCCAGCTTCTTGATCCACATTTCCAGCATTCCCTGCAACTTCATTCCCTTGGTTTTGCATTTCTGCTTGTCCAATCTATCAAAATAAGTTATGCATTATTTCCCCCCTGCCTTTTCAGCATCCTTTCCTGCATAGCATTCATCATCATCTCCATCTCGTCTCTTGTGATGAAAATTTAGGTCTGATTAGCTCCTAAGGAAGCCTCCTGACGTCCTTCATGCTGACTACTCTCCGCACTTTCTCTCCTTGTCGATTGCTTTGCCATAGCTTCCAGAATCCAAGTTCCTAAGCCTTTAAATCCAAAATCCAAGCTTCAGAATCCCCGAGTGCTAACTTTCTCAATGAAAGCACCAAATGTTAGCACCAAAATTGGTAACTAACACCCAAATGTCGTTGAAAGCACCAATTCACAAACACAGATAACAGATAGAGTGTATGTAGAGAGTATAAATATGAAGAACAATCAAAATTAAAAAGAAAGCAGTAATAACAGAGGATTTATAGTGGTTCGGCTAACTTTGGCCTACGTCCACTCCAAAAATTTCATTTTTATTGATATCAAAATCAATTACAGTTACAATCTAGAGTTTTTAAAACAATAATGGTAGAGTAGCCTTAGTGGAGAAAATTACGGGAAACGGAATGAAGATCCCTTTTCTAAAGCCCCGCCTGCTGTATTCATAGGCAAAATCTAGGTTACATGGCTTCTTGAGTGATATGGGTCCACCATAGACGAGCCCATATGCTTCGTCGATGTTGATCCCAAGTTGTATATATTTGCCAACCCAAGTTTCCCTTGGTGATGACCCAAAGCAACCTTATGCCTAACTCAAAGTAAACAAGGCTGGGACTCGAAGTAAGAAATACACCAACCCCAAAAATGTTGTTAGTCCATGAGTTGATGGTTTTGATGACAACAACCTTAGAATAAGATTATAAAATATAAATACTAACATTATAGTTTAGATATATATGTATATGCAGGATTTAACCATGCAGGTACCAAGAATGAAGACTGTACAGTATAGAGATTCAAGATATCAAGATTGAAGACTCATGAGTATCAAGATTATCAAGAGTTCAAGATTTCAAGATAAGTATTGAGTCTAGAATTATGTTAAAACTTCACAATAGTACTGAAATCTTCACTCCATTTTTCTTTTGGGATGGAACACATTTCTACCTTTTAGTGGCTTACAAACCCACGACAAGTAGCTTACAAACCTACGACAAGTGGCTTACATACCCACGAACATCCTGGTTTTGTACAAGTTCTCGAGTCCTGTCATGATGAGATATTCTGCAATAAGAAGCTTGCAAAACTACTTCAAAATTATTTTCAAAACTACTTCAGAATGATTTTCAAAACTGCTTTTCAAAATGTTTTAGCCTTAAAAATTATCTTTTCAAATGATTTTCAAAAAGATGTTTTAGCCTTTAAAATATTCTTTGTTTTTAAACTTCATTTGTTTTAAACTATCTTTTAATTATAATATATTTACTTAGATTTAAATAAAATTATAGTAAAATTATATATATATTATTCTCTATATTTACTTGTGTATTTTAACTATAGTTAAGTATATTTATAAAGTTTAAAATAGTTTTAATATAAGATAAAGGTTATTTTCAAAGAAAATCAAATCATCAAAAAATGCTTTGGGATGTCGACATACCCATGGTGACCATGTCGACATAGTGTCAGTTAAAATTCAAAATTCAAATTTCAAAAGAAGTGTCTATTCGTCATAACTCTTCACGAATGGACATGGCTGTTGTTCCTCTATAAATAGGGGTTAGTTTCAACGAATTTAACATCAATTTTTCTGGTTTTTCACTTCTCTTCTTCTTCCACATTTTCTTATTCAAAATCCTATCATTACTCTGTCGAAATCAACATTGAATCTAACTAGATTATCTCTGGTTTGATTCTCTATCACTATCTCAACAAGATCCAAGTGCTATTCAGAGTTATAGGCTTCTTTTTAATCTATCTAGCGAGAAAAGGTGTGATTGTAGCCTTGGAAATCAATCAAGCGAGAAAAGGTGTGATTGTAGCCTTGGAAATCAATTGGGTGAACTTGTTGCCCCGGAAATCAAGTATCTCTACCCAGAGGATTGTGATTCTGGAGGGTGTACCTCGTAACCTTGAAACCGAGGGTTGTAATTGTTGAATTGCTTTTGAAAGGAAATTCGTACTTAGTTGTGCGGGACTAGATGTAGGGTAACCCCGAACTAGTATAAAATCCGGTGTGTTCTTTCCTTTACTGCATTTACTTTATTTCTACATCTGTGTTTGTTTCTGTGATCATATCTGTGTCTGAATATTGCATACATTTGTGTTCAAATTAACATAAACTCAAAAAGATTTAGTAATTTCTTAAAAAGACTATTCACCCCCCTCTAGTGTTATTCCTAGCTTTAAGATCTGTAATCCGCATTCCTCACATTTGGTATCAGAGCAAGGTTTTCAAAAGTTTCATAATCTGAATTTTGAAAAGTTTTCAAAATGGCTACCAACACTGGTACTGTTATTAACACTAGTATCCCTATCACTAGTTCATTTGTGGAAGGTCAGTCTACTGCCAGACCACCACTTTTTAATGGCAGTAACTATGCATATTGGGCATGCAGGATGAAAATATATTTACAATCTGTAGGATTATATACTTGGAATATCACACAAACTGAATATTTTGAACCCACAACTAATTTTGCACAGTGGACTACTGAGCAAAAGACTGTTGCACAAAATAATTCTAAAGCAATGAATATTCTGTTTTGTTCACTTGAAAGAAATGAATTTAATAGAGTGTCAGTTTGTAAGTCTGCATATGAAATCTGGAAAACTTTGCAAGTGACTCACGAAGGAACAAGCAAAGTTAAACAGACCAAAATTTCCATGCTCACAAATCTGTTTCAGTTATTTAAAATGAATACTAATGAGTCTATTTCATATATGTATAGTCGATTTCAAGATATTGTGCATTCTTTAATATCCTTGGGAAAGGAATTTTCGGCAGAAGATCAAGTCAGAAAATTTTTAAATTCTCTCACTCCAGAATGGGATCCAATTGAAGAGGCAAATGACATCAGTAACTTAAAGATAGAAGAATTGATTGGAAATCTAATGTCGTTTGAAGTTCAAATGATCGGGAGAAGAGAAAGCAAAGCATCTGAAAAGAAATCAATGGCATTCAATGCATTAACCGACGGATCAGACTCAAACAGTGATAATGATGAAGAGATAGCATTTATGACCAGGGATTTTCGGAAATTTCTGAAATACAGAAAGATGAATAATCTCAAGAGAAACAACTATAAGAATTCTAGAAATCAGAATGCAGTGCCAAATAATGTCAAATGTTTCAACTGTGATGAACCAGGCCATATTAAAAGAGATTGTCCGTATCCAGAAAGGCAAAATCCTCCTATAAACAATGATTCAGTAAAGAAACGGAAGCGTGCATTTACTGCTACTCTAGATGACTCAGACTCGTCCTTAAGCGATGATGATCATAAGACAGATAACTCAAATTTGTGTTTCATAGCAGTTCACGACTTCAACAAATTCAAGGAAACGGACTCAGAAAAAGGTACACATTTACAATACAATTGATTGAAATTTCATGCTTAGAATTAGATGATTGATTGCATGATTGATTGATTTTAATTGGTCTGTTGATTGATTTTTAAATTTATTTTTTTTATAATTTTATTATTATTCTATTATTATTTTATTTTTATTATTTTTTAATAATATAATAATATTTTCTAGAATATACTATAATTCTAATAATATTCCAGATATATATATAGACATTAAAATAATAAGTATATATATTAGAATACTTAGGAAAAATAAATCATAGAAATTCACAGGCACATGTCGACATGGTCCCTACCATGATGTCGACATGGGTACAAAATTTGAAATTCAAAATTTGAATTCAAATGGTTGAATTTCTCTCCATCTTTTCACTTCATTCAATACTCTAAAAAGGCATCTTTTGACCAAAGAACATGTCTTTCAGAAATCTATTTAGTCACTATCTTTTATCACAACTTTTCACTTTAATTTTCAAATTCAAACTCTCTCTTCAAAACTTCAAGCTCTCTACTCTCTACTTTAATGGCTTCTTCAAGCAACCCCTCCACCATGAGACTTTCCAGAAACTTGAAAGAGCAACTCTTCAATAATCCGGAGGCAATAAAAGCATACATCAATTATGCTAATTATGGAAAAGTCCATCCCGGAAAGTTTGCTATTTTTCAAGATTTTGCTTCTTATGAAGTTGATACTCTTTTTGCAAACAATCAAATTCTTAGTCTTGTTGATTCTTCTCAAAATGATTTTGTTTGTTACCCAAATCTTGTTAAAATTTAACCGAGAATTTTTCACTCAATATTATTTTCTATCTTCTTTATCTCTTATTCTCTTCACAAATTCAAAAATGGCAAATCCTATTCACAATTTAACCGAGAATCTTGAAGAGACTCTTAATTCGTTCAAGAACATTCTCTCGTTCATTCTTCGTAACCAGTGACACTTAGAGTTGAGTCAAATGCAGATGATCAAGGAGCAAGAAAGGCATTTCGATGCAATTCGATGGATGATTTCTTCCCTGCACAAGGATGATAACGAAGCACATCCTCCTGTCTCTCTCACAAATGACAAAGAAAATTGGGATGCCATCAAAGCAGACCCTATTTTCGGAGAAGAAGGATGGGTGGAAGTTCCCCGTAACGTTTAATTTGTTTGCTTTATTACTTTATTTGAATTGATTGTTTTGATTGAAATTGGTTGTTTTGATTGACTTGATTTATACATTGGTGTGGTTTGATGATTGTATAAATATACATTAATATATTTATAATCGTTGTTTGAATATCATGTCTATAAGTATAGTTATCTCTTATATATACTCCATTATATAGTTTATTAATGCAGGTACTTCAGTACAAGAATGAGGGGGAGTTACATAGTTTAGAGTTTGTTTTTGTTGATGACAAAGGGGGAGAAATATAAAATAGAAGAATTAGGCATAGATTAAGGGGAAGTTATTAGATTTAGGGGGAGTTATTAGGATAGAAGTAATATTTTATAAACAAAGGTTGTCATCATTAAAAAGGGGGAGATTGTTAGTCCATGAGTTGATGGTTTTGATGACAACAACCATAGAATAAGATTATAAAATATAAATACTAACATTATAGTTTAGATATATATGTATATGCAGGATTTAACCATGCATGTACCAAGAATGAAGACTGTACAGTATAGAGATTCAAGATATCAAGATTGAAGACTCATGAGTATCATCAAGATTATCAAGAGTTCAAGATTTCAAGATAAGTATTGAGTCTAGAATTATGTTAAAACTTCACAATAGCACTGAAATCTTCACTCCATTTTTCTTTTGGGATGGAACCCATTTCTATCTTTTAGTGGCTTACAAACCCATGACAAGTAGCTTACAAACCTACGACAAGTGGCTTACAAACTCACAAACATCCTGGTTTTGTACAAGTTCTCGCGTCCTGTCATGATGAGATATTCTGCAGGAAGAAGCTTGCAAAACTACTTCAAAATAATTTTCAAAACTACTTCAGAATGATTTTCAAAACTGCTTTTCAAAATGTTTTAGCCATAAAAATTATCTTTTCAAATGATTTTCAAAAAGATGTTTTAGCCTTTAAAATATTCTCTGTTTTTAAACTTTGTTTGTTTTAAACTATCTTTTAATTATAATATATTTACTTAGATTTAAAATTATAGTAAAATTATATATATATTATTCTCTATATTTACTTGTGTATTTTAACTATAGTCAAGTATATTTATAAAGTTTAAAATAGTTTTAATATAAGATAAAGGTTATTTTCAAAGAAAATAAAATCATCAAAAATTGCTTTGGGATGTCGACATACCTGTTAACTCCCTTTTAGCAACGACCTACGAGTTAAGAAATGAACAACTCAGGTTATGCCACGACTTATAAGAAGCCAACGAGTTAAAAAGCCTAAAACCTAAGTGGACTCGACGACTTACGACTTAGCTGCTGAAAGAGGATCTACGGCTTGAACGACTTACGACCTAACTGCTGAAGCAACCTAAGGATGTAACGACTTAACTCTTGAAGCAGGTCAGCGACCTACGACTTAACTATTCAGAGGACTTACGACCTACCGGGTTAGGGAGCTACGACCTAAGAGAAGTTTGCGACCTAACTACAAGAAACATTGCGACCTAGCAATGTTCCGACCTAGCAATGTGGCGACCTAAGCTACAGGCTACGACTTAAGAAGTACACGACTTAAGAGCTGCGCGACTCAAGAGAAGTACACGACTTAACAGTTTACGACTCAAGAAGGTGCTACGACTTAAAGAGCTTGCGACCTAAGAACTTAAAGAGTTTGCGACCTAACTACAGGAAGGCTTTGCGACTTAAGAACTTAAAGAGTTTGCGACCTAACTACAGGAAGGCTTTGCGACCTAAGAACTTAAAGAGTTTGCGGCCTAACTACTAAAAGACTTTGCGACCTAACTACAGGAAAAGCCTAACGACCTAAAGCTCCTACAGCTATTCCTTAACTCGCCTGCGACCTACCACTTATTCAAATGAAGCCAAGTGCAACTTCACCAGCTAATTTCTTAAGTCGCAAGTAGATTGCGACCTAGCTTAGGTCGCTCGCGACCTACGACCTAACTAAGGTCGTACGCGACCTAAGACTTAGGCAAATATTCTGCTCAGAAGTCAGCTCCTATAAATAGGTCTCAAACTCCAACGAGAAAAGGACTTTTGGCCATTCATTTCTTCAAGCGTCGTTACTCTGTCGAAGTCTCCACTCATTCAGCAATCAAAGATCTTCAAGCATTCGAGACGCTACAACAAGCTTCGAGAAGAACTCCTTACATCCAACACGGATTCGTCGAGTTTCATCATCAAAGATTGAGCTAGTAGTCAAGAGTGCTTTCGTGATCAAGTTGTATTGTATTTTGAAGGATATTGTATCAAATTGTAACTGAATCAGCAATAAAAGACTATAAAGTGGACGTAGGCTCAATTACGGGCCGAACCACTATAAACCTGTTGTTCATTTACTGCTTTTCTGCCATTTTTCTGCTTAAATTCTGTTCCCGTCACGCGGGTGGTGCTTTCACGATTCTATTACACACACCGGGTGTTAGCGTTCACTTTTTAACGTTAACAATACCCATGGTGACCATGTCGACATAGTGTCAGTTAAAATTCAAAATTCAAATTTCAAAAGAAGTGTCTATTCGTCATAACTCTTCACGAATGGACATGGCTGTTGTTCCTCTATAAATAGGGGTTAGTTTCAACGAATTTAACATCAGTTTTTCTGGTTTTTCACTTCTCTTCTTCTTCCACATTTTCTTATTCAAAATCCTATCATTACTCTGCCGAAATCAACATTGAATCTAACTAGGTTATCTCTAGTTTGATTCTCTATCACTATCTCAACAAGATCCAAGTGCTATTTAGAGTTATAGGCTTCTTTGTAATCTATCTAGCGAGAAAAGGTGTGATTATAGCCTTGGAAATTAATCAAGCGAGAAAAGGTGTGATTGTAGCCTTGGAAATCAATTGGGTGAACTTGTTGCCCCGAAAATCAAGTATCTCTACCCAGAGGATTGTGATTCTGGAGGGTGTACCTCGTAGCCTTGACACCGAGGGTTGTAATTGTTGAATTGCTTTTGAAAGGAAATCCGTACTTAGTTGTGCGGGACTGGATGTAGGGTAACCCTGAACCAGTATAAAATCCGGTGTGTTCTTTCCTTTACTGCATTTACTTTATTTCTGCATCTGTGTTTGTTTCTATGATCATATCTGTGTCTGAATATTGCATACATTTGTGTTCAAATTAACATAAACTCAAAAAGATTTAGTAATTTCTTAAAAACACTATTCACCCCCCCTCTAGTGTTATTCCTAGCCTTAAGATCCGTAATCCGCATTCCTCACAAATGTTACCGACCTGATCTTTTATGTCGACCCGAGGATACACTACAGCCGACCCAAAGCACATAGCTCACCGACCAAGGCATCTCACGCCATGACTCGAAGCGATACACCGATCCCATGCCTTCAAGATACCGACCCGATTTCCTTTAGCCGACCCAAAGCCTTCGTTCCACTGACCTGGAGTTAACACAAATGCCGATCCCATGAAGTGCCGACCTGATTCCCATATGCCAACTCGAGGATAGTGGAGTGCCGACTCGGATTTAATCTCCAAACATGCCGATCCCATCCATTTTCTTGATGCCGACCCCTCCATTCATGCTGACCCGGAGTTTTGTACATGCCGACCCAAAGCCTGGAGGATGCCGACCTGAGTGACCCGAAGCAATCATTTAATTAACCCAAAGCAAGCGGCTTGAAAACTCGAAGTAAACCCACAAACGACTCGAAGCAAACTCCAACCATCACAAAATGACTCGATTTTTGTCGGAACTTATATTTTAAGTATCCCGCGCCTTTATTCCATTGACTATGTCATATCCCGGCTTCATAATCATGATTATCATCCGTGATTGATCATCTATCCATCCAGTCGACTCAAACCCATCGTATTCCAGCTTCGCTAACCGAACAATCGATTTAGTTAAATCCGTCTGTTTACGGCCTTGCCAAAAGGCGGGTTAATAATAATTGTAACATGTAGGTTATAATTAAAAAGAAAGAAATAGAAAGGCTTATTTTATCAAACTTAGACCTTGTATTAAGTTAATAAGAAAAAAAATAATAGTAGTGGCACCTACCAGCAGCATTCCCTTTCAGGTCTAGGACTGATGGTCTCACACATAGGTAAGGCTGGGCATGCTGATTAGGGTAAATAGGTAGCCAATAGAATAAGAAAAGTAAACTAAACACATAATAAAAGATTAGACGTAGGGTCTAATAAAATGGTAAGGTGCGTTTGCAGTAGCCCAAAGAGAATCTGGATAAAGAGCCTAACAAAGCAGTTCGTCGCAGTTTTTTGGTATAGAAAGAGCACGTCCAACTTAGTTATCTTAGGCTAGAAAGAAGTATGAGACTTCAACGGGACGCGAGGATACTCTAGGATGGACATCTAGGGTAGGCCTAACGAAGCTGCACCCCAGGAGGCAGATCTATGGTGTTCCATCAAGAGAGTATGCCTTGACTGCTTTTGCATTGCAGGCCTAACGAATCGGACCTTTGTAGGTAGTCAAAAGGTTGATGATGGAGTAGGATATTTGTATGACACCGTACTCTAGTTTGTGAGTATGTTACAGTGGGTAGGACCCATAAGGATAGTCGCATGCGGGTATCGACCATCATTAGTTAGAGCGAGTTCGGGAAAGACTAGAGTTAAACCAACATGCCAATGATTCTTTCACTATCGAGATATTGGATGAGGGGCATAACAAATTAGGTGTTTAGATTGTTTGCAGTAGGGCACAACCACTTAGCTCTTGAAAGGTCTTTCGACTAGTTGAGGGGGGGCTGCGTGGGGCCATAGCCACGATGAGAAAAGAGGTAGACCAAGTAGAATATCTATATTGTAGGCACAACGAAGCAGACCTTTACAGTTATAGAAAATCCCTGGCTGAGTTCCGTACAAGGTAGACCTTGTTGGCGGAATTCAAGGAGTAGACATAACGATTACGTGCAGTCCTCAAGGTACGCACTGGGTGGTACATTATGGATGTCCAAGCACTAGTATAAGCTAGTGCGGATGCAGTTTCATGTTTTCATAGTAGATGACGGAACATCTGTATTATAGGCCTCACGAAGCTGTCCTTTACAGATGTATTTACAGTATGCTCTAGTAGCGAGACGATGGAGTCCTTTTCGTGGAGGATATGGAAGGTACTATGGGTAGTACCTAGGACCGATGAGGTCTTTGGGCATGTAGCTACGTATATATTGGTTATTAGGTCTTAATCTACTAGGGAGTAGATGGGTATGATTCACCCACAGAGGCGAGAGTATTATAAACCAAATAACCTAATATAACAGAAAATGGAAATAGAACGGTATATGTAGAGTTATGCTTAGAAGTGTATAATTTGTCCATTCACCATAACTTTAGTTCTAACCCCCTCCTTATATCATCCCACAAGTTAGATAGAAGGCAGAGATTTTCTAGCTTTGTGACACTTGTTTAGAAAGTGTTTGGTGAGTATTTACTTACTATATTTTAGTCAGTTCCACTATGAGATATGTAACGACTCGGGTTTTGCCCGCTCGAAAATCAACATCCGTACTTCACATTGTACTAGAATGCCGCAGATTCGACCGTTCAAATCCGATTCGCCGGAGCTATAACACAATTAAGTAAATAACACAGCGGAAGAAAAGAATAATACATTGATATACAATATCTGATACAACAGAGTGATACAATGAATATCAATATACATCAGAGATATGATACAACAAATAGCAGCGGAAAAGAAAAGATAACATCAGCAATGATAACTCCAAAATGATCTTCAGACAAGAATGAATCCACAACTCCAAGATAAGCAACTCCGATGAATGAACTAGCTCCAGATAATCTACTAAACCTGAATATCTAAAAAGAAACCCAACTCTAGACTGCCCGTGTGGAAAATAGTGGGCACCCAGAGTTTAGGAAAGGGAACAATAAACTCCGGATCAGTCATGGGACTGGTGTGAGCAACAAAAACAGTTTTATCTTTAAACAAACACAAAAGGTTTTAAACATTGAAATCCGCAATGCTTTTAGAAAATGAAACTACCATAAGACCTCCCGCCACACACACAATGCAAACGCAGAATTGGAGGAGATTTCTTCTTATGATAGTCAAACATGCTTACTACGCAAAATCATCTTGATATTATTATTAGTGCATAGTGCAGAAAACATTTCGAAAGTATAATATTAATCTTAGCCAACATACGACCAGTATCGTATGCCTACTATAGCTACCATCTAAACAGTGGTGACCACCGTACGTAAATGGCAGGTTCTACAACTAAAACCGTACAAGTTCCGTATTGGAGAAATGGATTTCCAACAAATGGTCAGGCTAAGGAACTTCCTTCCGCCGCATGGGAACGCCTCTGGCGGGACGTCCCGAGAGACAAACTGCTCTCTGCCAAACAAGGCCGGGTTACCCCTATAACAGGTAACTCACGAATATGCCACCTCCCGGTCCTTTGGGACCTTTATCCGAGCGCTCGATATCCAACATCACACATCATAAAGAAAGTGTATCAACATGAGTAAGTATCTGGGCTCCATACCATGATACCACCCCTTTCCAGAAGGAAATGACATACCCTAAAGGGCGCGACCCTCATAACCTTGCCGCAACATTCCTGTTTCGACCATTTCCGGGTTGTGAGGCACTGACGAAGTCTCGTCCACAAAGCTACGCTTTTTCAAAAAGCCACGCTTTGGGTCAACAGATGATCAACCTATGATCACAAAGATAAATGATCAAACAAATGATCATATCACAAATGATCAAACACTGATCATCACACAGCAACACTCAGCATGTCACATTACCAAATTGGGATATATCGCTGATAAATTTCAACTACATAACCTCTGAGCTCGTACGTCTCAGAGAAGGGTGTTAAGCTAAGAGAATAAATTCTCCGCCACCAACAGAAATGTATTTGAAAGAAATCGGCTTTATATCTCAAAGTGTAATGTCAGACATGTATCCATACAAGTCTGTTCCGGGTTCGAACAGAACCGAAGGCACTTCTCACGAAGCCCTTGCAATTCCGGATAATTTCCAATCACGTCCGGACTTCCCATCACAAAGGGTGATAAAATCTCTATATCGGGGCCAGTCGATGCAGAGACATTCGACGAGTTGTCCTTTCGTTTTCGTAAATATCCGGTCTTCACCACCGGTCTTCAAATGCTATCCATATACGACGTATCATTATTCGGAACGGGTTATATGACACAAAGGTCCTCTCCCGGCTAAACCGAATAATGAGCGCAATACTTTAAAAACATATGGATATTGGGATTTCAATTAAATCACAACTTATTACCCAAAATCTTTCTTCAAATGGTTTAAACAAATTACCATTTTCCAATCTTTAAACAAAAAGATTCATTTTAACAACCTTCACGGTTTAAACTATTTCCACACTTTAATCTTTTAAATAAAAGATTTAATCACAGATTTTCCAAATTTAATTCCCATTTCAATTGATTAACTCGTTAAATCTTTAAAACAAAGATTTAACTCATAGTTTTCAAAACAATTTCATTTCAAATGGTTTAAACAAATCATCATTTTTAAATCTGTTAAAAATAAACAGATTCAGTTCATGGTTTTCAAAAAGAATTCATTCATAGTTTGGAAAATCCATTTTTCAATTCAATCTTGAAATTCCTCTAATTTAAACTGGAGTTTCATTTCTTATCTGAAAGCTTTTATTCTTTTGAAAACAAATAGTTTCCTTTCAGAAAATTTGATTCATTCATACGAGTGGAAATCCTTGGGTTAAATCCAAATTCCCAAACTTTATACTTTTAAAATGGTTTAATTCATCCAAACACATTTATATCATCTTTAATCCCTAGTTTCAATCATAGGATTCAATTGCGAACTTGAATTCAAAATTTAAATCAAATTATTTAAATTTTCAAAACTCGATTAAGTTATTCAAAATAACTTTTATCTTTGAAATTCCATTTCAAAAGCTTTTCACTTTAAACCCAAATTCCAATTTCAAAATCAATTGAAATTAAAATTTCAATTTCAAAAACATCAAATTTCAATTATCTGTGACTTAACCGATTTCCACGTGAAATCCATATTTGTGTGTGTAAAAGTGTAGTCCAGGGGTTTCACACACAATAGTGCAACATCAATCATCACAGATATATCGATAAGCGGTATAGTCGATAACGCTTATCTTCATTCACAGATTCATAGATAAAATAAATTTATCGGTCACAAATATTCACAATTATAATTCGATGTGGATTTCGGATAACCAACTGGAATCCGACTCCCTGTCGCATCGAAATTCAAGTGTCGTTTACGGGTCAAGGGGTTGCATATTCACATACTAATATATCAGAGAAATAGAAATTTCAGATCACAACATAAATCAGGATGTATCACAAAGCATCACATATTAGGGATATCAAACAATTCGACAATCAACAGCATCCAAACATTCATAAGTAAGATCAATGAATTTATCTGATTAATTTAAATCAGATTTATTACTTATGAATACTACAAATCTTGGTTAATTAATCATTAATTAATTATAAAACATTTGGATTAATTATTCTTAAATCATTGATTAATTAACTTTAAATAATAAATTAATTAACCTTTAATTATAATTCATCAACCTTTAATTATTAAATAAATAACCTTTAATTATTTAATTCACCATTTAATTAATTATCTTTAATTAATTAAATTAACCTTTAATTTATTAATTACTATTTAATTAATAAAATTTCAATAAGTGGTCATTCCTAACCGCTTACATTAATTAATTAATCTTTAATAAATTAATCATCGTCAAATTTATTACCTTAATTAGTTAATCACATAATTAATCTTAGAAAGAAATCGATTTGAACCTTACTTAAATATTTTAAACTTATCATCCCTAATTAATTTAATACAAATTATAAATTATTTATTCTAAATAACTCAATAATTTATGAATTAGAAATCATTTAAATCTTCATTAACTTAAGTTAAAACTCATTCTTATCTATGATTTAATCATTACCCACAATATGTTTGAAAACATTTATTTCCAAACTACATTTTAAATATACTTTAACATTTGAATTCATTCTAAATATTTAAATTTATGAACTTCATTTTATCTCAAGATCCAAAGTTCAAGATTAACTTAAGATCTGGATTTAAATTTTGATTGAACTTTGTTCAATTCTTCCTTTCACAATTTGATTTTCCTTTTTAAAATTCAAATTCCCTTTTTCAATACTTAAGTATTTTTAAGTATTAAAAACAATTTAAATTTAAAACTTATTTGTTTCAAACTAAATTCCAAACTAGACTTGAATTTATATTTTAACTTTGATTTAAAACTTAGTTAAAACCTTGTTTTAAAAATTTGAAATTTAGTTTTAAAATTTAAAACAGAAACAGGTCCTATTAAAAAATCTATACTAGCATCTACCCGAGCCAGTGCCACAATTACTTCGAGTTTCACCAACATTTTCCCTGAGAAAAGTTCGAGCCAAAACTCTCTGCCTCAAGCCAACTCTCCAGATATCAACATGTGCTCCGAGACAAACACGTAACATTCTCGAGTCGATCTTCGAGTCAAGGACCCTTACCCAAAAAAAACAAACTTCGACACACACATGTGCATCGTGCACGTGCACAGTCGATCGCCGGAGCACTGGCCACCACCACCACTTCCCACATGTCGGCGACCACTACCCCAAAACGTTCGGCAACCCAGAACTTCGTCACGAACCCTCAATCGAAATCGAGTACACTCAAACCCATCAAGCAGAAAACCTGATCACCAATTTCCCCCGGCGCCATCCCATTTCCGATCACTAGATGACTCGAGCCTCCAGCCTCGACTTCGTCAACCACCCCTCTACCATCACCCAAAGCCACGAAGTACTCGATGCTCGAACGAGACAGCGGCGTACAATTTTTCCCTTCACTCAAAAACTAGGTTTACAAACTTAAACCTTACGCCACCTTCGCCACAGTCGTCGCTGCCACCTCCGGTTATTTTTCCCCGCACCACCGTAGGCTCCTCCACCACCACGTGAAGACCCGAACTCGATTGAGCCTCCAATCGCCTGGACTTGATTGAAACCCATTTTTCGATCAACCCAAAACTGCTTTCGAACCACACACTTAAAAATTAGGATTTAAGCTTTAAAAATCATGTTTTCGTATGATTGTTCTTGTCATACACTTGAATCATCGATTTATTACATTCGATTTTATCATTGATATGTACGATTACCAGGATTTTAAAGTTTCCAGGCACATTTTGATCTTGGTTGCTGGAGATAAATTGTTTCTTTGATTTTTATGACCATACCTACACTTTATATTTGAAACTTCCAGCCTAATAGAGATCGAGAGATTTGATCTTTGGAGTTTTAATTTAGCCTTATGCTCTGAAGCAAGAAAACAGGAGCGTTTTCAACATATACAGGCATACATTCCTACCTATATTTATGCACAGAGGAAATCCACGTATATAGATACATACAAGTCAATTTCAACCTCAGACTTTATAAGTGACAAGATAAATATATACTTAGTTGAATTTAAATTGTTTACTCAGAGTATTAATCATAGAAATAAATTTCTGGGTAGAAGGTTTGCTCACCTTTATGTTGAAGACAGAGACCAGCTCTGTTGTTTTGAAACTTCAGATTGATTTTCTTCTTGAATCATGTTTTGTATTTGAATGTTGTTTTTGAGTTTTATAGATGATGTTCGCTTCCATTTTTCTTTCCAGGCTTTTGCAAATCCCAGCTTTGATTCTCTGGTTGCCTTGATTCATTTGTGTTGTTGTTGTTTAAATTGAATTTTTTTGTTTGAGTTTTCAAGAGGATGCTTGCTTCAGTTTTCTTAGCTTCGAATGAATGAGACTGAGATGAAAAGGCTTGATAAAAGAATAAGTTTACAAGTGATAAACCTTGTACAGGTAATCATATTTTGTTGTACAAAGTTTATATTTTTTTCCTTCCTCTGGTACAATTATACGCAGAGATTTTCTTGCTTGTAGGCTGATGATAATTTGTTGTGTGTACTTAGAGAGGTAAACATTTAATGTTAATGTACCTTGTGTTTTGCATTTGCAATACTTCGGCTGATATGAAAATCTTTTGGTGGCTGGTAAGTATTACATTTTGTACTTTATGTCTTCCTTTCTTTAACTTTGTTTCTTGTTCCATACTCCAGCCGTATACATATATAAAGATATTTGGTGGCTAAAGATACTTATCTACATATATTTCTATTTCTTATATGTTGTTTTAAAGAATTGACTTATGTATTGTTTTATTTCTATGCTTTTGTTCTATTATTTTAAATAAGATTCTATAATTATTTTACTTCATATTTATTGTCTTATATTATTAGCTTAAGTATTTTGCATTTGTTTTTATTATTTTATTTTCATTTATTTTTCATTCGTTTATTTTATCACTTTTATATCGTATATATATATATTCACACACATATATACAATATTTAAAATTTTTATTCAAATCAATTATATACATATATTTATAACTTCAAATTTTCTCATATATGCTCAAGTATACAATATTTTAAATTTAAATGATTTATACAGAATATAATTGGATTCGGGGAAACTCGCTCCATTCTATCGATTTATTTTACTATTTTTAATAAAAAATTCAATAAATTATCGATTTAAATAAATTTAAATCTCGGGTCGTTACAGACTTCCCCCCTTAAAAGAATTTCGTCCTCGAAATTCACAGGCACGAAACAAAGACAGATAAAGAATGTTTCATTTAATCAAACTGAACATCTATTCTGCATTTGGTTCACCAAATCAGAATATCAAGAACAGATACACGAACGAATCTGTTGAATTCTTTCACACGATACTCGGGTTATCCAAATCTACGAGATATACAGTGGCATCGGTTAGTTCAAAGTGATAACTAACCATTCGTAGAATATACTGGGACCCAAAGAATAGATAGATCTATGGATACAATTTTCAAAACTTCCAGTTTAAAGACTAAGTATACCTATCAACCATAGCAAACAAAGCAAACAAGGCAGCCAATACATCCAAACAAACAAATTTGACTCAGCTGGAGTTTATGTCCCATTTTTATATATCGAATCTTCTTTCTAGATCTGCCAGAAATTATCGAAGAATTGAGAAAAGATGACAAACAAAAGAGATTGATAGAGAAAAGATCGCTTCCTTGTTGTTACAGAGTATTGACCAATTATAGTCGTATTCCCCTGTCCCCTATCACATCCTCTTCTTGCACTCATACTCACTATCAGTGGATAGTAAGAGAATTTACTGAGACATTCGAACGGATATCTGAGGATTACTCATTCTAGGGTATACTTCACCCTATCTCTAATGAGCTACTTAATATGTTATACTCCTGAGCTAAAGTACAACCTTAGCTCTGATACCACATGTAACGACTCGGGTTTTGCCCGCTCGAAAATCAACATCCGTACTTCACATTGTACTAGAATGCCGCAGATTCGACCGTTCAAATCCGATTCGCCGGAGCTATAACACAATTAAGTAAATAACACAGCGGAAGAAAAGAATAATACATTGATATACAATATCTGATACAACAGAGTGATACAATGAATATCAATATACATCAGAGATATGATACAACAAATAGCAGCGGAAAAGAAAAGATAACATCAGCAATGATAACTCCAAAATGATCTTCAGACAAGAATGAATCCACAACTCCAAGATAAGCAACTCCGATGAATGAACTAGCTCCAGATAATCTACTAAACCTGAATATCTAAAAAGAAACCCAACTCTAGACTGCCCGTGTGGAAAATAGTGGGCACCCAGAGTTTAGGAAAGGGAACAATAAACTCCGGATCAGTCATGGGACTGGTGTGAGCAACAAAAACAGTTTTATCTTTAAACAAACACAAAAGGTTTTAAACATTGAAATCCGCAATGCTTTTAGAAAATGAAACTACCATAAGACCTCCCGCCACACACACAATGCAAACGCAGAATTGGAGGAGATTTCTTCTTATGATAGTCAAACATGCTTACTACGCAAAATCATCTTGATATTATTATTAGTGCATAGTGCAGAAAACATTTCGAAAGTATAATATTAATCTTAGCCAACATACGACCAGTATCGTATGCCTACTATAGCTACCATCTAAACAGTGGTGACCACCGTACGTAAATGGCAGGTTCTACAACTAAAACCGTACAAGTTCCGTATTGGAGAAATGGATTTCCAACAAATGGTCAGGCTAAGGAACTTCCTTCCGCCGCATGGGAACGCCTCTGGCGGGACGTCCCGAGAGACAAACTGCTCTCTGCCAAACAAGGCCGGGTTACCCCTATAACAGGTAACTCACGAATATGCCACCTCCCGGTCCTTTGGGACCTTTATCCGAGCGCTCGATATCCAACATCACACATCATAAAGAAAGTGTATCAACATGAGTAAGTATCTGGGCTCCATACCATGATACCACCCCTTTCCAGAAGGAAATGACATACCCTAAAGGGCGCGACCCTCATAACCTTGCCGCAACATTCCTGTTTCGACCATTTCCGGGTTGTGAGGCACTGACGAAGTCTCGTCCACAAAGCTACGCTTTTTCAAAAAGCCACGCTTTGGGTCAACAGATGATCAACCTATGATCACAAAGATAAATGATCAAACAAATGATCATATCACAAATGATCAAACACTGATCATCACACAGCAACACTCAGCATGTCACATTACCAAATTGGGATATATCGCTGATAAATTTCAACTACATAACCTCTGAGCTCGTACGTCTCAGAGAAGGGTGTTAAGCTAAGAGAATAAATTCTCCGCCACCAACAGAAATGTATTTGAAAGAAATCGGCTTTATATCTCAAAGTGTAATGTCAGACATGTATCCATACAAGTCTGTTCCGGGTTCGAACAGAACCGAAGGCACTTCTCACGAAGCCCTTGCAATTCCGGATAATTTCCAATCACGTCCGGACTTCCCATCACAAAGGGTGATAAAATCTCTATATCGGGGCCAGTCGATGCAGAGACATTCGACGAGTTGTCCTTTCGTTTTCGTAAATATCCGGTCTTCACCACCGGTCTTCAAATGCTATCCATATACGACGTATCATTATTCGGAACGGGTTATATGACACAAAGGTCCTCTCCCGGCTAAACCGAATAATGAGCGCAATACTTTAAAAACATATGGATATTGGGATTTCAATTAAATCACAACTTATTACCCAAAATCTTTCTTCAAATGGTTTAAACAAATTACCATTTTCCAATCTTTAAACAAAAAGATTCATTTTAACAACCTTCACGGTTTAAACTATTTCCACACTTTAATCTTTTAAATAAAAGATTTAATCACAGATTTTCCAAATTTAATTCCCATTTCAATTGATTAACTCGTTAAATCTTTAAAACAAAGATTTAACTCATAGTTTTCAAAACAATTTCATTTCAAATGGTTTAAACAAATCATCATTTTTAAATCTGTTAAAAATAAACAGATTCAGTTCATGGTTTTCAAAAAGAATTCATTCATAGTTTGGAAAATCCATTTTTCAATTCAATCTTGAAATTCCTCTAATTTAAACTGGAGTTTCATTTCTTATCTGAAAGCTTTTATTCTTTTGAAAACAAATAGTTTCCTTTCAGAAAATTTGATTCATTCATACGAGTGGAAATCCTTGGGTTAAATCCAAATTCCCAAACTTTATACTTTTAAAATGGTTTAATTCATCCAAACACATTTATATCATCTTTAATCCCTAGTTTCAATCATAGGATTCAATTGCGAACTTGAATTCAAAATTTAAATCAAATTATTTAAATTTTCAAAACTCGATTAAGTTATTCAAAATAACTTTTATCTTTGAAATTCCATTTCAAAAGCTTTTCACTTTAAACCCAAATTCCAATTTCAAAATCAATTGAAATTAAAATTTCAATTTCAAAAACATCAAATTTCAATTATCTGTGACTTAACCGATTTCCACGTGAAATCCATATTTGTGTGTGTAAAAGTGTAGTCCAGGGGTTTCACACACAATAGTGCAACATCAATCATCACAGATATATCGATAAGCGGTATAGTCGATAACGCTTATCTTCATTCACAGATTCATAGATAAAATAAATTTATCGGTCACAAATATTCACAATTATAATTCGATGTGGATTTCGGATAACCAACTGGAATCCGACTCCCTGTCGCATCGAAATTCAAGTGTCGTTTACGGGTCAAGGGGTTGCATATTCACATACTAATATATCAGAGAAATAGAAATTTCAGATCACAACATAAATCAGGATGTATCACAAAGCATCACATATTAGGGATATCAAACAATTCGACAATCAACAGCATCCAAACATTCATAAGTAAGATCAATGAATTTATCTGATTAATTTAAATCAGATTTATTACTTATGAATACTACAAATCTTGGTTAATTAATCATTAATTAATTATAAAACATTTGGATTAATTATTCTTAAATCATTGATTAATTAACTTTAAATAATAAATTAATTAACCTTTAATTATAATTCATCAACCTTTAATTATTAAATAAATAACCTTTAATTATTTAATTCACCATTTAATTAATTATCTTTAATTAATTAAATTAACCTTTAATTTATTAATTACTATTTAATTAATAAAATTTCAATAAGTGGTCATTCCTAACCGCTTACATTAATTAATTAATCTTTAATAAATTAATCATCGTCAAATTTATTACCTTAATTAGTTAATCACATAATTAATCTTAGAAAGAAATCGATTTGAACCTTACTTAAATATTTTAAACTTATCATCCCTAATTAATTTAATACAAATTATAAATTATTTATTCTAAATAACTCAATAATTTATGAATTAGAAATCATTTAAATCTTCATTAACTTAAGTTAAAACTCATTCTTATCTATGATTTAATCATTACCCACAATATGTTTGAAAACATTTATTTCCAAACTACATTTTAAATATACTTTAACATTTGAATTCATTCTAAATATTTAAATTTATGAACTTCATTTTATCTCAAGATCCAAAGTTCAAGATTAACTTAAGATCTGGATTTAAATTTTGATTGAACTTTGTTCAATTCTTCCTTTCACAATTTGATTTTCCTTTTTAAAATTCAAATTCCCTTTTTCAATACTTAAGTATTTTTAAGTATTAAAAACAATTTAAATTTAAAACTTATTTGTTTCAAACTAAATTCCAAACTAGACTTGAATTTATATTTTAACTTTGATTTAAAACTTAGTTAAAACCTTGTTTTAAAAATTTGAAATTTAGTTTTAAAATTTAAAACAGAAACAGGTCCTATTAAAAAATCTATACTAGCATCTACCCGAGCCAGTGCCACAATTACTTCGAGTTTCACCAACATTTTCCCTGAGAAAAGTTCGAGCCAAAACTCTCTGCCTCAAGCCAACTCTCCAGATATCAACATGTGCTCCGAGACAAACACGTAACATTCTCGAGTCGATCTTCGAGTCAAGGACCCTTACCCAAAAAAAACAAACTTCGACACACACATGTGCATCGTGCACGTGCACAGTCGATCGCCGGAGCACTGGCCACCACCACCACTTCCCACATGTCGGCGACCACTACCCCAAAACGTTCGGCAACCCAGAACTTCGTCACGAACCCTCAATCGAAATCGAGTACACTCAAACCCATCAAGCAGAAAACCTGATCACCAATTTCCCCCGGCGCCATCCCATTTCCGATCACTAGATGACTCGAGCCTCCAGCCTCGACTTCGTCAACCACCCCTCTACCATCACCCAAAGCCACGAAGTACTCGATGCTCGAACGAGACAGCGGCGTACAATTTTTCCCTTCACTCAAAAACTAGGTTTACAAACTTAAACCTTACGCCACCTTCGCCACAGTCGTCGCTGCCACCTCCGGTTATTTTTCCCCGCACCACCGTAGGCTCCTCCACCACCACGTGAAGACCCGAACTCGATTGAGCCTCCAATCGCCTGGACTTGATTGAAACCCATTTTTCGATCAACCCAAAACTGCTTTCGAACCACACACTTAAAAATTAGGATTTAAGCTTTAAAAATCATGTTTTCGTATGATTGTTCTTGTCATACACTTGAATCATCGATTTATTACATTCGATTTTATCATTGATATGTACGATTACCAGGATTTTAAAGTTTCCAGGCACATTTTGATCTTGGTTGCTGGAGATAAATTGTTTCTTTGATTTTTATGACCATACCTACACTTTATATTTGAAACTTCCAGCCTAATAGAGATCGAGAGATTTGATCTTTGGAGTTTTAATTTAGCCTTATGCTCTGAAGCAAGAAAACAGGAGCGTTTTCAACATATACAGGCATACATTCCTACCTATATTTATGCACAGAGGAAATCCACATATATAGATACATACAAGTCAATTTCAACCTCAGACTTTATAAGTGACAAGATAAATATATACTTAGTTGAATTTAAATTGTTTACTCACAGTATTAATCATAGAAATAAATTTCTGGGTAGAAGGTTTGCTCACCTTTATGTTGAAGACAGAGACCAGCTCTGTTGTTTTGAAACTTCAGATTGATTTTCTTCTTGAATCATGTTTTGTATTTGAATGTTGTTTTTGAGTTTTATAGATGATGTTCGCTTCCATTTTTCTTTCCAGGCTTTTGCAAATCCCAGCTTTGATTCTCTGGTTGCCTTGATTCATTTGTGTTGTTGTTGTTTAAATTGAATTTTTTTGTTTGAGTTTTCAAGAGGATGCTTGCTTCAGTTTTCTTAGCTTCGAATGAATGAGACTGAGATGAAAAGGCTTGATAAAAGAATAAGTTTACAAGTGATAAACCTTGTACAGGTAATCATATTTTGTTGTACAAAGTTTATATTTTTTTCCTTCCTCTGGTACAATTATACGCAGAGATTTTCTTGCTTGTAGGCTGATGATAATTTGTTGTGTGTACTTAGAGAGGTAAACATTTAATGTTAATGTACCTTGTGTTTTGCATTTGCAATACTTCGGCTGATATGAAAATCTTTTGGTGGCTGGTAAGTATTACATTTTGTACTTTATGTCTTCCTTTCTTTAACTTTGTTTCTTGTTCCATACTCCAGCCGTATACATATATAAAGATATTTGGTGGCTAAAGATACTTATCTACATATATTTCTATTTCTTATATGTTGTTTTAAAGAATTGACTTATGTATTGTTTTATTTCTATGCTTTTGTTCTATTATTTTAAATAAGATTCTATAATTATTTTACTTCATATTTATTGTCTTATATTATTAGCTTAAGTATTTTGCATTTGTTTTTATTATTTTATTTTCATTTATTTTTCATTCGTTTATTTTATCACTTTTATATCGTATATATATATATTCACACACATATATACAATATTTAAAATTTTTATTCAAATCAATTATATACATATATTTATAACTTCAAATTTTCTCATATATGCTCAAGTATACAATATTTTAAATTTAAATGATTTATACAGAATATAATTGGATTCGGGGAAACTCGCTCCATTCTATCGATTTATTTTACTATTTTTAATAAAAAATTCAATAAATTATCGATTTAAATAAATTTAAATCTCGGGTCGTTACAAGATATTTATTTGAGCTCTGATATATTTATCTTTTCCTATTTGCAGGATACCAGATACCCAACTCGGGCTTCAATGGGCTTGGATTTTAACATTTTTGCGAAAAATCCGGACCCACTAGAATTCGGGTTATTACATTTGGTATCAGAGCTTAGGTTAGTAGATCCTAAGTAAATTAGGAAATATGAGTAAACGTATTTTTATTTTTGAATAAAATATAAATACATTATGTACTAAAATCCAAATAGTCCCCAATTATAGATTTTAACATATGGAATGTTTTAGAAGAATATTTGTGCACAGTTTGCTAGTTAGGTTTGAGATGACCCAAGGATGTTGAGCCATATGTTATAGCCGATTTATAGTGTACAATAAGCCATGTTTTGGGAGAAGATTGGTATCCATATGTTATAGAAAGTGGGAAAGTTCCCTAGGGAAAGTAGGGAGAGTATATTTATTTTGGAAGGAATAAGATATTTTAGTAAGGAAATGAGATTTTCAAGGTTTAGGAAGGGTATTCCTAAGGTAGTAAGAAGAAAACCCACTTTTTGTCTAGCCCAATAAAATGAAACTTTTGGAATTGAAATGTTGAAAAATATAATTGTTAATATGTTTGAGGAAGTAAATATTGGGTTTTTGAAAAAGAAAAAAGTGGTATGAAATTTAAATTGGTTTTTATATGATGTAAATTTTATTAAAAGTGAAATTCTTTTTGAAGAATTATAGAGCATGTATAGCTCGCTAGTTTCTTTGTAGGTAAACAAAGATTTTAAATATAAAAACCTAGAGTGTGTTAAGTATCGAAAACGTAGGTTACACCATTTATTGTTGTAATAAATGTTTTCGTGAAAAATAAAGGAAGCATAGACTATGACACTATTGTTATAGTAGGTGACTCCCAAAGGAAATGTTTTTACATAGCATATGAGATTTATAAATATTTATTTTAATTGAATCCATATACTAGTATTTTTGGGTTGTAGTAACGGTCTTTTACACATCATCTGTTTTGATCCAAATAAAAATGTGTTTTGAAGATAATTTCTAAGTATAGAAATAAAGTGGTTTGTAAGTACACTTATTATTTAAATAAGTGTATGGAAATGTTTTCTAGTTATGAAAATATTAAAACAATTTTGAAAATGAGTTCTTTTAAAAAAAGAAGAAGATGTAAGTTAAATATTAGGAAATTAATAAATTTCGTACGAAATGTCTATTATAAGTGAATATAGATTAAACTTACTTTAATCTATTGGATTGAATTGAATAATGATATACTTTTCTATGAAACCAAATCACAAATAAAGATATTTTGTGCAAGTTATAAGGAATACGTGAAAGAGATGTACAAGGTATGGAAAGCACCATATTTTGTATAGTCTATTTCGATAAAATATAAAATAAGTTCCTTGTAATTTCACATAAACATGAAATCCTCTTGTAAAGGATTCATATAAGGTTTTAGCGTTAATGGTTTCTCATAAGAGAAAGTAGTTCCAATACATTAAGGTATAAAACCATTAGGTGTAATAAGAAGTGTAATAATTAGAGATAGTGTTAGTTAGGATGGATATTATAGAGAGCCTTAGTAGGGAAGCTAAGCAATGGAAATTTCATATTTTTCCATTGATTATGTGCATTGGTTGCTTGCCTTCGTAGAAAGTCCACATTTGTAGTAAGTTAGAAACTCCTCCAAGGTTAGGTAATTGGAAGAATAAGAAAGTTAAGGGATTTTTGATAGAATAATTGTTCTTATCTACTCCAGTTTTAGTAAATTTGAAAATCCATGAAAAGAAGATGTTTTGAAAACATGTGAGGACATTTTTGGAAGTCAAGAAAAAAAATGTTTTAAGGACAAGCAATGCATGTTTTAAAGAAAAATGGTTTGGTGAAAAAGTAAATAATTTTTTTGAAGAGAAAAACTTAGTAAACAGTTAAATTTAAAAATCCAATTTTTTTTTATGGAAAGCTGTAAAAGTCTTAAAAGGAAAAGAGGAATAAGTTTTGAACTTAAAATTTGTAAGTTTTTCCTCTAGGTTTGGGGAATAATTTAAATTCAAAGAGTTGTAAAGAGAGAAGTTTAGAAAGATAAAATGTTAAGTAACCAAGTACCTTTGAATTTAATAGAAACTTCAAAGTAATACTTTTAAAGGCAAGAATTTTGGGATTTGATGTTTCAAAAATTAAGAAGCTTTAATTTTTGAAAAGAAATGATAAATACCAAACCAAACTTTTAAATATGGAGTAGATATGAATCATTTCCTAGGTGTGACGGGAAAAGTGTAAGGCTATGTAGGAGATAGCAGTGATTACTTTTAGTAGTAATAATAAAAGTTCCGTAAAGTGTATAGGACACTAGTGAGAACCTAGGATATTGCTTCATGTGTGTAGACTATAGAAGAATAGTGAAGTGATATTAGTAAGATAGTAATACACGTGTGGTTAAGATAGGTAGACCTTAGTTGGGGGGAAAATGAAAGGTAAAGGTAAAGAGAAAATTTCCCAAGCTTAGTTGTCTTTTTAGATAGAGACCGCATAGATTAAAATCCTTATTCGTTGCAGTAAATGAGACTTGGTTATTCCATTTTGAGTACGGAATGGAAGAGATGAATAGATCTTATTCATCGTGAGTAATCAGCGTAAGTTAGTAATGAGTAATAGGCAGCAGGGAGAGCATATGAGTTACCTAGATTCCTAGAGTAAGACCTTTCTGTGTCAGGGTAGACATGGTCCTAGGCCTCCTAGTCCTAGATGATAGCTGTGTTTAGCTGCTATATTTACCTATCTAGTATCGCTTTGTAGTAGGACTTGTTTTCTCTTTTAGTTATGAGACTGTACTCCTATGTAAGCATTTAGTTCCTATTGTAGTAAATCAGTGATTATTAGTATGATGCTTTTTCTCAGTGTTTTTTTATGTTCACAAGAAAAGAATAAGAACATAGGACGTAAATAATAAAAGAAAAGTAAAAGCAGATAAAAGCAACTAAAAGAAAAACAGAAAAATTTAAAAATAGAGACAGAAACGTCAACGGAAAAATTTAAAAAGAAAAATTTTCTTATGTGAACCATGCTTGGGAAAGCAAATAGAGATTTTTATAGAATAGTGGCACAAGTTCCAAGTACGGAGAAAGAGGTGCGACAAAGTAAAACGGGGAAATGTGAGGTTCTCCATTTTTTACCTTTTTTATGAGATAAGAAATTGAGTTTGGAAAATTAGATTTTTCTGAAATTCGAATATTAAAAGTTGTGTGCTGGGGTTTGGATGAAAAAAAATTGTTGAACTACGCCCCTATTCAGAGGAGTTGGAAAAATTGGATGAAAAATGTTTTGAGTTTTCAAAATATTGCATTCATATAAAAATTGCAAATATATTTAGGATGTGTGCATCATATTTTTAAAAGGAGTTTTTAAAGAAGAAAAGCATTTATATAGGATGTACCGCTTAGAAATTCATGAACATGCATATATTTATTGTTATACGACACTTTGCACAAGGACACAGATGGTTGCAAAAATTGGATGTACACAAGATGTACGTGTTTGATGCAAGGAATTACATAGTTTACCCTTGTCAAATTTCGGGGATGAAATTTCCTAAAGGGTGGGAGAATGTAGTACCCCGCATTTTTAGATAATTAAATAATCAAATAATTATAACCAGTGAAAATGAGCGTTTTTGGAATTGTCAGAATATGACCTCGAAACTTATACCATTGTGTTCATGGTGATTTTTTGATTAATTTACATATATAATATGCATCGAATGGACTTCGTATGAAAAAGTTATTGACGGTCGATGTTCCGCATCGGAAAATAATTATATGTGTAAATGTGCGTAAATATATTTGTTTATAAATATATGCGCATATAAATTCCAAAAATAATGCGCGTTTGAATTTCAAAATAGACGCGGGTCATAAAGGAAATTAATTGACATCGGCAATTAGAGGTAATTAATTAACATTAGTAGGCAATGTTAATCAAATCAGCAATTAAAGGAAATTAATTTACATTAATTAGTAACGTTTGAATTTCAAAATAAACATGTATTATAAAGGGAATTAAATTTGCAATTGTTGAAAATTAATTAGAATGAATAGGCAACGGTTAAAAGTTAACGTTTAAAAATAAAGGAAATAAATTAATACGTATAAAACAAAAAAGCTAGACACGTCAAAACTGACGCGTTTTGCTTGTTTTTAATGGCTAGATTTCAATCTCTTTAAACAAACGGACGACGTTGCTTTGGCTCTCTATAAATTAATATGCAGGGCTAGCCTTCAAACCCATATTTTCTGAATGGGGGCGGATGCCCTGTCACTTTTCTTTCTCCTCCAATTCTTCAGAAATCAAATATATTAGATTTAGCTTTTCTGATTTGCAATTTGGAGGTATAAACTATAGATCTAGAGAAGAGATGTCCAAATTAAGTCATCCGTATGAGGTGAGTTTTCAGATCTAGTTTTCTAGTTTATCTGTTTATTTTTCTTCAATTAGATCCAGATTTATAAATCCATACAAATTCCGGTTTGTGGATCCAAATAGGGTTGTAAAGGGAAATGCTATGGATAATAGAACTGGACAAAAAATTAGATCTGGAATTTGGAGTGTTTTCTTTTCAGGTGAGTGGATTTAAATAATATATCTTTTATGTTTATGATATATATTATCGTTAGATTCCCGTTAAATATTTAATTCAGCATTTATTTCAGTAATTAGTTCTACTAGTTAGTTATGTTGAGACTGTAAATTTTATAAGAGAAGTGTACTTATATTTAAATGTTATTTATATCGAAAAAGAAAGAAATCCAATTAAATATAATTAATATTAGGCTTAAAAGTTGTAAAGAAATGCATAAGCCTAAAAGTGAGAGATTTACAGTAAACTATGCTATAACGAGAGAAATTAATTAAAAATGGGAAAATTTAATAACTTGATTTGGAAGTTAGTGATAGATTAGTTGGTTGATTTAGAAAAGGGAATACATCTCCATAGTTTAATATTGTAAGAATAACGATAAACGTAATTGCAAGAATATAAGAAAGAAAAGTAGAATTAGTGCAAAATAGAGACATTATTGTATTTTGCATTACCCAACAATTAAAGAAACAATAAAAGAAATATCTTGTAGTCATGAGTTATTATTTATAGCATTATTTAGTATTAAAATATGGAAATGGATTTTTAGCACAGTTTTTGTAACCAACCAAATAGAATAGAACTACATCCCAGAATAAAAGAGAATAACGCGAAGCGTTAAAGAAAGTAAAGAAGAGGAAATAATCAAGTTAATTATTTGACAAGACTAGAAACAATAAACAAAGAATGTGACTAGATTTGCATTTATTGCGCAGATAGTAGAGTAAAAAGTAAAGCAGTTATTGTGATAAGTAACTTTTGACAGTTGGACGTAGTCCCAAGATAAGACTGTTATATAATATAAGAGAACTAAAGAAAATTTAATATCATAAGAAAAGAAGACAGACCAGAATAGAAAAGTGACACTTGTAATTACATTTATAACATGTAGGTTATAAAAGAAAGAAAAGAATATAAAAGTGACAACTGCAAGTATAATTTAACACGTAGGTTATAGTTGAAAAGAAAGAGATAAAAGAGGCTTATTTTGTCAAACTTAGATCTTGGATTAAGTTAATAAGCAAAAAAATAATAGCAGTGGCCCATACCGGCAGCATTCCCTTTCAGGTCTAGGACTGATGGTCTCACAGGTAGGTGGGGCTGGGCAAGCTGAGTAGGGTAAATAAGTAGCCAATAGAATAAGAAAAGTAAACTAAACGCATAATAAAAGATTAGACATGGAGTTTAATTAAAAGGTAAGTTGCTTTTGGAGTAGCCCAAAGAGAATCTGGATAAAGAGCCTAACAAAGCAGTTCGTCGCATATTTTTAGTACAAAGAGCAGTTCCAATTTAGTTATTTTGGGCTAGAAGGAAGCACGAGACTTCAACAGGACGTGAGGATACTCTAGGATGGCCCTCTGGGGTAGGCCTAATGAAGCTGCACCCCCGGAGGCAGGTCTGTAGGTGTTCCATTAAGAGAGTGTGCCTTGACTGCTTTTTCATTGCAGGCCTAACGAAGCGAACCTTTGTAGCCAGTCAAAAGGTTGATGATGGAGTAGGATATTCGTACGACATCGTACTCAAGTTTGTGAGTAGGTTACAGTGGGCAGGACCCATAAGGATAGTCACATGCGGGATTCAGCCATTATCAGTCAGAGCGAGTTTGGGAAAGACTAGAGTTAAACCAACAGGCCAATGATTCTTTCACTATCGAGACATTAGATGAGGGGCACAACCAATTGGATGTTTAGATTGTTTGCAGTAGGGCACAGCCACTTAGCTCTTGAAAGGTCTTTCGATTAGTTAAGGGGGGGCTATGTGGGGCCATAGCCACGATGAGAAAAGAGATAGACCAAGTAGAATATCTGTATTATAGGCCAAACGAAGTGGACCTTTACAGATATAGAAAATCCTCGACTGAGTTCCGTACATGGTAGACCTTGTTGGTTGAATTCAAGGAGTAGACAGAACGATTACGTGTATTCCTCAGGGTATGCACTGGGTGGTACATTGTGGATGTCCAAGCACTAGTATAAGCTAGTGCGGATGTAGTTTCACATTTTCATAGTAGACGACGGAACATCAGTATTGTAGGCCTCACGAAGCTGTCCTTTACAGATGTAGTTACGGTACGTTTTAGTAGCGAGATGATGGAGTCCTTTTCGAGGAGGATATGGAAGGTACTATGGGTAGTACCTAGGACCGATGCGGTCTTTGGGCATGTAGCTACATATATATTGGTTATTTGGTCTTAATCTACTAGGGAGTAGATGGGTACGATTCACGCCCAGAGGCGAGAGTATTATAAACCCAATAAACCTAATATAACAGAAAATGGAAATAGAACGGTATATGTAGAGTTATGCTTAGAAGTATATAATTTGTCCATTCACCAGAACTTTAGTTCGGACCCCCTCCTCATATCATCCCACAGGTTAGATAGAAGGAAGAGATTTTCCAACTTTGTGACACTTGTTTAGAAAGTGTTATTACCTTGGTGAGTATTTAATACTATTATATTTTAGTCAGTTCCGCTATGATATATTTATTTGATCTCTGATATATTTATTTTTTCCTATTTGCAGGATACCAGATACCCAACTCGAGCTTCAGTGAGCTTGGATTTTAGCATTTTTGCGAAAAATTCGGACCTATTGGAATTCGGGTTGTTACATGTGTCCTATTTCCCAAACATACAACTTCTTGTATAAGTAATTTCATACAACATTAAAACTTACTTTCCCTTCTTTTACTTTGAACTCTTTATTGTACTACGAAGGAGGGGTTGAACTTATTGTGTGCTAAAAGAACAATGATTTTATTAAATAATAGCGGTAATGGATGGTGATTAATATTTTGATTGTTTGATTCATAGATCTTGGAATTGAAATTCACTAAAATCAACTAGTATATGTTCAGAAAAATATAAACATATATGCATAGAGTATTGTGTCTATTTTTATGAATTTATATTTAACATTGACATATATCTTACATATTGAAAAGTTGTAGCTTTGTTGTAATAACACATCAAACTATATGGGCTTCATTAGATTAATAACGTATTAATTGCTATATGGATAGATATTGGTTTACAATGATATGTACTTTGAGTATATGATTTTGTAATGAAGAATGAAGCTCTGTTGTCCAAAAAAGTTGCTCATTATGTGTAACATATTATAGTGTAATGCATTTCATTGTTGTCCGTGATCCATGTTTTTGCATTATTCATTCCATTTTAGTTAGCGAGCATCAATCTAATATTAAACTTTTTTAGAGGCAGATGATGAAATTAGATATTTATATCCACGCGACTAATATAGAATTTTATAAACAAAATATTTTATATTGGATTAAAAAATAGTAACATAAATAATAGTTTTCTTCACATGGGACTTAATATTGTAACTTGATTCATTGGTTTATTTACTTGATTTATTTGAAGGATCTTTGTAAACAACTTGCATGGTTATATCTTTGCTTTCATGCCACCTCCATGAGCATAAAAAATTGATACGTTTATTTTAATGCATTGATTATAACATAATTTGACATCTACTAAAACAATTGCTAAACAAAATAACCTTTTGGACAATATCTTAAGCATTTGTCATGAAGTGAGAAATAGTCAATTTAACTGTCGATAATCGTACAATAACACAAATGTTCAACAACAATTACAAAAATAAATATAGCTACGGCCCGTGTGCGAAGCATAGGTTCGCACTAGTGAAAATATAAAGCTAATAATCATTTTATGTTTAAGAATTGTTATATTGAATTCATTGTTGCCTTATCTTGATAAAGGAGAATTTTGCCCCTCGCTTGGTGTTTCGTTCTCACTTCCAAAATGTTATACACTATAAGTGAAGTTGCCATGCTTTAATATAGTTATTATCCTAATACTACTTGTTATCCTAATGACACGATGAATAAACAGTAGTATATCAGCTACATTTATAATTGTTTGTGTATTTTGTACAAAATTTCTCCACATTGATCATATTTTTTAGAACCATTCCTTGGAGCACAACCAGTTGCAAAACTAGCCATAGAGCAACCATGTGTAGCTTTTTCAGTTTGCTGTGGCTGGTTCAAACGAGTTTCTTGGCTAGTTGGGTAAAAAAGGACTAGTTTTTATAACGGCGAAGTCTTTGCCGTTATAAGTACTAGCCGTTGAGCACCAACGGCTAGTATTTCGCCCCTTCAATAAACTCCCCCTATTCCTTCTCCTTCCACATCACCTCTTCCTCATTTCTTTCTCCTCCAACACCAATTTTATATATGTCTTCTTCGTCCAAGTGCGCCGGGAAAAAAAGTGTCAAAAACCGCTGTCCACTTATCCTTCCACCGGCTATTCTGACCAACGTCCACCTAACCAACTCCCATCCCTTCGTCCGTAGCATGAATATGGCTATTCTCCATATTCAAACCGTCCTTATAGCCAACCATACCAACCGCATGCTCCTCATAGCTTTCCTTCCGAACAACCGCCTTACTTCCATGCTACCGCTCCTCAACCGTATTACCAACAACGTCCTACATTTGGCACGTACGAAGACCACTCGTCGTATATGACATTGATGATGTAGAACAACCAACTTCAACAATAGCATCTTAGCGCAGAGCAGGTAGAGATTCGTGATTAAGAAGCCATGCAGAATTTGTCTAGACAATATTCGTATGCACACAATGATCCTACAACCAAACAAATAAGTAGCGGTTCAGACGAGGAAGAAGGCGAAGATCAAGAAGGCAACACCGAAGACATAGATGATGGAAACGAAGAAACCATTGCAATAATGTGTGCCTCAAAGCCCAAAATATAACAAGAAGAAGAAGAAATGGAAATCATTAAGTGGCATTTTTAGAAATCGGCTTAGGGAACCAACTGTAGTTGATGTAGATGTTGGCATAAAAGACATCGACATGGAAAATGCCGAAGAGGAAGCTGCAATAGCCGATGATAGAAAAAAGCAAGTTAAGTTCACTTCTCAACAGTATGTTTCTCTTGTTAAATCATGGATACATATTTCATAAAACAGTATTACGGGAAATAACATGAAAGGGAATTTTTTTAGGAAAAAGTGGCAGATTATTATAACATCATAGTGCCGTTGAAGAGAACCTGGGCTTCGCTTAGAGGTGGATATCGAGTAATGAATCGTGCATGCCAAAACTATCTGGCTATGCTATCAAGGTTGGATAGTAGACAACGAAGCGGTGCTGTTCCGTATGACATTGTAAGCTTTGTTTATGTTTTATTACATACTTTTTAAAAGATCATACTTTTTGAATATTATCATTTATTCATGCGTTTTGTACTTCGTTCTATAGATAGAAGAACCACGCAAGGCATATCAACAGAAATACAGTCATCCATTCAAGTTTTTGGAATGCTTTAAGCTTCTTTTCCATCTACCAAAATGGAAGAATCCCAACAACTACATGTTCGAGTAGCAAAATAAGGCAAGAAGAATGAACTACTGTGATCCAAGTCTAGGCGGTGATCCTAGTTCTAGGAAAGATCGCTAATGTTTAGGAACACAGATGCACGTCCTCTTGGTACGTAGAAACAAATCAATTCAGTTAGAGCAGCGGAATGATGAATTTTCAAGATTCATAGATACTTTAGAAACGTCCACTAAGGAAACAAGAGAGCATAGAGCCAATTTTTCAGCATAAAAAATTTGCAGCGAAATAGAGTTTCAAAAGGCTATCATGGAAGATCAAGAGTTAAGGAGACAAGCTCAAGAGTGAAAGGAGGCTTTGATAAGAGAGAAGAACTATATCATACCGATGGCATATGATTTTAGTAAGCTCTCTCCTCTGCAGCAAAAACTTGTAACAGAGCAGTTGGGAAACTATAAGAATGCGTGAGACAGTGGAAGCGGAAGCGAAAGTGGCGCGTCTAGAGATGGGTTTTAGATGGGTATTTGTGTTGTACTTGTTTAGTGTTGCTTTGTATGTTATGTTTGGGTGTATTAGATGTGTATTTTGTATTTGTTGTTTGGGTTAGAATATTATCGAATTAGTATGTAGTTCAGACTATAGTTTTTCAACATCTAAGTAAACAAGTTCCACAATAATATTACAAAATGGTGAACCTTAAAACTTTAAAACATGGTACAACATTCACAATAATAAACTTATTACATCGAAACAAATTACAATATACATCATAAAGAAAACATAGTACAGTAAACAAACAACATCATCAATTACTTCATAACAAACATCATCAAAAACTTCATCAATAACTCCATTAACAATTCCATAAACAAACACCTATAGATTTCTGTTGTTCCTTCCTTTGTGTCTCCACAAATGATCCACCAATTGGTCACACAATTGAAAGTGTGCAGCTTGATCTTCAATATGCTGAACCATAGAAACATATTCCTCCATCGAATTAATGTTTCGCTCTGGTTTTTTATTTGAACTCTTAAACATGATCGGGTAATTATTTTTTTGATTTTCATACCCACCCCTTTCGCTCTCCACAATCATGTTATGAATTATTATACAAGCATACATAATTTCAGATAGAACTTTTGCGTCATGAAATCAGGCAGGTTTTTGTAAATCTGAAACTTTACTTGTAAGACACTGAACGTACGTTCGATGTCCTTTCTATAACTTGCCACTTTTTTAGTGAAATAGCTCTCTCTATCGATTCTTGGTACCCTATAACCTCGCATTAAAGTTCTTCACTTTTGTTAATTTCCATCCACTAGGTAATATTTAGTTTTATGCTCAACATTACCAATTTTGAAAGAAACTTCCGTCGAAAGTCCGTTAGATGGTTCAGAGAATAGGTATGACTGTTTTAAAACATTTATATCGTTTAACTAACCTGGCACTCCAAAGAAAGATGCCAAATCCATAAATCATCGGAAGCTACTGCTTCAAGAATCATTGCTGGCACTTTTTTGTGTCCGATGAACATTCCTTTTCAACCCACTGACAGTTCTTCCAAGCCCAATGCATGCAGTCCAAACTTCCAAGCATACTTGGAAAATCTCTAGCTTCTCCTCTAGATAGTATTCTAGCTACATCATTTGGTCCCGGCGTTCGTATGTATTCCTCGCTGAACCGTTGGATCAGTGTCTTATGGAATTTCTTTAAGCACTCTATTGCTGTCGATGATGCGATTCTGAAATATTCGTCCAATTGATTACCAGATGTATCATAGCTTAACATACATAAAGTAGCCGAGATTTTGATATGGGGCGAATGCCCAGGTTCTAGTGCTCCATTAAGCCTGTAAGTGAAATATGGGTTAATTTCATGAAGTTTAAGATATATTTTGGAGAAAACAACCGGGCCCTTGCGAAATCGACGACGGGATAAAGTTATGTCTTATGTTGGATTCTCAATAAAATAGTCCTTCATCATCCTTTCATGTCCTCTAACATAGTCCCTCTTATATCGACGGTCAATCCGTCCAGGCATACTACCACGGCAATTGCTCGTCGATCCTTCTCCAAAAAGTAAGAATATCCTAATGCAGCTTGTTGCATTTTCAACTCTACGGTTTCATCATCCACTTCCTGTTCATCGTCGAAGCTTTGGTCTATTTCATGGTTGTACTGGTAGTAATGGTAATGATCCATTACTATAGAGAGGCAGAAGTAATTTTATTTCTATACTTGCAATAGTTTTCATTGTTATTTTATTACTCCACGTAGGTAGGAAAGGCACACCATTCATCGGTCACAACTTACTCCATGTAGCTAGGAATGGACATACCATTCATCAGTCAGAGCTTGCTCCACATAGCTAGGAAAGGACACACCATTCATCGGTTACTGGTTGTTCCACGTAGCTAGGAAAGGACACACCATTCATTGGTATTTGTTTGCTCCACGTAGCTAGGAAAGGACGCACCATTCATCGGTCACAGCTTGCTTTATGTAGCTAGGAAAGGACACACCATTCATCGGTCATATGTTCCTTTACGTAGCTAGGAAAGGACATAGCATTCGTTGGTATTTCCTTACACTATGTAGCTAGGAAAGGACACGGTAGTAATGGCTACAGTCCATCCAATTAATATTTATATGGTTAGTGATGCTATGATAAGTTCATAGGATTCCAAATGGCTAATCCAGTGTGGACTTACCATGATTACTTGGTGTTGATTAAAGCTTACATTCAGGCTGATCAGAGACATATGGAAGACGAGGTCGATGAGGATTTTTGGGTAACTGTCAATAAAGCTTACAACAACCATCCATAATGTTTGGTAAGCAGACAGAATTTGGATACTAGAAGTACATTTGCGACATTTACTATAGCTTGCCGAAGGTACTAGAAAATTATAACCGAGGTAGAATGGGAAAATGTTTTCCAACTTACTCAGTCTACTTTTGACTCCATGTATTTTATGGATCATCAAACACACTTTGTTGGTCATGCTGCGTATGATTTGTGGGCGAGCTATATTAGACAGTTTGAGTGAGATCTTATTTTTGTGGTTGACAATCTCTATATTCTATGTGTCTATGTCAGCTATTTCTACTATTTGTGCTTCATCCCATGTTTCTCTGACTATGTAATTTAAGGTTGTCCGCATGTACTAATATAACTTGTGTTTGTCTATGTGTACGCCCATGTGTAATTTATGTATTTCCAAATGACTCGACCAACTTTCTATGAGTTATATAAGATAAAAATCCAAACCCTTAAACAAACCACATATTTAAACAAACGGCATACATAAACATCCAAATACTTGAACATCCGAAAGGCTTAAATGTACCACGTACTTAACTAGCATAGATAAAAGCAGCTTAATTATGGCCACCATATTGAAATTCCAATGAATTTAGCCTATTGCGAAGTGCAGTTAGTTCCTATTCCAATTCGGTTGCATATTCCACTGCTCGACGAGGGAATGGATCATCAATCCATTCACATAACCCACAACCGTTTGGAAAATTTTGGTATCTATAATGGCACCGTCCAATGTCGTTTCCGCTTCTCACAACGTAATACGTAACCAACAGTCCGCAAACACAAACTATTGGACTAGAGTCAACCTCTTGTTCCATCTGTATCCGTTGATTATAGACTTGTCGGCGTTCTTGTGTGTTTCTACGGTGAAGTTTTCGTACAGCAGCATGTCTTCGTCGCTCCGCTCTCAATCGACGCTCTTGCTCCTCTCTTTTATGTTCCCTCAGATCTTAGTAGTGTGTTTCCTGCATTTCCACATACCATTCTGTCGGTTGTTCTGGGAAGAAGGATTTGATGGGAGTTCGTGATTCAATGGACCTTCGTATGAATATGAAAAAGTTATGAAATGTGGCTGTAGTCCACCATTATGATATACAATATGGAAAGTTGGAAGAGTGAGTGTATATCTCAATGGTAGAAGGAACTTATTTATATTAAAAGAGGAGCGTGGTTAGTAATTAAATATTACCGTTGGGTAGATAAATTCACATTGTATGTTTAGCCACAGTGTAGGAGAGGACACTGCACTTAGTGGTTATGGATTGCTCTACGTGGCTAGGAAGGGACAATACACCGAATGGCTATAGTGTACGTATAGCTATAGTGCAAGATAGGACTCTGCACTGAATGGTTATGAATTGCTCTACATGGCTAAGAGGGGACAGGGCACTGAATGGCTACAGTGTACGTATAGCTACAGTATAGGAGAGGACGCTGCACAAAATTATTATGGATTGCTTTATGTGGCTAGGAGGGGACAACGCACTAAATTGCTACAGTGTACGTACAGCTACAGTGTAGGAGAGGACGCTATACTGAATGGTTATGGATTGCTCTACGTGGCTAGAAGGGGACAAGGCACTGAATGGCTATAGTGTACGTATAGCTACAGCGTGAGTAGGATGAGAGTGGTTGGCACCTAAGTACTTATAAATAACACCTAACTTGAGAGTGGTTACTCCTCATCTTCTACCATTTATATTCACACTTCATATTCTCTTTAATGTCGAACTCATACTGGTCACCAACTGAGCTATCATACTCACAAAAGCATACCTTCAATGTTACGACCTGGAACCAATTGAAATGTGGTTGATGTTGAACTAAAAGTTTAATACTCATCCAGAATGTATTTATCAACGCACGTATGATAGTACGTTAATTCGTTGTGAGCCACTATGGGTTGAATTTGAAAGATACCATGTAGTCATAGAAGAATTGGAATATAAAGAACCAACAACTTGCAACCATGATAGGTGTGATTTGTATTATCAAGACATGTATGACGTTTGTTTCACTGCCCACGAAGCTTACAAATACTACATGTACTGGATTCACTGGGGGGTAGCATTATGGCTTTAATAAAACGATGCTTACGTATTCGCTGATTGTATCCTAGAAATGTATTTTGCTATGTATCCTATATATGCATTTAACTTTGTATCACGTTTATGTCTTAAACTTTTAGGTGCGAACAATGATATGATTTTTCGATGACTGCATTGTACCAAAAAATAAATAGTAATGTACCAATAAAGGAGTACGTAATGCTACAATGTTAGACAGGATACAGCATTGAATGGTTGTTGGCAAATCAACATGGCTACACTATCCTTTATCGAGTACTGTTAAATGAGCAGATACATAATGAATACATGGATAAAAACATCAAAGATAGTATATACATGGAAAATAATGAGATCGATGTATAAAACAAGTGCAGTAGATATATCATAGCCATAGTACATGAATAATAACATGAACAGTAGATATATAGTAGAAAACATGAAATATAGAAACATTGATGTATAAAATGAGTACAACAAATATATCATCTACCGGAATACGTGAATAAAAACATCACCACAAAATAACATGAAGCATAATGTTGATGCCGTAGTACATGAATAATAACATCTGCCACAGCACATGAATAATAACACCAACAACAACATAGACAAGGGACAGTACATAAGATCAATCATCTGTATGTGGACGGGGTCGACGACGGGGACAAGTCCTGTCATCAGCGTCTCTGCCACCACTCGGGCCAGCTAACTGGTCATAGTACATACCAAAGTCAGCAAATCTTTGATGCTCTGACTCTAGCAATGCCCGCAGTCATGCTATCTCGGCTGCCTGTCGCTGCATCTCAGCATTATAATAATCAATGGTACGCCTGTGCTTTAGGTATCATGTGTGTTGGATACCTATCCGCATGTCGTACAGATAGGCGTACGATATCTGTGAGGGATCCGGATACTGGTCGTGTGCTGGAGGATGATAAATATCAACGTAGAGGTCTGCTCCTGAAGTAGTAGGCATTGCCATGGTCCAACCAAAGTGAGAAGCAGGGGCTATGTGATCTGGTGCACGGTAGCCCTGACTAGGCTAGGTAAGATCCTCGATAACCGGAGGTGCAATACCGTGTCGTATAGCAGATGGACTGACCAAATCTATCGCCGCTAAATAGGTAATGGTATCACTAGATGCATCGTAAAATCTACGCCATAAATCAACGTATGATGGACAAACAATAACAAAGCTCCCTGCTGGCTTCTAATCAGCTGCTCTCGCCATGTCCAACTGATCTGTAGGGTAAATCATACATCGATATGTATGAGGATGTGGATCATCGGGAATGACATCGTAATCATAAATCTGTCATCAACACCTCTCACCAAGATACCAATATGCACCAAACTCCAAGGGATACAATAATAGGGGAAATCTCCGCCTACCAAGCATCCTAGCAATCTGTATGAACTCAAGATCGATCGATATATTGGAATGAAATGGATGCCAAATAATCTGTCCTCTGTACATCCTCAAATCAATCTGGTTATAGGCAACCGAATAAATATGGCGGTATTCATTATCCCTGGGCCCCTTGTTGGTTGCGCATCAAAATGTCAAACGTGGGAAGAAAGTATATACGTTCGTGCTCAGTGTAACGAAATTAAAGTTATGACTGTACTCAAAGTACTAGACCTGCAATAACTCCCAAAATCCATACAAGGAAACCTGCGACTCAGAGATGGTGCACTGCGCATCTAGGCATCTGTAAAGGTACGCAAGAATAGGTGTATCCCGATCATACTGAACAACACTATCGAAATCCAAATGACAAACCGCCTCAATAAAGTCGACCGATAAGCCACATCTACTGGTGCTAAAAAACATGTTCCCCATGAGATATAAAACAAACAATCTGGCGAGCTCCAAATCGTGCTCTGGAGAATAGTCGCTCAAGATGCTGTCCATGGCTACGGTAATCGCACTAACTCGAATTGCGCCGGCAGCCTGATACGATGTCGGCGAAATGTCAAAGTGGGGCAGAAGATCCTAAACAAGGGCGGCATCACGCCATCGAGAGTCGGGTGGGATCGGTGGAAAAGTGGTCACACCTATGCTTATGCCGGTAAGCATAGAAAAATTGGAAGGTATAATTCCTAGCTCATTGCAGGGAAAGTGAAATGTATGAATGGTTTTCTACCAACGTAAAGCAATCACGACACACAATTGCACATAACCTTTGATTACATTACCGATGCCCATAATTATAAATTATATAACAAGTTAAAGTAAGCTACAGTAAACTAAGAGATTTTTTTAACATAAAGGGGTCATTTAGATTACCTAAAAAATGATGAAATCCAAGTTCATGTAAAAGTGCTACGAATCTATCAACATAAATTTTTAACATAAAGGGGTCATTTAGATTACATTACGGATATTCCACGACTGTTTAAGTTAAATGAATTTTTCAACATAAATTTAAAGCGATAAATTATTTAACTATTTTAAATTTAAAAAAAAATACTTATAGCCAAGCTCGTTTGCGTGCTGACGTGCACTTTCCCTTCTGGAAATGCCCGAAAGTTAGTAAGTGTCGCCAACTTCGCCGTTCTAAGGTCTGGATCCTGAAAATCGTTAAGCTCGGCACTCTAGCGGAAGTCCATCCCACTTCCCTGCGGGTTCTGCCCAAACAAGCACCCTTGCTGCCTCCGCGACCTCGATGACCGCCGTCTTCTTCGACAACGTCCTGATTATCGAGATTTTCGGTAGCTTCTAACCGATCTCCTATTCCTTGCTCGTGCCCGTACGGTACAGTAATCCGTTCTTCACTGTCTCTATCGGCGCCTATGACGCCGCTACTAGTGTCTTCTCCGTGCATGAACTTTTGGCGAAATTTTTTAGCAATTTAAACATTTCTTTGAGCGTGGATCTCAAAAACGAACTTTAATTTGGGTATAGAGTGACGGATTTGGACCGTTGAGTTGGAAATTGATGATTTTGAAGGTTGATAGTGATAGAGTCGGATGAAAACTAAATTGGAGAAGATGATAAATGAAAACGGCGGCGGGTATGGTTTTAGGTTCATCGTTATAAATATATAACGACGAAAGCTTCGCCGTTATAATTGTAGCAAACCAGTCATGTGGCTAGTTCCACCCTTGCCTGAGCGCGCAGCTCGTTCGCTCGGTTGAAAAACAGAAAAAAGAAAGTGAATGAACAAACGGGATTGTTGGTAATAGTCTTATGGGTGGGAGCTTGATTTGAAATGAGAATGCGAGTTTGTGGTTGAAATATGAATCAATAAAGATCTATAAATGTACCATTTGCATTATAAAAAAAAAATATCACCGAGAATTATAAAGAACTTAAAAAACTGCATTATTTACTGTATTTTACTTTCAACCTTAATATTCATGGAAAATTATTCCATATCTAAGGGCTTTTAGGTAATTTGCTAAATAAAACAACCCAAATATTAAAATTTTAAAAATGTCAACTTTGAATGAGTAAATAATGACATTGATGAATTGTCCCAACATTAATTAATAATTAAGAAGGGGTAAAGACAATAGAGATGGAATGTGAGAGCATCTATGTTGAACATGACATCTGCTTTTCTTAGATGTTGACTTGTCATGCAAAGTAAAAGCAAATGAAATATTATTGGGATTGGATGATATATATAGAGCTCCTGTACTCTACTTTTACATTAATATATTTATTTAAGTTGCCTATTAATGCAGACGAAATTAATTGGCAGTGGTAGTAGGAGGAAGATGTGTATCTACATCCCTTCTGTTTCATAATAAATTCTCAGAACGTGTTATTGAATGTTTCCTGTAAACCTGTGGTTCATCTTTTATTATGAAATAAAACTTGCTTGGATGGTTCTCGTTAATGTTTGGGTATTATGAAGCTTTTATGAATTGCTTAAACTATCTATTTATTTAGTTTATATAATATAAATAATCTTGAAAGGAAAAAATGTAGACCGGATGTTAAATTTTCTTCTTACTAGCTAATATCAAAATTTAAAATGTAGTACCACTAAAAAAAAAAAAGCAACGTACGCCTATTGGCACACACTTATCGTAACAAAAAAAATCATCAATGTTACGTGAACATCAATCAATATTTATACATCACTTCTACAAGTTATTTAGCGATTTCAAATCGTCGTTCTTTCTTGCTACATGCGAGGCAATCATAACATTTGGAAATATTATAGAGCTAAAGTTCACATAAAAAACTTGCATATGGTTTGATTGACAGTAGATTCTAATATATTAGTAGAGTTAACAAAAAAGTTTACTTTGATAGAATGCTAGTTCACACATATATTGATAGAGTTTAGAAACTCACTTGGCCTTATTTATTATATTAATCATGGTTACTGAATTGAACAACTAAAAAGTTTGAGTTGCACCAGTGGGGAAAAAGATATATTAAAAAAGAAAGGAAAACAAAAATGTATTGTCTTTGGTCATGGTTCTCATCTAGAACCTTTAGTTCACATTTGTAGGATGAGTAGAAGTGCCTTTTGAAATATTAAATTATTTTTCAAAGATTTACCATATATTTTGTAACGCATTTTGATTAGTGCGAATTATGTTGTGGAAATTGGATTCGCCTTTTATTTTCAAACTTAATATTCGAAAAACCATTCTAAAAAAACAAATTTGATTAAACACCTATATCACTATTTTCATCAAAAATACGAAGCATTAAATGCAAATATTTGTAATTCTAACTGCACATATTTATAAATAAATATTTCTAGCGTTTGTGCAAATATATGAACTATATGATGCAAATATTTGTGGTGTATACTACAAATCTTTTTCATAAAAATATGTAGATAAAACTGTAAATATTGTAGTGCAGAATGCACATATGTACCGTATAGACTGCACATTTACAATGAAATATTAATAGAAGTTTTACGTGAAAAATACGACGGCGGATGGAATTGAATTTTGAAACTTACGAAGAGTGTTTTAAAAAACGTCCTAATTATGTTTAAACCCTTAGGTTTTTATAGCAAGAATGATTTTACCGTATAGAATAATTATGTTTTAAAATACAAAGGATTTAACAGTCATTCCTTGTTTAATTTAACCAGAGCAATCATTGTTGTATCTCGGTAAATTGAACCAACGACCTCTAGAACAACACTTTAGATATTTTAACACTTGAGCAAGAGGTCATTCACATGTTTAAACACTAAGTTTTTTTTTCAAAAATACTATGAAAACCCTAAAACGTTATGACTTTGTATATCGTCCCCTTGAAACTTTTGAAAATATAAAATAAGTAGAAATGCAAAAGGGTTCTGGTTGTTTATTTGTTTTGTTTTTGCACCTTATAGAATGCAACATTGCATTCTTCACAACGCAACAAACCGCTCCTGTTTCAATCATTGCATTGTATTTTTTTATAACATGAGTGATACTTTATTGAAGCATACCACTCTTTTTTATGATTCGGAGGCTCGAACCAATGATTTTTAGAGTCTATCTAAAGCACCACACTCCTAACCATTTGAGCTAAAGGTCCTTGACGTTTCGATCATTGCATTGTTAAAATGAATTTTACGTAAATATCTCAAATTCGTGTGTTTTTGCTATAATAAGTTGGATTATATTTACAAAATCATGTATTTGATGCATCTAAATGATAGAAACATAATGACTATTTTTTTTGAAAATATTAATGATTATGCGTTTTATTATTTTTAATTTTTTTATATATTTTTTAATATTTTTTTGGTTTCATTGAACATTGCATTTTACAAGTGCGAACAACTTGAATCATTATTGTTGAACTTAATCTAGAGATTTTTTGTTTGTTTTTTTAGTAACAAAAGTAGTATTTAAATTAAGCAGATCACTCAATTTGGTGTTTTGATGGATTGAACCTACAACTTGTAGAACAGCAATTTGAAGAACTTATCACTGAAACCAATGGTCCTTAATTTCAACATTTTGAATTTGGCTTTATGTTGTAAATTACTAATTTTTTTTACTATAGTCAATTTGTATGCAATCAATGTGAATTTCAACCGTTTAATTTACAATATATAAAGCAACAATAAGGGCATTTATCAAAAATATTTAATTTGATCAGCTCACGGAGCTAGCCCAGTTAAAACATGCGGTGCTCACATGTTTATACACGAATTTGTGAATATTGAACGGTAGGCAACTCTTCATTTTAACCGTACAGTAAATACTTAAGTATACATAACTCTCCATTAAAGACTCTTTATCAAATAAATTAGACTTAACTGAATGAAGATGACTCTTCAGACTAAAAAGACACGGCTCTTCACATAGAAAGACACGAATCTTTATGAATAAATATAAATTTTTGAATCGTGTCAGTTTTCAATAGAAATGTACGAAAGATCATTTTGTTATAATCATTGTGTTTGTTGTGTTTAAAGTTTATTTATTACAACACATGCACTCCCAAAAATAAAATAAAATAAAGAATTCCATCCACTCCTATGCACGGCGGTTGAACATAACACACTGAACTGCAAACACAAAGAATTTATATACTAAACTATTGCGTCTTATGTCAGTGGCAGATGATGAAGAGTTGATATAAATTTTCAAAATTATGTCAATATCATCCCTCAAGATAATGAATGCATATAGGAATTTAGAGTGATCAAAATTTGTTTTCAAGATGACACCGACATTTATCCGTTTCTAATTAATATGCTACTTGATATGAATAATGAACTGATGCCCATAATTACTATATATTCTGTTCTCGCGTTGATGGCATAATAATCTTCAAAATTATAAATTTCATAATGGGTAAAAAAAAAAAGTATTTACAAGGACTCATAGCCTGAGATGAACAGAATGATTGAATCTCCAGTCTAACAAATTTGCTCAGGTTCAATAATTTGAGTCCAGCAATGACCCAGAAATCTTAGCCTCAAGGTATGTTAACAAAATTTTGGTTTTGATGCAGTTTAACGTTGTTTAACATAGCACAAATCTAGTTACTGAAATGCTAAAGTGCAAGTTCACATAAAAAACAAAAACATGCATACCATTTGATTGACATGAGATTTAAATATATCAATAGAGTTTAGAAACTCACTTGGCCTTGTTTATTATATATATCAATCATGATTACTAAATTGAACATAGGAAACTTGAACAATAACAGTGGAAAAAGAAAATTATTAAAAAAGAAAGGAAAAGAGAAAAAAAGGCATTCAAGAAAATAGAGAGTCATGTGAACAACCATCTCTCTCTTTCTATTGACTTTAGTTATGTTCTCTTCTACATACAAGTAGAACAGAGAGCTCTTGTCGCTCTCATTCAGTTGCTATCCAAATAACCATAACAATTTGCCTACACTTTTAGACTCTGAGCTCTTTGTTTGTGTATCTTGCCCTAGATTTCTTTTGGCTTCTTTTGCTTCCCACGTGAATGTCACCAGCAACCACAATTATTAATTAGTTTTTTTCCCTACTTCTTCTGTTTTTTGCATGCATTTAGCCTCTTAGTTTTTATGTACCCTCCGTCCATTTCTTGCTTATTTTTTTCCTGTAAAAAGGATAAATGAAGGTAGAAGCAAAGGAAAAGAGATTCCTTCGAATTTATATTTGCCCATGCCATGATGGCATGAAACTGTAGAAGAATTAATAACAAAGCAATTATTTAGTTTGGTGATATTTATAGCATGAGGAAAATGAGTCTGTTTTCCATTTTCCTTGCCTTTTTTCTGCTAATTTTTTTTATTGGTATAAGTACCTTAATTTGAAAGGGTAAGATGAGCATTTTTTCTTTGAAAGATGATGTAAAATTAGATGAAACAAATAACTGTATGGCAGGTGCTGTATTTTGACTGATAATGTAGTTTTGGCATGTTTATATTTGACTATATCTGCAACTTTACATGCAACAAAATTTTGGTATCTAGCTGTGAGAAACATACAAGAAGATGCATTCTTGATGTGTCTCTTCACCCTTGTTAAAGCTCATGTCATATATGTACACAAAATCTTGACCTGGCATGAATTTTGTCTTCTTTTTTTCACTCTCTGATCACATTTTGATATTATTTGACTTTTATTTCACCTCTCATATTTACCGCAGCCCTGTATAGTCAGCTATGATTCATGTGATTAAATATAGGAAAGATGTATGCAGTATTATACCACCGTACAGTAGTGCTATATAGTGAAATATACAGTAGGGTTAGGATTCAAATAATAGGTGGGCTGAATGAGATGTCACCTTCTAATTCCTATATTGGTACCGAATTTACAAGAATCCGTAAATTTGGCCCACCTCCCATAAAAAAAATAAAAATAAAAAAAAGACTCAAGCCCCTTCCTTATACAATTTATAAATGCATCCCACTTTTTAAATTGTGTCTCCACAAATCATTCCGCAAAGTTAAAAACGAAAAAACTTCATAAACTCTATCGAATTTACTTCTGATTTCGATGAATACGGGCAGAGAACACTCAAGTATTAAAAAATAAAAACCTTAGAACAAGAAAGAAAAGGTAAATAAATTGAAAATTCTAATTATTCGCTGCTACTTCTATCAAAATACATGTTAAAATATTTGTCACACAGTTATGTAAGATAATAAGTCGAAATCATTACATGCATTTACACAAAAAACCGAGAACGACAAATATTTGGTATAAACAATTTTGGATAACGATTATTTGATATATTGAAATTTTTTACTGTAATGACTGAAAATATCAAATATTTGTTATATATGGTTTTGGTTGATGATAGATTTAAATTATAGTATACATTTACATGAAAAATGAGAAGACAAACATTTGTCATAGACAATTTTGGATATGATTCCTTTATATATTAGAAACGTATTACCATAAAGACGGAAAATGTCAAATATTGACATGTATGGTTTTGATTGAAGATAGACTAAAATTGTAATATACATTTACATGAAAAAACTTAAAATGCCAAATATTTGCCATAAAAAATTCTGGATGATGATTGGTTGAAATATATGTTTCATTTATGAGAGAACTAACCAAATATTTCTCATAAATTATTTTAGACAACGATTGCTTGATATATTTGAAAACATTTACTGTAAAAACCGAAAATGTCAAATATTAGAAACGTTAACTTGATAAACCGAGGATGACCAATATTTTCATTGAATAGTTTCAGTTATTGATTGGATTGAATTGTAGCATATAACATATAAAAAATTGAATGTGTTAAATATTTACCGAAACAAATATTTACAATGACAATATTTGCTAGTATTAATTTTGGTATTAGATTCTTAACAGTAAAAAAAATATCATGAAAACATCTACTTGCTAACATGCAAGGCGAATATAATAAGTCAAACAAATATTTACTAGGAAATAAACCAAATTGACAATATTGCAACCTTTACATGTACTAAAAAGAAGATATAAGGTAATGACAACAAAAAACCGACAACCACCAAAATACAAAAGGTTAGCACCCAAACCCACTCCTTTCGAAAATGTACAAGTAAAAATATATACTCGAGAAAATCTACATCTGAATAGGAACAAACAAAAGAATCTGACGAAGATACACCTACGATAGAAATAGAACAAGAAAAAAATCAACTCAAAATACATTTGAAGCCGAAGAAGAACTAGTAAAAAATGTTCCTCAATGTACATCCGCAAATGAAATAAAAGAAGAAACCAATTTTGAAATTTTGGATCCATTCTCACATCTATCCGTGGGGTAATATAGAATTTGATCAACATCTTTTAACAAAAGGAACGGCTTAATGTTACATGTCATCAAACTCATATACATATCACTCCACCTCTATTATTTTTCATAACATGGGACTATTACTTTCAGTTTGAATCCATCACCCACATACAATACTAGACACCCCCAACAAATCTCCATCTTGGCTGGTACCCATTCATGCGTCTTTCGCTACGCCAACTTTGATGTTTGCACCATATCAAAATTTTGTTCACATGTCATTCTTCTAGACTCTACGTACCATGATTTAGTTCTACCTTAAGTCTGACTTGTTACACTAAAAATCAACCTTTCGTCTAAGACGAAAGGTCTTTCAACAAAAGCAAAGGAAAAGGAATACAGCCCAAACCTTTTGAAGGAGTCGAAGTGATGAAGACATCAGAATTCATTAGCATCAAACCTTTCGAAGGAGTCAAAAGGTTCCATCCATATTATCCAAGGTGTTCTTACCTTTCGAAGGGGATGAAGAAGTCAAAGCAAGTGTGAGTAACTACTTAGTGACCTTTTCGAAAGCATAACAAGCCTTTCGAACCAGTTGAAGCATATCCAGGTTACCTTTTGACAATGACGAAAGGTTTATGAAGAAAGCAGCACTCACAAGTCAACAAAGAGCGAAAGACAACCTTTCGACAACGTTGAAGGAAAGCACAACTCTCGAAGAGAAACCTTCCAACAAGGTCGAAGGGTTCACAACAACCAAGAGAAGAGCAACCTTCCAACAAGGTCAAAAGGTTCACATCAGTATAAAGAAGACACCCTTCAACAAAGTTGAAGGTTTATGAAGGCATAAAGAGAAGCAAACCTTTCGACTAAGTCGAAAGGTCCAGAATAGCAGATGAAAGGCAAACCTTTCGACAAAGTTGAAAGGTTAAAAGCTACATATAAACGGGAGACCTTCCGACCTAGTCGAGAGCATGGAGTCGAAAGGAGGGCCGCCTGCGTCTATAAATAAGACCCAAGAGATCCTGTTTTGGTGATCCGAATTCTCTCATTCTAACCTTGTATCAAGACATTGTAACCCTAACCGGGTGCTAATTTGGGGATTTAAAAAAATGGAGTTTTTCATGGATAAAAAAGGAAGTCTTGTGCTCTAATAATTACTTTACTGTTTGCTTATACTTTTATTGGATTAACTTCTAATTTTAGGTTCAATAACACCGAAATGTTCTTGTCGACAAAGTCGGCAACACTTCTGCTATAAGTAACTACCGCAACCTTTCAAAGCCCTTAACCCCATTGAAAAAACCTTTCGACAAGGTTGATAACACATTTGGTCTAAACATCATTGACAACCTTTCGAAGTGATTATCTTTGAGACCTAGACCTTTCGACTAAGTCAAAAGTGCTTATGCTATAAAAGTATCAGCAACCTTTTGGAGTTACAACCCAAGTGATCTAACCTTTCGACTAGGTCAAAGTCAGCTCTTCAAGTATAGATTCCTGGACTTACAAGGCTTAATCTAAAAGAGACTATTCCTAAACCTTTCGACAAGGATCAAAGACACATCATATATGTGATCAAACCATTCGACAAGGTCGAAAGCTTCTACATATCCACCAAGGAGTTTGATATTCAACTTAAACCAAAAGAGGGCTATCATTCTAACCTTTCGATAAGATAAAAACTAATCTTAAAAGGACAAACTCAAGGAGCTTCAACTTAACTAAAAGGAAAGCTTTTACAGGAGACCTCATTCAATTTCAACATAGATGAAAGGTATTCAAATTCAAAGATTAAACCTTTCGACAATGTCGAAAGGTCTGACCCAAGATCCAATAACAAGTGAAGCTAAATATAAAGGCAATTCTTAAGGGTATCACGCCCTTCACTCAAACCAGTCTATCCATACTATTTGTAATAACTTTGGAGTGTTGACAAGAAATCTTGTTAATTTTTTTGGCACTAGAAGGAGGGCTCGAACCTCCGACTTGGTTAACCCCCTAACACTACTATTCTCTAACCCCCATTGGGTTAATCCTACGTCAAGTTTACCCATTTTGGTTTGAACATGGTTAGAAGATTTAAAAGATCTTAACAAGGGTCTTCTGAACCATACTTGACAAGATTCTCCCAAGTAGACGTCAAAATATCCAATCAAGATGAAGAGCAAAGACTAAGTTTCGAAGCCTTAAGGATTATAAACAAAAAGAAAGCAGAATCTTATGACCCTGAAAAATGGAGTCTAAATCCTTTTCATGTAGGCCCTATCCCAATCTTTGCACTTGGAAAGAAAACAATTGGAAGTGACAAAGTCATTAGTCAAATGAGAAGAACAATTCAACATTATTCCAATGGCACAATTTTTGAGAGCGAAATAATGAACGATTACAACGCCTTTGCACACAAATGGCAACCAAAAGTAACAAGAGCGCTTCCAACCAAAGAGATTCAAAGGATAGCAAAAAGAAGGATAGTTGAAGAGCATGGAATGATAAGGCTGAAAAGTAAAAAGCTAAAGAATCATCCTTAAGAGTCAAGTTTCAAGTCTAGACTTCCAAAAGAATGCAACTTAACCCCATCAATGGAAAATGTCTACTTCCTTACAAAGGATGAACTTAACTATTGGCCATCACAAAAGAAAAAGCCAAAACATGAATGGAACTAGGGAGGATCCTTCTGTCACTATCATATGATGAATGGTCATGAAACCAACCATTGCAAAGCCCTGGAGGAGATGATCATCAATTTCTTTAGACAAGGAAAAATCACTGAATTTGTAAAGAGAACTTGAGAAAAGATTAATAAAGATCATCTTTCTAAAAAGAGAAAGTCTACATGGTTGGGAGTGAAATGCTCCTCAAATTTGGATACTGCCTAAGATGGTAGTACTACCTAAGATGGTAGTACTACCTAAGATGGTAGAAAAGCCTCTGTCCGCGCCGATATGGCCAGGGCAGAGCGCCTCCTAGAGAGAGGATGGAGTAAGCCTTTATCCGTGCCTAAGATGGCCAGGGCAGAGCACCGAACAAGCCCTTATCCGCGCCACACTATGGCCAGGGTAAGGCACCTCCTGGAGGGAGGACGGAGTAAGCCTCTATCTGTGCCTAAGATGGCCAAGGTAGAGCACCGAATAAGCCCCTATCTGTGCCGCAAAAGGGCTAGGATAGGGTGCCTCCTAGAGGGAGGTCGGGTAAGTCCTTTGTTCCAGCCTCTAAGATGAGCTAACCAAGAGCAGCGAACAATGGACTAAGATGTCCAGGCCCAAGAAGAGGCCCAATCAAAAAAGGACTAAGATGTCCAAGCCCAAGTGAGACTCATTCAATAATGGACTAAGATGTCCAGGCCCAATAAAAAATGGACTAAGATGTCCTAGCCCAAATGAGGCTCGATCCGTACTGAACTAAGATGTTCAAGCTCAAGCATATTCAATAATGGACTAAGACGTCCTAGCTCAAGAGGCAGCCAATCAAATTATTTCTATTCAAAACCTGAAGGGTTCATGAACGTCGACGAAGACGAAAACAAAGGAGTAGAATGGAACTCCACCTTCTATTACCCGAACCTGGGTTTCGAGACTTCTTTAACATCATCTACTAATGCTCGAATCTGAGCTTCGAAATTCTCATATTTGAATCTCAGTAACTAATACCCGAATCTAGGTTTCAGGATTCTATAAATCGCCATCTTTACTAAGCCTAAATCGGGGCATGAGAACATTATCGATCACTACAATTAAAATTCGAATCTGGGTTTCAGATCTTTCACATAAATATTTCATTATCTAAAACCCCGAATGTGACGCCCCACCTCAATGCTCATAATAACAAAGAGTATTAAAAGAAATACCGTCTATTATTACGAAGAATAAGGCTGGATAGGAGCGACCATCCGTAATTGGCCTTACACTAATATTGGTTATCTCGACAGGAGTGGTATATACTTTTCATTTTTCATTTATTATTTATTTACTCCCATCGACACTCCCAATACTAGTATAAAACGAACTACGATGGTTCATAATAGTTTAGGACATTAGATATAACAATAACACAGATAATATAAATGCGGAACATAGATAAAAACAAAAGTCTCATATATATATAACTGATGTCAGTTAATACATAGTTGACACAATACATATGATACAACTACAACTGTCGACTCTAGAAGTTATATATACAAGTACATTATCGACTAATATACATGAATACATATCGTTCTATATAATGACACGACTACTACAAAGTGACACTGACAACTTCAGAAGATATGAAAAGTCTTCAAATCCCGAACAGCAACTCAAAGAAGGAAATCTACTACCTGAAATAACTCGGGTCTGACCCGAGTATTACATTCAAAAGAAAATAATACCCAGGTCAATCTAATTCAAACCAGTTTATTAGTGCATATAGGCAGTAGTAATTTTAATAGACGACAGTCACAATAATTCCCGTCTATCCGATTCTTTAAACAAAGAAACCGAATAACGGTCAATATAACACTTAACAGTGTTTAACAAAAATCAGCAGATTTAAATCATCAACAGAGATAAATAAACAATTTATCAAATCGACTAAATCAATTTAAAGCCATTGAAATTGTCACTTTAAAAACCATCAAAGTTCGATTGGCTGCCGTACACGCACGCGTGTACGGCCTCGCCAATACAACACATGAAATGCGCAAAACAAAATGCACAGCTAACAAATCAAAACATGGTCAAGGCAATACAACAGAGGTGTAACCAGACTGAGCAAACAGAGGACAATGAATGCAGACTGGACAACATTGAATACCAAGGCAACATGAAACCCAAAACTATCGAGTTCAACTGAACCATAATAACATGAAGAACATCAATCCAACAGCAATACTGCACAATACCAAGCTACAAAATGCCAACGGTGATATGGACAGATGCAGACCACTAAATGATCAATAAGCAAGTCAGGTGAAGAACAATGGGAACACAATGAATGCAATTAATGATCAACTGCCTCAGACAACAACTATACAACTGATAATCAAAACTGAATGCTACAGATCAAATGCAAGGACAAACAACTACAATAAATGAACAAAGTCTACACTGGACCACCACACAATTATACCAAAGCACAAAGTATGGATGAAGAAACTCAACAACAACAAGACTACACTGGAAAACAAACTACTCTACAAAGACTATGTCGAACACAGGAGTGACAACTATTATATCGAATCAAAGCAAGTGCCATCAGGTTGAAGATACATTATAGTGACAATATAAAGACTACAGACCTCAAATTATACCAAATGAACATGAACCAATGCTACTGGAATAAAGAAGACCAACATATCAAAGCAAAACTGCAATGCAACATCACAGTGACCAAGCCAACAAAATCAAGTGCAAATAACTAATGCACTTGCAACTGAAACTGTCTCGAAGTGAGGAACAAATACAAAGTCTAATGCAGACCCATATAAGTGCACATGTGTATATGTTAGAAGTGCTAACAAGTAAACAAGAATCAATTAATCAAATATGCATATGCAGGCAACTGAGGTGAATGGCATATGTAATAAATGACAGTGACAACTACTTCAGTGACACAGACCAATGCAACATATTCAAGTTAAATGAACATGTACAAGTGAAGGGAGTGGCAACTGCAAAAATATGCAATGAAGTCAAAGGAGTGCAACTGGAAAACAGGCAAAGAAATACAACAGACTCAATGAAGACTGCTATGATCGAAGTGCAACCGGATTGAAATGAAGATCACGAAATGTACAAACAAAGACAGAGACCGAGACAGTAGCAACCAAGTGACTCAAAGCAACTACACCAACAGATGACCAAAACAACACTACGGCAACTACTAAGTGCAACAATGAGACTCAACTCAGTTACTGGGAATACAACATGTCAACAAAACACAATCTCGACGAACAACTACAAGCGGGGTGCAGACTATACAAAAGTGAAGACCATCAAATGACAACAATGAATATCCAATGCAACAATCCAACAGATACATAACTCAAGGAATGAAGCGCCGCAATCGAGTGGGAACAGCAGTGAAAATGCAGACATACAAAATATTCAGACAAGCAACCAGAGTTTGTTTCGAAATGTACTCGAAGACGAACAAAAAGAAAAAGGGGATTCAAGTGCGAAACCAAAAATCAAGTGTGTATCTGTATTTTTGAAAAGGTCAAAAATATATTCAAATGATCAAAGTCATTATGAATCAGGTCAGAGAAACAAGCCGGAGGTCATCACAAAATCCGAGTTCAAAGTCAATCAGAGAAAACCACGAAATCAGCAATAGTCCAAGCAACGAAGTCAATACTCAAAGAAACACATAATCGAATGACCGACCAACAAGGGACGAATTCAACAATCAAACACAAACGAAAATAGTAGAATTCGAACGCTAATACACTCGAGGTAGGAATTAGATGTGAGGGAATTAACCACTCACCTTTTTCGCAGAGGTCGCGAGCGAGACTAAGGAAGTCGAACGATGCAGAGACGAACGCGAAGAAACCCTAATTTGCGAACGCCAGAGAATCGATCGCCGAAGCCCTAGATTTTGAGTCGCCATTTTTTTTTTCTTCGTAATGAGGAGAGGGGGTCGGGTTCGTATTTGTGTAGAGGAGATCGTGGGGGTATGGGCTAGGGTATGGGCTGGTGTATTATTTTTTTCTTTTTACTTTTATTTATAGATAAAATTTATCCCTTTTTAAACATCTTTATCTATTATTATTTTAATTTGCCTATATCGTATCAATTTCAAAAGAATTTCTACTAGATACACCAACTCCACTAACCATTTTATAAAAGAATTTACACTGACAAAAGCACTTAACAATTTTATGAACAAATTTCAACTCGAATAAAATTTTTTTAATTGCAATTGTCTAACAAATTAAATCGTCATTTGACGATAATCAACTGTTATGAAACTCCGGGTTGTTACAGACTCCCCTCCTTATAGGAATTGCATCCTCGCAATTATAAGAAATAAATGGACAAAAGGTAACAACCAAAAGAGCAAGGCAATGATGAGTGCATAAGTAAAGCAAATGTCAGCAGGGGAAGTACTAGATATGAAATCAAAAGGTTCGACTGCTTCAAATCAAAAGAATCAACATCGTGGGAATCAGGGATCAAAATCAGACGACTAACAAAAGCAAGAACAATCGAGTTCCAGCAACTAAAAGAGAAGGAAAAACAGAGCAGAAATCCCATACAGAGCATGAATTGAATGTGAGTAAATCAAATTACTCACCTGAATCTCCAGAGAAAAAGCCGAAGCTCAAATCTCAAAAATCTCAAATATTTACTTATCTCAAACGATAATCAGAAGATAAATCAAATATCTGATTATCTCAAACGATAGTCAGAAAACAAATCAATTATCTGGTTATCTCAAACGATAGTCAGAAAACAAATATTCAATTATCAAAAACGATAATCAAATTTCTCAAATCAACATATATTTGATTATCATAAGCGATAATCAAATTTCAAATTCAACAAATATTCGATTATTAAAAACGATAATCAAATTTCAAATTTAGCAAATATTTAATTACCTCAAGCGATAATTAAATCTCAAATCAACAAATATTTAATTATCTAACAGCGATAATTAAATCTAAAATCAACAAATATTTAATTATCAAAGACGATAATTAAATCTCAAATCAACAAATATTTAATTATCTAAAGTGATAATTAAAAGCAACAAATATCCGATTATCAAAAACGATAATCAGAACTCATATCAACAAATATCTAATTATCACAAGCGATAATTAGAAACAACAAATATCTGATTATCAAAAACGATAATCAGAACTCATATCAACAAATATCTAATTATCACAAGCGATAATTAGAAACAACAAATATCTGATTATCAAAAACGATAATCAGAACTCATATCAACAAATATCTAATTATCACAAGCGATAATTAGAAACAACAAATATCTGATTATCAAAAACGATAATCAGAACTCATATCAACAAATATCTAATTATCACAAGCGATAATTAGAAACAACAAATATCTGATTATCAAAAACGATAATCAGAACTCATATCAACAAATATCTAATTATCACAAGCGATAATTAGAAACAACAAATATCTGATTATCAAAAAACGATAATCAGAACTCATATCAACAAATATCTAATTATCACAAGCGATAATTAGAAACAACAAATATCTGATTATCAAAAACGATAATCAGAACTCATATCAACAAATATCTAATTATCACAAGCGATAATTAGAAACAACAAATATCTGATTATCAAAAACGATAATCAGAACTCATATCAACAAATATCTAATTATCACAAGCGATAATTAGAAACAACAAATATCTGATTATCAAAAACGATAATCAGAACTCATATCAACAAATATCTAATTATCACAAGCGATAATTAGAAACAACAAATATCTGATTATCAAAAACGATAATCAGAACTCATATCAACAAATATCTAATTACCACAAGCGATAATTAGAAACAACAAATATCTGATTATCAAAAACGATAATCAGAACTCATATCAACAAATATTTAATTATCACAAGCGATAATTAGAAACAACAAATATCTGATTATCAAAAAACGATAATCAGAACTCATATCAACAAATATCTAATTATCACAAGCGATAATTAGAAACAACAAATATCTGATTATCAAAAACGATAATCAGAACTCATATCAACAAATATCTAATTATCACAAGCGATAATTAGAAACAACAAATATCTGATTATCAAAAACGATAATCAGAACTCATATCAACAAATATCTAATTATCACAAGCGATAATTAGAAACAACAAATATCTGATTATCAAAAACGATAATCAGAACTCATATCAACAAATATCTAATTATCACAAGCGATAATTAGAAACAACAAATATCTGATTATCAAAAACGATAATCAGAACTCATATCAACAAATATCTAATTACCACAAGCGATAATTAGAAACAACAAATATCTGATTATCAAAAACGATAATCAGAACTCATATCAACAAATATCTAATTATCACAAGCGATAATTAGAAACAACAAATATCTGATTATCAAAAACGATAATCAGAACTCATATCAACAAATATCTAATTATCACAAGCGATAATTAGAAACAACAAATATCTGATTATCAAAAACGATAATCAGAACTCATATCAACAAATATCCAATTACCTGCAGATAATTGGAAGCAACAAATATCTAGAAATCAATTAAGAAGACTAGAAAATCAACATAAAAGTTTGGATCGATCCCATCAGATGGCGAGTTTTTAATTCGCCGCACGTGCAACAACATATGGCCGAAGCCTACCAAGTACTCAACATAATTTTGGCGCCCATCAGATTGACCCGAAGGTCCGTAGAGTGACCCGAAGGTCTAGTACTGGTATTTGACCCGAAGGTCCGCAGAGTGGCCCGAAAGCCCAACAAATGACCCGAAGGTCCGCAGAGTGGCTCGAAAGCACACGAAAGCATCAAAATGTTTCAATTAACGAGTCCGGAATTAACCGAAATAGCAAACGCACATGTCCCATACCATGTGTTTTACTAAATCGTTTGATTCTCTTCATCGTTTCCTTGAAAGTGCAAAATTGTGTATTTTGTAAAAATACATTTCACATTCTCAAACGGACAAGTCCGGAATTAAGCGAATCAGTAAAAGAAAGGGGTCATAGTCCTCGATTTTGCTGAAACGTTTAAATCGCTTCCTCATTCTTTTGAAATCGCAAACTGTAAAATTTTTGAAAACAATTTTATTTATTTTGTAAAAATAACAATTCGCATTCTCAACTGAACAAGTCCGGAGTTAAGCGAAACAGTAAAAGAAAGGGGTCATAATCCTCGATTTTGCTGAATCGTTTAAGTCGCTTTCTCATTCTTTTGAAAACGCAAACTGTTAAAATTTTATAAAACAAATTTCATTTTTAAAATGATTTTCCAATCACGTGATTAAAACAGCAAATCAGTAACAATTTCGATAAGGAAACTGTACTTCTCAAAATACCGTAAAAACGGTCACAAATCAGTATTGCGGAATAACCGCTTGAAAATCCACTTTTAAAACTTGACGGTTACTGAAGCCAAAGCGACAGTAATTTTAAAACGTCAAAATCACATCAAAACAATTTACATCAAAATGTAATATCAGTGAATTTTCATTCATCAGAAATGCCACAAAACACTGTGCTTCAAAATAGCACTGGTGTAAAAATCCCGTTATAAAAATAACGACAACAAAATACGTATCATAACCAAGCATCGGTTCAACGTAAAATAATTGCAATAACGTGCAATTCAAATTTTGCACGTATTATAAAATGAGCAAAGGAATCATTCGAATGTATCTTCAATGAAGATAATTCAAAACAGCAAAAATCTAATCAATATATGATTAGTACAAGAGAAGCCAGCAGAAATTTCAACAAAAATCACATAACTGTAATTTCTTCAAATCCTCAATTCGGATTCGAAATTCTCAAAGAAACAAAATAATTACAGCTATGTAAACAACAAATGAAATTTATTTCAATTTCTAAATCAAATAGATTATCAGTTGTACTCAGCGAAGGCAGTTTCACTGTTTCCGCTGCGCACTCTGATAAACAGTACTCAAATCAATCAAATCTTCAGAACACAAATTCACTTTTATTTTTAAATAAGGATATTTAAAAATTTCATCTAAATTTCAAAACTTTAGTTTTGACTCAAAATACAATTAAACCGTCGACCAATAATTGTAACATATGTTCCATCTAAGTTATGTTTTATATTATGTCCATAAACCCCAAGCTCTGATACCAACTGTGACGCCCCACCTCTACGCTCATAATAACAAAGAGTATTAAAAGAAATACCGTCTATTATTACGAAGAATAAGGCTGGATAGGAGCGACCATCCGTAATTGGCCTTACACTAATATTGGTTATCTCGACAGGAGTGGTATATACTTTTCATTTTTCATTTATTATTTATTTACTCCCATCGACACTCCCAATACTAGTATAAAACGAACTACGATGGTTCATAATAGTTTAGGACATTAGATATAACAATAACACAGATAATATAAATGCGGAACATAGATAAAAACAAAAGTCTCATATATATATATAACTGATGTCAGTTAATACATAGTTGACACAATACATATGATACAACTACAACTGTCGACTCTAGAAGTTATATATACAAGTACATTATCGACTAATATACATGAATACATATCGTTCTATATAATGACACGACTACTACAAAGTGACACTGACAACTTCAGAAGATATGAAAAGTCTTCAAATCCCGAACAGCAACTCAAAGAAGGAAATCTACTACCTGAAATAACTCGGGTCTGACCCGAGTATTACATTCAAAAGAAAATAATACCCAGGTCAGTCTAATTCAAACCAGTTTATTAGTGCATATAGGCAGTAGTAATTTTAATAGACGACAGTCACAATAATTCCCGTCTATCCGATTCTTTAAACAAAGAAACCGGATAACGGTCAATATAACACTTAACAGTGTTTAACAAAAATCAGCAGATTTAAATCATCAACAGAGATAAATAAACAATTTATCAAATCGACTAAATCAATTTAAAGCCATTGAAATTGTCACTTTAAAAACCATCAAAGTTCGATTGGCTGCCGTACACGCACGCGTGTACGGCCTCGCCAATACAACACATGAAATGCGCAAAACAAAATGCACAGCTAACAAATCAAAACATGGTCAAGGCAATACAACAGAGGTGTAACCAGACTGAGCAAACAGAGGACAATGAATGCAGACTGGACAACATTGAATACCAAGGCAACATGAAACCCAAAACTATCGAGTTCAACTGAACCATAATAACATGAAGAACATCAATCCAACAGCAATACTGCACAATACCAAGCTACAAAATGCCAACGGTGATATGGACAGATGCAGACCACTAAATGATCAATAAGCAAGTCAGGTGAAGAACAATGGGAACACAATGAATGCAATTAATGATCAACTGCCTCAGACAACAACTATACAACTGATAATCAAAACTGAATGCTACAGATCAAATGCAAGGACAAACAACTACAATAAATGAACAAAGTCTACACTTGACCACCACACAATTATACCAAAGCACAAAGTATGGATGAAGAAACTCAACAACAACAAGACTACACTGGAAAACAAAGACTATGTCGAACACAGGAGTGACAACTATTATATCGAATCAAAGCAAGTGCCATCAGGTTGAAGATACATTATAGTGACAATATAAAGACTACAGACCTCAAATTATACCAAATGAACATGAACCACTGCTACTGGAATAAAGAAGACCAACATATCAAAGCAAAACTGCAATGCAACATCACAGTGACCAAGCCAACAAAATCAAGTGCAAATAACTAATGCACTTGCAACTGAAACTGTCTCGAAGTGAGGAACAAATACAAAGTCTAATGCAGACCCATATAAGTGCACATGTGTATATGTTAGAAGTGCTAACAAGTAAACAAGAATCAATTAATCAAATATGCATATGCAGGCAACTGAGGTGAATGGCATATGTAATAAATGACAGTGACAACTACTTCAGTGACACAGACCAATGCAACATATTCAAGTTAAATGAACATGTACAAGTGAAGGGAGTGGCAACTGCAAAAATATGCAATGAAGTCAAAGGAGTGCAACTGGAAAACAGGCAAAGAAATACAACAGACTCAATGAAGACTGCTATGATCGAAGTGCAACCGGATTGAAATGAAGATCACGAAATGTACAAACAAAGACAGAGACCGAGACAGTAGCAACCAAGTGACTCAAAGCAACTACACCAACAGATGACCAAAACAACACTACGGCAACTACTAAGTGCAACAATGAGACTCAACTCAGTTACTGGGAATACAACATGTCAACAAAACACAATCTCGACGAACAACTACAAGCGGGGTGCAGACTATACAAAAGTGAAGACCATCAAATGACAACAATGAATATCCAATGCAACAATCCAACAGATACATAACTCAAGGAATGAAGCGCCGCAATCGAGTGGGAACAGCAGTGAAAATGCAGACATACAAAATATTCAGACAAGCAACCAGAGTTTGTTTCGAAATGTACTCAAAGACGAACAAAAAGAAAAAGGGGATTCAAGTGCGAAACCAAAAATCAAGTGTGTATCTGTATTTTTGAAAAGGTCAAAAATATATTCAAATGATCAAAGTCATTATGAATCAGGTCAGAGAAACAAGCCGGAGGTCATCACAAAATCCGAGTTCAAAGTCAATCAGAGAAAACCACGAAATCAGCAATAGTCTAAGCAACGAAGTCAATACTCAAAGAAACACATAATCGAATGACCGACCAACAAGGGACGAATTCAACAATCAAACACAAACGAAAATAGTAGAATTCGAACGCTAATACACTCGAGGTAGGAATTAGATGTGAGGGAATTAACCACTCACCTTTTTCGAAGAGGTCGCGAGCGAGACTAAGGAAGTCAAACGATGCAGAGACGAACGCGAAGAAACCCTAATTTGCGAACGCCAGAGAATCGATCGCCGAAGCCCTAGATTTTGAGTCGCCATTTTTTTTCTTCTTCGTAATGAGGAGAGGGGGTCGGGTTCGTATTTGTGTAGAGGAGATCGTGGGGGTATGGGCTAGGGTATGGGCTGGTGTATTATTTTTTTCTTTTTACTTTTATTTATAGATAAAATTTATCCCTTTTTAAACATCTTTATCTATTATTATTTTAATTTTCCTATATCGTATCAATTTCAAAAGAATTTCTACTAGATACACCAACTCCACTAACCATTTTATAAAAGAATTTACACTGACAAAAGCACTTAACAATTTTATGAACAAATTTCAACTCGAATAAAAAATTTTTAATTGCAATTGTCTAACAAATTAAATCGTCATTTGACGATAATCAACTGTTATGAAACTCCGGGTTGTTACACCGAATCTAGATTTCGGATTATTATCAATAACTCACTTACTATACCCGAATCTGGGAATTAAGACTGCTGTTTATTTAAGCCCTAATATGGGTACAAGATCTTTGGATTTCTATCTATTTCAAATGCCCAAATCTGGGCCAAAGAATATTATCAAAAAGACCGTTATTAAGATCCTCCGAATGGGAACTTCGGGCTTCTAACTTTTTTTTTTTAGATCATGGGGAACCTTAAGATCATGGTATTCATTGATACTCACTTAAGTAAACCCCACGCCGTGTGTCTACCCCGCTTTTATTTAACTTTTTAAATCCCATTAATGTTAAGGAATGGGTGAGAGAGTTACTACTTCAAAATTTCAGACATAGACTCTTGAATCAGGTTCTTTATCGAATAAAAGTTATACTCTAATATTCATGACCTAATGATAAGGCAGAATCTACTACCTACAAGTTTTGTGCATTCCAAATAAGTGGAAGGAGCTAAGTCCTTAATCATTTATCATCATGGTTGAAGATGAGATCTTAACATTGTGAATAAACTATTTTTCATACAATTGGCAAAGATGATTTGTTAATTTAGGAAAATGACATAAGTAGACAAATATGTCAATTTCAGGCTAACATTAAAGATATTGTTTGCTACATGTTTCTTAGGAAAATCAAAATGACAAAGAGTAACAAAAGATCCAGCAAGCACAAAAGTCGTCGAATGAGCAATTCAAAGGCATATCAAAGGTTACACTATAGAAAAGAATCACAAATCATGTGATATTTACAAAATTTCTATAATTTACATAAGTTATGAAGTCATTCAAAAATGACCAAATTATGTACAAGATAAATTTACATGACTCAAATACATAAACGAATTACAAATCTTGAGCTGCTTTGTTTAGAGTCTCCACCACTGAAGGATTTACGACATGATTGATTGCTGCGCGGAGAAATTCCTTAAGATTCTTTTCTTTTCTCCTTATTTGGTTTTCATCATCAATTGCATTGATGTTGGTCTTCAGGGTGCGATTAAAGGCCCTGTTTGCAGCCCTAAGGGTTTTGTTTTCCCTTTCTAGCTTCTGATTTTTAGCAGCATAATCATTAATAGTCTGAGAATACTTCATCTTCTGCTGCTCTTCGAAATACTTGGCAATTTCAATTTTCATCCTCCATTACCAGTTTCCTACTACATTATCATCTAAACCCGGAGAAGGGTTTTGCATGATTGGAAACTTCTGAGCTGCGAGAAGTTTTGATCTAGTAGGCTTGACAATCGGAGGGGTTGCTTGAGAGATCGGAAGATCAATATTTGGATTCTTTTCCTCTATGAGGAATTCTAAAGAGGCACATTGAGCTTGACTATCTCTCAATATTAACTCTAAATCGCTTATTCGCTAGATGAGTTCAGACATCTTTTCATCGAAGTCGATTATAGGATTCGACTTCACTTGTCGTTTAAGCATAATAATCGCTTCATCTTTTCTCTTAATCTCAGCCTCAAGATGGTCAATGTGACCCTTATGATTGCCGGCTATGGTTTTTTGGATAAGGTATCTTTTGTGCCATTTTACGGCTCCAACATTGCCACCAAAACATTCTAATAATACTTCATCCCGAATCACAATTGTTCCACTCTCGATCAATAATCTCTCTCTGATTACATCAACATGGGATATTAAGCTTTGAGAAAGAGAGGTCATAGATGACCGTTGCTCCTATTTAAAATAAAACAAAATGAGGGAAAATCAAAATTAGGATAAAAGATATCTTTATTATTGCAGTAATGGGTTACAATTGAAATAACCACAAAGTTAAAAGGTACAACAAACACTTTCATCACATCTAAAGTTGAGAGACCACATTCCTAACTTTGTCTAAAGTGTTAGCTGAAAGCATGACTGTTGAATCAAATGGTATAGCAACTCCTTCAGGAGTTATAACCGGTGGACATTTACTATAATCCCATTTCCCGACCGGTGGGCTATCACAACCACAAATCAACTTTGAGTGAAATGTTCTGATTTCCTTTAAGATTGATTCCTTTTCTTCGTCGAGGAAGTCAAAGCGGAGATGAGGGAATTCCAAGTATAATTTTTGTAAATCCCGAAGAAAGCAATATCTCATTAACTTCGAAGTCTTTAAAGTTGGTGCATTTTTAGAGTAAAATCTCCTCAAGTTAACATATTGACTTAAGTGATCTCTTGGGATGACTCAACCTAAAGAACTGATATTTTGAAATAGTATAGTAAAAGAAACTAAGTATAGAGAACATAACAAAAGCATGTATTCAAAAATCGATTACTTGATACATATTTACAATCACTCATCCGGTTCATACAAAATAGACTTAGAGAAAAACTCAGAAACAAATTTGTCCTTATAGTACTTAAGCTTTTCAGGGGGAAGATCTTGAAGAATCGATTTGACCCACGGTAAGTTCCAGAAAGCTCTAGGATGGGGGTCAAAACCAAAGTCATCTAAGTATCTTTTGTGAAAACGTATAAGAAGACCCCCACTGAATCCCCCTAAGTACGAAAAATCTATGATAGAGTGTCTACAATATGCTTTATACAAAAAATTGACTAAGATATCTGTCTCTTCCATCATCATCCAGAATAGAGTTATTAATTCCCTATTTTCCTTTAAGAGTGTGTCGTACCGGTGATGCGCTTTCTTTAATAAAGGAGCCACCCTCTGGTATTTAAAAGACGCTAAAATAGAGGCACTCCTATCTAGACTATGATATTTCTTAGATAGAATATTGTGTTCCTTTATTACTTTGTCTAACTCCCTGTATAACTTGTTAATTTCCGCCTGTTTGCTCTCAAGTTTTGTTCTATGGGGAAAATTTGACTTCTTCTTTATCTAAGACAAATGACTTATCACTAATTATTATCTTCGAAGTATAAGGCATTTAAACAGAGAAGCCCATACCTATGAAACTGGAATGGGAGCTTAGGGAGCTTGTTCTTTTTCTTGTGATCCTCGGTATGAGTGGGAGCAGTTTCCTCCATTGGAGGGGAAGATGGACCAAGGGGTGTTGGTGGCATATCTTTTGAAGGGGATTGCTCTTTCTAAGGAGCTTTGACTTGATCACCACTGTCCATCCCTGAAGCACCAGAAGGCCCTCCTTTATGTCCACCCGGGCCTTGACCTCCACAGGGGTTGTCATCGTTGTCATCATCATAATCGCTATCCCAATCAATGCCATCACTGTCATTACCTTTTTCCTTCGGGTCATTATCTTTATCACCCTCATCTTCAGAATCAGATTCAATGTCGAAGGAGAGAATGTCAAAAGAAAGAGCTTCCTTTACATTAACAATCTCCTCCTCACCTTCGGGCTCGGTACCCCGCCTAATTTGATCAATTTTGTCCATAACTCTGTTGGCTAAAACTGGGTCAAGAGAAGGAAAGCCAAAGTCAGGACATTTTTCACGGTTGTCGGCATAGGTGAGCATGAAGGCATCTTCATAATGATTCAACATCATAGGCCCTAAGGTGGATTCCGCAAACTCAGTAACATGCTTTTGGAAATTAGAGAAGGTTCGAACATCTAGCTTAAGTGAAGCTCTGGTCATCTTGAATTTGGCTTTCAGTAGAGTATTCTTAGTAAACAAATAGCTTTCTTCTCCTCCAAATCCTTCAAAGCCAACTCCCTCGCAAATTTTTCATTGAAGGTAAGATGATGGGCTTGCCTCTCTGCTTCTAGATCGTCCTTAGCCTTAGTGAGAGAAGCATTGACTTGCTCCAACTCAGAGGAGGAATCATTTTGAGCAGCGGTCAATGAAGATATTTGACTTTTCAGTTTAGCATTTTCCTCCTGTAGCCTGGAAGATCCAGAAGAGACCCTGGAGACACGTTCATTTAAGGAAATCCAGTTCCTGGAAATCTGCAACAAAAAGAAGTGTAACACAAGTTAGCGATTAGAAAGATCCAAAGATAATAGGGTTAATTGGATAAAAGCTTACCAAGAGTCGTTGCTCCATGAGAGAGCGGTGATTTTTTACCAAGTCTAAGCTAAATGACAGTAGAGAAGAAGAAGTGAAAGATTCTGAATGAAGGATGAGCTCGACGAGTTCGTCGAAATTAGTTGGTGGAGGAACGGAAGATGAAGACTCCGGAAGAGCTTGCGACTTAGAAGGAGTCTCAAGAAGAGCAAGTTGCATCTGTGCCACTGCAGTTGGAGAGTCTGTAATGGTAATATGTGGAAAAGGAGCAAGTGTAGGTGTAGTTGGCTCCACTTTGTGTTTTGGAGCTTCAATAGTAGGGCTCTTTGAAGCTTTCTCTAGAGATATACGCTCTTCCTCCTCCTCCACATCAGTGGTTTTTGGTATTTTAGCTGGAGGAGCGTCTTCGAGAGACACTGTTAGTTTTCTTTTGAAGATCTCTTGGATCTAGCAAAAGCCTCCAAGAGTAATGTCACATCTGAAGAGGGTGGAGGAGGAGCAGCATCACTTGAAGATACAATGGCCTTTGAGGGAGCTGAAACAAATTCAAGAAGATGTCAAGTCAGTCAAAGTAATTCAGAGAGTTCCAGAGACAAAGAAGCTAATAATATACCTGAAGTGTCAGCACATATGGGGGACATCGAAGTAAAATGCTTAGCTTCGCGAGAGGTGTGCATAATGGTGGGTGGAGTGCCTAGAATCCTTTGACCAAGCAGCAACAAAGAGTGTTTCCTTAGATTTGAAAGAGTTAAGAGCGTAAACCTGCTCCTAAGTTATTCTGGAGCCGCGGTTAAAGAATCGATGGTTTTCTGGTCTGCATCACTAAGTGCCTTGGGAGATTCACCTAAAAAGATCAGAGATTAGTTAACAGAAAATAAAGAGAAAAGCAGAGACTATATTAAAATAGACTTATGAGGGGAGGCAAAGGCCCCGTGGATATCCGCAAAGCACTTGACGAAGAAAAATTGGTTTTCCCAATCCTTAAACTTATTGATTCCATCTAATATCAGCTTCTTATATACATTAACTCTAAAGATCCGCTTGTTAAATTGGCTTAACCTTGCTAGCTTTGTCAAGAAGTTTAAAACTTCAGGATTGAGTGAAGGAAGTCCGGATTTCAACGCCATCATTTCAAGAGATAAAAGATGGGTATAAACGTTGGGAGAAAGTTGTATCGGAGCAACAACAATGTGAGACAAGTAGGAGAGCAAGAACTCAGGAAATGGAAGAAAGCCACCATGCCATATGTGGATGGCCGTGTATGCAAAATACCCTTTTGGAGGGTTGTCTATGGTATCAGTGGGTTTAGGAGGGATGGCTTCAATCCCGGTGAATCAGTATGGCATTCCCTTCACTTTGAGACTCGATGGAAGATTGCTTAGCAGTGGCTTCAATCTTTGAAGAGCTCATGATTCTGCTAAGTGAAAACGTTTTAATTAAAAACTCTTAATCAATTGTGAATATTAAAAGCAATCAAGAATTCATAAGTAAATAGGTTTGCTTAGATGGCTTAAGCATGAAAACATACACAAGATTAAGAAGATAGTGCAAAATGTTTGAGTCAAAAATGTAATAGTTAAAGCTCTCGGCAAAGTCGAAAGGTTTATATTAAAAGCTTTCGACAAAGTTGAAAGGTTTATAATGAAGGCTTTCGACAAAGTCAAAAGGTTATAGATCAAGCTTTTGACAATGTCGAAAGGTTAGTAATTCAAGCTTTCGACAATGTCGAAAGGACAATGACATCAACTTTGACCATCATACTTCAACAATGTTGAAAAAGCAAGTAAAAATATAACTTCCTAAAGCTATCGATAAAGTCGAAAGGAAGAGGTGGAACATCAGCCCATTCATCACCTTTCGACAATGTCGAAAGCTCTATGGAAACCTGGATCTACTTCAAGTGTAACATAAAGTTAAGTGGCAAGACCTTTCGACATAGTCAAAACCAAAATCTTAAAATTTCTAAGTTAATTTTTTTATATGGTTGATGTTGTCGAAAGGTCTGGTCAAAGCTATCAAAATATGTCGTATCCAGTGAAGTCGAGAGGTTTTAGGCTTGGCTCATGCGTACTTTAAACGTTTCGACAAAAATGGGCAAAAGCAACTCTAAGGTTCAAAACTCTTCAACCTTGTTGAGAGCTCGTTGCCGAAAGGTTACACCATTAAATTATCTAACCTTTCGACAACAATGAAAAGTTGGCATCACAATACCTTCCGACCCCATCGAAAGGTACAAATAAGGCAAATCCATTATTGTCGCCTCAGTCTCCTTCAAAGGGGTAGAAAGGTCATTTTGAGTTACCAAATTATACACGAGTGGGTTCCTGGTTATCATATTGGATTTAACCAAACCCAAACCCGATAATAAATGAAGTTTTCAAATTCTTCTTGAAGAATAAGTAGAATAAACCCACTAAGAAAACCAATTTCATCTGGAATCAACCTAATTCGATTTCCAAGAGGAATACAAATTTTCAACGAGTCAAAATCTAGGATTGAAAACCAAATGCTAAATTTAGAGACTTTGGATTTAAAATTGAACCCGATAAGGGGAATTTCCTTTATCAAACATCACCAGCTAAAAAATCCAAAGCCACAGATGGATTTTGTTAGAAATCGATTTGGAGAAAAGTTTTCAGCAAACCAAATCAAAATTAGATTTCGATTTTGGGTTTGGAAAATTAAGAATTTAATCGAAAATTGATAAGGGTAAAGATTAGATTAAGATTTATGAAAGGAATTCAAGAAATTACCGTGTTGTTGCAAATCGAGATTCAGAAAATTTCGGGAACTCTTTTACTTGTATATGATGATTTTAATTTCAAGTGAAAGAGGAAGAAGGAGAAGAGACGTAATATGTAAGAAAGATCGCCCAAATTCCTAACCGTTGGACCAGATTTGAGTGGACATCCCAAATCAACGCGGGAAGGCCAAGAGGCGGGAAGTTTTATAGCTTCCAACAAAGATGACTTGGAAAGTCAAGAGCATCCCTTCGAATGGTGGAGGGGAAAATGTTACACTAAAAATCAACCTTTCGTCTAAGACGAAAGGTCTTTCAACAAAAGCAAAGGAAAAGGAGTACAACCCAAACCTTTAGAAGGAGTCGTAGGGATGCAGACATCAGAATTCATTAGCATCAAACCTTTCGAAGGAGTCGAAAGGTTCCATCTCTAGTATCCAAGGTGTTCTTACCTTTCGAAGGGGATGGAGAAGTTAAATCAAGTGTGAGCAACTACTCAGTGACCTTTTCAAAAGCATAACAAACCTTTCGAACCAATTGAAGCACATCCAGGTTACCTTTCGACAATGACGAAAGGTTTATGAAGAAAGCAGCACTCACAAGTCAACAAAGACCGAAAGACAACCTTTCGAAAACATTGAAGGAAAGCATAGCTCTCAAAGAGCAACCTTCCAACAAGGTCGAAGGGTTCACAACAACCAAGAGAAGAGCAACCTTCTGACAAGGTCGAAAGGTTCATAGCAGTATAAAGAAGGCAAACCCTTCGACAAAGTCGAAAGGTTTATGAAGGCATAAAAGAGAAGCAAACCTTTCGACTATGTAATACCCCAAAATTTTGTGAAAAATCATTTTTGTAAAATGATTTAATTTTTGAAATATTTAGATTTAAATATGGTGAAATTTCTGGAATAAATAGTGTACAAGTATAAGTGTGCACGTGCACACTGAAATGGCACAAGGAAGAACTCCAGAATTCTTGGATTTAAAACAAGAATTAAAAAGCAATACAAACATGATTTTGCAACATGGTTATTTGATTTCTGGAATTATATGGATCATCTTAGAAAATAAGAAAAGTAAGTTTTACTTTAAATCAGTAAACAGATTTTAATTAAAAACCCAGAAAAGAAAACTATACATATGTATATGTTATAGGGATTTGTAAACCTGTATACATATAGGTGCATATGTTTCTGAAATTAAAGAGGAATTAAAATAAGCCTAGATAAGATATGTATACAAATATACATTTTTAAATACTGAAAAGTACATATATATAAGCAAGTGAAACCATAACATTAAAAATGACATGAAATGTGATACAAGTCAATATTCTTGTGTAGACAAAAATAGCAAAGGGGATTTTCAGAAATAATTAAAATATAAAATAGGATAGTCACACTTTTAACATGACTAGGTGAGTGGCCATTTTCTGTAAAGTAAAAGAAAGAAGATGCAGCCTTTAAATTGGTTAATATGGCTGGGGTATTATGAATGAAAAATGCATGATGCTAGCCAGGACAGAAATGGAATTCTGTTTCAACAAAACCCTAGAGGAAAAATGCATATAAATAGGCAGTAGAATTGTCTTTACCCCGGGCTGCACAAAAATAAGAAAAGAGAAAAAAAAAATATTGGAAGGAAGGAGAAAACACTCAAACAAGAACTTTCTGGATTAATAAGAAGAAACATTTAGGTGAGTAATCTCACTGAGTTCATGGCATTAAGACCTGAGTTGAGGCAGCCACTTTTTATATTGCCATTTATGTATTTCTGGTTTTGATGTATATGATTTCATCAATTCTTTTTGGATGTCTTATTTTAAATCTGATATGATTTAATATGGATGATTTTGATGATCTTTGATTGGTTGAGACATTTGTCTTTGGATGAGTATCATACTGATTTATTTATACTCACAAATGTTAAAGTTCAGGATCTTACAAATTATATAGAGAATACTCTCAGCTGTTATAGATCTATGGCATGAAAACTTTATAAAAATGATTGGAGCTGCATTATACTTGGTATAAGTGCTGAGGCTTGAAAAGAAAAATGTTAAGGGTGCAATAGAAATTTTCTAAGTGCTGAGCCCTTAATCAAAAAAAAAAAAACCCACAAGCTAAAATTATGATTGAACCAGATCTTGAATCTGAATCAATCATAAAGGCTTGCAGATCAATATAACATGCCATGCCTCTTTTTACAGTTGAAAATGTTCTTATATTTTACTAAGATCAAGACATATTGACCCCATTTAGGAAATAACTATCTGCTTATTTCTAAGGAGAATTATGCTAGAAAAATTTATGGATGTTTCCATGTTTGCAGTGACATGTTCACTTAGCATATTTGATGATAGGATTTAAGACAATACACTAGTAAATAAACTAGGGAAGGGAAGGCCAAGAAGGCTGCTGGAATGCTTGTCATATTTGAAGTATGCAAGTTGGCACATGGTTTGTTTAAGCCCTGAGATCTTTGTGCAATGATGTGAATTAGTTCATTGCAATGTGTCCCAGTGATTCCTTAATAGCAGATGAGGCAGGGATTTAAATTGAATTATACAACCTGTAAATGAAGAAATAGGAATATGGATATTTCTTAGGTTGAATGGTATGGAACCAAGATGGTTCCAGTGAATGCAATTGTTGCAAATAGATAATTATGTTTGTATGATTATGTATGCAAGTGTAAGAATGATAAATGAGTATATCATACCTGAACCAACTTAATTATACTATGTTAAAATAATTGATTGCAGAAATTTCCTTAAATAACAAGTTAGTACTCTTATATTCTCTATTGCCTAATATCATGAATGTATTGATGTTACTCATACCAGATCATAGATCTGACCCTTGTTTGCTCATGGCATATGGGGTGTCTCATTTTAAAATGAGGCAGCCACTTATGCTCTTTCAGGTAACCCAGGCACTAAGTAAAAATGAAGTAATGGCTATTATGGAGGAGTGAATGAACATGCTAGCTAGTTTCAATAAGAGCTTAAATTGATTATATCTGCATGTATTCGGGAAAAATTTTATGTTTCTAAGATTTCTAGTCAAGTATTGAATATTTTATGGTTAGTGATCATGTTGCCCTTATGTTCTGTAAAGTGTCAGATTAAATTTGTTGGTCTGTTGAAATTGTTGTGTGTTAAGGTTTGATTTGTTTTGAAGTAGGGTCTGAAACATATACAAGAGAAATATGCTCAAGTATCAGCTATAAAAATCTGGTAAGAAATGTACAATTATGTGAGCTACTGTTTTTCATAATTTATATATATGTATTAGCTAATCTTGAGACATAACAGAGCACTGAGTTTTTAGAACAAAATCTGGATTTAGCAAGAAGTAAACTTAAAAGGACTTTATTTTCTTTTTACTGAAATGCTTTGTAAATAAGTTTGAATTCATTTTTGAATTGTATTGAGAAAAGTAAAATGTTTTTCTAAAAGTTTCAGACAGAATGCAATGAAAGGCATCTCCATTGCTTCGAACTAGTGTGGCAGATACAGGATTCATGAGTTAACCAGCTTCAAATAAATGAAGTATTGGTTGAACATGATAGATTGTATTCTGAAAATAAAAATGCATTTCCAAGCTTAGTACATTTAGCAATTGTTTCACCCAGTTTTCTGGAAAATGAGCAGAGATATTGACATGTACATGTATATCTGTGTACATGTTGATATTTGAGCAAAAATATAATTATAAGTCCTAGAACAGCTATAGGAATGGGATTCAAAAATAGTAAAGTAAGAAGAATTGTTTTGTATGTTAGGTTATAGGCAAACATTAAATATATATGTACAAAGATAGGTAGGTATCAGATTTCAAACCATACAGGAAAAAAAAAAGAAGAAAAACAAAAATTGTGTTTGAACCGACCAGCATAGTACTCGAACTCGTGACCTCTTGTGTATAAGTTAGGCGCGTTTCCATTACGCCTAGATGTTGCTTGTGTTCACTTAGGATCCACTTTCTTTTATACTGAATTTGATACTATCCAGACTTTAACACAATCATCTATATTAAAAAGCTTGTTTACCACTGATTATTACTTGATCATTTCTTAATTCTAATGACAGACTAAAGTACATGTTTCCAGTGGATTTTATGGCCAAAAATCAGAATACAATAATTAATCTGAATTGCTAAAAATCTAAATCAAACAGAATGTTCTTGTACAAAAAAAATAAAGTATATACTCTGAATTTAAACAAGAAGAACACATACATCTTCATATGTATGTGTATGTTATTAGATATACACTGATATATTTATATTGGTAAGTTATTTTGATCCTGGATATATTTTGTTTATTGGAAAAAGAAAATGACCTTGGAAAACATATTTGTAATGAATGATATATCTATATATCATCTCTTAGCAAAAAAAAAAAAATTCCTTATGAAATTAGGGTGGAAATAGGAGGGTCATTTCAGTTGGTATCAGAGCACTTGGTTGCATTGATTGTTAAGTATTATAGAAATGTATTATGTCTGTTTGTTTTGGATGAAATAATTTAGATAAGAAAATAGAAATTATAGAAGTACTCATAACATACTAATACCATTTACCCAGAATTTAGTTAGCAGACCATGGTAGGAAGAGGATCTCATCACAATGCAGGACCCAGTGCACCTCAAATGCTTGATATGCAAGAATTTGTGAGGGTTTTAAGAGATGGAATTGGGCATAGGCCTGAGAACCCACATGAAGAGCTTTCAAAACTACTGAAGACTTATTCCAATTTGGGAGGCAAGAGTTTTGAAGGAACTGAGAGTGTGATGGAAATTCAAGCATGGTTGAGAACACTTGATAGGATTTTCAATGACATGCAGTTGGATGACCAAAGAAAGAGGCAAGTAGCTTCTAGACAACTGAAAGGGGTAGCTTTAAGCTGGTGGGAGGTGATCATAGCTGGAAGAAATGAAAATGAAATCACTTGGAATCAGTTCAAGGAGATGTTGGAGGCAAGATTTGTACCAGCATCAGCCAAGACCATTTTGCTTGAAGAATTTATCAAACTTAGGCAGGGAACTTTGAATGTCACTGAATACACTCAAAAGTTTGAAGGGCTATCCAATTATGGAGCAATGCTAGTAGCAGATGAAGCATCCAAAAATGATAGGTATATAAAAGGACTGAACCCAGGACTTAGCAGAGCTATGCTACCATATGCAGATAGAACATTTGATCAAGTAATTGATCTGGCTTTGAAACTGGAACAACATGACAAAGAAAGAGAGAAATATAGGAATTTTAAGAGCAACAACAAGAAGGATAAGGGAAGATATCACCCTTATGATAAAAAGAAGGAGGAGGCAGACAACAGGAAGAGTAAAGACACAAAAGCCAATGATACTAAGAAGAAATTGGTTTGCCATCATTGTGGAAAAGAAGGACACATCAAACCAAGGTGCCCAGAGTTAAAAGGAGGAGCCTTCAAATGCTACCTATGTGGGAAAGAGGGGCATATGAAGAGGAACTGTCCTGAGAATAAACAGCAAGGGAAATTGGCAACTTTGGAAGGTAAAGGCAAATCTGCAGTGAAAATTGATGCTGAAAATCATGGCCAAGTGGAAGGTACATTACTCATTTGTGCCATACCCATACCAGTAGTATATGATACTGGAGCAACACACTCTTTGATTTCCTATGAATTAGTTAAAGTGTTAAAATTAAACTGCATATTGGTTGAAACCCCATTGCTTGTACAAAGTCCCCTAGGGAGTTCTAGTGTTTTGAACATGAACTGTGTGGATGTGGAGTTAAACATAGGAGGAAATATTTTTATTTCCAATTTATATGTTTTAAATTACCCAAATATAGGAGTTATATTGGGGGTAGATTGGTTAAGGCAATTTAAAGCCATAATTAATTTAGACTCATCCACCATATCATTGCAAAATTCTAGAGGCCAGAGGATCACAGTTCTATGTGAAATAGCTAAGGAAGGGAAATTGTATCATTTAGTTGACTTAGAAAAAGATCTGAGTGAACTAACCATTGAAGAAATTCCCATAGTTAATGAATACTTGGATGTGTTTGGGGAAGTTAAGGGTGTTCCACACCACAGACCAGTTGAGTTCCAAATTAATCTCATTCCAGGAGCAAGTCCAATAATCAAGAAACCTTATAGAATGGGGCCAAGTGAACTGAAAGAATTGAAAAATCAGTTGGAAGAATTAGAAGGCAAGGGATTTATAAGGCCAAGCAATTCCTGCTGGGGTTCTCCAGTAGTGTTTGTAAGAAAGCATGATGGTACCTTGAGAATGTGCATAGATTACAGGGAACTAAATAAAGTAACCATCAAGAATAAATACCCATTGCCTAGAATAGATGATCTCTTTGACCAACTCAGTGAAGCTAAAATATTTTCTAGGCTAGACTTAGCATCAGGATTCCATCAAATGAAGGTTGAAGACTCAAGTGTTAAGTATACTGCATTTAACACAAGATATGGCTTATATGAATTTTTGGTTATGCCATTTGGTTTGACAAATGCTCCTTCATATTTTGTTGATTTGATGAATAGAATATTTAGAGATTATTTAGACAAGTTTGTACTGATTTTTATTGATGACATTTTGATTTATTCTAAGACAGTGGAAGAGCATAAAAATCATTTGCATTTAGTTTTGTCAAGGCTAAGGGAAAATGATTTAAAGGCAAAATTTTCAAAATGTGCATTTTGGAAAGAAGAAGTGCATTTTCTTGGGCATGTTATCTCTGCCAAAGGAATATCAGTAAACCCTAACAAGGTAGTGGCAATCCAAGCATGGAAAAGGCCTAGCACCATCAGTGAGATTAGATCATTCATGGGGATGGCAGGATATTATAGGAGATTTATAAAAGATTTCTCAAAAATATCATCACCACTTACCAATTTAACTAGAAAGAACTAAGCCTTTGTATGGACAGAAAAATGTGAGCAAGCTTTTATCAAAATAAAGGAAGCTCTGATTAATGCACCAGTATTGAGAGTGCCAGAAGGAAATGAAAATTTGGTTGTGTACACTGATGCAAGTGGCTCTGGGTTAGGGGCTGTGTTGATGCAGCAAGACCAGGTGGTAGCCTATGCATCTAGGCAATTAAAGCCACATGAAACCAGATATGCAACCCATGATCTTGAACTAGCAGCAGTTGTGTATGCTTTGAAACTTTGGAGACATTATTTGTTAGGTGCCAAATTCATTTTGTACACTGATCATAAGGCACTGAAATATTTATTCTCACAAAAAGATTTGAACATGAGGCAACATAGATGGGTAGAGTTCCTAGCTGCCTATGATCTAGATATACTGTATACACCAGGCAAGGCAAATAAAGTTGCAGATGCCTTGAGTAGACAACATGCCAAGGTAGCCATGTTGATGATGGAAGAGTTTAGGGATTTGTCTATACTTACTGATATGGAAATTGAGGAAAACAGTGAGGAACAAATGATGCCCATTGAAGAAGGTGAAGGTAAAGGAAAATTAAGTATGATATCTCTGCAATCAGATTTACTTCTTAAGATTGGGAAAATGCAGGAACAAGACCTAAACATGGTGGAAAAGAAAATGCTCATATCAAAAGGGGAGGAAGTAATAAATTATCAAATTGATAAAAATGGTTATTTAAGGAATAAAAATAGGATATGTGTTCCAGAAAATATAGAATTGAAGGAGGAAATATTAAATGAGTACCATAGGAGTAAATACTCCATACACCCAGGTAGCACCAAGATGTATCAAAATTTGAAAAGAAATCTTTGGTGGAAGGGAATGAAGTCAGATGTGGCCAGATATGTTGCAAGGTGCATGACTTGCCAACAAGTCAAGGCAGAGACACAAAGGCCATCGGGACTATTGCAACCCCTTAGCATACCACAGTGGAAGTGGGAGGATATATCTATGGATTTCATAGATGGTCTGCCTAGATCTAAGAAGGGAAACACAAGTATATGGGTAATAGTGGATAGGCTAACTAAGGTAGCACATTTTATCCCAGTTAAAACAGAAATAAATGCTCCAAAATTGGCTCAAATATTCATGAAAGAGGTAGTAAGGTTGCATGGCATACCCAAAACCATTGTGAGTGATAGGGATACCATCTTCACCTCAAGGTTTTGGAAAAGTTTTCAAGAGGCTATGGGGAGTGAATTGTGCTTAAGCACTGCCTACCATCCACAATCAGATGGTCAAACTGAGGTGGTGAACAAAGTCTTAGAGGATTTGTTGAGAGCATGTACACTGGACTTTGGAGGCAACTGGGAAGACCACCTCCATCTAGCTGAATTCACATACAATAACAGTTACCAAAGCACCATAGGGATGGCACCATTTGAAGCCTTATATGGCAAGCCATGTCTATCACCTATATGCTGGGTAGAGACTGGAGAAAGGGCTGTTCTTGGACCTGAATATGTTAAAGAAACTACAGAGAAAATTGGGTTAATAAGAAAAAGAATAGCAGCAGCTCAAGATAGGCAAAAGAAATTTGCAGATAGGAAGAGAAAGCAAGTGGAATATGAAGTGGGAGACTTTGTTTTCATCAAGATTTCACCTATGAAGAAAGTCATGAGATTTGGCAAGCAAGGTAAGCTCACACCAAGGTATGTTGGACCCTATAAAATTCTGGAAAGAATTGGTTCATTGGCTTACAAATTGGAACTACCAGAGGAAATGAAAGCAATGCATAATGTTTTTCATGTGTCCCAACTTAGAAAATGGGTACATGATAAAGAAGACATTTTGGAAGAGCCTACCAAAATTCAAATAAATCCTGACTTGGTTTATGAAAAAGAACCAGTGGGGATTATAGCCAAGGAAGAAAAGAAATTAAGGAGCAAAACCTTGAAACTAGTTAAGATCCAGTGGAGTAGTGATCCTAATGACTGCACATGGGAGTTAGAGGATAAGATTAGAATGGATTATCCTAAACTTTTTGCAAATTAAAAGGTAATTTTTTTTTCTGGAAAATTTTGTTATGCATGGTTGATATGGTTGAATTTGTTTGCTTATGCATATGTTTGATAAGTTTTCAGAAAAGAAAAAGATGCTCACTATAAATGTTAGAAAAATTGTGAGGACACAATTCCTAAAAGGAGGGGTGAATGTAATACCCCAAAATTTTGTGAAAAATCATTTTTGTAAAATGATTTAATTTTTGAAATATTTAGATTTAAATATGGTGAAATTTCTGGAATAAATAGTGTACAAGTATAAGTGTGCACGTGCACACTGAAATGGCACAAGGAAGAACTCCAGAATTCTTGGATTTAAAACAAGAATTAAAAAGCAATACAAACATGATTTTGCAACATGGTTATTTGATTTCTGGAATTATATGGATCATCTTAGAAAATAAGAAAAGTAAGTTTTACTTTAAATCAGTAAACAGATTTTAATTAAAAACCCAGAAAAGAAAACTATACATATGTATATGTTATAGGGATTTGTAAACCTGTATACATATAGGCGCATATGTTTCTGAAATTAAAGAGGAATTAAAATAAGCCTAGATAAGATATGTATACAAATATACATTTTTAAATACTGAAAAGTACATATATATAAGCAAGTGAAACCATAACATTAAAAATGACATGAAATGTGATACAAGTCAATATTCTTGTGTAGACAAAAATAGCAAAGGGGATTTTCAGAAATAATTAAAATATAAAATAGGATAGTCACACTTTTAACATGACTAGGTGAGTGGCCATTTTCTGTAAAGTAAAAGAAAGAAGATGCAGCCTTTAAATTGGTTAATATGGCCGGGGTATTATGAATGAAAAATGCATGATGCTAGCCAGGACAGAAATGGAATTCTGTTTCAACAAAACCCTAGAGGAAAAATGCATATAAATAGGCAGTAGAATTGTCTTTACCCCGGGCTGCACAAAAATAAGAAAAGAGAAAAAAAAAATATTGGAAGGAAGGAGAAAACACTCAAACAAGAACTTTCTGGATTAATAAGAAGAAACATTTAGGTGAGTAATCTCACTGAGTTCATGGCATTAAGACCTGAGTTGAGGCAGCCACTTTTTATATTGCCATTTATGTATTTCTGGTTTTGATGTATATGATTTCATCAATGCTTTTTGGATGTCTTATTTTAAATCTGATATGATTTAATATGGATGATTTTGATGATCTTTGATTGGTTGAGACATTTGTCTTTGGATGAGTATCATACTGATTTATTTATACTCACAAATGTTAAAGTTCAGGATCTTAAAAATTATATAGAGAATACTCTCAGCTGTTATAGATCTATGGCATGAAAACTTTATAAAAATGATTGGAGCTGCATTATACTTGGTATAAGTGCTGAGGCTTGAAAAGAAAAATGTTAAGGGTGCAATAGAAATTTTCTAAGTGCTGAGCCCTTAATCAAAAAAAAAAACCCACAAGCTAAAATTATGATTGAACCAGATCTTGAATCTGAATCAATCATAAAGGCTTGCAGATCAATATAACATGCCATGCCTCTTTTTACAGTTGAAAATGTTCTTATATTTTACTAAGATCAAGACATATTGACCCCATTTAGGAAATAACTATCTGCTTATTTCTAAGGAGAATTATGCTAGAAAAATTTATGGATGTTTCCATGTTTGCAGTGACATGTTCACTTAGCATATTTGATGATAGGATTTAAGACAATACACTAGTAAATAAACTAGGGAAGGGAAGGCCAAGAAGGCTGCTGGAATGCTTGTCATATTTGAAGTATGCAAGTTGGCACATGGTTTGTTTAAGCCCTGAGATCTTTGTGCAATGATGTGAATTAGTTCATTGCAATGTGTCCCAGTGATTCCTTAATAGCAGATGAGGCAGGGATTTAAATTGAATTATACAACCTGTAAATGAAGAAATAGGAATATGGATATTTCTTAGGTTGAATGGTATGGAACCAAGATGGTTCCAGTGAATGCAATTGTTGCAAATAGATAATTATGTTTGTATGATTATGTATGCAAGTGTAAGAATGATAAATGAGTATATCATACCTGAACCAACTTAATTATACTATGTTAAAATAATTGATTGCAGAAATTTCCTTAAATAACAAGTTAGTACTCTTATATTCTCTATTGCCTAATATCATGAATGTATTGATGTTACTCATACCAGATCATAGATCTGACCCTTGTTTGCTCATGGCATATGGGGTGTCTCATTTTAAAATGAGGCAGCCACTTATGCTCTTTCAGGTAACCCAGGCACTAAGTAAAAATGAAGTAATGGCTATTATGGAGGAGTGAATGAACATGCTAGCTAGTTTCAATAAGAGCTTAAATTGATTATATCTGCATGTATTCGGGAAAAATTTTATGTTTCTAAGATTTCTAGTCAAGTATTGAATATTTTATGGTTAGTGATCATGTTGCCCTTATGTTCTGTAAAGTGTCAGATTAAATTTGTTGGTCTGTTGAAATTGTTGTGTGTTAAGGTTTGATTTGTTTTGAAGTAGGGTCTGAAACATATACAAGAGAAATATGCTCAAGTATCAGCTATAAAAATCTGGTAAGAAATGTACAATTATGTGAGCTACTGTTTTGCATAATTTATATATATGTATTAGCTAATCTTGAGACATAACAGAGCACTGAGTTTTTAGAACAAAATCTGGATTTAGCAAGAAGTAAACTTAAAAGGACTTTATTTTCTTTTTACTGAAATGCTTTGTAAATAAGTTTGAATTCATTTTTGAATTGTATTGAGAAAAGTAAAATGTTTTTCTAAAAGTTTCAGACAGAATGCAATGAAAGGCATCTCCATTGCTTCGAACTAGTGTGGCAGATACAGGATTCATGAGTTAACCAGCTTCAAATAAATGAAGTATTGGTTGAACATGATAGATTGTATTCTGAAAATAAAAATGCATTTCCAAGCTTAGTACATTTAGCAATTGTTTCACCCAGTTTTCTGGAAAATGAGCAGAGATATTGACATGTACATGTATATCTGTGTACATGTTGATATTTGAGCAAAAATATAATTATAAGTCCTAGAACAGCTATAGGAATGGGATTCAAAAATAGTAAAGTAAGAAGAATTGTTTTGTATGTTAGGTTATAGGCAAACATTAAATATATATGTACAAAGATAGGTAGGTATCAGATTTCAAACCATACAGGAAAAAAAAAGAAGAAAAACAAAAATTGTGTTTGAACCGACCAGCATAGTACTCGAACTCGTGACCTCTTGTGTATAAGTTAGGCGCGTTTCCATTACGCCTAGATGTTGCTTGTGTTCACTTAGGATCCACTTTCTTTTATACTGAATTTGATACTATCCAGACTTTAACACAATCATCTATATTAAAAAGCTTGTTTACCACTGATTATTACTTGATCATTTCTTAATTCTAATGACAGACTAAAGTACATGTTTCCAGTGGATTTTATGGCCAAAAATCAGAATACAATAATTAATCTGAATTGCTAAAAATCTAAATCAAACAGAATGTTCTTGTACAAAAAAAATAAAGTATATACTCTGAATTTAAACAAGAAGAACACATACATCTTCATATGTATGTGTATGTTATTAGATATACACTGATATATTTATATTGGTAAGTTATTTTGATCCTGGATATATTTTGTTTATTGGAAAAAGAAAATGACCTTGGAAAACATATTTGTAATGAATGATATATCTATATATCATCTCTTAGCAAAAAAAAAAATCCTTATGAAATTAGGGTGGAAATAGGAGGGTCATTTCAGACTAAGTCGAAAGGTCCAGAATAGCAGATGAAAGGCAAACTTTTCGTCAAAGTCGAAAGGTTAAAAGCTGCATATAAAAGGGAGACCTTCCGACCCAGTCGAGAGCATGGAGTCGAAAGGAGGGCCGCCTACATCTATAAATATGACCCAAGAGATCCTGTTTTGGTGATCCGAATTCTCTCATTCTAACCTTCTACTTTCTCAATAAAGACATTGTAACCTTTATTGGGTGCAAATTTGGGGATTTAAAAAAATGGACTTTTTCATGGATAAAAAAGGAAGTCTTGTACTCTAATAATCACTTTACTGTTTGCTTATACTTTTGTTGGATTAACTTCTAATTTCAGGTTCAATAACACCGAAAGGTTCTTGTCAACAAGGTCGGCAAAACTTCTGCTATAAGTAACTACTGCAACCTTTCGAAGCCCTTAACCCCATTGATTAAACCTTTTGACAAGGTTGATAACACATTTGGTCTAAACATCATTGAAAACCTTCTGAAGTGATTATCTTTGAGACCTAGACCTTTCGACTAAGTCAAAAGTGCTTATGTTGTAAAAATATCAGCAACCTTTCGGAGTTACAACCTAAGTGATCTAACCTTTCGACTAGGTCAAAGTTAGCTCTTCAAGTATAGATTCCTGGACTTACAAGGCTTAATCTAAAAGTGACCGTTCCTAAACCTTTCGACAAGGATCAAAGACACATCATATAGGTGATCAAACCTTTCGACAAGGTCGAAAACTTCTAAATATCCACCAAGGAGTTTGATATTCAACTTAAACCCAAAGAGGGCTATCATCCTAACCTTTCAATAGGATAAAAACTAATCTTAAAAGGACAAACTCAAGGACCTTCAACTTAACCAAGAGGAAAGCTTTTGAAGGAGACCTCATTCAAGTTCAACTTATTGGAAATGTATTCAAATTCAAATATTAAAGCTTTCGACAACGTCGAAAGGTCTGACCCAAGATCCAATAACAAGTGAAGCTAAATATAAAGGCAATTCTTAAGGGTATCACACCCTTCACTCAAGCCAGTCTATCCATACTATTTGGAATAACTTTGGGGTGTTGACAAGAAATCTTGTTAACATGACTATTTAAGTCAACACCGCTAACCACCATGATTTACATATCTCTTACGCATTGTCCCAAACATTACCATCAGCTCATATACCAATTTGATAGGATTTTTGTTGTTGTGCATTATCTAACAAGGGATAAACCAGAGGCTTATCATAGGATCGTATATGACCCAAGTCATAAAAGGATAATATTAGATAAAAATAATGATATTTGAACTCAGACAATAGCGATGATAGTCCCAAAACACAAAGAAAAAAGAACCAACAAACAATTATTGATTCTCAAAGACAATTATTTACAATTAATCTATCAAACAAAACAAAAATAGAATCAATAACTAATTGAGAACGGAGTCTTAATCTCTATGGCAATGACTTCTTAGTGTTTGGAGAAGAGAACAAAGGCGGAAGAAGAGAGATATTTGTTTAGTTATTTATCATTATTGCCATTTTCTTCTTCATCACAATTGTTATTATTGATTTTAACATTTTCATTGAATGAAACATGTAACGTCTCTTCAATAATGTTAGTTCTAGTATTGAAAACTCTATAAGATTTACTTCTGTTTGAATACCCAATAAAAATTCCTTTATCTGCTTTAGCATCAAATTTATCTAAACTTTATTTAGTATTCAATATAAAGCATTTAATAACAAAAACTTTAAAATATGATACTTTAGGCTTTTTATTATAAAATAATTTGTATGGTATTTTCTTAGTCAAAGGTCTTATTGAAATTCTATTTAATATATAGCATGTTATAGCAACCGCTTCAGCCCAAATGTTTTTTGGTAAATCAGTATCGTTTAGCATTGTTCTAACGCACCCTTGAATCATTCTATTTGACGTTCTACTACTCCATTTTGTTAAGTGTTCTTAGAAATGAAAATTTATGTGTAATACCTTTCTTATTAAAATTTATTTTTAAATTTTCATTTTCCGTGTCGAGCTATTTTTCCGCAGGACCTCCCCTACAGTATCGTCACCGCAATAGAGAATTCTCTACCATGATCACTTCGAATTGTTTTAGTTTGATTAGACATTTGATTTTGAATTCTTTTAACAAAGATTTTAAACATTCTAAAAGCATCACTTTTAAGTTTTAGGAAATCATCCACATAAATCTAGAAAAATCATCTACGATTATAATGACATATCTATTATGATTTATCGATTGTATTAACGAAGGACTAAAAAGATCTAAATGATGAAGTTCAAGGAATTGAGAGACAGAAATCATATCTTCTGACTTAAAAGAACCTTATCTAGTTTTTCTAATTGACACGCATCACATAGATTGTTAACATCAAAACTCATTTTAGGAAGACCTCTAACTAGATCATATTTGGAAATTTTAGATAGGGGTTTGAAATTCAAATTATCTTTTTTGCCAAGTCAAGGGTCACTTGATTCAGCCAAAAGACATAAATTGTCATTTGACACTTTCATACTTAATATACAGATGTTTCATTTTCTAATACCTTTAAAAATAATGTTTGACTCATTATCTTCAATATGGCACTTATCATTTTCAAATTTAATTTTAAAGCCCTTATCACATGATTGACTAATACTTAGCAAGTTGTCTTTTAAATTTCTGACTAGCAAAACATTAGAAATAGTAGGAGTTTTAGAGTTACCAACATTGCCGATGCCAATCACATATCCTTTAGAGTTATCTCCAAATTTGACCGATCTACCATTTGTATAAACGATATCTATTAGAATTTCTGGATTTCCAATCATGTGCCTTGAGCATCCACTGTCCAATATCTACTTATTATTTTTGATTTGTAACATTTTATCATTAGGTGACTGTTTATCAAAAGCCATGTAATATATTTGTTCCTGCAAATTATACCTTTTTAAAAGGATCATGTGGATGCAAATTTATGAAATAATGCCATGCTGATTTTACAAAGTTATTTTTCCATAAAAGTGTTAAAAAAAGAACTAATAACTTTTGCCATTAAAAATTTTCAAATATCAAAATTATGAATACATTGAAAACCAATGCTCTGGTACCATATGTTAGTTTGCGGAAGTAAGGATCTTAAGGCTAATTTAACACTAGAGGGGGGATGAATAGTGTTTACTAACTTTTATGAATCGTTTTGAATTCTTTTAAGATTATATTTTAAACAATGCAAATTGACAATCACAGATGCAAACACATATCGATATAAATGCAGTAAAAGACAAAAGTAAAGAGTTGGAGAGATCACACTAGGAATTTTATACTTGTTCGGAGTTACCCTACATTTAGTCCCGTACAATTTCTTGTATAGATTTCTTTTCAAATATCAAATCTTATACAACCTCGATTAGAAGGCTATGAGACACTGCCTCAAGATTTTTCGAGCTTTAGGTACACTCACTAGATTTGGGCCGAACACCAACGCACCCATTTGGATTCAAACGCGACACCAAGCACACCCATTTGGATTTCAGGGACACTAAGCACATCCAAGAGTATTTGAGTATGATTCGATAGAGTTTACAAAATAAATTTCTTGATCTTGAACATAAATAATCCTATAGCCTCTTAAATAGCACTTTGATTGTGATTTGAGTGAGAGAGATGAGAGAGCGTTTAATAGAGAATCAAATCAATAGAGTTTGGATATAATTCCAATTGAGTTTAAGAAGATCTTGAATATAATTTCTTTTAGAAGTCAAGAGAGTGAAAGAGGAGAGAAAATATATAAAAAAAGGTTGTTTAAAATTTGTTGAGAGAACCCCTATTTATAGAGAAACAACAGTCATGTCCATTCGCAAAGAGATACGATGAAAAGACACTTCCATTCAAAATTTGAATTTTGAAATCTCGGACTATATGTCAACATATATGCTCTATGTATGTCGACATATCCTTTGTTAATATGAAAAACACTAAATAATTTTTTTTGTAAATATTAAATTTTATAAGATATTTTGATACTTTGTAAAATCATTTAAGCATAGTATATTCACATTTTAATCATAATAAAACTTAAGAAACTTTATTAAATTATATTGAAATATTTTAATATATAAGGATTTAAACATGAATTTATTTTGAAAAATAACATATAAAGTATAAGTGAATATATATTTCAAATCAAAGTAATAATGAATGTCAAAATATACTTTTGAATACCATAAACATTTAAAAAACATAAAACCAAAATCTATATCTGAATACAATAAATTAAAAGTATATATTAAAATACTAAATACTTAAAAATTGAATATAATAATTTTGTAAATGAATAATTAAAAGGTTAGTAATCATTTGAAAGCTATTTTGAAAAGATGTTTGAAAAATCATTTTGAAAACAGGGATTCTTAAATATCATTTTGTAAACCAGGATATTTGAAAATCATTAAAATCAGAGAATAGATTTTAAAAAACTTTTTGAAAAAAATGTATAAAGATCAAAGAAGTGATACCAAGGCTTTAACAAAATAATCTATGACTCTATAACTTATCTTGATATCTTGAATCTTCAAACTCACGAGTCTTTAATCTCTAACTCTTGAATCTCTATATCAACCTCTTTATCAGTCTCTTGAGTTTTCTCTTGATACTTTATAGTCTTCTTAATCAATATCTATCTAATATCCTCCATGATATACTATATATAACTTGATAAAACATTAGTACCTATATTTTATATGATCTAATATGGCTGTTATCAGCAAAACTAACACCTAAGGTACTGGAAATTGTTTTTAACTGGAAATGATTTTAAAAATTTGTTTATTAAAATAATTAGTTCAAAGAAAAATAGAAAATGTAACTGGAAATTGTTTTTCGAATTTCCAACTTTTTGATGTTTAAAAGTTGCCGGGAACGTTTTGTACATTATAGTTAACATATGCACCTAAATTTATTAAATAACTTAAGCATGGTTCATAAAAATAAGTGGTAGATATTTATTTACTTAAATAAAAAGGAAGGAGATGTGATATTTTATTTAAAATTTAAATAAAAATGAAATAAGAAAAAGAAAATGTCACATCTTATCTTATGACACATAAGTACAAGGGCTATTAAATGCATGTTGGCTAAACAAAAGAAAGGAGGGGACAAATGTGATGATGTGGAAGAAAATGGATGGAGGTAGGTACTTTAAAGGTAGTTTAGTAATTTGTTTATTTCATTTTATATACAAATAATTTTCTAATTCTTTTTCATTTCAGTTTCATTTTTCAAACCTTTATTCAAATTTTCCCTAAACTTTCATGGCTTCCAAAGTTGGCTTCAAAATTTAAAAATCCAATCTTTTCATTTCTTCCTTAAGTAAAATCAATAAAACAACCATCTTTCTTCTCTACACCACTTCGCTAACCAAAACAAGACCCGGACTCCCCAAAACAAGTATGGCCGAGCCGAAAACCTACCAAGGTCGAACCACTTAGGCCTTATAAGGCTCCAAATCCCATCTTATACAAGTTTAAGCTAAGATCTAGTGTCGATTGAAAGTTCGATGGAAGTTTGTGTCGTTTAAGTGGGCAAAATCTCATTTTTCTATATAAAGTTATTAGCCTTGTTTTGCTCATAATAGTGTTTGCTATTTGCTTGCTTCTGTGTTGTGTAAAATAACGATGTTTGTGTGATTTCCTATTTAAAAAAGTTGACATCTTGGTAATTAGTTAGCGACTTGAAGTTAGTTGGAAAAAGTTTAAGTATATAATGTTAGAAAATTCTCTACATGACATATAGTTGTTACATGCCTTTATATTTTTGTTCACCCTTATGTTATGTATGTTTGGTTGAATAAGTGACATGTGAAATTGCTATTGAAAGCGTCTATATAGCGACTATCGCTATATCGGCACTTTGAAACTGTTATTCCTTTTGAAATCTTTTGTTTAATCTTATGCATGGGTTTTACAAAGATAATTAATTATTAACATATAGATATGAATAAAGTTAATTAATTATTTTAATAATGATATTTTAAAATTTAATTAATCGTTTTAAATAATGATGATTAAGATTAATTAATTAGATAATGATGTGATTAAGATTAATTAATCATTTTGTTAATGATGTTTTAGGATTAATTAATCACTTTAATAACAATGTTTTAAAAATTCATTAATTACTTGAATAATAATGATATAAAATCAATTGATTGTTTTAATAATGGTGTTTTAAAATTAATTAATCTTTTTAATTAATGATATTTGAGTTTAATTGATCTTTTTAATTTATGATATTTGATTTAATTAATCATTTTAATTAATGAAATTAGAGTTTAATTAATAATTTTAATAAAAGGTATTTGAAGTTGTTAATCAGGATTAAAGTTGGTTAATTTTAAATGAAGATGTTTGAAGTAATTAACCATCTATTCATGTTAATTAATTATTTTAATTATTTCAAATGTGAAACCCCATCATAAGTTTGGTTTTAAATGTAAAAGTATTGATTCGGTTATGGAAAAGAAGTTTCCGTAAACGATATTGCTTATATGGAAAGTTTTAGTCATGCTCTTGACACTAAACATCGAGGTATTGAAACTTGCCACTGTCTCGAAAATTAAAAAAGTCGTCAAGGCAACGCCTAGAGGTAACACTACCTTTACTTGCCCGACTTTATTTCTGACACAGAGATAGTATAGATTTGAAATCCACGAGTAGTGGTAGGAATATGAGATTCACTATCCATATACGATCATTTTTAATTATTCTCAATAATTAATTTATCAACTATCAGTTCAGCTTTATTCATTTTGTATCGTCAATCTAAGACGATGTGTTGCTCATTTGAGCTTTATTATCCATATTCGAAAATGACTAAACCCAGAAAGCGAGTGGGGGCCAAGTTATGTAGGGTTGCTCCCCTTAGATTATATTCATATCTACTCTAGGTTGCTTTTGGTTACACTTGCACTAAGATGTGAAATACATGGATTCTCGGTAAGGTTGGCGGGGTCCGGCTTGGAGTTCTCGAGAGGTGTCATTGGAGAGAATGACCCTCTTAAGTATATTGACTAGAGGTATACTTTCGGTAGGGGGGTCACACCCTCCTAGTCATTTGTTGGAAAATTTCCCTTTCCTTTCCTTTGATTACAAAATTTTAAAACTTACCTCTTTCTTAATTGCATCGAGAAGTGTTGCGAACACTTCGCGATGTTTAATTATTTGTATCCATTATTGTGATTGGATGCTGCTATTGTGAGGGGAAACCCATTCTGCAGTTGCCGGCGTGGTCTCACATACTTTATTTATTTTCACCCTTTTTGTTCAGAGATTTGCTCGTACCAGACTTACAGTTTGAGCCGAGTTATTTGTTTTTCTAAAATCTCGAGTACTCAATTATATTTGAGTAGTCCGAGAGTAGCAGGTTTTCTTTAGGCTCTTTGAAGACAATGGACGAGCAGAATGCTCCTTTATCTACCTAGTGATCTATTTCTACCATATGTTATGATAATTATGTATGTATTTTGTATCAGTATGTGTAAAGGTAGAATGTATAACTACCTGGTCTGAATGTTGTAGTACATTTATGTAACTCTGATAACTTCAAGTTTAGGAGTAACCTGATGTACTATATTATTTTGTATTATATATCACCGTTCCATTGTAAGTTGTTTCTATTCTTTCCTGTGATGTTGTTTTATAATACCCCATGACAACTTGCCTTTCGGATGCTTGGGCAATGACACACGAACACTGAGAATGTGTTAAGTGTCGTTCTTCAGGGTCAGAAAGGTGGGTCATCACAGTTGGCGTCAGAGCTTTGGTTGAGCGAACACTTTAGCCTGATCGGGGTACAACTCATTAGAGATAGGGTAAGTGATGCTCTAGAATGAGTAAATTTTAAGAGAGCATATTTTTTATTTTCTTTATAATAACAATAATAACGATCCTCTAATGTCTCGTTCTAGATCCGTTGGTGTTGCCTTTAAAACTATTTTGATCCTATTCTTGTGTTCTAAAGATAACTGTTATCTATCCAGGTGCAGAAGATGAATACAAGAAGAGGAGGAAGGGGTGGATCTGGAACTAGCATAGCTACAGATGGCAGAGCAGCTAGAATTGTACCAGTTGTAGGTCCCGTAGAGGAAGTGGTAGCGCAGGTTCAACCTTCTATGAACTTTGCGATTTTGTGCAAGAATTACACCACATTGTGTGGGAGACCATTCTGTGGTACTAAGGATACTCTTGGAGTGCAGACTTGGCTTAGGTCCTGTGAAAGGATATTTGGAGAATTTAGGTTGGAAGATGTAGAGAAGCGTCCGTTGGCATCGCGACAACTTCAAAAGTCAGCAATGGATTGGTGGGATACTATTATGGCTATTACTCTAGAGGATGAATTCTCTTGGGCATAGTTTAGGGAATTCTTTGAAGTGCAGTTTATCCCTAAAGCCAGAAGGACGCAGTTGTTTAGAAGTTTTTTGGATTTAAAGCAAGTTGATATGACGGTGGCACAATATGAGCACAAGTTTAATGCATTATCTCGTTTTGGAATTGGATTAATAGATAACCCACTTAAAAAATGAAATGTTTGTGAAAGGAATGCGACTAGAGTTCCATCGGGAAATGACTAATCATGTCAATGGTAAATTCACCAACCTTATCAATATGGCTCTTAGGTTTGAGGCTCTCGATATTAAGGAGTCCAGAAAAGAGTAGAGCTAGCAATCTATGCCAAGCCTTTATCGATGATACCAGTCAGGGACAAGCCAAATTTCATGTGCAAAGGAAAAAAGCAGTGGTCAGGAAAGAAAGCTAGAGGTGGAGCCCTAGCACAGAAAAAGTCGTGGGACTTATCCAAAATTCTTTGTTTTAATTGTAACAAGATGGGTCACTTCGCTAATTATTGCACTAACCCTCATAGCGATCCAATATGCTACAATTGAAACAAGCAAGGACACATGAAGAATGAGTGCCCATTTCCAAAGAAGGGGCCCGAAGGACATGCTTTTGCTATTGAGGAGATACCACATGCTTCTTTAGGACAGATGGGGAAGAAGGTGTTGCAAGGTACACTATTTATCCATGATCTTCCTATTAGGATATTATTCGATACGGGTGCTTCCCATAGTTTTCTTTCGGTTGATTTTGTTGATAGGGCTTAACCTTAAACCCATCCTTTTGAATAATTCCCTTTGTGTGTTGAACCTAATTGGAGGACCAACAAATTTTGACACTATGTGTTTACATGTGCCTATTTCTTGTCGAAATTATTCCTTTCCCTTTGATCTGTTTGTTCTTGGATTCATGGTTTTTGGAGTATTGTTGGGGTGGATTGGTTATCTATGTTTATAGCGATTTTGGATTATGATTGAATGATCATTAGAGTTAGGGATACGAGAAATGTTGACGTGAATATATTTTGCAAGGAGCCAAACAAGTTGATGTGTAGTTTCTTGTATTTGCTTGAAGTAGCTAAGAAGGAGCTTAGGGATATACCTATTGTTCGGGATTTCACGAATGTTTTCGATGAAGTGCAAGGTTTACCTCCTCGTCATGAAGTGGAGTTTCAGATTGATTTGATTCTAGGAACCAAACCTATTGTTTAACCTCCGTGAAGATTGGCTCCAAAAGAAAGGAGAGAGTTAGAAAGCCAGACATTCAACTTGTTGCAAAAAGGATTGATTAGGCTAGTACTTCTAGTTGGGGATCGCCGGTCATCTTTGTTACCAAGGAGAATGGTTCTTTAAGATTATGTGTAGACTAACGGGAGTTAGATAAAAGAATTATTAAGAATAAATATCCTTTACCTAGGATTGACGACATGTTTGATTAACTCCACGGTGCTCGGATATTTTCCTAATTGGATCTTGCCATCGGTTTCCACCAATTAATGGTAGCAGAGGAGATGTGCCCTTAACCACTTTTAGGACTCCAGATAGTTTCTACGAGTGGTTAGTCATGCCGATTGGGCTGACTATTGCTCCCATTTTCTTTGTAGACTTAATGAATCGTGTATTCCGTGATGTTCTTAATAAGTTTGTTCTCGTCTTTATTGATGTTATTCTTGTCTATTCGTAGGCGGAAGAGAATTATGAGTAGCATTTCCAAGTCATATTCAATACCCTGAGGGGTCATGTGTTGAAGGCTAAGTTTGCTAAATTCCATTTTCGGAAATCTGAAGTTAGGTTTTTGGGGCATGTTATTTCGGGAGAAGGCATATCAGTTAACCCAGCTAAAGTGGTTGCAGTTGAAGACTAGAAGAAGCCTGAAAATGCGACATAAGTTAGAAGTTTCTTCGGATTGGATGGTTTTCACCTTAGGTTCATCAAGGATTTCTCGAGGATTGCTTCTCATCCGATGAAGTTAACGAAGAAAGATGTTAAGTTCATGTGGACACCTAAGTGTGACCAAGCATTCAACGAATTGAAGGAGAAGTTAACTAGCACTCATGTTTTGACTATTCCAAATGGGAGTGGAGGTTTACTGATATATACGGATGCTTGTAATTCTAGTTTGGGTGCAATTCTGATGCAGCATGGGAAGGTTATTGCCAATGCGAGTCGACAACTGAAGACACATGAGAAAAATTATGCTACGTACGATTTGGAGCTTTTAGCTATTGTCTTCGTACTGAAGATACGGAGGCACTATCTTCTGGGTGAGAAGTTTGAGTTATTCATGGACCATAAATCCTCAAAGTATCTTTTTACCTAGAAAGATTTGAATTTGAGGCAGTAGAGATAGCTGGAGTTTCTTGCTTCTTATGATTTGGAGATTTTGTACACCCTTGGGAAAGCTAATGCGATTACAGATGCGTTGAGTAGGAATTTTGCGATTGTTGCTAACTTGGAAGTCAAGTTAGTGTTGATAGAGGGGATTGTAGCTAGTCAGGAAGAAGATCCTATTTTGGCTCGACACAAGAAGGATGTGCAAGAAGGTACTGTTTCTAGTTTTGAGATTGATCCTCGAAGCGTATTGAGAATGAACGGGCGTATCTATGTTCTGAATGTTAATGATCTTAGAAGAGAAGTGTTAGCTGAATGTCACCATTAAAAGTTATCTTTTCACCCAGAAGTGACCAAGATGTTCAAGGATATGAAGAGAGTCTTCTAGTGGAAGGGGATGAAGCGAGATGTTTTGATTTTTGTGAGTCAGCGTGCAAACTACCAACAGGCTAAGAATAACCACCAGAAATCAGCTGGATTGCTTCAGCCACTTGATTTCCCAAATTGCAAGTGGGAACAGAACTATATGGATTTTATTGATGGACTTCCTAGGTCAAGAAGAGTAAATGAAGGGATTTGGGTTATAGTCAATCAGCTGACCTAGAGTGCTAATTTCATTCCAATTAAGCCGATTAGGACTGTTGAAAGTCTGGCGAGTTTATATGTGAAGAAGATTGTGAGGCTTCATGGTATTCCTTGTAGTATTATAAGTGATCAAGACCCGATATTCACTAGCAGGTTCTGGAAGGACTGCAAACTGCTTTAGGGACTGAGCTAAATCTAAGTATTGCTTACCATCCCTAAAAGATGGGCAGACATGGAGAGTGCACCGGATCTTGGAGGATTTATTACGAGCATGCATTCTCAACTATGGATGTTCTTAGAAAGATAATTTACCATTGGTCGAGTTTACTTACAACAAAAGCTATCAAGCAAATACCGGCATAGCCACTTTCGAAGCTCTTTATGGTCGTCCATGTTGTTCTCCTTCATGTTGGGTTGAGTTTGGTGATAGGATTGTTCTTGGATCGACATGATCTTAGAAGCAAGTAAGAAGACAGCTGATATCAAAAGGAAGGTAAAAGAAGCGTAGGATCGGTAGAAGTGTTATGCAGATCGAAGGCGCTGGGACCTTGAGTTCTCAGTGGGAGATTCAATGTTTGGTAAGGTTTCTCCATTGAAGAGTGTTGTATGGTTTGGGAAGTCAGCAAAGCTTGCCCGTCAATTTTTTAGCCCGTTTCCCATTCTAAACCGGATTGATAGGCTTGCTTATAGAGTGAAGTTACCTGATAGACTACCAGATGTGCATAATGTATTTCACGTATCTCGTTTACGTAAGTATGTACATGGCCCTTCAACAATAGTAGTATCGACATAATAAGTTGATTTGGACGTTCAACCTAACCTAACCATGCTTAGGAGGCCTATTCGTACCGTCGCTCAGGATATAAAGCGATTGAGGGTGAAGGAAGTGAATCTTGTTAAGGTCCAGTGGAGTGAAGATGATAGTGATTGTACTTGGGAATCAAAGATTATATTAGAGATTTGTATCCCGAGTTGTTGTCTTACTTGTTTGTCTTTTTGTGTACTCACTGACTATGGTGGAGTCACTTTCTTTATACTTGTTTGATTGAATGATATCCTTTGGGTTTCTATTGGTATCTGTTGTTGTGTATGATAAATTTTGGGGACGAAATTTCCTTTAAAGGGGAGGAATAACGACATATAATTTAATCACTTTTAAATCTTAATATTTAATATATTTTAAATAATTAATTAACAAATATTACAACACAAATAAACTCTTTTAAATAATAACCAGTGATAGGAAAATGATTTTTAAAATTTGTTTACAAAAATAACCAGTTCAAAGAAAAACAGAAAATGTGATCGAAAATTGTTTTTTGAATTTTCGAATTTTCGATGTTAAAAAGTTATCGGGAACATTGTATACATTATAGTTAACATATACATCTACATTTATTAAATAAGTTAAGTATGGTTAGTAAAAATAAGCAGTAGATATTTATTTACTTAAGTGAAAAAGAAGGAGATGTGACATTATTTAAAATTTAAATAAAAATGAAATAAGAAAAAGCAATTGTCACATCTTATGACACATAAGTACAAGAGCAATTAAATGAATTTTGACTAAACAAAAGAAAAAAGGGAAAAAATGTGATGATGTGGAGGAAGATGGATAGAGGGCAGGTACTTTAAGGGTAGTTTAGTAATTTGTTTATTTCATTTTATAGAAAAACAATTTCCTACTTCTTTTTCATTTCAATTCCATTTTTCAAACCTTCATTCAAGTTTTCTCTAAACTTTTATGGCTTCCAAATTTGGTTTCCAAGTTTAAAAATCAAATCTTTTCATTTCTTCCTTAAGTAAAATCAGTAAAACAACCATCTTTCTTCTCTACATCACTACACTAAAAAAAGACCCATGCTCCCCAAAACAAGCATGTTCAAGCCAAAAAACCCCAAGGTCGAACCACTTAGGCTTTATAACGCTCTGAAATCCCATCTTGTACAAGTTAAAGCTGAGATCTAGCGTCGATTGAAAGTTCGGTAGAAGTTTGTGTCATTTAAGTGAGCAAAATCTCATTTTTTGTATAAAGTTATTAGCTTTGTTTTGATCATAATAGTGTTTGCTAGTTGCTTGCTTCTATGTAATGTAAAGTGATGATATGTAGTGTGATTTCCTATTTAACAAAGCTGACACCTTGGTTATTAGCTAGCGACTTGAAGTAAGTTGGCAAAAGTTTAAGTATATAATGTTAAAAAACACTCTACATGACATATAGTTGTTACGTGCCTTTATTATATATCTGTGTTTACCCTTATGTTATATATGTATGGTTGAATAAATGACATGTGAAAGTGCTTATGAAAGTGTCCGTAGAGTGACTATCGCTATATCGACACTTTGAGAATGTCATTCCTTTTGAAATCTTTTGTTTAATTTGTGCATGGATTTATAAAGATAATTAATTATTAACATATAGATATGATTAAAGTTAAATAATTATTTTAATAATGATAATTTAAAATTTAGTTAGTCATTTTAAAAAATAATGATTAAGATTAATTAATTAAATAATGATGATTGTGATTAATTAATTAATTAGATAATGACGTGATTAAGATTAATTAACCACTTTGTTAATGACATTTTAGGGTTAATTAATCACTTTAATAATAATTTTTTAAAAATTAATTAATTACCTAAATAATAATGATTTAAAATCAATTGATTATTTTAATAATGGTGTTTTGAAATTAATTAATCATTTTAATTAATGATATATGAGTTTAATTAATCATTTTAATTTATAATATTTGATTTAATTAATCATTTTAATTAATGATATTAGAGTTTAATTAATCATTTTAATTAATGATATTTAAAGTAATTAATCAGGATTAAAGTTAATTAATTATTTTAAATGAAGTTGTTTGAAGTAATTAATCATAGATTGAAGTTGATTAATTTTTTTAAGTAATTATTTTAAATGTGAAACCTCAGCAGAAGTTTAGTTTTAAAAAGTAAAAATATTGATTTTGTTATGGAAAAGAAGCTTCCGTAAATGATATCGCTTATATTTAAAGAATTTAGTCATGCTCCTAACACTAAACGTCGAGGTATGGAAACTTACCACTATCTCAAAATTTAAAAATGTCATCAAGGCAACGCCTAGAGGTAACACTACCTTCACTTGCCTAACTTGATTTTTAACCAAGAAATAGTACAAGTTTGAAATCGACGAGTAGTGGTAAGAATATGAGAATTACTATTTGTTACTCCAAAAAAACCCACCTTTTGACTAAGTCGAAAGGTCCTTCAACAAAGACTAAGGAAAAGAAGAATAGGCCAAACCTTTCGAAGGAGTCGAAGGGATGCAGTCATCAAAGTTCAACAGCTTCAAAACCTTTCGAAGGGGTCGAAAGGTTCCATCTCATAGTATCCAGGGAGTTCTAACCTTTTGAAGACGATGAAGAGGACAAAGCAAGAATTAGCAACCCCATGGTGACCTTTTCGAAAGCATAGCAAGCCTTTCGAACCAGTTAAGACACATCCATGATACCTTTCGACAATGTTGAAAGGTTCTATGAAGAAAGCAGCGCTCAGAAGTCAACAAAGAATGAAAGACAACTTTTCGACAACATTGAAGGGAAGCACCGCTCTCGACAACATTCAGGTGAAGTGCCAACCGTTCGACAAGGTCGAAGGGTTCCTGACAACAAGTAAAGACAAACCTTTTGTCGAGGTCAAAGGGTTTACAACAGTATATAAAAGGCAAACCTTTCGACAAAGTCGAAAGGATCATGGAGGCATAAAGAAAGGTAGGCCTTTTGACAATGTCGAAAGGTCCATAATGCATATGAGGGGCAAACCTTTCGACAAAGTTGAAAGGTTCATAGCTGCATAAAAAACGGGGACCTTCTGACACGGTCGAGAGCATGGAGTCGAAAGAGGGGCCGCCTGCATCTATAAATAAGACCCAAGGGATCATGTTTTGGGGATCCTTTTTCTCTCATTCTAAACTTGTACCCTTCTTGAACAAAGTATTGTAACCCTAATTGGGTGATGATTTGAGAATTTAATAAAATAAAGTTTCTTGGAAAAAGAGGGAAGCCTTGAGCTTTGTTAATTACTTTGCCGTTTACTACAATCTTTGGTGGATTAACCTTTATTTTTCAGGTCTAACCTCATCGAAAGGTTCTTGTCGACAAGGTTGATAACACTTCTGATTTTAATGTCTACTGCAACCTTTTAAGGCCATCTACCCTATAACATGAAGTTTTCGACAAAGTCGACAACTTAACTGGTCCAAACGATCATTGCAACTTCCGAAGCCTTTAGCTCTATGGACTAAACCTTTCGACAAGGTCGACAACTCTTTACGCTCTAACAATATCTGTAACCTTTCGAAGCTATAAACCAAATGGTCTAACCTTTCGACAAGGTCGAAACCTACTTAATATCCACTAAAGCATTTAACTTCTTAATTCTACCCAAGAGAAGCTATTACCCTAGCCTTCGACAAGATTGAAACCTATCTTTTGAGGACTTAACTCAGGGAATCTTAACCTAGTCGAAAGTTAAACCTTAGTAAGAGACCTCAAACAACCTCAACAGGGTCGAAAGGTTATTCAAGTCAAAGGGTAAACCTTTCGACAATGTCGAAAGGTCCGACTCAATTATTCATAAATAAAACCAAGTTTCAAGGAAATTCTTTAGAGTATCACATTCTTTTTTCAAGCAAGTCTATCCATCCTTCTAAGCATAACTTTGGGGGTGTTGACAAGAAATCTTGTGAACATTTTTGGCACTAGAAGGAGGGACTGAACCTCCGACTTAGTTAACCCCCTAACATCATCATTCTCTAACCCAGCTTAATTTAATCCTACTTCAAGTTTATCCACTTTGGTTTGATCATGGACAACAGATTTAAAAGGTTTGAACAAGGGTCTTCTGAACCACATCTGACAAAGTTCTCCGAATTAATCGTCAAATACTCCAATCAAGATGAAAAACAAAGGCTAAGGCTTGAAGCCCTAAGAATTACAAACAAAAAGAAAGAAGAATCTTGTGATCCAGAGAAGTGGAGTCTAAATCCTTTTCATGTTGGTCCTAACCCTATCTTTGCACTTGGAAAAGGACAAATGGAAGCAAAAATGTCTTTAATCAAATGAGAAAAGCCATTCAACATTATTCAAAGGGCACAATCTCTGAGAAAGAAATAATGGCTAATTACAACACCTTTGCAAATAAATGGCAACATCCAATCGTAAAGAAAACACTTCTTACACTAGGTGTACAAAGAGCGCTAAAAGGAAAAGCAATTGAGGGGCATGAGAAAACAGAGCCAAGGAACAAAAAGTCAAAAAGCCATCCGAAAGAATCAAGCTTCAAGTCTAGATTTCCAAAGGAATGTAACTTAACAATATCAATTGAGAACATCTACTTGCTTACTAAGGACGAGCTTAACTATTGGCCATCACAAAAGAAGAAGCCAAAACATGAAAGGAACTTGGGAGGATCCTTCTACCACTATCATATGATGAATGGTTATGAAACCAATCATTGCAGAGCCCTAGAGGGGATGATCATAAATTTCTTTAGGCAAGGAAAGATCAGTAAATTTTGAAAAAGGATTTGAGAAAGGATTAATAAAGGTCTACTTCCCGTAAAGAGAAAATCTACATGGTTAGGAGTGAAACGCTCCTTATATTTGGATACTACCTAAGATGGTAGTCTACCTAAGATGGTAGAAAAGCCTCTTTCCGCCCCGAGATGGCCAGGGCAGAGCACCTCCTGGAGGGAGGGAGGGTAAGCCTTTAGTCATGCCATGAGATGGCTAGGTTAACGCACCGGACAAGTCCTTGGCCGCGCCTCTGGTCAGGTCAAGGGACCTCTTGGAAGGAGGGTGGAATAAGCCTTTAGCCGCGCCATAAGATGGCCAGGTTAAAGCACTGAACAAGCCCTTATCCGTGCCACATTATGGCCAGGTTAAGTCACCTCCTAAAGGGAGGACGGAGTAAGCCTCTATTCGCGTCATAAGATGGCCAGGGTAGAGCACGGAACAAGCCCCTGTCCGCACCGCAAAAGGGCTAGGACAGGGCGCCTCTTGGAGGGAGGTCAGACAATTCCTTGGTTTCAGCCTCTAAGATGAGCTAACCAAGAGCACCAGACAATAATGGACTAAGATGTCCAAGCCCAAGAAGAGGCTTAATCAATAATGGACTAATATGTCCAAGCCCAAGAAGAGGCTCAATCAGCAAAGGACTAAGATGTCCAAGCCTGAGAAGAGGCTCATCAAATCATGAACTACGATGTTCAAGCTCGAGAAAAAGCATATTCGATCATGGACTAAGATGTCCTAGCTCAAGAGGCAGCCAATCAGATTATTTCTATTCAAAACCTGAAGGGTTCATATATGTCAAAGAAGATAGGAGCAAAGGAGTGGGACATAACTCTGCTTATTATTACCCGAATATGGGTTTTGGGACTTCCATTTCTAAACATCAGCTATTAATACCCGAATGAGGATTTCGGGTCTTTCGTATATGAATTCCATCATCTAACGCCCGAATCTGGGATTCGGGTCTTTATCAATCATTGACTTATTATACCCGAATCTGGGTATCATGACTGCTGCTTATGTAAATCCTAGTTTGGGTGCATGATCATTGGATTTTATTTATCCCAAATGCCCGAATCTGGGCCAAAGAATATCATCATAAAGATCGCTGTTAAGAGTTTCCGAATGGTAACTACAGATTTTTAACTTTTTTAAATCCCATTATTGTTGAGGAATGGGTCGAAGAGTTACTACTTCAAAATTTCAAACGTTGATTTCTAAATCAGGTTCTTTAGTAAATAAAAGTTACATTTTAATATTTATACCCCTATGATAAAGTGGAATTTTCTATCAGCAAATTTCAAACTTTCCAGCCAAATGGAAGGAGTTACATTCTTGATCATCCCTCATCGTGGTTAAAGTTGAGATTTTAACATTTAGTATAAACTATATCTCATACAATTAACATAATGATTTGTTAATCTAAGCAAATGACATACATAGAAAAATATGTTGATTTCAAGCTAACAATTAGAAATATTGTTTGCTACATGCTTTTTAGGGAAATCAAAATAACAAGGAATAACAAAAGATTCAGCAAGTCCAGAAATCAATGAGTGAGCAATTCAAAGACGTTATAGAAATAACATTGCAGAAAAGGATTACAAATCAGGTGATATTTACAAAATTTATGTGATTTACATAAGTCATGAAATTGTTCACAAGACTACAAAATTATTTACAAAATAAATTACAAATCTTGAGTGGCTTTATCAAGGGATCCCGCAATTGAAGGATCTACAACGTAACGAATTGTAGCATGAAGAACTTCCTTAAGCTTCTTTTCCTTTCTTCTTATGTTGTTCTCGTTGTCAATCGCATCAATGTTGGTCTTCAAGGCGCGATTAAAAGCTCTGTTTGCAGCCCTAACTGATTTATTATCTGTTTCCAACTCTGCAACGCGCTTGATAAGCAAGTAGTTGTCGCGCTCTAGCTTTTGGTTCTTGGCAGCGTACTCATTAATAGTCTGGGAGTACTTCACTTTCTGCTGCTCATCAAAATATTTGGCTATTTCGAATTTTACTCTCCTACACCAGTTGCCTACGGAATTCTCGTCTAAACTATGGGGAGTGTTGAGCATAGTAGGGAATTTTTCAGCTGCGTGAAGTTTCGACCTGGTGGGCATAGTAACCGTAGGAGTAGATTGAGGGACCAGCAAGTCAATACTCGAGATATTGTCCCCCATAATGAACTCTAAGGAGGCATACTGAGCTTGACTATCTTTTAGTTTCAACTCTAGATCACTTATTTTCTGAATAAGTTCAGACATCTTTTGATCGAAGTCGAGCGTTGGATTTGTCTTCACTTGTCGTTTAAGCGTGATGACCATCTCATCTTTCTTCTTAATATCAGCCTCGAGATAGGAAATATGGTCTTTGTGACCACTGGCGATGGTTTTCTGGAGAAAGTATCTCTTATGCCATTTCACAGCTTCAACGTTACCACCAAAACGTTCTAGTAAGACTTCATCGTGAACCACAATCCCTCCACTTCTTTGCAAGAACTTCTCTCTAAGAGCGTCAACACGTGTCGATAAATTACAAGGAAGAGAAGTTGCAGATAATCGTAGCTCCTATTTAAACAAAAAAGTGAAATAAAAACAAAGACAGAGATAAAAGATATCTTTATTATTATGGAAATGGATTACAACTGTAGCAACAACAAAGTTAAAAGATACAACATGTAATTCGATTACACTTAAAGTTTAGAAACTGCTTTTCTAACTTTATCTAAAGAGTTAGCTAAAAGCATAACTATCAAATCAAAAGGCATAGTAACTCCTTCCGGGGTAATGACCGGCGGGAATTTGCTATAGTCTCATTTCCCAACCGGGGGACTATCACGACCATAAATTAGTTTAGAGTGAAATGTTCTGATTTCTTTAAGGAAAGTTTCCTTCTCATCGCCGAGGAAGTCAAAACGGAGGCGAGGGTATTCCAAGACAGTTTTTGTAAATCCCGAAGAAAGCAATATCTTGCTAACTTTGAAGTCTTTAAAATCGATCCATTTTCAGAGGAAAACCTTCTTAGTTTAACGTATTGGCTTAAGTGGTCTCTAAGAATGAATCGACCGAAAGAACTATCATTCTGAAATAGTATAGAAAAATGAAGCTATGCATAAAGAAAACAGAACTAAAACATATATTTATATATCAATTAACTATTACATGCTATAATTATTCATTTGGTTCATACAAAATAGATCTTGAGAAGAACTTCGAAACAAATTTATCTTTATAGTACATAAGTTTGTCAGCGGGAAGGGTTTGAGGAATTGGTCTGACTCACGGTAAATTCCAACAAGCTCTAGGATGTGGGTCAGATCCGAATTCGTCTAAATATCTTTTATGGAAGCGTCCGAGTAAACCCCCGCTAAACTCACCTAAGTACGAAAAATCTATAATTGAATGTCTACAGTAAGCTTTACACAAGAAATTAACTAAAATATCCCTCTCTTCGATCATCAGCCAAAATAAAGTAAGCAACTCCCGATTCTCCTTTAAGAGAGCATCGTATCGGAGAGGCGCTCTCTTTAATAATAAGGCAGCTCTCTGGTTTTTAAAGGATGCAAGGATAGAAGCACTCCGGTCAAGACTGTGATACTTTTCAGAGAGGATGTTGTGCTCCTTTATCTATTTGTCTAACTCCCAATATAACTTGTTAATTTCCGCTTGTTTCCTTTCAAGTTTCATTTTATAGGGAAACTGAGACTTTCTCCTTATCTAAAATGAATGGCTTTACACTAATTATTATTTTCGAAAAGGAAAATGTTTAAATAGGGAATTCTATACCTGAGAAATTGGAATTGAAGTCTTGGGGGCCTGCCCTTTCTCTATTGGATCCTCAGTCTGGGCAGGAGCAGGCTCTCCTTCTGGAGAAGCAGAAGGTCCGGGTGAAGCAGGTGGAATATCTTTTGAAGGGAATTGCTCTTTCTCAGGAGCTTTGGTTGATCACCACTGTCCATTTCTGAAGCACCGGAAGGCCCCCCTTTGTCTCCACCAAGACCTTGACCTCCGGAGGGGTTATCATCATTATCATCGTCATCATTGTCATTATCACTGCCCTCATAATCATCATCATTCTTTTCCTCTTCGGCATCATAAGGGTCACCCTCCTCCTCAGAATCATATTCGATGTCGAAGGAGGGGATATCAAAGGAAAGAGCTTCAGTTGCATTAATAACCTCGTCCTTGCCCTCAGGTTCAGTACCCTGCCTTATCCGATTGATTATGTCCATTACTCTTTTGGCTAAGGCTGGGTCGAGAGAAGGGAAGCCGAAGTCTGGACATTTCTCATAGTTGTCAACCTATGCAAGCATCAGGGCATCTTCGTAATTATTCAGCATCATGGGCCCTAGGGTAACTTCAGCAAATTGAGAGACTTTCTTCTTGACATCGGAGAGGGTGCCAATAGCCAGTTTGAGTGAAGCTTTGGTCCTTTTGAATTTGTCTTTCAGGGAAGTATTCTTGGCAACCAAGCAAGCTTTTTCATCTTCCGATTCTTTTAGAGTTAGCTCTATGGCAAAATTTCCATCGGTAGTGAGCTAGTGAACTTGCCTCTCTGCTTCTAAATCACTCTCAACTCGGTCAAAGGAAGCTTTCACTCGCTCCAACTCTGTAAAAGCTTCATTTTTGGCAGCAGTCAAGGAGGATACTTGATTTTTGAGCTCGGAGTTCTCCTTCTGCACCCAAGAAGGTTCGGTGGAAGATTTTAAAACATAATCATTCAGAGCAATCCAGCTCCTTGAAATCTGCAACAAGCAAGTGTAACACAAGTTAGCGATTAGAGAAATTCGATGATAATAAGATCAATTGGGTGAGAGCTTACCAAAAGTTGTTGCTCCATCAGAGAGCCATAATTTTCTGCCAAGTATGGATTGAATGACGGCGAAGAAGAAGATGAAACAATGGATTCAGAATGAAGGATGAGCTCGATAAGTTCATCAAAATTAGTAGGTGGAGGAGCAGAAGATGAAGACTCTGGAGGAGTTTGCTTTGCGGAAGGAGTCATCATTAAGGCTAGCTGCATTTGTGCAAGTGTAGCTGGGGAATCAGAAATAGTAATGCGAAAGGGTTTAGGAGTAGGTGGAGTTGGCTCCATTTTATATTTGGAGACTTCAACGATGGGGCTCTTTAGCACTCGTTCAGAAGATATGCGCTCCTCTTCTTCGTCCACATCAGTAATTTTAGCCATTTTCACCGGAAGAGCGTCTTCAGAAAGCGCTGTTAGTTTTCTTTTGAAGGTTCTTTTGGATTTAGCAAATGCCTCCAAGATTGATGTTACTTCAGAAGATGATAGAGGAGGGCAGCACCGCTAGAAGATACGATGGCTTTGGAAGGAGCTGAAGAAAATTCATGCAGATATAAAGTCAGGCAAAGTAATTCAAAGAATTCCAGAGATAAAGAAGGAAAATACCAAGCTGATAATATACCTAAAGTCTCTGCATGGATGGGCGACATTGAAGTGAAGTGTTCAGCATCACCTAAGGAGAGAAAGCGCTTGCCGTGTGAAGTGTGGATTATAGTGGGAGGAGTTCCTAGGATCCTCTAGCCAGATAGCAGTAAAGAATGTTTTATTAAATTTGAAGGGGTTAGGAGCGTCAACCTACTTCCCATTTGTTTTGAAGCTGCAATTAGAGAATCAATGGTTCTCTTGTAAACATCATTAAATGCCTTAGAAGATTCACCTGAAAAAGCAAGAGATTAGTTAATGGAAAACATAAAGAAAGAGCAAAGACAATATTAGAGCAGACTTCCGGGGGGAGGCAAAGGTCCCGCGAACATCAGCAAGGCACTTGACAAAAAAGAATTGATTCTCCCAGTCCTTGAACTTGTTAATACTATCTGATATTAACTTCTTATATATGTTGACTTTGTATATCTGCTTGTTAAGACTACTTAACCTTGCCAACTTTGTCAAGGAGTTTAGTACTTCAGCGTTAAGCGAAGGAATTCCAGATTCCAATGCTAACATCTCCAAAGATAATAGATGAGTATAGACATTTGGGGACAGTTGAATCAGAGCAACTCCAACATGAGACAAGTATGAGATATGGAACTCGGGAAAAGGAAGAAATCCACCGTGCCATATGTGGATGGCGGTGTAAGCAAAGTACCATTCTGGAGGGCTGTCAATGGTATCAGTTGGTTGAGAAGGGACAGTTTCGATTCCAGTAATACCAAAATCTTTAAGAATAGCATTGACTTCATTCTAAGATACAATGAAAGAATGCTTGGTAATAGCTTCAACTTTAGGAGAGCTCATGATGCTGCCGGGTGAAAACCTTTTAGTTAAACCATTGATTATTTATGAATTTAAAAGGCATTCAAGAAGTAACCAAATAAGTCTACTTAGGTAACTTAAGTATGAAAACGGACATAAAGTTTTAAAATGGTGCAAACAGTTTAAATCAAAAACTCAATAGTTTAAGCTTTCGACAATGTCAAAAGGTCAATAGCTCAAGCTTTCGACAATGTCGAAAGGTTAATAGTTCAAGCTTTCGACAATGTCGAAAGGTTGGCAACTCAAGCTTTTGAAAATGTCAGCAGGACAATGAAATCAACCAAAACCATCATACTTCAACATTATTGAAAGCCTAAAAAGTAAATAAATAATAAGAATTCGTTAGGCTATCGACAAAGTCGAAAGGAAGAGATGAAACATTAACCTATTCATCACCTTTCGACAATGTCGAACGCTCTATGGAAGCTTGTGTAACGGACGAGGATTTTCGACCCTCGAAAATCGACATTAATACGTCTACTGTATAGAATGCCGAACAGTCGAGTGCTGGAAATACCAGTTCATTAGGGGTGAAGAAGAAAAGATAGAAGAAGAAACAGAACACAATAACACAGAATCTCACAATCGCTATGGAACAAAATATAATATACAATAATAGATTTTTATACAAAAGGATCTGTAACTGTTTAATACTTACAATCATTAGAGTACAACAATCACTACATCAATCGGGACAGCCATAATAACTTGTCCTCATTCAGCGGAAATATTAATCTAGTATGGAAGTACGTCCCTGTCATCCAGCTCATCTTCTGAACTTCATAGCTTTCTATCCTGGATCAGTAATACTCGGTCTGACTCGAGCATTATAATTAAAATAACACCCGAGTCAGTTTGGAAAACCAACGTGAGAAAACACACTCAATTTGAATTATTAACTTTTATCAAAATCCTTTGAAAACAAAGGTATCTCGTAAGACCACATCACACATAAACACGACGGGTTTTTACCTTACGATAACCAAACCATTTTTTATCAAATCCGTCTGATATTATAATAGTGTCTAAACCAAGTAAATAGGAAATAGCTGAAATGCTTGCATCTCACATTTCAGCATAATTGGGCACAATCAAAACCGTACGACGCTTATTGGAGAATGGATTGCATACAATGACTAGGCACTGGGGTACCACCTATCACGGTACATGTCTAGAAAAATGTACCGAGGATCTCGCGGGGATCCCTTGCAACACAAGACCGGCCTTATCCCTAACCTGGATAGAATCGAATATGTTATCACCCCGGGTGTTCCCACCCTTACCGAGAGCTCTTTTGCATGCACTATATCCATATAATATAATATATCCGAGGTTATCTAGAACGGTGAAAACATACCCTAATTGGGTATGACCTACTTAGCCTTACTGCATACCCCCTGATTTTCAGCCATTCCGGTTGATGAGGCTAGAGGCTACGATTACCTTTCAAGAATAATTTCACTTAGAATGCTCATTGTCCTCCAATGACGATGTTCTGATAGCATTCATCCATATAAGTTTTCCTGGGTCTGGACAAACCAAATCACCGTCTTCATCATCTTCATGATATTAATTCGTAACATTCAAATAGGATCGAAGTGATTTTTGGATAATTTAATCCAATCCCCGTCTCTTCAAAACGATTAACGAACTGGCCAAAATTGACAGTCGGTTATTTAACTATCAATATAACATCCATAAGCAATCACTAGGCCATTATTTGTAATTTCTTCCAAATTACTCATTTCAAAATATCTTTACAAATATATACGTTCAGTACTTCAACATTTGAAAACAGTTCAAATTCTTATATTCTCAACGGAATATTTCCACCCATTCCAATATTTAGATTATTTTACCCACTTCATTTATATTCACACTTAGGAAGTATTCCATCTATTTTCTTACTTCCTATTTCTCAAAATCATTTACAATTTTATTTGTAAATTTCTTGACTAGTTTATAACGAATCCTCTAAATTTTGGAATTCCCTAATTAATTCCCTTTAATATTTCCAAAGCCAATTATACTTGCTTAAAATTTAAATTTCCCTTTGTTCTTCTTTATGAATTCTATTTCCTTTTCCGAAGTTCACTTTTATTTAACTACTTCGGAAATTTTATTGCCTTTTTTCCAAAACTCATTTTTAAGGATTTTCTTATAATCCCGTCTACTGAATAACCCCATTTCTAGACTTCCGAGAAGGTGTATAAATAAATTTAAAACATTTCAAAACTCGGTATATATATAATAATAAGTATCTAAAAGAATAATAATAATTTATTTTTAAGGCATGTTCAAATAATTATCTAAAATATTGAAATACTCTTTATACATCACTTTTCAAAGCAGGTTCAAAAATTTGGGATTTATTGAAATAAATATTAAGCATTTGAAAAATTAACTTCTGAAGTATTTAAATACTAACTGACTTTAAATTACATAGTTTAATAAATAAAATTTTCCTCTTTAAAATTAAAATTTAACTTATTGATAAAAATATATTTTTAGAATCTGAATAACCAAATTTTCAATTTATAACCCCTCTCGATTTCCATCACATCACTTCCATTCCGGTCTCCTTAACCACCTTCACTTCAAAAATAGAATCCACTATCTTTTTCTCACCCTAGTTCCATATTCCAATTTAAATTATCCCTGTAAATTTATATTTCAAATTTTATCATCTGATACCAATTTCCTTTATCTATAAACTTCGTTTATAAATTTTTATAACCCCTTTGAGTTTCACTAAAAATAATCTCATTTATAAATTTCCTTTTATAAATTCAATTCCTTATAAATTTCATTTATTTTTGCCAATCTACTTTTAATACCAATTTTCAACTTCTTTCCATATTATTTTCCGAATATTATTTTAAAACTCTAGTCTTAAAAATTCCTTTATATAATTTATTTTAAAATCTCTATTTAAAATATTTTTCCTCCGTTATTTAATACGATCAAAAATCCATTATTGCTTATTCAAATCAAACTCTTTTAAAATATCCAAAATTCGATATATATATATATATATATATATATTTTATATTAAAATCTCCTTTTAATTCCTTAAAAATTCAAAGTAATATTTGTGGTATTTAATATACCCAAGTTAATTTCCATGCTATTATAACATTTTAAAATTTACAACACACAATAATCCAGCATATTATTCAATCACATCATATATATATATATATAACACTAAATATTTTTGAGGAATCCTGTTGGATCCCTCCAACCTGTTTTCCCTATATCCACAGATGTTAGACGACAATAAAAATACTAATCCCACTTCGAGGGGGATATCGTGGTATACAGGGTCATCCGCTATTATGCGGGGCGCATAGGGTCTCATCCGCTATAATATGCGGGAATATCACTCCAACTACTAATATATATACTACTATATATATATATATATTCATCCAACAGATAATTACTTAATCCAATCAAGCATCAATTTATTTAAATTTAAACATTTAAAATTTAAATGTGGCAATCCAAAAGAGTGAGAAATTCTCACCTTGATTTTTATTTTGCAATCCGATCCAAACCCGACTTGTTTCTTCATGATTTTTAGACCTCGTATAAATAGATTATAAAATTTTAAACATTCGAATAGTAGATTATTCGATATATATAATTAACATTGAAACTAATTTCAGTCTTAAGAAAATTTAATTACCCACATAAATTTAATCCCTCCACTCCTCTACCCCTTCCTGCTACAGTCGAAGGCAACCACCTTCAGAAAGCTTCCACTGCCGAGTCTACTCGAGCAAACGACAACAACGCCGGACCCAAAAAATGAAAAATTCTAGCATCACCTCGATCAACATCTACCTGACATCATCCCAGCCTTATTCTTGCTTCTTCCTCTGCCACCAGTCAACGACGACGACCCATTAGAGTCCACCGCGACCTCGACCTCGCTTGTCTACAGGCCGAGCCTCCCTCGACTTCTCACTCGCGATCGCTACCCCCATCAATTCCGCCAGTCTCGACTGCACCTCCACCCTCAGCCACGAATGACGCGGCCTCCAATCCATCACGACTTCAGCCCTCCTTCCACCACATTGCGCACGCGACGCTCCACCAAAGCCTCACCATTCGATCACGCCATGTCGCCCTCTGCCCTCTCGATAGTGTTTGTCAATGTGATTCGATCGTGGTTTTGGTTTGATCGTGATTTCCATTCTCGATTTAATCTCCTTCGACTGAAGGATGAAGGAAAAAAAAGAACTCGCGATTGAATCTAATTTATATATTTTTTTTCCCTTTCGGCGAGGACGAGATTTTTTTCCTTCTATTAACATTTTTTTTTCTTTTTTTTCATGATTTTAACTAAAGAGAAAGGAGAGGGATAACATGATTTAAAGAAAGGAGATGGCATGTAAGATGAAGGCTACAATGTTTTCTGAAAGGAAGGAATTTTTTTTGATGTGAATGCGGTCAATTAATATAAATATATTATATTATATAAATTTTAAAACGCCTCGTTTTACACAACTCAAAATCTCGAACCCCTATCGAAGCATTCCACTAGGCGTTTATAATGTTATATCCCTATTTTGAACGCAATTGAAAAGGTTTCGAGTCCAAATTCGATCGCATGGAGAAGATAGCTTTTTGGACCCAATTTATATTGAATTTTCGATATAAATTTCAACGCGTTTCTATCCCATACGGCCAAACAATAACTCCAAACGCTACGAAATTTGAAATCTGGTAATAATACACTATTACAGATCTAATGGAACTGGTTTCGTCGAATTCCGAGACTATGCCTCGGATCGCTATTTTAACGCGTCAATTAAATCGACAAATTTTAAAATTTCGAAATCGCTTAAAATTTCAGTTTTAAAAACTTACTAACTCGATTATAAATCCCAAATTCAATATTTAAACCATTTAAATATTCCAAATTAATTGCTGAAAAATCCGGGTCGTTATATTCCTCCCCCCTTAAAAGAATTTCGTCCCCGAAATTGCTAAGTCAGGGAAAATGCTCCAAACCAATTATTCTTTCAAAACCCACTTAGTTAAAACTTGACATCCACTTTTCTAACCCTTTAGTCCTATCCTAACATTTAGTTTCCACTTCTAAACCAAAATCTCTGATTTCAATTTCAAATTTGAACATCAACTTTTTAGTTAACAAAAATTTTCTAACACCCTAAATTTCCGAAAATTTATGGCAGGGTCTCCCTTATATGGAGAGCCTTTTGCAATATGACAAGAGAGATAAAAATGTATACATCGACCCATACGGTCGGAAAACAATAATATATATCAATATTTATATATTTGTGGTATTTTATCCGAAAACGTACCTTATTTTAGCGTTTTTAAGCAAGCGGCTTATTTAATATGCAATTACGCGACCCAACTCTAGCCTAATAGCTTCCGGGTACCTGTACTTACTCAATTTAACCACGTAAGTCCAAAATATGAAAGTTCGAAACATTTCATTCATTTAACTAACTTTACACACGAATTTCATATACAACACGCCAAACAAAGATTTTTAAGTAATTATAAGGTTCCATTACTAATTTAATAACTTCCACTCGATCCATTTACCATTTCATTCAATCCGAAATGATGTACAACTAAATTATTTGCACTCAATTCATATTTATACCAAACAAACTCATATCCATTCCAAATTGATTTAAAAACCAATTTATGCACTTTCTATTAATTCATAGAATTTTATTTTCCTCCGTTTACGCCAAACGACACATTTCCATGCAAATTCGGTGATATCCATTTAATAAAATAACCATTCCAGTTTATAGCTATTTTAAATTGATTCCAAATCAATTTATATTTAATTCTACTCTACTTCAAATTTGTTCACAATCTGATTTTTCAACAAAAACCTTGTTCGCTAATTTTTTATGTCAACGACATCCAATCCATAAATTTATTTAAGCCTAGCTTCCATCCAAAATATTAACTTAAGTTGTTTGTTTATTTCCAATCAATTCATTTAAATAACCCAAGTTTGTTTCTATTGCAATAAAACTTCCTTTTATTTAAATTGACTCTTGTTCAATTTATTCACCTTCAATTGATTTGCATTCCCTATTCAAAACTCAATTCCATACTCAAATTCATTCTCAAATTCATTTTAAAATAATATTTAATGCTATATTCAATTTATTTACGCTCACATTGAATTTATTTATAACTCAAGCCATTTTTATTTTAATCAAATTCCATTTTATTTGATTACATTTAACATATATTTAATCTAGTTATATATATAAGTCGAATTTTATTTATTACTCAAGTTCTATATTCAACTTCAGCTTCAGCCCATAATCCATACTATTTTATGAAGTTAAATTTCATTCCAATATTCAATTAACTAATTAATTTATCTAATTAGTTCACTTCCATTTTACAATTCAATATCTGGTTTTTATTTCAAAAATCACTCTATTTAATCCACTTGAGTTCAAATTTATTTTATAATCCAGGTTTGGATTTTTATTTCTTTACTAGAACATCCAATTATTTTTATTTTGATTTTTCTATTCCTGTTTTCCAATATTTATAAGTAACCCAACTTATTTTTTTCACATTTTATTTTTAACTAAGGATTGTAAATCACTTGATGGCTTAAATATATACTTATTCCATTAGTTTCAATTTTTATAAGCTATTCAAATTTATTTATTCACAATCCCAAATTTTCACTCAAATTCTATTCAATTTAAATTTTTATAACTTATAGTTATTTAGCCACTTACCCTTCGCATTTGTATATTTAATCCCATTCAATATGGTTTCAAATCCCATCCAATTTAATTTAATTTAAATTTCAATTCACTTTAATCAATATTTTTGAACCATATTCGAATTATTCATACTTAAATTAATTTCATTCCAAATAAATTTATTTTTAATTCATTCCATTTAATCAAGTAAGAATTTAATTCCAATTTCCAATTTTTTTTCCACACTCCCTTACTTATATTTATTTATTCCATTTACTTACACATTTACATGCACTTTATACTTAGTTAGTCTATTACTTTCTACTCATTTCATCTTATTTATATAACCACTTTATTTAATTTATTTTCTTTAACTTTTACTTCAGTTAAATTCCAATTCCTCCAAATTTACTTTTACGTATTCAATTTATTTAACTTACACAGGTTAATTTTTTTTAACTTCATCTTGAAGTTCTCCTTTTTTAAGTTTTATTTCAAACCCTATCCTTTTCTGATTTCACCTCTCTTTTAATTAATTTTATTTAGAATTCAAACACCCGGTTTTTATTTCAAACCATTTGAAATAATATAAATATATAACTCTGTTTTAACAAACCATTTCCTTCAACTTTCAAAAATCAACTTGACTTTTTTCCCAAAACAATTCCCTCGAAATCTCTAAACAACATTTGTTTCTCACAATAATCTCCATATCAAATTTCTACGGTAGCAATCCATCACCTAGAAACTCGAAAATGAATACTGGTGATGCTGCAGTCATTACCAGAATTATTTTCCAGCGAATGAAGTGAGTTCAATGCTATATCTCTTCCAAAATCCATTTTAAAACAATTTTCTTTCGAAAATATTCTCAAAAATAATACTCTTATTATTATTTTCCACACCGCTTTGAATTTTTTTTTTCGAACTTCCCAGGATTTTAATTTTCAGATTCTGGTTTGAATCCAATTTTTAATTATATTCCATTCTATAATTTATAATTATACAATTTTCTTTGGTTATATAAAACATTTCCAATTTTATAATCTTATTTGATTATAATATTATCATCCAAACACTCCAACTATATATAATAATTCCTAGAAAATTATTACTTTTATATCAAAATTCATCTTTGGGTAAAATTATTTCATTTACCCTATTTAAAAACAATACTATGTCGAATTACTCTATTCAAGAGTTTAGAAACCCCTATCGATTCAGTTGTACGGACCGTGCCGACCAGAGTTCATAAGCCACTCGATAAATCAACCAACACAATATAAAACATTTTATATTCACTAACAAATACACGCTCATATCTATTAATGCACTCAAACTCATTCTAGAGTACTACTGACTTTATCTCTAATGAGTAATCCTCACCAGAGCCAAGGTTCTCGCTTAACCTTCAGCTCTGATACCAACTGTAACAGACGGGGATTTTTGAACCTCGAAAATCGACAATAATATGTCCACTATATAGAATGCCGAACAGTCGAGTGCTGGAAATACCGGTTCATTAGGGGTAAAGAAGAAAAATAGAAGAAGAAACAGAAAACACCAACACAGAATCTCACAATCGCAGCAGAACAAAATATAGTATACAATAACAGATTTTTATAAAAAAGGATCTATAACCGTTTAATACTTGCAATCATCAGAGTACAACAGTCACTACATCAATCTAGACAATCGTAATAACTTGTCCTGATTCAACGGAAAATATTAATCAAGTTCGGAAGTACGTCTCTATCATCCAGCTCATCTCCTAAACTTCATAGCTTTCTATCCTGGATCTGTAATACTCGGTCTGACCCGAGCATTATAATTAAAATAACACCCGAGTCAATCTGGAAAACCAGCGTGAGAAAACACACTCAATTTGAATTATTAACTTTTATCAAAATCCTTTGAAAAAAAGGTATCTCGTAAGACCACGTCACACATAAACACGACGGGTTTTTACCTTACGGTAACCAAAACATTTTTATCAAATCCATCTGATATTATAATAGTGTATAAACCAAGTAAATAGGAAATAGCTGAATTTCTTGCATCTCACATTTCAGCATAGTTGGGCATAATCAAAACCGTACGACACTTATTTGGAGAATGGATTCCATACAATGACTAGGCACTTGGGTATCACCTATCACGGTACACGTCTAGAAAAATGTATCGAGGATTTCGCCGAGATCCCCTGCAACACAAGACCGACCCTATCCCTAACCTGGATAGAACCGAATATGTTACTACCCCGGATGTTCCCACCCTTACCGAGATCTCTTTCGCATGCACATTATCCATCTAATATAATATATCTGAGGTTATCTAGAAAGGTGATAACATACCCTAATTGGGTATGACCCACTTAGCCTTGCTGCATACCCTCTGGTTTTCAGCCATTCCGATTGATGAGGCTAGAGGCTACGATTGCCTTTCAAGAATAATTTCACTTAGAATGCTCATCGTCCTCCAATGACGATGTTCTAATATCATTCATCCATACAAGTTGTCCTGGGTTTGGACAAACCGAATCACCGTCTTCATCATCTTCACGATATTCATTCATAACATTCAAACCGGATCGAAGTGGTTTTCGGATAATTAAATTCGATCTCTGTCTCTTCGAAACGATTAACGAACTGGCCAAAATTGACAGTCCGTTATTTAACTATCAATAAAACATCCATAAGCATTCAAAATATCTTTACAAAGATATACATTCAGTACTTCAACATTTGAAAACAGTTTCAAATTCTTATATTCTCAACGGAATATTTCCGCCCATTCCAATATTTAGATTATTTTCCCCCACTTCATTTATATTCACACTTAGAAAGTATTCCATCTATTTTCTTACTTCCTATTTCTTGAAATCATTTACAATTTTATTTGTAAATTTCTTGACTAGTTTATAACGAATCCTCTAAATTCCGGAATTTCCTAATCAATTCCCTTTAATATTTCCAAAGCCAAATATACTTGCTTAAAATTTCAATGATCCCTCTGTTCTTCCTTTTGAAATCTATTTCATTTTCCGAAGTTCACTTTTATTTAACTACTTCGTAAATTTTCTTGCCTTTTTTCCAAAACTCATTTTAAAGGATTTTCGTATAATCCCGTTAACTGAATAACCCCATTTCCAGACTTTCGAGAAGGTTTATAAATAAATTTAAAACATTTCAAAACTCTGTATATATATATATAAATAAGTATTTAAAGAATAATAATAATTTATTTTAAGGCATGTTCAAATAATTATCTAAAATATTGAAATACTCTTTATACATCACTTTTCAAAGCAGGTTTAAAAATTTGGGATTTATTAAAATAAATATTAAGATTTTAAAAATTAACTTCTGAAGTATTTAAATACTAATCGACCTTTAATTACATAGTTTAATGAATAAAATTTTCCTTTTTAAAATTAAAACTTAACTTATTGATAAAAATATATTTTTAAAATCTGAATAACCAAATTTTCAATTTATAACCTCTCTCGATTTCCATCACATCACTTCCATTCCGGTTTCCTTAACCATCTTCACTTCAAAAATAGTATCCACTATCTTTTTCTCACACTATTTCCATATTCAAATATAAATTATCCTTGTAAATATATATTTCAAATTTTATCATCTGATATCAATTTCTCTATAAACATCAAATATAAATTTTTATAACCCCTTTGAGTTTCACTAAAAATAATCTGATTTATAAAATTTCCTTTTATAAATTCAATTGCTTATAAATTCCATTTATTTTTGCCACTCTATTTTTAATATCGATTTTCAACTTCTTTCCATATTATTTTTTGAATATCATTTTAAAACTCTAGTCTTAAAAATTCCTTTATATAATTTATTTTAGAATCTCTATTTAAAATATTTTTTCCGCGTTATTTAATATGATCAAAAATCCATTATTGCTTATTCAAATCAAACTCTTTTAAATAATCCAAAATTTGATATATATATATATATTTTATATTAAAATATCCTTTCAATTCCTTAAAAATTCAAAGTAATATTTATGGTATTTAATATACCCAAGTTAATTTCCATGCTATTATAACATTTTAAAATTTACAACACACAATAATCCAGTATATTATTCAATCACATCATATATATATATAACACTAAATATATTTGAGGAATCTAGTTGGATCCCTCCAACCTGTTTTCCACGCATCCACTAGACAACAATAAAAATACCAATCCCACTTCGAGGGGGATATCGCGGTATATAGGGTCATCCGCTATTATGCGGGGCGGATAGGGTCTCATCCGCTATAATATGTGGAATATCACTCCAACTGCTAATATATATACTACTATATATATAGTCATCCAACAGATAATTATAAATTTATCAATCCAATCAAGCATCAATTTATTTAAATTTCAACATTTAAATTTAAACGTGGCAATCCAAAAGAGTGAGAAATTCTCACCTTGATTTTTATTTTGCAATCCGATCCAAACCCGACTTGTTTCTTCATGATTTTTAGATCTCGTATAAATATATTATAAAATTTTAAACATTCAAATAGTAGATTATTCGATATATATAATTAACATTGAAACTAATTTTAGTCTTAAGAAAATTTAATTACTCATATAAATTTAAGCTCTCCACTCCTCTACCCCTTCCTGCTACAGTCAAAGGCAACCACCTTCAGAAAGGTTCCACTGCCGAGTCTACTCGAGCACACGACAATAATGCCAGACCCAAAACAAATGAAAAATTCTAGCATCACCTCGATCAACATCTACCTGACATCATCCCAACCTCACTCTTGCTTCTTCCCCTGTCACAAGTCAACGCCGACGACCCATCAGAGTCCACCATGACCTCGACCTCGCTTGTCTACAGGCCTAGCCTCCTTCGACTTCTCACTCGCGATCGCCACCCCCCATTAATTCCGCCAGTCTCGACTGCACCTCCACCCTCAGCCATGAATGACGCGGCCTCCAATCCATCATGACTTCAGCCCTCCTCCTACGACATTGCGCGCGCGATGCTCCACCAACGCCTCGCCATTCGATCATGCCAAGTCGCCCCCTGCCTCTCGATCGTGCTTGCCAATGTGATTTAATCGCGATTCCGACATATATCCCTTTTTTTTCTACTGTGATTTTGATTTCCATTCTCGATTTAATCTCGTTCGATTGAAGGATGAAGGAAATAAAAGAACTCGCAATTGAATCTGATTTATATATTTTTTTCCCTTTTGGTGAGGACGAGATTTTTTTCCTTCTGTTAACATTTTTTTCCCTTCTGTTAACATTTTTTTTCCTGATTTGAACTGAAAAGAAAGATGAGGGATAACATGATTTAAGGAAAGGAGATGGCGTGTAAGATGAAGGCTATAGTGTTTTCTAAAAGGAAGGAAAAGGTTTTTGATGTGAATGCGGTCAATCAATATAAATATAAATATAAATATATTATATTATTTAAATTTTAAAACGTCTCGTTTTACGCAAATCAAAATCTCGAACCCCTATCGAAGCATGTCGCTAGGTGTTTATAATGTTATATCCCTATTTCGAATGCAATGGAAATGGTTTCGAGTCCAAATTCGATCGTATGGAGAAGATAGCTTTTTGGACCTAATTTATATTGAATTTTCGATATATATTTCAACGCGTTTCTATCTCGTACGGTCAATCGATAACTCCAAACGTTATGAAATTTGAAATCCGATAAAAATACACTAATACGGATCTAATGGAATAGGTTTCATCGAAATCCAAGACTGTGTCCCGGATCGCTATTTTAACGCGTCAATTAAATCGACAAATTTTAAAATTTCGAAATCGCTTAAAATTTCAGTTTTAAAAACTTACTAACTCAATTATAAATCCCAAATTCAATATTTAAACTATTTAAATATTCCAAATTAATCGTTGAAAAATCTAGGTCGATACACATTAGGTACACTTCGAATGTAATATAAGGCTAAGTGACAGGACCTTTCGACATGGTCAAAACCAATAATTCAAAATTCCAAAGTAAAAACATTAGTGTTGTTGACATTTTTGAAAGGTCTGGTCAATGTTGTCGAAACATATCCGACCCATTGAAGTCGAAAGGTTTCAGGTTCAACTCATATTTGCTTTAATCTTTTCGACAAAGATAGGTAGAGACAACTCTAAGGTCAAAAAATTTCAACCTTGTCGAAAGCTAGTAGTCGAAAGGTTTGAAACTCTTTGACCTTGTCGAGAGCTCGTTGTCGAAGGGTTAGATTCACTCCATTTAACTACATATCCTTTCGACAACATTGGTAAAGTGGGCATCACAATACCTTTCGACACCATTGAAAGATGCTAGGAAGACAAATCCAGTATTGCTGCCTCAATCTCTTTCGAAGGGGTAGAAAGGTCATTTTGTGCTGCCAAATTGTGCAGAAGAGGGTTCTGGGTAATCAAATCATGTTTAGCTAACCCCAAACCCGATTGTAAATCCAGTTTTCAAATTTTTCTTGAAAAATAAGTAAATCAAACCTATTAACAAAATGGATTTAAATTGAAATCACTTCAACTCGGTTTCAAAAGGGGTATAAAGATTTTCAGTAAATCCGAAACCCAGGTTAAAAACGAAAAGGAAAAATCATAAACTTTGGATTAAGAGCTAAACCCGATAATGGGATTTTCTTTATCAATCACCATCAGCTTCAAAATCCAAAGCCAAAGGTGAATTTTATTAATTTAAGAAACTGATTTAGGAGGAAAATTTTCTAGGAAACCAAACCAAAATTGAATTTCAATTTTAGGATTTGGAAAACGGGAAATTTGTTTGGAAACCAATGAGAGCAGAGATTAATCTAAAACTTATGAATCGAATTTGAGAAATAACCTTGTTGTTTTAAAGCGAAATTAAGGATGTTTTGGAGAATTCTTTTACTTGCGCACGATAATTTTGATTGCAGGCAAAAGAGGAAGAAAGAGAAGAAGCGTACTTTATAAGAAAAGTCGCCCAAATTCTCAACCGTTGGATAAGATTTAAATGGATGGCCCAGATCTACGCGGGAAGGTCAAGAGGCGGGAAGATTTAAGCTTTCAACAAAGATGACTTGGAAAGTCAAGAGCATCCTTTCGAATGGGGAGGGGCAAATGTTACTCCAAAAAAAAATCCACCTTCCTACCAAGTCGAAAGGTCCTTCAATGAAGGCTAAGGAAAAGAAGGGCATGCCAAAACTTCCGAAGGAGTCGAAGGGATGCGGTCATCAAAGTTTAATAGCTTCAAAGCCTTTCGAAGGGGTCGAAAGGTTCCGTCTCACAGTATCCAGGGAGTTCTAACCTTTCGAAGAAGATAAAGAAGTCAAAGCAAGAATTAGCAACCCCATGGTGACCTTTTCGAAAGCATAGCAAGCCTTTCGAACGGGTTAAGACACATCTAGAATACCTTTTGACAATGTTGAAAGGTTCTACGATGAAAGCAACACTCAGAAGTCATCAAAGAATGAAAGACAACCTTTTGACAACATTGAAGGGAAGCACCGCTCTCGACAACATTCAGGATAAGTGCAAACCTTCCGACAAGGTGGAAGGGTTCATGGCAACAAGTTAAGACAAACCTTTCGTCAAGGTCGAAGGGTTCACAACAGTATATAAAAGGAAAACCTTTCGACAAAGTCGAAAGGATCATGGAGGCATAAAGAAAGGATGACCTTTCGACAATGTCGAAAGGTCCATAATGGCATATATGGGGCAAACCTTTCGACAAAGTCGAAAGGTTCATAGCTGCATATAAAAGGGGGACCTTCCGACAGGGACGAGTGCATGGAGTCAAAAGGGGGCATGCCTACATCTATAAATAAGACCCAAGAGGTTATGTTTTGGGGATCCTTTTTCTCTCGTTCTAAACTTGTACCCTTCTTGAACAAAGCAGTGTAACCCTAATTGGGTGATGATTTGGGAATTTAATAAAATAAAGTTTCTTGGAAAAAGAGAGAAGTCTTGAGCTTTGTTAATTACTTTGCAGTTTACTACAATCTTTGGTGGATTAACCTTTATTTTTTAGGTCCAACCTCATCGAACGGTTCTTGTCGACAAGGTCGATAACACTTCCGATTTTAATGTCTACTGCAACCTTTCAAGGACACCTACCCTATAACCTGAACCTTTCGAGAAGGTCGATAACTTAACTGGTCCAAACGTTCATTGCAACCTTCCGAAGCCATTAGCTCTGTGGACTAAACCTTTCGACAAGGTAGACAGCTCTTTACACTCTAACAATACCTGTAACCTTTCGAAGCTATAGACCAAATGGTCTAACCTTTCGACAAGGTCGAAACCTACTTAATATCCACTAAAGCATTTGACTTCTTAATTCCACTCAAGAGAAGCTTTTATCCTAGCCTTCGACAAGATTTAAACCTATCTTTTGAGGACTTAACTCAGGGAATCTTAACTTAGTCGAAGTAAACCTTAGTAAGAGACCTCAAACAAGCTCAACAGGGTCGAAAGGTTATTCAAGTCAAAGGCTAAACTTTTCGACAACGTCAAAAGGTCTGACTCAAGAATTATTCATAAATAAAACCAAGTTTCAAGGCAATTCTTTAGAGTATCACACTCTTTGTTTAAGCAAGTCTATCCATCCTTCTTAGCATAACTTTGGGGTGTTAACAAGAAATCTTGTTAACACTATCCATATATATATATATGATCATTTTTAATTCTTGATAATAGATTTATTAACTATGGGTTCAACTTTCTTCATTTTGTATCGTCAATCTAAGACAATTTGTTGCTCATTTGAGCTTTGTTATCCTTTGTCGAAAATGACTAAAGCTAGAAAGCGAGTCGAGGCTAAGTTTTGTGGAATTGCTCCCATTCGGTTATATTTATATCTACTCTAGGTTGTTTTCGATCATACGTGCATTAAGATGTGAAATACTTGGATTCTCGGTAAATTTGGTAGGGTCCGACTTGGAGTTCCCGAGAGGTGTCACAGGAGAGAATGACCCTCTCAAGTATATTGACTAGAGGTATACTTTCGGTAAGGTGGCGCACCCTCTTAGTTATTTGTTGGAAAATTTCCCTTCCCTTTCATTTAATCCCAAAATTTTGAAACTTACCTCTTTCTTAATTGCATTGGGAAGTGTTGGGAACACTTTATGATGTTTAATTATTTGTATCCATTGTTGTGATTGGACGTTGCTATTATAAGGGGAAACCCGTTCCGCGATTGGCGGCTTGATCTCACACACTTTATTTATTTTCACCCTTTTTGTTTGGAGATTTTCTCATACCAGACATATTTGACCCGAGTTGTTTGTTTTTGTAAACTCTCGGGTACTCAATTATATTTGAGCAGTTCGAGAGTAGCAAGTTTTCTTTAGGCTCTTAGAAGACGATGGATGAGCAGGAGGCTCCTTTATCTATCTAGTGATCTATTTCCACTATATATTATGATAATTATGTATGTATTTTGTATCAATATGTAAAGGCAGAATGCATAACCGCTTGGTTTGATGGCTATTGTACTTTTATGTAACTCTAATAACTCCATGTTTAGGAGTAATCTAATGTACTACATTATTCTGTATTATATGTGACCATTCCATTGTGAGTTGTTTCTGTTCTTTTCTGTTCTTTTATTTTACCCCACAACAACTCGCCTTTCGGGTGCTTGGACCACGGCACACGAACACCAAGGATGTGTCATGTGTCATTCTCAAGGGTCAGAAAGGTGGGTTGCCACACTTTTCTTCATGAAGAGATTAGAAGGTTCTAGGAGCTTTTAAGTGGATATGAGATATTTTATGCAAGGGGCATAAAGATAATTTGCTAATGGTTAGAGGTGTAAAGGAGAAGGGATGGGCATGTGGAGGGTTGAGCCTTCCATGGAATGGTGGGGGTGAAAGCAAGGGTAGGCGACACCATCTTGAGCCTATATAAGGAGGGGCATATTCTTTGAATCCATTTTGCATTTTTACTCGAAAAGTTATCGCTCTTTTACTCTTTCTCTTCATAAATTTCCTAAGAGAATAAATTTCAAAGCAACTCCAGTTCCACTCAAAATTGGACGAGCCTTAAGAACACATCACAACAACTGTTAGCTACTTGGAGTTGGAAAAATTAAAGCATATCTCAACTTCCAAAGGAAGGCCGTGAGCATTATTGGGCTTTTAAGCCTAAGGTAATGCAAAAAACAAGAAAGAAGTTAGGAAGTTAGGTGTTGCAAGGTAGAGGTTGGACTTGTTTGCTTGGACTTGCTTGTTTACTTGCTTAAGAGTGAGCTAACTCACAACGTTGAATGAAAATATATTATGTATATTTGCTTGTGATTTAATATTTCTTTATGATTGAATAGATATTGATATATGTTGTAATATTGATATTTGTTTGTAATATTTTTTCAAATCTTGCTTTGAAAGAAAATGGCATATATAACCAATATCTTTGGACTTAAATGGACTTGTAGAGTTGTAGAATAGCCTTGGAATAAAACACAAAGGTTGTAGACGAACTTTGGTTATGTTGGACTTGGATAAGATAGTGCTCTTATAGTGATAGTCACTATAGATGCACTTTGAAATTGCCTTGCGTTTAGCAATTTCTAATGAACATTGTAAAGAGTTCCTTAAGAGTTTCTCCATATAGTTGTGATGTTTTATATGTATGCTTTCTGCAATGAAAAGTTTGAATGTGAAAAGGCTGAGTAGCATATTGAAATGGGGCCGAACATACACTTGTGCAAAACCTCCTCGTTTTAGCCTTTGCTTTGGACTTTAAAGGTTTGAAAAGATATTTAAAATTAAGTATTTTATTTTATTATTTTTATAAGTGTTTAATAACTCTTTTTAGTGTATTCTAAAGGTATTTTGAAATTTTTATGAATTTTTAAGAATTAGTTATGAATTTTTAAAGAAGAGGTTCACTTTAAAAAATATAAAATGGTTTTCCATGTTTCAAAGTATTTTATAAACTTGTTATTTTGAAGAAATACTTTGGATAGATTTTTTAAAACCTATTATAAGTATTTTAAAGCATTTTAAAGTATTATTAAGTATATATAGTTTTAGAAAAGTAGATAAATATTTTATTAATATCTTATGATAATATTTTATCTTTTAATTTTTTTATTAACTATCTAGTTTTATTAATAAATTACTGTACATACATATGCATATCATTTCTAAAAGGGTTTTAAAACTATAAACAAATGATTTCAAAAGGGGTTAGGAATTGCTTAGTGGCTAAATCGTTGTTTGTTTGATTACTTGTTTGAAAAGTAATCAACTATGCTTAACACTAAAATCAGAGTGAGGTACACTTATCTATTTGTAAGAGTTAAGACTGATATTCGAGTAGGTATAAAAGCAATAGTGCTTGTTAACGATTAAAAGTGAACGCTAACACCCGGTGTGTGTAATAGAATCGTGAAAGCACCACCCGTGTGACGGGAACAGAATTTAAGCAGTAAACTGGCAGAAAAGTAGTAAAAGACAACAATTTATAGTGGTTCGGCTTGAGATCAAGCCTACGTCCACTTTGAATCTCTTTATTTCTGAATTCGGTTACAAATCGATACAAATCTCTTATCAAAACAGTACAACTTGATCAAAAGAAACAATCTTGACTACTAGCTCAATCTTCGTCGATGAAATCCGATGAATCCATGTTGAATGTAAGGAATTATCCCTTGAAGATTGTTGTAGCGTCTTGAATGTTTGAGGATCTTTGATTGCTGGATGAGTGAAGACTTCGACGGAGTAACAGCGCTTGAAGAAATGAATGGCCAAAAGTCCCCGTGATGTTGGAAGTGGTGGGGTATTTATAGGAGCTGATTTGGATTCAGAAAATTCGCCTAAGTCTTAGGTCGCGTACGACCTTAGTTAAGTCGTAGGTCGCGAGCGACCTAAGCTAGGTCGCAGTCTCCTTGCGGCTTAAGAGATTAGCTGGTGAAGCAGTACTTGGCTTTATTTGATTAAGTGGTAGGTCGCAGGCGAGTTAAGGAATAGCTGTGGGAGTTCTAAGTCGTTAAGCCCTAGCTCATTAGCCTCTTAGGTCGTAAGTCCCTTAGGTCGCAAACCTCTCCCAAGTCCTTAGGTCGCAAACTTCTCCCAAGTCCTTAGGTCGCAAGCTCTTCTGATAGTTAGCTCGTAGACTCCCCTAGGTCGCAGAGCCTCCTTCAACAGTTAGGTCGCGACATTCTTTAGGTCGCTATGTTCTTAGGTCGCTAAGTTCTTAGGTCGCTAAGTTCTTAGGTCGCTAAGTTTCCTGCTGTTAGGTCGCAAGCTCCTCTAGGTCGCTAATCCCTGTTAGGTCGCAGGCTCCTCTAGGTCGCTAAGTTTCCTGCTGTTAGGTCGCAAGCTCCTCTAGGTCGCTAATCCCTGTTAGGTCGCAAGCTCCTCTAGGTCGCTAATCCCTGTTAGGTCGCAAGCTCCTCTAGGTCGCTAATCCCTGTTAGGTCGCAAGCTCCTCTAGGTCGCTAATCCCTGTTAGGTCGCTAAGTTCTAGGTCGATCAGATTATGGAATTAACATTTGCCCCTCGAGGCATATGACTATGCCATAGGTCGTATGCTTCGACTCAACCTTGTTAAGTCGTAAACGACCTAGAACTTCACGCCTGTTCGCCTTCCATTCTCAGCTGCATATAAATTGGTTAGGTCGCACCTTCTTCCTCACCTTACTGTTTTGAGCCTCCATCGCCATTAACGATTTTTCGAGCTTCCAAAGGCAAATTCGACTCATTCAACTGACGAATCTTTCTCACCAATCATAATCCGTAAGTGGATCGACCTTTATTTGTCCATAGTCACTGCGTTGATCACGAATCGTTGTTACTCGTCCTAAGCCCAATTTCATGCATCATGCTTTCTGAGCGGTAGTCTCAACTGACTTTCGTTCGTGTCGTGGTGATTTGCGATCATACGAAAGCTTTTACTACAGTTCTGTAGGGTTTGCCATTGATTTGTTAGCTAATCGGTGGTACGTTGAGGTAGGATGAAGGGGAAGATGAACTCTTTTTGAACTGGCGGTATTGGGTTATTGGACTCAATATGATGTTGCTTGGAGAGGAAGTCGACAACCTATCAGATTTGAATGACCTAAGAGTTAGGTCGCGTGGGAACGCTTAGCGACTTAAGCCCTTGCGATCTGACAACATTTGCGATCTAGAGAATCTCCAACCTAAAAACAATTGTGCACGACCTAGGACTTAAAGAAAATTGCCTCATCTTAATCCATTCAACTGCAACGTGGGACTTACAGAAAGCTTGACCCATGATAGGTCGCTGAACGACCTAATACTTAGACAAATTTTTCACAGCCCTGAACTTTTAACCTGAACAACTTAGCATAGGAACGCTGCAACCTGTGTTAGGTCGTAAGCAACCTAACACTTAGAATTTTTGAGCAGGATTTGACTGATTTTCTGAATTTGAATTGTTTTGGACTTTGCACTTCTTTTCAGATTGCCTCAACTTTAATGCTGATAACCTGTTTAGAAGCAACATTCATAGAAAAATGGGACGAATATACTGCTATTGATTGCCCACATCAAACAACAGATTAGTTGACAAAGAATATCAAACTTAAATGAACTTCGTGAATGAAATGCTGTGAACTAACAAATCTAAGTGAAGTATTAAAGCAAAATTGAAATGATCAACTAAAGCTGATTTATTTGCATCAACACAACACTATTCTTGGACTTAAGATATCAAGCCCTGAAACTTTATAATCGACAAGTATCAATTAGTTTAGTTTCATTTACATTTGCTCGTTATTGTATTAGTTTTTGCACAACACTTCACTCTTTTTAGGAAACGTGCACCTTAATATTTGATCGTCCAGTTCCTTGTGTAGAATGGAATCTCAACAGGAAGACTTGGAAATAGCCGGAGAAGCTTTTCCAATTGCTACTCCACTAAACGACCCTCCGGAAAGGACTCCTACCACTCTAAGTCATAAAGTCTTCCGACAATTGTGCATCCAATTTGGCATTGCCGAAGCAGATGCTTTACTTCCTGGGTCAAGCGACACTGCTGACAGGCCGCCTCTTGGCTTTGTTGCTGTGAACCGGCAGATGTGTTCGAGTGGAGCCATTCCCCCATTTAACGACTGTCTTCGAGAACTTCTCCTTCGGCTAACTATTTATCCCTTTCAACTACACCCTAATGGATACTCCATCCAGCTGGGATTGTGTGTGCTTTTCAGGAGAACGTTGGACCGTTTTCCCTCTTTTGATGAAATTCGCTTCTTGTGTACATTTGCAAAGAACAAAGACCATCCCTCTATCATACTTGTGAGGAGTGCCAGGAATCGTAAACTAATTCTGGACTTGCCTGAAAGTGCCCATGGATTCTTGACTCAATTCTTTTACGTTCGCTGTCCTCTGGGATTTTATGCCATCTGGAGAGTCGGAAGTAAGATTACCTTTTACCGATTCATTTTCTAGATTTTTCAGAATTCGAACCGTCAAATGCTTAATTCCATTCTTTCTTTGTGCAGCACTTCCTTCTCTTCTTCGAGATACCAGCCGCAAGTCGATTTTAGATACTTTGAGTGCCGTTGATGCTGAAGAGAGGAGTGCCAAATTCTTGCTGAAAGATGAATTTCTGCACCAGTTTGGTCTTTTACATCCTTCTAGATCGACTTAGATTCATGAAATTTCTAGTTCTGATGCGGAAACGTTAGTTGCTTCAGGCTCTCAAGCAGAGGCCTCGAATGCCCCCTCTTATGTAGAAGAAATTGCATCAAAAGCACCCGTTGTAGAGGCTGCTTTGATAAAATGTTCCGCATCCATCGATGTTGTAGGGTCAGCCAGCAAGTCGGCACTTGCCCCAATTATTGAGGAGGAAGAGAATCCTCGAGTTTCTGAGAAATCAATCGATACGGAAGTTGAAAAGGAGAAATCTGCTGAGTTCCAGGGTGATGGTGATGACACTTTTGATGGCTTGAGCGATATCATGATAACTTCTCAAGAGCTTTTCGGGGATAATAATCCAAAAGTGACTTCTCCCATTGTTGAAGCGACTTCCACCCTAAAACAAACCCTGACACCTACTACGCCAGTCGTCTCTGTTTCCACACTAAAGCGTGGTCTGTAGTTTGACGCATGTAGCTTGCACGCCACACACACTTAGGATTTTTCAGCACTTATAAGCATTTATCCTCTTTTTCTGGAAATTTCTAAACTTCACTTCTTTTCCGTTTTTCAGATTCTCCGATGGGACGTACCGGCTCATACTACGGCAACTTTCGGCGCTACGGAGGGCGTGATTCTTACGATTATGGACGTTATCTTCCCTCCCGCAAAGAATCTGACGAAGAGCGTGCAACTAGAAAAGCTCAAGAAATGCGTGCTTACGAAGAGCAGCAAAGAAGGAGAGACGATGACTCTCATAAAAGAAAATATCATGATGACAAAGGGAAGAAGCATGCTACCGATGACCCAAGTAAACAGGTTAAACTTGATGAGAAAGACGCGTCTGAAATTTCTGAAAAAGCTGACGCTCCTATCCCTTCTGATACTCCGGCCGGCTCTCCTCCTCTAAAGAAGTCTGATATTCAAACAATCATTAACAGGCCTCAATATCAAGTTAAAGACGGCCCTCCAACGCTTCAGAGCCGATTTCCAAATTGGTGCCTAAAAGGAGTGCGCTTTGACTTGGATTTGGTTCCAATTGATAAGCAAGACATGCTTAAAAGCCTTGATGCGGTCAGACTTAATATCGAGAGGATGTCGCAATGGCAGAAACTTGTCGATGAACTCCAAAGGGTTAACCACATAAATCTTGAGGCAATGATGACCATGGAGAATGATAAATCAGAATGGGACAGATGGTGCAAGCAACATGATGCGGAGATGACAAGCATTGCAGACGACAACGCAAAGCTTGCATCTGAAGTCAAGCGACTAAAGGAAGATCTGGCCTCATCTTCTGCATCGCACACCCAAAAGGAAGAAGTCTTTCAGAAGCAAGTGCGGGATGCACATGCTGCGCAAAGGGACGCCGAAATGAAGCTTGCAGTTGAGCAGCACATTACTGAGAAATATCGCACAGAAAATACTGAGCTGCGGGGAACGATTGTGTCCCAAAATGCAGAGATTGAGATGCTGAAAGCTAAGCTTCTTAAAGTTGAGAAGGAGCGTGATGACGCGGTCGCTGGACAAGTTGCGGCCGAAGAGTCTCACGACGCCACTAAAGCTAGCATCGATTCTACTCTATTTGACTTCTATATGCACAGCGTTTTGGGCCGTGGCAGCCTTTCATTCTTGGGTCCCAAATATGAGATTACACTTGCTGAAGTTTGGGAGACCATACTTGATACATTTGTCGGTTATGCGGAAGCAGACCTTGTAGCGCTTTATCTAGATGATGAAGCACGTGATGCGCTTATTAGAGGCAAAGAGCAACTTGCCGAAGCTAGAGCTGGGACAGTGGTAGAGGAACATCCAGAAAAGACAACATCACTACCTGCCCCTGCTCATACTTTGACTTTAACTGACGTTGATATCATCGGTTCTAGCTCTCAATCTCCACTTGCTGCAAAAGATGCTGAAGCTAAACTCGATACTACTGAGACTCTTCTTTCCCAAATTGAAGAGAAGAGCCAGGAAGAAACTGAAGCTGATAAATATGAAATTGAACTTGCGAAACTAACCCCTCCAGGTAACTTTGGCGAAGTTCCGGGTCTAATGAACCAGTTACTTGATTTAACCGAGTTTGATGACCTTCTTACTTGTTACTTGAACTTTGGTGAACTGATACCTTCTCTATTTTCGGAAGATGTTGATTTTAACTTCTTTTCTTCTACAGCGGAGGCACCAAAAACTGCACAAGTTTCCACTCCTTCAGTTGCTGTCCCTTCATCTTTACAGGTTACTCCTCCTTCTGCTTCCCAGCCGGCAGGCAGAGAAAATCGAAGCCCTTCAAGGTCTGGATGACCGGCAGCTTCGCAGGAACAGAAGGCGGAGGACCTTGAAGACGTCGAGAAGACCCCGGAGCAGTCCCTTGATGACGACACGAAGCTTTCAACACTGCTTGCTACTCCGGGGAGCGAATCTTCTTCAAAGAGGAAGGGGAAGCGTGGCATAAGGAAGAAGAAGAGAAGTGCTTCAACTGGGGAGGAAGTAGAAGTTGATCCAGCCGCGCCTTTTTCTCCTTCTGCCCCGACCCGTCCACAACGGCTCCAAAAACTAATCATTAGGCCGGAGAAAGGATCCAAAGGTGGCGAGAAGAAGGGATAACAAGCTAGATTTTTTACTCCTTACTTTTGCTTTTTGCATGTATCGACCGGGGATTGTGCGGGTACCGGTCCCTGCTTTTGCTTTTTGAGATATCTGCACATGTAAAGAATTTTCATAGTACTAAATAAAACAATTATTTTACTTGTACAAACTCTTGTGTATGTGAGAATGATCTGTCTTTTATTTTTAGTGTAGAACAAACGATTCCTCTTACTTGTGCAAACTTTTGTCTGCGTTTGAGAATGCATTTATTCCACATCATCTATTTTTCATGATATTGTGATGAACTCGCGGTATGTTGCTTATATTTTACTTTGTTCATGTAACTGAATCGTATAGTATTGCCCCCATACCGCGAGTGCATTGCAATATTCCTAGCTTTTTTTCAAGACTGATACTCTTATTCCAAAGAATAACTATTCCACTTTTAAGGGAAGAATCATTCTGCTTTTAATGAAGTATATCTCGTCTTTCGAGAAGTTTTTACTTTCTCTTTCCTTCTGAAGAACACTTCAACTTTTGGGGATGATCACTTTTATTTGTTAAAAGCGAATTTTCCTACGCAGTGAAATGAGCTTCCGAAGAAGGTTTTGATTTTATGCCCCAGTAAGGGGCTTATTTTTGGTACTTCAAGCAAGGTGAAGTATGCCTTTGAAGAGGTCTTTCGGTCTCCGAAAAGAAGCAATTTTGGTCTCCGAAGAAAAGCAATTTTGGTATTTCAACTCTGGTGAAGTGGGTCTCCGAAGAGAAGCATTTTGCACTTCTACCCTGGTGAAATGTGCCTCCGAAGAGGGCTTTCTATTTTATGCTTCAAGCATGGTGAAGCGTGCCTCCGAAGATGGCTTGTGCCTCCGAAGAGGGCTTGTGCCTCCGAAAAGGGCTTTTGATTTTGTGCTTCAAGCATGGTGAAGCGTGCCTCCGAAGATGGCTTGTGCCTCCGAAGAGGGCTTGTGCCTCCGAAAAGGGCTTTTGATTGCCTGGAAGTTACTTTCTCATGGTCGGGGGGTCCACGGGGCGAACGCAAGTTGCTTGATTGGATGTTTGTTTGCACAAACGATCGCAATTAACTAACAAGGTGCCCCTTTGGTAGTCCCACCGATCTTTTTGATTGAGGAAAGCTCTCCCATTTATTGGCGTGCCTCGTTAGAGGGCTTTGGTTGATTGGTGTGCCAGGTAGGTTGCGTCTCAGGGGCAAGTGGATCCACGGGACGGACGTAAGCTATCTGATCGGATGCATCACGACCAGTTAGCGAGGGTCCTGTTCCTTCCGCTTGGGAAGGCGTCCCTTTAGTGGATCTTCCGGCCTTCTTGTTGAGAGGCATACCTCCCTTTGTCTGCTCCTTTGTTTGCTTGGCAACTTTCTTTCATCATCTGCCCATTAGCGATCTCTCATTATCGTTCCCAAGCACCTCTTTTTCCCTTTTGCAAGTAAATTGCTTCATCCGAAGGAGTGGACTTCACTGTTGAATGACTTCACGAGACAAACGCGAGTTATCTAGTTGGATGTCTATTCATAACGTCAATCTCAACTAGTGAACAAAGGTTTGTCACAGTGGAGTCGTCAACTTTTTATGTGAAGTTTTCCTTGCATAGGATTGGAGTTTGGAATTTTTTTTTCGCTTGGTTTTCGTGTAATAGCTGATTTATAGAGATCGCGTAGCTTTGTGATGAGCAAGCATTGTTTTGATGTCCTGCAATTTTGAATCGACATTTTAGCAATACATTTAAAGTATTTACATATCGAAATAAAACAGGCATTATGAAATAGTAAAGAACACAAGATTTATAGTGGTTCGGCCAAGAATCGGGCCTACATCCACTTTATAGCTTTCATTCATTCACACTGATTTACAATATTTTACAATACAACTGATACATTCATCATTATTTTACAATTCTGAACCAAGCTTTTTCTTTCAAGTAAAATAAGGACGTAAGTGGTTGCTGTTCCAGGCTCTTGGAATTGGATCTCCTTCAACAGTTATGAGTTTGAATGTGCCATCAAGAAGTTTAGTGCCTATGACATATGGTCCTTCCCAGTTTGGCCCAAACACACCAGTTGCTGTCATGATCCTTTTCAAAACCAAGTCTCCGATCTCAAAGCTGCGTTGGCGGACCTTAGAATTGAAATGCCTGGATATTCTCTGCTGATGAGCTGAAACTCTGAGCCTAGCTTCTTCTCTTTTCTCATCAAGAAAATCAAGTGCTTCAAGTTGTAGTTTCTCATTTTCAGCTTCGTTGAAATAAACTCTTCTATGTGAAGGAACTTCTACTTCCACTGGAATCATTGCCTCTGATCCGTATGCCAGCGAAAATGGAGTGTGCCCAGTCGCAGTTTTGTGAGTAGTTCTGTACGCCCATAGTGCTAATGGAAGTTTATCAACCCAACCACTTTTTGCTTTTTCGAGCTGCTTTTTGATAGTTGACTTGATGATCTTATTAACTGCTTCCACTTGCCCATTTGCCTGCGGATGAGCTACTGCTGAGAAGCTTTTTTGAATTCTGAACCGTTTGCAGAAATCCTGGAATTCTTCACTTTCAAACTGAGTACCGTTGTCTGTGATTATCTTCTGTGGCACACCATATCTGCAAATGATATTCTTCGTTACAAAATTTATCATCTTTTTAGAAGTGATGGTGGCCAAAGGTTCAGCTTCAGCCCATTTGGTGAAATAATCAACGGCGACAATAGCATATTTAATCCCTGATTTGGCGATCGGTAATGGTCCAATTAGGTCTATTCCCCAAATGGCAAATGGCCATGGGCTGACCATCTATGTGAGTTCGGTGGAAGGCTCTCTTGGGATTTTTGCAAATCTTTGGCATTTGTCGCACTTCCTGGAATAAGCTGCAGCATCTCGATTAATATCCGGCCAGAAATACCCATATCGGAGAACTTTCTTGGCTAAAGTTTGACCAGCTGAATGATCTCCACATTCTCCTCCGTGTACCTCGGCTAGAATTGTCTTGGCTTCTTCCTTAGTTACACATCGGAGCAGAGGCATTGAAAATCCCCGTCTGTATAATCGGCCATCTTGAAGGATATATCTCGACGCTTTTCTCAATAATTTTCGACGTTCCTTAGAACTTTCTGGCAGGAAACCACTGAGTAAGTATTCTTTGATTGGTGTCATCCATGATTCATGCTCTTGAGACGTGGTCATAATCCAATCAACATCCATTTCACCAATGCTTAAAGCTGACAGAACTTCTACAGGAACTAATCCCAGTAATTGAGCTTCTCCGGAACTTGAGTACTTTGCTAAAGAATCCGCCTTCATATTTTCCTCTCGGGGTATGTGGCTTGTTGAGTAGTGATCTAAATCATTGAGGAGTTCGGAAGTTTTTGTCAAATATGCAGGCAAATTTCCTCCTTTGGCTTGAAATTCTTTCTTCACCTGGCAAACAATAAGCTGAGAATCGCTGAAAATCTGAATCACTTTGATGTTTAGTTCCTTGGCGATTTTTAAACCGGCAATGAGGGCTTCATATTCTGCTTCATTGTTTGTCGAAGGGAATTCTAGTCTCAATGCATAACATAGTGATCGTCCTTTGGGAGTTTCAAGCACAACTCCTGCCCCAGAACAATAATCATTTCTTGAGCCATCAACATACAACTTCCACTGTATCGGAATGCAGTCAGTTGTTTCTTCCTTGATGTCACCTTTGTCAGTGGACTCTGCAATGAAATCTGCTAAAGCTTGTCCGTTAATTGCTCTTCGGGGATGGTAAGTGATGTCATATTGGCTGAGTTCTATGTTCCACTTCAAGAGACGACCCGAAGTTTCAGGACGATACAGGACTTGCTTTAGAGGTTGATCAGTCAGAACCTTGATAGGATGAGATTGAAAATAGGGCCTCAACTTCCTGGAAGCGATTAACAAACAATAAGCAAGCTTTTCTATCATTGAATAATTCATCTCTGCCCCAGTGAACCGTTTACTGATTTAATAGACCGGACGCTGTATTTTCATATCTTCCGGTACAAGTGCTGCGCTGAGGGCGTGAGATGAAATTGCTAAGTAGATGAAAAGATCTTCACCGTCAGTAGGCTTGGAAAGAACTGGAGGTGTTTCCATGTGATGAATTAGTTCATCGAAAGCATTTTGGCATTCGGGAGTCCATTCAAAATTTTTCTTTCCTTTCTTTAATGCATCAAAGAAGGGAATGCATTTGTCTGTGGCCTTGGAGATGAAGCGACTAAGAGCGGCAACTTTTCCATTGAGACTTTGCAATTCTCTCTTTGTTCTAGGGGCTTTAACTTCTCTTAGAGCTGTGATTTGAGCAGGATTGGCCTCAATACCCCTAGCGCTTACGATGTAACCCAGGAATTTCCCAGACTCTACCCCGAATGAACACTTCAATGGATTGAGCTTCATTCCGTACTTTCGAAGAATTGCAAACATTTCCTCCAAGTGTCCCATGTGATCTACAGCTTTCTTTGATTTTACCAACATATCGTCGACATAAACTTCCATGGTTCTACCAATCTGAGGCTTGAACATTGCATTGACGAGTCTTTGGTAGGTTGCCCCAGCATTTTTCAATCCGAAAGGCATAACTTTGTAGCAGTAGAGACCCACATCTATGATAAAGCTTGTGTCTTCCTGATCTGGTTCATTCATCATAATCTGATTGTATCCGGAGTAGGCATCCATAAAAGACAACAACTCATGTCCAGCCGTCCCATCTACCAGTTGATCGATTCTAGGCAACGGGAAGCAGTCTTTGGGGCAGGCTCTGTTTAGATCCGAGAAATCAATGCATACTCTCCACTTTCCATTTGCCTTCTTAACCAGTACTGGATTTGAAACCCAATTTGGATAAGTGGATTCTTTGATGAAATTATTCTCCATGAGACGATCTACTTCTTCCTTTAAAGCTGCTGACCTCTCCGGACCTTGAGTTCTTCGTTTCTGTTTAACTGGTGTGAATTTCGGATCGATATTCAAAGTGTGAACAACAATTGTTGGAGAGATTCCACACATATCAGCATGACACCAAGCGAACACGTCCAGATTTGCTTTTAGAAATGATATCAGTGTGTTTTGAACTGTTGTACTTAGTTGCGAACCCACATTAAGTACTTTGTTTGGGTCTTTGGAGTCGACAGGTATTGGTACCGTAACTTCCACGGGCACCACTCTATTCTCCTCTGCACTGGATTTTCTGGGGTCCATTTCTCGCCTTGCACCACTATGCTCACCAGTGTAGTGACCACCCTGTATTTGCTATAAGGTTGGGTTTTTGATGCGGAGGGGAGCTGCCGCATCTTTACCCATTTCTCTCTTTCTGGCTTCTCGAAGCTCTATAAGATAACATTCGCGTCCAACATTTTGATCTCCCTTGATGACACCAACACCATTTTCTGTAGGAAACTTCATAGTTAGGCACCACGGGGCCAAAATGGCCTTGAATGCAGCTAGAGTTGGCCTGCCTAGGAAAGCATTGTAGGTAGAAAATCCATCGACAATTACAAAGGTTTGCTTGCGAACTACTCTTTTCTGCCCTTCCCCAAGTTCCACGAACAACTCGATAGTTCCGATTGGTTGCTGTGGTTCCCCAATGAAACCAACAATCTTTTGTGACGAAGCTTGAACGTCAGTCATTGGGATCTTCATCTGGTCAAATGTTTTCTTGAAGAGTATATTGCAGGAAGCACCGCAATCAATGAGCACTCGTCTTACTATTGCCGATCCAATTCCTGCAGAGATAACCAAGGGATCTATGGTGGGAGCTTCAACACCAATAGAATCCCTAGCTTTGAACAAAATATCATCATCTGAAATCTTTTGCTGTTTCAGGGGTGCAGCATTTTCTACAGCAAAAACATCTTCCTCAGCTGGGATGTATTTTAAAGCATGAGTATATCGTTCCATTTCACCCCAGCTTCTGCCCGCTGGGTGTGGACCCCCCGTAATCACATTGATAATGGGCCTCTCAGATTCTTGTGCCGCAATACCTTTACCTGAACCTGATGGCTGAGTAGGGAGTTGCTGCCCCTGAGTCGACGAAGATGGGTCACTTCGGTTCTTCTTGACATACTGTTGCAGCTTGTTTTCCCTCAACAATTCTTCAATTAAGCTCTTTAAGTGACGACAGTCATTAGTATCATGACCGGGTTGGTTGTGAAAACGGCAGAACTTTCCATTTCTCATAGCGCCCTTTCCCGGTTTTATCTCAACCGGTTTGGGATAATCCACAGCATCTTTGGTGGCGAAGAAGATATTTTCCAGAGTGTCGGTCAATGGAGTGAAATCTGAGGGTTTGAAGAAGCGAGGTTTCTTTGTATCCTTTTGTTTCTTCCCCTCGTGATTTTCCCTTTTCTGACCTCCAGAATCTTTCTTTTCCGAAGCGACAGTATTATTTTCCACCTTTGCTGCCACCACCTTCATCGATGCTGGAAGATTTTCCAAGCGTATGAATTCATCAGCTTTCTTGTAGAATTTCTCGAGGGAATTTGGCTCTTTCATCTTCAGCCATTTTCCAAATTCGCTCGATTTGTCGATAGCATGCATTAAATAGGTCAAGATCATCCGTGGCTCTGCGTTATCAACTTCTGCCAAAGCTATATTGAAACGGTTCAGGAATGATTTAATAGGTTCTCCCGGATTCTGTTCAAGACTGGACAATGACATTATGTCCTTTGCCTTTGAAGCGTATAGCCTGAATTGCTCTTTGAACTTTCGGGTCAGATCGGAAAACTGATCAACTAATCGGACAGGAAGCTTGGTAAACCAGAGGAGTGCCACTCCTTCCAAATATACTGGGAAATACCGGCACTTAATTTCGTCAGTTGCTCTTGCGCCGGTCATGTGCCAGTCGTATTTATACAAGAACTGATTTGGATCACTTGTTCCCCGATAAGCAAGAATGGTGGGGGGAACAAACTTTCTAGGAAATTCAGCCTTTAGAATCTTCTCAGTAAACGGAGTTCTACTTGGTGCGAATCCCCATTCGCTCTCATCTTCATCCCTCTGCATACTCTCCTTCATTATTTGCTTGATCATGCCAGAAAGATATTCCTCGTTGTTCAAAGATTTGGCGGAATAGACCTCGGCCATTTTCTCAGAAGTCTGTCCGGGCAGATGTTCGCGGAAAATCGGCGATGGCCTAGATCCTTCAGCTTGGAGGGGTGCTCCTTCAGCAGCACTTGATCCTCCTTGAGGAATATTTTTTCCTTCGGAGTTGCAAAGAGCATCAGCGATGTTTTCTTCATTACCCACTGGTCTTTGATTGGCGCCGAGCAGAGCGTTCAGTTTTTCCATCATCAGATTGTTTTGAGTTTCAATCTGTTGGTATAGTCCAGATACAGCAGCGTCTAGCTCCTCTCGCGTCACCCCGATGCTTGGAGCCGCATGACTCGGTGAAATAGAAGTGGCGGTATTATCTTGCACATTTTCAGATCTGACAGCCTTTCGTTTCCTTCCAAGAGCCATTATGTCTGATAAATTTCTGGTTTTGTAGGAAACTTTTTCAACAAACTTGTGTGAAGCAATGGTGAATGGTAGCCTGAGTTGGGTTCTCAGTGAAAGCACCAAAATGTTAACGATTAAAAGTGAACGCTAACACCCGGTGTGTGTAATAGAATCGTGAAAGCACCACCCGTGTGACGGGAACAGAATTTAAGCAGTAAACTGGCAGAAAAGTAGTAAAAGACAACAATTTATAGTGGTTCGGCTTGAGATCAAGCCTACGTCCACTTTGAATCTCTTTATTTCTGAATTCGGTTACAAATCGATACAAATCTCTTATCAAAACAGTACAACCTGATCAAAAGAAACAATCTTGACAACTAGCTCAATCTTCGTCGATGAAATCCGATGAATCCATGTTGAATGTAAGGAATTATCCCTTGAAGATTGTTGTAGCGTCTTGAATGTTTGAGGATCTTTGATTGCTGGATGAGTGGAGACTTCGACGGAGTAACGACGCTTGAAGAAATGAATGGCCAAAAGTCCCCGTGATGTTGGAAGTGGTGGGGTATTTATAGGAGCTGATTTGGATTCAGAAAATTCGCCTAAGTCTTAGGTCGCGTACGACCTTAGTTAAGTCGTAGGTCGCGAGCGACCTAAGTTAGGTCGCAGTCTCCTTGCGGCTTAAGAGATTAGCTGGTGAAGCAATACTTGGCTTTATTGGATTAAGTGGTAGGTCGCAGGCGAGTTAAGGAATAGCCGTGGGAGTTCTAAGTCGTTGAAGCCCTAGCTCATTAGCCTCTTAGGTCGTAGGTCCCTTAGGTCGCAAACCTCTCCCAAGTCCTTAGGTCGCAAACTTCTCCCAAGTCCTTAGGTCGCAAGGTCTTCTGATAGTTAGGTCGTAGACTCCCCTAGGTCGCAGAGCCTCCTTCAACAGTTAGGTCGCGACATTCTTTAGGTCTCTATGTTCTTAGGTCGCTAAGTTCTTAGGTCGCTAAGTTCTTAGGTCGCTAAGTTTCCTGCTGTTAGGTCGCAAGCTCCTCTAGGTCGCTAATCCCTGTTAGGTCGCAGGCTCCACTAGGTCGCTAAGTTTCCTGCTGTTAGGTCGCAAGCTCCTCTAGGTCGCTAATCCCTGTTAGGTCGCAAGCTCCTCTAGGTCGCTAATCCCTGTTAGGTCGCAAGCTCCTCTAGGTCGCTAATCCCTGTTAGGTCGCTAAGTTCTAGGTCGATCAGATTATGGAATTAACAGTGCTTTAACCTACCGACTTCCCTCTTGATCGAGGAAAAATTAAGTTGGAATGTCAAAAATATGTTAATCGTGTTGATTACTTACTCGTTTATGGAAATCATTAATACTATACTTAACACTAAAAGTCGATGACATAAACTTAGGAATTATCAAAAAGCTTCAAGGTTCATACTCTTTGAGAGCCTCTAGGGAGGAGCATTGATATGAAACGTCTCTAGCTTTAAGAACTTATATATATGAGATCCTATGGGGAGGACTCCTCTTTATATAGTTCACTTACTTCTAAAAGATCTAGAATTGAGTTTATCGAAAATTCATCTAATTGGTTTTGAAGAGACCGGGATTGGTAAGTATTTTACTTACTGCATACCATTTCAAAACTAGTATACAAGTTCCATGTTTTGGAAGAGATTGTAAAGAGGAATGTTACGTTGAACTGCCTATCCTAAGGTTAAGTCCAAGGGAGAGGTCAACATTAACATTCGTCGGACGACTTATGCTGGGATCCTTGTGGAGATCCATGTTCGATTGGCGAAGACTCATGTAAGAGATGCCGAACATGACCTCGACTTCAGAAATGGCTAAAGACAAAGTAGGATGCACAATCTGGGGTTTGGTTAACCGACAACAGGGTATTATAAACTCCATATCTAGAGTATGCTTATCGGTACGTTTGTAACATGAGTTGATGATATTTAGTTCCATGTGGTTCATGTTTATGTGCAGACATTGGCCTTTGTTTTTACCTTGTAGTATATTTTATCCAGAGAATACGACGATCGGAAGGTGGTTTCTGATCCTTGTGCATGGAGATTGGATTTTGGCTTGACCAAAAGGATCTCCATGGAAAATCCGTTATACGAACATACCTTAGTGGCATTGTTTGTACCCTAAATATGTTATGGTATGATCAATGTAAGCATCAAAACTATTTGATATGATTTATATTCTATACCCTCGAAATTACTTTATTATATCACTATATTAAACTTAATGAATGGTTAGTTTCTTTTGAGGGGAAAACCTTTATGGGAATCCGTACGATCTCATTTGTTACTGCTACATGTATTCATGTATCTCGAGTTTTCTCAAACCAGACTTATGTCTGATGCTTGGTTTTTGTTTCTACTAAATTCGTCGCGTAATCTTTCGAGTAGGATGAGTAAAGTAAGTTTTACTTTGGATGCTTTATAGTTTAAAAGATGAGATGTTCCATTATCTATATCTATTTCTATTTCTATTGCACAATATTATGTATGTGTATATCAAAACTGTGAGGATAGGCAGTTATAATTGTCGAGGCTAGTGATAGTACTTAGGTTTTGTAACTCTAAAATTTCTGTATTCGGAGTAACCCTTTGTACTATTCTTTTGATACTATATATTACCATTCCGCTATGATATTTTCATGTTGTGTTCTCTCTTTCTTGTTCTATTTTTTTTATTTTACTCTGACTTTTTGTCTTTTCAGCACTTGGGTGCTTGGCACATAAATACTGTGCATGTAGTCAGTGCCAACATTTGACGGTCAAAAAGTCAGATCGTTACACTATCTGTATATGCATATTAATTTTGGATAATTTAAATGTACTATTTCCTTCTTTTTATATTTATTTCCTCTTCTAAATATAATTTTTTATCACCTAAATTTGACACTCCACCTTGATGCAAATCACCTATCTCCAGTATACACTCGATATCCACCTTCAACCTAATCGCCTATTCAAAGCAAAAAACAAGGAAGTGACCCCATCAAATAAAATACCCAAGCCTATCATCTTCAGATCAATTATAGATCTTTTTTTCTCAATCATACCAAATCACAAACTACTATCGCTGCTTAAAAGTGATGCATCTCACAATATGAGATACACTACTCAGCCTCAAAAGCGTTTGTAATACCACAAAGACCTCCATAAAGTTTTCATGGATTTTCCAACTTGACAACCATCTACCACTTGACCTGTGCTCTTCACACGATCACCATGGACTTGGCTCTCCAACTGTCACTCGCTTCCTATTATCGACCACACGACCAACCAAATCATTGAGGGTTTCCATCATACAATACTCATCACAAAATTACCACCCTTCATCACTCTTAAAACTCCACCTTGAGTCTCATAAGTGCAACCACGACGATCTAACTGACTAAGAGAAATGACATTCGAAAAACTAGTAGGTACATGTCTCATGCCCAAGACCTCTCTAATCACACCATCATAATAGAAATCTTATAGATCTAATAGCACAAACCAGTAGTTCTACTCCATCGGTAGTCCTATTTTTGTCGGCAGTCTTCTTATAAGAAGAAAAACGCATCACATCACTACGTATGTGAAAACTAGCACCTGAATCCATCTTCCAAGGCTAAACATAGTAATGAGGACATCACAAGAAATATCACTATCGCTACCCTCAGCTATGCAAGCCCGTGAAACGCTATCACTGTCACTATGTATAGGCTTGTTTTGATCCCTTTGGTATGCTTCATACCTATTTAACATATTACTTTTTTAAGACAATAATAACAAACAATAATTTTTGATATACCTTTACCATTAGTAGCTTGTTTCCTCGATCATGTTTCCCACTAGGAGTCCCTTGCCGCTACTGCCTCATCTTGAACGAATTTCAAGATCGACCATTTATTTCTAAGTTCTTCATTCAAGAGACTACTCTGCATAGTATTCAATGAGGTAGTTCCATTAACATATGAGTTACTTAGTGACACAATCAATATTTTTCAATTTTTTGAAAGCAAACTCATCAACAAAAGAGCATGTAATTCATTGTCAAATTTGATATCCATACTTGTCAACTGATTAATTACATCTTGAAACGTTCAAACGCTCTAACATAGACTTATCAACATCTAGCCACAACTGAACTAATTTTTAAACAAGAAAAGTCGTTCTATTAGCAATTTTCAACTCACATAAGATACCAACTTGTACCTTAGAGCCTTCGTAGATTTACAACTAGCCACATGGTGGAAAACTGAATCATCAAGGTACTGAAATATCAAAGCAATCGCCATCTTGTCCATCATCTTCCATTTTCCCTCCTTTGTATTTGAGGGTCTCTTCCCATCACCATTAGTTGGCTCATGAAGATTGTTAAGGTATAAATGCCCTCTGTCTTAGGCTTCCAAATACCACAATTTTTTCAATTCAAAACAAAAACCTTCGAGAAAGAAAATATATATGACATCACAATAATTATCAAATCTAAAATTACCCTTAGCTTGTGATGATCTAGCTTTGATACCAAGTTGGGATTCGGGATCCGTCTGCACTTCTTCCACAGTGGAAACATTGAGTTTGGTGAATATCTTTTAACAAAAGGAATCTATTATTGTTATATGCGACCAAACTCATATACTTACCACTCAACCTCTATTATTTCCATCACATGTGACTATTATTTTGAATCTATCCCCATCACCCACATACAATGCCACACACCACAATAAATCTCCACCTTGGCTCGCATTCATTCAAGCGCCTTCCTTTATGCCAACTTCAATGCCTGCATCATATCAAGACTTTGTTCAAGTGCCATCCTTCTAGACCCTACATATCATAGTCTACCACCACCTTAAGTCTAACTGCATTAGTCTATACTACTAACCACCGTGATTTACATATCTCTTATACATTGTCCCGGCATTATCATTGGCTCTAATGAAAATTTGTTAGGATTATTTTATTACACATAATCTAACAAAGGATAAAAATATTGCAGAGACCTATCATAGGTCACAAATGGATATAATTGGATATAAATAATGATATTTGTACTCAAACAATGACGATGATAATCTCAAAACATAAAGAAATAAAAAAGGACCAACACAAAAGATTCCATCCAACTACTCTTTATATTGATTCTCAATTTTTTTTGTTTACAATCAATCTACCAAATAGAAGTAATTAATTCAAAAATAAAATTAATAAACTAATTGAGAATAGATTCTTGATCTCTATAACAATGACTTCTTAGTATTTAGAGAAGAAGAATAGAGATGGAAGAAGAGCGAAACACCAAATTTTTTTCCACTCTTTTCCAAATTCCTTTTAAGTCTATATTTATAACAAATAATTACTTTATGGCCAAGCTAATATGTATATGGCCAAAAATAAATTGATTATATAATTAAAGAGAAAAACATGTATATCCATGTATGCCTATTAATCATGGATAATTCAAATGTACTCTTTCCTTCTTTTTTTATTTACTTCCTCTTCTAAATGTAATTTTATATCACCTAAATTTAGAAACCAAAACTCCATAAAATAAACCAATAGAATCATCTAAAGTTATAGAATCCGATGAATAAAGCGAACAATGGATTCTTCTTCCAACCTTAAAAAGAAAACAATAACAAAAAAATGCAATGCTAAACAAATAGCTCTCAAATAATAAAAGAAAAATGTGCAAAAAGATTTTGGAGAAATCTATGGAAGTAGCTTAAAGTCTTTCCACGCATTGACATGGAATTTAACAAAATAAAAACTATTTCAAAAAATAAATAGCACGGTTAAAGGTTACTCCCTTCTTCAACTATCAATCCTAGAATGAACTATTACAAACGAAGACATTACAAAAAAATTAGCATTAATAAATTCGATCATGGTTGCATTTTAAGTAGAAGATAAATGTTTTCATTTTGGAGAAATGAAAGCGCTTTTGAAAGGAAGTGACATCGTATCAATTTTTAGATGAACAAATAAAGGGATAACAATCAACACCGCATCTCATTTAAAGGAAGCAAACATGAACTCTGGAATGCAAAGGTTCAAAAAAAAATATTTTGGTGAATAGAAAATGATAAAAGCTAAAGAAATAACCTCAAGCCTAAAGGAAGCTTTAAAGAGAAAAAAAGGAGAAAATACAATAGATGTTGTTAGATTAATAATAACGTATTTGGTGTCAACTTATTTGCTTTCCAATGCACAATCTAAATTCTATCTAATGCTCCTATCATATGTTTATAAGCTAAAACAAATGAAAATGGTTTCATGGCTAGCAACAATTGGAACAAGTCAGGAAAAAATAAAGAAAGTCCAAGAAAAATGCATGCTTGTGTAACTTTGTTGCTGATAAATTCTAATAACTCATTTATTTTTCGTAATTTATATTGTAAACAAGAATAAAGTATACTATCTATGTGTAATAAAGGTTTTGTGACCTAACGAAAACAATGTCTTTAGAAAAGTTATTAGGAAAATCCTCTTATATTAGCAAAATGGACAATGTAGGAACTGGCGCCAAGCAAAATCAAATCATTCCTTGCCAAAAAGTTATTACTATCGATATATATCAAAAGTTATAAACTTCTAAAAAATTTGTCATAAAAATGGATTGAAAAATATCTAACATGCATTTTCCATGCAGATTTGCCAAACAAATACTTTATTGTTTAATATTTGACAACATCTTTTCGTAATGATACCATAATTATTCAAAATGATTTTTTTCAAAAATATTTAATGAAATATAGTATATTATTATCCATTAACTACACCAAATCATATGATTAGTCAAAAATGCCAATTGATTTTATAATTAACATCATCCTCGTAATTTTAAAGATAACCACCATATTACAAACACCATTAGAAATTTCTGATAGAAAAGTCAAATATTTACAAAGTAAAAAATATCTAGTCAAATATTTGCCTACAAATAAGAAGTTTCGCAAATATCTGCCACGCTCATATTTGCCAGGTTGAAATTGCAATGTTAGCAATTAGCTTTGTACATAATTATAAGAGAAATATTTCTCATTCGGTATTTTAACATCACAAAAATAAAATTTATTTGTTCTAATCTGCAAAAAAGAAAAAATAAATGAACAAAAAAAGATATAGGAGATAAAATTCAACTGACCTAAATCAAGTAAAGGAAAATTTTCTTTTGATGACGAAAAAATGAAAGAATTAACAAACAAATGAAGAACTTAAAAAAGAAAATAAAAAAGTTGAGAAAGTAAAATACTGCTTTGAAAAAAGAAAATAAATATCTAAAAAAAAAGATTCAAAAAAACAAAGTAACAAATGAAGGTGATGATTAATAAAAGGATGAAGAAGAGAAAGAGATTGAAGAAGAAGATGAATATAATAATGAAGACAAAAATTCTGATGACGAAGAGTGTGCTGAAAATGAGGATAATGAGGACAATTATGATGAAGGTAACGATGATTAAAGTGACGATAATGAAGGTGATGATGATGGAGATGAAAATAACAATGAAGATGGAAATGAGCATAAAAAATGAAGGCGATGAAGATGATAAGGGTGAGGATAATAACAGTGAAGATGACAACGAAGATGGAAATGAAATAGATGATTTTAAAAGCGACGAGGCTGATAAAAAGATAAAAATGATGACGATAAATATGATGAAATCAAAGATGAAAACAAGCTTACCAAAAATGGTGAACAAATTTATGATGTCAATGATCCAAAAAATGAAAAAATAATGAAGGGAATAAAAACATTGAAGTTGAAAAAGAATTAGAAGCTCACATGAAAAGAAAATGAAACCAAACAAATCTGCATGTCAAATAAAATAGATGATAGCGATGACCCAAACTTCAGCATTATGAAATAAGAGTCATACTAAAAACAATAAAAGGTTGATAAGAACAAGATAAGGATGAAGATAAAAGATAAACATCAATAGAAGAAGGAAAAAAGAGACAAAAAGGTAAATGTTTAGCCATAAATAAATTTACTAAAGAACAATTAGACTAGAATATATTTTCCATGCAAATATTTGATAGGAAAATATTTACTAGACATTTGTTAGCAAATAAAATATTTGACAAAAGTTTCCACAAACCAATTAACAAAAAATCTTAAATGCAGGAAAAAAACAAAAGGCGGAAATAAATAATGAATATTTTCCAAGAACAATAAGGTGAAAAACCAAATAAGTTGCCGATGAGTGAGTAAAATAGTGGTGGGGAAGAAACATAAATAATTCAAGTAGAAAGCAGCATCTTGAAAATCAAAGGTATAATATCCATATTCAAAAAACTTTTGCATTAAATATTCGGATGGCAAATATTTGCCAGACATATATTTGCTAAGCAATTATTTGCCAAAGAATAGTTTATTCCAAAATTATTGTCACAAAATATAATTATATAATTATGCAATATAATTATTTATCATCGGAAATTGTAGAGACAACAAAAAATATTGATATGAGGAAAACTCTGGAAAAGAATATGAAAAATCAAAAGCTATGGTGATTAGGAAAATATAAAAACAACAAGAAAAAGTAAGATGAATATTATGTTGGATTTGGCGACACTATATGAAGAAATTGAAGTGGTTGGAAGTAGTTTGGTGACAGAGAAAATGGTTCGCGAATCGAAGCTCGGAGGAGGAAGATATTGCGAAGAAGGTGGAGATGGTGCTAGAGTAACAGTGACATACATCTGAGAGAAAGTGACAGGCGTCTGTCGCCTCAGGGTTCGGAACTCGAAAGTTGGGACATATGTCTGTCACTTTCGACAGACGTATGAGGCTTCAACAGTTTTTTCCATTGACCTATGAAAGACGTCTGAGGCTTTAGGGAAAATTTTAACAAGCCTTAGGACAAACGTCTTTCGCATTGTGATAGATGTCTATGGCGACTTCTGCCAGTTTTTGGCCCAGGCTTGATATGAAGATTTGTGATATTCGAAGGGGCAATTTTGGAATCTTGCCTAGGTTTTATATTCTCCTATATAAGCTATTTTCTGGATCCAGATTTGTATGCAACAGAAAAGTGACTGCAAGGGTTTTAGCCTCCACTAATTTGGGTTTATCAAAACCTAATTTTCTTTAATTCTCTTCTCCACAAATCACTTTCTATTTGAATTTTGATCATTGTAATCAATCTCTTGTACTCTTCTCATCGATATTAATAAAAGCTCTCTCTTAAAGTGGATGTACACTAACACAACGTTAGTGGAAGCAATATAAATCGGTGTGTGGTTTATTTGTCGTTATTGCTTCTATATTATATTGCTTGTTTGGTGATTGTGATTGGCCTTGGATTGAATTGAGATTGAGATTGAGATATTGATTGGTTGTTTTTGCACTTCTTACCAGGATCACGTCTTCCACTGTGCTTTTGGGGTTTTGATTTGAGTGGTCTCGAGTTAGAATTTCACACAACATTTGGTATCAGAGCATTGGTATTGGTAGGTGGTTGTAGAAATTCCGGAATCAGATAATACCTCAAGTAGTTCCTTAATGGTCAATCCAAGTGGAGTAGCGCCTTATGTTCGTGGTTCATATGCGACTTCGGGTTCACAATTGGTTATAGACAAGTGGAATGGCGATAATGATTTTGAAAAATGACAATGGAAGATGAAAGCGATTCTTAGGAGGAATCGGGTGCATCAGGTAGTGTTTGACACACATTTGTTGCCGGCAGACATCTCAGATGTTGAGGGAGAGGAAAAGGAAGAGTGGGCATTCATTACACTTCAACTTGCTATAGGGGAGAATGTTATCTTTGAAATTAGTGGTGAGACTACCGCTAAGGGTATTTTGGACAAGTTGGAAGAGTTGTATATAAAGAAGTCACTAACTAATCGTTTGACATTGTTGCGAATGTTCTTCACCTATAAGATGAAGGAAGGTACTTCGCTAAAGGCGCACTTGAATACTTTTGATGATATGGTAATGAAGATGAAGGTGGTAGATTTGAAGACCGAAGAAGAGCAAAAGGCGATGATATTGTTGCGTTCGTTGCTAGACCGTTATACGGGTTTCTCAAATAGTTTGATCTAGATACATTGACACTAGATGATGTCAAAATGGGTCTTCTTAGCGAGAAGTTGCGGGATCAAATGAAGAAGTTAGGTGATGGAAGTAGTGGTGCTAGTAATGGTCATGGTTTATTTATGTAGAAGGAGAGATATGTGAAGAAGGAGAACTGGGGGCGTTCTAAATCAAGGAACCCCGGTTGGAGAGGAAAGTTGAAGGAAAGAAAAGGCAAGTGCTATATTTGTAAGACGCCCGGTCATTGGAAGAATGAGTGTCCGGACAAGGAGAGGGCAAAGAAGAAAGTAGCATATTCATCCATAGCGGTGGAGAGTGGAGTTGGTGAGAGAGACGTAGATGTGTTGACGGCGGTAGCATCAAATGTTTCGGGTAGCGAATGGGTGCTCGATTCGAGGGCGTCTTATCATATGACGCCGAATAGGAATTGTTTTTCATCTTATGCTGACAAAGAAGGAAATTCAATTGTTATGGGTAATGGTGCTATGTGTAAGTCGAAAGGCATTGGTTCCGTGCAAGTTTGGATGTTTGACGGAGTGGTTCGTACTCTCACTAATGTACGCTATGTTCCGGGACTTCGGAAGTCTCTTATCTCTTTGGGGCAGCTAGATTTATTATGTTGTAAGATCACCATTTATAGTGATAGCTTGAGGGTTTCGAAGGGTGCGCTTGTGGTGATGAACGGTACTAGGACTCATGGTATTTATTTGCTTCAAGGAGTGACTATAGAAGGTGAAACTTGTGTTGGAGTTGATAGTTCTCATGGCTTGGATGCGACTAGGTTGTAGCATTTGAGGTTAGGTCATGTCTTGGAGAGGAGTTTGGATATTCTTCTGAAGAGGGAGATGATCGGTGGAGAGAGTTTCAAAAAACAAGAGTTTTGCGAGGAATGTGTCATGGGAAAGAAAACTAAAGTTTCATTCGATGAGGGAAACATGATTCGAGAAGGGTTCTTGAGTATGTTCATACGGATGTTTGGGGACCGACATTAGTAGCTTCTTTGGGAGGAGCTTGCTATTATATTTCTTTCATAGATGACTTTTCTCGAAAAGTTTGGGTGTATGTAATGAAGGCCAAGTCAGAGGCATTTGCAAAGTTCAAATCATGGAAAGCTCTTGTTGAGAATGAGAGTGGCAAGTCTTTGAAGGTTCTGAGGTTTGACAATGGCGGGGAGTATGTTTCCGGAGAATTCTTGATGTTTTGCAAGCATCATGGTATTCGGAGGCATTTTACTACACTGGGAGATCCACAGTCGAATGATGTTGCAGAGAGGATGAACCTTACTCTACTTGAGAAAGCTCGATGCTTGAGATTGACATCGGGTTTGTCTAAGGGATTTTAGGCCGAGCTTTGTCAACCGTAGTGCATATTATTAATCGAGTTCCATGCTCGGCTATTGGTAACAAAATTTTGGAGGAAGTGTGGAAGAGAAAGAGCATTGACTTGAGTTATCTTCGTGTGTTTGGTAGTCCGATTTATGTGCATGATCTTGGAAATGATAAGCTTGAACCTAGAGCTTTCAAGGGGATTTTTCTTGGTTATACGGATGGAGTAAAAGGCTATCAAATTTGGAATCCGAAAACGAAGAAGGTTGTGAATTATCATCATGTTACTTTTGATGAGTCGGCTTTGTTCAAGGAGAATGAGAGCTCATCGGATGTTCCAGACTTGGTTCATGGTGACTCAAAGGAGAAGGAAGTTATTCCCACATTTTTTCCAAGGTGTAGAGAGAGTAGAGTAGTTGGAGATGCTTGCGAGGAGGTAATGGTTGATGTTACATCACATAGTACACATGGTGCCTCTAGTAGTGTTGGTGATGTGCATGATTCTAGAGAGGATTCGGTTCAGGGTGGAGCCGAAGGAAGTTTGGGTGATGGTATTGCTAGTTGGGTGGGTCGTCGTGGTATAAGGCCACCCGAAAGATATGGTGATTGGAACTATCTTAGCTTTTGTGATAATTTGGACTATGCTCTTCATGTAGTCCAAGAAGAGCTGATGGATCTTGATTATGTCATGGAGTCGAGTGATAGATCGAAATGGATTTGTGCCATGACGGAAGAGATGCAATCATTGTTGAAGAATCAAACTTGGGATTTGGTTCCACTTCCTAAAGGAAACCGTGCTATAGGGTGCAAATGGATATACAAGGTGAAGGACAATGGAAGATACAAAGCTAAGCTAGTGGTTAAGGGGTTTGCACAAAGGAAAGGGAAGGAGTGTGATGAGATATTCGCACCGGTTGTGCGCCATACTTCTATCCGAATATTATTTGCTATAGTTGCTATTCATGACTTGGAGTTGGAGCAATTTGATGTGAAAACCGCCTTCTTGCATGGCGACTTGGATGAAGACATCTACATGGAGCAACTGGAAGGTTTTGTAGTAGATGGTAAGTTAAATTTGGTTTGGAAGTTAAACAAATTAATATACGGTTTAAAGCAATCACCTAGACAATGGTACAAGAGATTTGATCATTTTATGCTTGAAAATGGCTTTGATAGAAGCATCAAGGATGCTTTTGTATATTTCAAGAAGTTGAAAAATGATTGTTGGGTGTATTTACTCTTGTATGTGGACGACATGCTCATTGCTTCTAAAGATAAGAATAAAATCAACAAGTTAAAACCGAGTTTGAAATCGGAGTTCAAAATGAAGGATCTTGGAGAAGCAAGAAGGATATTGGGCATGGAAATAGAAAGGGACCGAAAGCGTTTTGAGTTGAAATTGACTCCAAAGGAATACATACAGAAAGTGCTTTGCCGGTTTATCATGGAGAATGAAAATACACCTTTACCTTTGCATATGAAGCTTTCGAGTAAAGGATCACCTATCTTAGAGAAAGACAAGGCTTATATGGCAAAGGTGCCATATGCTAGTGCGTTGGAAGTCTAATGTATGCTATGGAATGTACGAGGCCCGACATTGCAAATGCCGTTGGGATGGTTAGTCGGTTTATGGATAATCCGGGGAAATCGCATTAGGAAGCTATGAAGCTTATATTGAGATACCTTAAAGGAACATCATCTCATGGTCTTGTTTTTGGCAGTAGTAAGGAGAAGAATTGCAAGTTGGTTGGTTGTTGTGATTCGGACTACGCCGTTGATAGGGATCAAAGAAGATCAACTTTCGGATACGTCTTCGCGCTTGGTGGTATGGCCATAAGTTGGAGATCGAGATTGTAGATCGTAGTTGCTTTATCCACTACGAAGGCGGAGTTGATAGCTGTGGTAGAGGCGGCAAAGGAGACACTTTATTTGAGGCGATTGTTGTGTGACTTGGGATTCGAGCATGATAGTGTCGATGTTCGATGTGATAGCCAGAGTGCTATCCACTTGGCAGAGAATTTGGCATTTAGCTCATGGACTAAGCATATTGAAGTAAGAGAGTCATTTTTGGTAGCCATGGATGAGGATAAACAAGTAAATCTTTGAAAAGTGCACATAAAGGATAATGCGGCGGATATGTTCACTAAGGCATTACCGGTTGGGAAGTTCGAGCATTGCTCGAACTTGATTCGCTTGGAGAAGTACTAAGTGCCACGGGGTGGCACAGTTGAGGGAGAAGCTTGGTTATGGATGAGGAAGAGTATAAGTCAGAGATTGTGGTTCTATCTTCTTGGTGAGTTTTATTCTTTGGTGGACGGTTTAGGATTTGGATGTTTTTAACACTGCATTAGCGGGCAGGGGCTTTGGCTGAGCTCGTTGGTGAGGTGCAATGGGCAATGGCTTTGCCTGAGCTCATTAGGAAAGCATTCATGTTTGATTGAAGGTAGAAGTGGTGATAGTTGGTTCCATCGGTTGTTGATGTTGGTATTATACCATTGGAGTTGAGGATGCATATAGTGTCGAGGTTGAGTGTTGGATTTTGGCTACACTATATGGAGAAATTATGGCAGAAATTCATGAAAAAACAGAATCTTTAGAATCTTTGCTATAAGAAAGCAACACATGTACAATAGAAAGAAATTAGATCTTCCATGACACAAGAGGTAATCTATCAAAAAAATTTATGCAAAATATTTATCATATATAAATTATATGGTTGTATCATAGAATCAAAAGAAAGATAAATGGAACTGATTATCAAAATTTCAAGTTGTTAACATCGATTAAAGCCAAGAAAGAAATCGAGTATCAAGTGAAGAAATCAGAAATAAACAAGAAAAAAGTTGTAGAAGACTATAATCTGGAAATTACTTTTTATAGCATTCAGAAATGTTATGATTTCTGTAAATGAATTAAAACTTAAATAAGAGGCTATTACAGCAGTTCTGTAATGCTGTAGTTGCTGAAGTAAATTAAAAGGCTAAAAACTTAATAAAGGCCTATTACAACAGTTCTGTAAATGCTGTAGTGGTCTGCTGTCTTTGCTGAATTTAATTAAAACCTTTAATTTGAAACCTGAGCTATTACAACATTTCTGGAAATGCTGTCTCTGCTGTTTTAAACTAAATTTCAACTAAATTGAGATTTAACAGCAGTTTTAAAATGCTGTCTTTGTTGAATTAAAATGTTTTCAAGAATAACTTATAACAGCTTTTTCTAAATGCTGTGAAAGGCTGAAATTTTCAATGTTTATGGTTTTTAACTTAGTAAATGAACTCAGAATAGTTTAAAACTTTGGAAATTGAATACTTGATTTGAAAGTATAATAATTACACTTTTAAATTGTTTAGAGGAATTATTTTGATTGAAATATAAACTATTTAAAAGGTGACTTGAAATGATAATAAATGAATGATATCTTTGAATTTAAAAGGTATTTAAAGTTGAATATTTGGATTTGAACTCAAATGATGATTTGATAATGAAGTTTTTGAAAAGATATGATATTTTGATATATTAAATGATTTGAAATGAAGTTTTGAAATGATATGATATTTTAAATATATTGAAATGGTTTGGAATTGATTTAATCTTTATTTTGATAAAGATTTGGATTTGAAATGATATTCTATTTTGAAGTATAAAATATTATTTTAAATTTATAACCACGGGTTATAATAACGATTGGCTGTTAAAGAGACCGGGATCGGATATGGACATACTCTCTGTCGATACCGAAAACCACTTTGACAACTGTGTACGCGGTGGAGTTTCCAGAATGAAGTAGGATGGTGGCGACGATCCTAAGGTATATGCGTGGACCCAACTCCCATGAGTTGGCATAAGGTGGCTAAAATAGGAGCGATCTCGGGCCAATGAGGTTGCACCTCTTATCGGACACACTTCTTCGATACCATTCTATTACTTTGTGATTGTTTGGGTGCACCCCTTGATTTGGGAGTGTTGTTCGAGGTTGAGCGGTAGTGGCTGCTATGCGTTTCCATCAGTCCGTGTGCGTAATTGGTATATCTACCCTGGCATCGCCTTGTGTGCCGTGTCACCTACCATATCGAGCTTTACTACGAGTTTCTATTTGTGTCGTACCTATGGAGTATCTTCTCGTAGCCTTTCGAGGTATGTAGGTACTATATAGACTATTGGCACTATTTTGTATTAAGGGCTATATGGGTAACCCCTTAACGCTATTTAAAACTATGTTTATTTTATGATTAGACATTATTATAATAGCGAATATTACTACATAGTAGATAGTTTAACGGATCCTTAAAGAATGGGCGATCCCAAGCATTATTTGAGTTACTTGTACCTTTATTACAGTTCACTTGAGTTGGTTTACATTGTATAAGTATGTATGTCCTGACTCGAGTGTTTTGTGTTTTACTTTACGCTCGGGTCTGACTGAGTGATACAGCATTATAGACTCACCTTTGGAGTTGAAGTTTTGCTTTGAAGATCCAGATATCTATTCTTTTGTTATCCAGTAGATTCCAGTTGTATTCTGAGTTGTACCCGATTTTCATACTGTTACTCCTGTTGTATCTTGGTATTCCTATTGTATCTTACTTAACTCTGATGTATTTATATAGTAGCTTCATGAACTACTATTTCTCTATTTCCGTTGCATTATATTACTCTATGTCTGTGATCACTGATATTTATTTACTAAATATGATGAGTTTGCCAAATTTTTATTTATAATGCAGTATTTTGAGCAATTCAAGTCCGACATGTGCGGATGCGAATGGTTGAAAATATCAGGTCGTTACATGGCTGTAACACGTACATGCCACAATTCCGGCTGGGTATGGATCTGATACCAATGTAACATCCCGCACCTCACTTAACGCAGATATTGTCCCCAACTTAGTCTCCTCCGCCTCATAGGCCAAGCCAAGATGTGGGGTTTTGTTCCTCAAAAGGCCTCGACGTTGTTATGAGGTGAAGGCTTTGGTATATAAGCACCCACGTTATAGTATTATCCACGATGTGGGACTATTATTCCTATTTTGAAGGGGTGTTACATATGATCTCTATTTTTGATATTAAGTGAAATAGTTGTTGCATTTATCATAAGTATGGTTTATTTATGTTATTAATTAACACAACTTAAACCATCAAACTATAATACAACAAATAAACCACTTATCAATTCTCATGAAAATGAAGCCAAAGCAAAACATATTTTAAGTATGATCTATTTACTATTGTAATTAGTAATATAGATCATCAAATTTTGTTTTACTTTCATTTCAAAATCCACTACGCCATAGATTGCATACTGCAACACCCAAGAAGTGATGTAGGAAGTGCCAAAAAATGTTGCTGTAGGCTAAAAAAGGGCAAAGGCAACACTTTCTCGGTGATGCATTTTGCCGCGTTGCCCTAGAGTCAAAGGCAACATCTTTGCGGCCCGAGGGCAACATCGGTTCTGTTGTTACCACAGGTACCAAATTTACTAAAAAGTGGGCCCCACAATCTGGGCCCCAACATGTGGGCCCACATTGTGGGGCCCACTAATTCTGTGGCCCACCTTTACGGAACCCTGTTGTGGGGCCCATATTCATTAATCTATGGTGACACTTTTACCATCCATTGGCAACACTTTGCCAGTTTATTACCACATTTAACATCACATACTGCAACATTATATCATATCTACGGCAACACCTTTTGCAATTTAAATTGGAAATGTACTGCAACGTTATACTACTACAACATTATATCATATCTATGGCAACATTAAACTGCAACAAAGAACTTTTCATTTCAGAATAACCAGCAACACAAGTTTTACTTAGTCAAGTACAAAATAACAAACATACTTAAAAACATAGCCAGTGTATTCATAGTTACAGCCAGTACATACTAAATTCTACTTATTAACAGTACATTCATATTTGCGAGCCTCTAGTGCCATCAGTGCCTCTAGTGCCTCTAGTGCCTCCAGTGCCATCACTGCAGACGGTCGCACAAAGATCCCCAATATCAATTTGCATGTCAGGGTTTGCTTCGCCTAATTTCTTAAGCACCCATGTCAAGTTCTCCCGAACTTTTTGGTTCACCTTTGCATCAAATTCATTTTGGACCGTCTTGTTCACCTTTACTTCGACTTCGTCAGCTATATTTTCCCTTATCTTCGCTGCCAGCTCCTGTATGTATGTGCTTGTTGTTGGGGCATATTTTGAAACTTCTGCAGACTTTGTGTGCCGTCCTATAAGCCAAGATGGACCGTGCGACTTTCCATCAGAAATCATTTATTGAACAACTCCATCACTTCCTCCTTCACCTATTGCTTTTTCAATCTTATCCTGCAAAATAAAGCAGTTTCAAAATGTGACATTAAATAAAATTAACAATTCTGAAACAAGTTTCTTAAACAAGAATTGTTTTGCAATATCTATTAACTGTTTTAAAATGGATTCAGAAAATATCCTGCTATAGGTTTCAACAAAACAGGATCTAATTCTACAAAAATGACGATGCGCAAAATGAAGCATTTTTTTGACATCTGATTGAAGAGAAAATAATTTTTTTACAATTCTGCACTTCATTACTGAAGTATCAGTCTTGTACACTTTCCTTCTTTCCGCTTGCGAGTTTTAACAAAAAGTTATCCATCTGATTCGTTGGACTGATACAAATTAAATGAAAAAAGCTAGACAGCAAAAGGATATCAAACTAATTTTTCCAGAACATATATCACTAATCAATTCAGAAATTATACTCAAAGTCAAAGCAAAACTAAGGTAAATATGATCGCCTTTACATAAAAACAAATCTCGGTTCAAATGAAGAACAGAAACCACAAGTGCACACAAGCTAAAAGTCTCGAGCAACTCACAGATGCAAAAATGGAGCAACAGTAAGTTCTCAAGCAGCTTACAAGTGCAAAAATAAAGAAACAACAAGTATAAAATCACAACATATGTAGCAACAATATCAGAGCTTTTTCAAGCATAGTATCAAGTGGTGTATCAGTTTTGCAAAATTCAAGGCTGAGCTAAGGAAAATTTGCATAGTAAATATCCCATATGTCTATGCTTTCAGATTATTAACTGTAAGCACAGAGATAACAAATATCCCATGATTCATCTTAGATTCTGATGCAAAACTAAGATTACTCCGTGATTAACCCATGAGCCATGAACATATATATAATACTAAAATGATTTAAGCTTAGCAAGGCAGTAAAGCCATCAACATACAGCAGACAAAAGACAAGCATCAACTTGACATCCATATGCTTAAGAGTTAAGAGTGTATCCAATAGTTTACAAATTACTTAATTTCCACAGAGATGGATTGGACTCATATTTAATGTTTAATATGCATCTAACTTTCAGACCTATATTGACCAAATTCATACAAATGCATGAGCATGACGGAAACTGGTTTGGAAAAGAAGAATTGAGTTTTCTATGCCAAAGGGGGCAAAGAAAGGCTCATTTATATTTTTATAGATTTTATGTACTTTTTTAGCAAATGTTATTAATAGCTATAGAGTCGTAAATTAATGTGAAAATGCAAAAATAATAAACAGATACAATAAAAATTAATACATTAAAATTGAAATAAAAACATTTGCTGGATGATTAATGTGACAAATCAGATTATATAGTCTGCTTGTTATTCTTTTAGTTACAAACTTCTATATCATAAACATAACATATATCACTAATATTTGTTTTGCTTATTTGTTAGAGTGAGGTGATATTTTATTTTGGAACATATATGTAGTTATTTTAATTTTTATTTTGGAACATATATCGCTTTGATAAATAAGGAGAGGAATTTCAGATAAAATAAAATGCATACCTCTAGCCAACCATAAAAATAAGCAAAATACATACCATCTTATGCGGAATTTGGGAAAAAGGTTTTGGACTAACAGTGTGTGTGTCTGTGTATGATTTCCGACTTGCACAATTTGTAAGGGCCTTAGACTACAAAAACATGAAATAAAGATGTTTATCTGCCTGATTTGAATGAATAAAAACGGAAAAAAATTCTGTGATAAAACTTAAAATTATACCTGAATTTTTTCATCTCCCCAATACATTAGGAGTACTCTGAAATCCGCAAGTGGAATTTCGTCTGGCCTATTTTCAAGCCTCTCTTCATCAGTTTCATAAGCCTTATAATGTGCCTTTTTAATACGACTCTTGTACCCCCTCCAAGAGTCACGAATTGACTTCAAAACCCAATATTCACATTCATCCGGAATAATATACCGTTGCTTAAATACAAATCAAAAATTAAAAAGAACAGTCATGCTACTTTTGTGACAAGTTTCATATATTTAAGTAAAATTCAGCTAAGTTTGCAAATTACCTTGACATAGTTCCACAGTGTTCCTTTCAAACTTGAAGGAACATCAAACCAAGACTTGTAAGTAAGTGGAACGCTCCTCGTCAGTGTTCCTAAAAAAGCACTCAGTTCAGACATTACTTGGTCATCGTCTGAAACAGGTTGGCCCCGATGATTCATTTGGATTAGAACTCTTTTGTCATATGACCTTGAATGAACTTTATCCATCTTTGTTTTTCCCCTGAACCTTCTGGGAGCTCCCACTACTATTACAAAGTACATACAATAGTAGGCTAGACATAACATAAATGAGAACTTAAACTATTAAAATCAGAACTCAGTTAGATAATACCTTCAGCTTCTTCTACTTCATCTTCTTCGTTTTCAATATTTGTCGAGACATTTCCGACAACAGCCTTCTTCCTTGAACTTCCACTTCCACTACTGTTATTCTTCTGGCGTTCTCGCATAGCCAAATAAGCAGCCATTGTTCCTATTCCTTCATTGTGTGGTAACTCAACGCTACATGGTGGATCAACAGTTTGTGTAGGAACTGGATTTTCCCCTGCCTTCGGAGTTGCATTCTTATCAGTTGCAGATTCAACAATGGCCCGTGAACGAGTTGTTGGTCCAGACTGAGGCTTTGTAATCATAACCATTTTGGTTCTCTAAAATACACACACAAGAACAATAAAATAAAAAAATAAGGAAGCTAGTCTATAATTACCAACATAAAATTAAATCTTCAGCTATAACGCACCTAATTTACAGGATTTTTTGAAGTATCATCTTCACTAGGTTCCTCTTGTTCTGGAGCATAATCTTCGCTTTCAGCTGGCATCTTTGATTTTCCTTTATTTTTTTCAAATTCATTTATCAGTCCAGTAACTAATGTAGGCATCCCAAGAGCTTCAAAAACACTATTCTTCTGCGACACATGTTTTGCTCTCTTCCTTTCGTATTCTGTAAGCGGTGGAGGTGGCGGAGGTGGCAGATCATCATCCTGAAAGTAATTTAACAAGACATTATTGTAAATATAAGCAAAATATGTATAACATCATATTAGAAGATCAGATTGTAGTCTTCTTACTAGAATCTCATTTTCATCCATATTTTCCTCTTCATTTGGAGGATTGTAGAAATCCAATTTACTCCTGACACTTGCTGAGTTGATATTCAAAGTTGCATCGCCGACTTCAGTTGGATTTTTCTTCTTTGGTGCCTTCGTAGAACTACTGACTTCAGTTGGATTTTTCTCTGGTAACTTCGTAGACCTACCGACTCCAGTTGACTTCTTGCTAATCACCTTTTTCCTGTCTATGCGTGGACTCATAGTAGCTTCGCTCACTTATGGATTGTTTCGCCATGCCAACTTTCTAGGACTAAAGACTTGATTAGCCTACGTCTCATTTGTAAGTGGATTGTTTAGCCATGCTGACTTTCTCGAATTGACAAAGAATTTCCACAATATCCTTTTGTAGCCTCTTGAGATCAGCCAAATTGATAATTTTACTCCAAAGACTTCTTAGAAATGCACCTAATCTTATCATAGGTAATGCAACTTCAGGTTTTACAGATTTCTTCACAGCAAATTGTAGCAAGTAGCGGAGAAGATAATGAGCATCGTGGCTCTTATACCCTGCAATTTTCCTCTCTTTCTTGTTTACATACCGGCTGATATTAGCTGCACAACCATAAGGCAGTGTAGCATTCTCCAACACCGAGCAAAATATTTCTTTCTCCTTGTTCGTCATTGCAAATATGGCAGCCCTGATCTTAAGGTAATTCCCATCAGCTGATAGAACCAAATGAAGGACCTCCCTGATGCCTATCTCTTGTAAATCATACCGAGCACTTAAATGGTCTTTCGACTTCCCATCAATATTTAGTAAAGTACCAAATATGTTATCACAAATGTTTTTCTCTATGTGCATAACATCAAGGTTATATCGACATACATTGTGACTCCAATATGGTAAATTAAAAAATATTGACTTCTTTTTAAAAGGGGATTCATTTTTATGCTTGTTGACCTCTTTCTGCCCAAAAATATTTTCATAACCAGCCAACAATTCTTCAATGTCTGTCCCGAATAAAATTCCCGGAGATGTTCCCATTTCAATTTCACCGTTGAACCTTTTCTTATCAAACCTTCACTTGTGTTCCGGATCTAAAAATTTCCTATGATTCATGTAGCACATTTTTTTACTATGTTTCAAGTCAGTTGAAGAAGTCTCGAAATGGCATACGGGACAAGCTAAATAACCCTTTGTGCTCCAACCGGATAACATTGCATAGCCCGGAAAGTCGCTAATCATCCATAACACGCTTGCACGTAACGTGAAATTAGCACCAGTTAAGGCATCATAAGTTTGTATGCCAAGACCCAATAATTCTTTCAATTCGGCGATAAGAGGCTGCATGTAGACATCAATGCTATTCTTAGGAGACTGTGGACCAGGGATAAGGGTTGAAAGTATCAAATTTTTTGGCTTCATGCATAACCAAGGTGGAAGGTTATAATTTACCAATATGATTGGCCATGTGCTGTGAGCTGTAGTCATTGTACGAAAAGGACTGAATCCATCAGCTGCTACTCCTAACCTGATATTTCTATTTTCAAATGAAAAATGAGAATATTTGGCATCCATCATCTTCCAAACCTCGCCATCAGCTGGATGTCGAAGTCTGCCATCATTTTTTCGTCCCATTGCATGCCATATCATAAGTTCTGCATACTCCTTGGACATGAACATCCTTTGCAACCTTGGTTTTAGTGGAAAATAACGTATCACTTGTCCTGGTACTTTGTGAATCCGCTGCTCCGGATCATTGTCAACACCCACTTTCTTTTCCGGTATAGCCCACCTTGAAAAACCACAAGTTTTGCAGTTATTTTCCTTTTCATTTTCTGCCCAATATAGCATGCAGTCGTTTGGACATGCATGTATTCTTTGGTAATCGAGGCCTAAATCTTTAATGATATTTTTGGTAGCATTGAAAGATAAAGGGATGTGGGCTTGTGGAAAAGCTTCTTTTAGCAACTTTAATAAATCGGTAAATGCAGACTCGGTGATTCCATGTAGGCATTTTAAAGAATAAAGCCTGACGATGAAACTTAATCGCGAAAATTTAGTACACCCGGGATATAATGGCTGCTTTCCCTCTTCAACACGATGATGAAATTTTCTAGCATCGACATCTACTCCATTTGCTCCATCAGAAGGTCCACCTTCATTGTTCTGCATATTTCCACAAGTACGATGCAACATCTCATCGAGATTATATCCAAAATTTATTCCCGCTTCACGATCCATATCGTTATCGCTCCTTTCAGGATCAAGATAGGAAACCTCACAAATCCATTTCACGTATAATTCAGATGGACCATTCCAAATCAGATGGTCGTAGACTACCTCTTGACGATGCCACTTGCGATTATGACACTTTTTGCAAGGGCATGTAATTTCATCACCTACCGCGAATCTAGAAAAAGTATTTTGAATAAAAACGTTTCACTCCACTGATATATCCTTCACTGAACTTAGGAAGTTCTGCCCATATTTTTTCCTTATCGTTCATCACTAATTTACACACAAATAACATACAAAGACAATCACAATAATAAAATCAGGAATATGATTACACCTGAACCCACAAGTAAATCAGTAAATTAGGCTACACAACAATCAAATCAGGAAAAACTGGAAATATACATAGAGTGATACCTTAAGCAGCAGATTAAATCAAAGCCCTAACTGAAATTCAAAACCCAAACGAACCCAAATTGAAGACCTAATTGTAACATCGAAGCCCTAATTGAACTTGAACTCGAACTTGCCCTAATCGAACCCCAATTAAGCTTGTAAACTTAGAACTTTTAGCCCTAATTGAAATCGTAGAGTGTTTGAGAGGTTGAGCGGTGAAGTACGTATTTTGTTAAGTGTTTGAGTGAAACCCTTTAATATTTTGTTAACTTTTGCCGCTTTGTTTTTTCTTCCCGCGTTAAAAATTATTTCAGCCCGCTTTTTTTTCAGCCCGCACTCATTTTTTATAATATTTTTATAAGTCTATAGCTACTGCAACATAGTGTTGATATCTATGCTAACATCCTGAAGCTAATGTTGTAATAGACGAAAATCGGCATAGCTATCGTTACATTGTAGCTAGCAACATCTTGTATTTTCGTTGCAATAGGCCATCTATGGCGTAGTGATCAAAAATCAATTAGCAAATGATGATGTAAATTGTGTTTATGTTGAATAAGAATAGCTCATTTGAAAATGCAACATAAGCTATCAAACCCACTTGTATAAACTTACATCAAAGTCTACTTTCATGAAGCACAAATAAAAGAGACCGTAAATCATAGAAATGTTGAAATTACATAATATTTGAGAGCTTCATTACCCCTAAATTGAAGGGATTTAGCTACTTATTTGTGTTATCATATCAACACATGTAAATTTCAACATTAAAAAGCAAAAGAAATAGAAAATAAGCAAATGAAGAAAATGAGATTAACTACTAAACTACTTGCATAAAAAATAAAGCTACACTACTTGCATGAATGTAAATCTAATCTACTAAACAAAGAAAAGAAGAGAGCATAGAAGTAAAAAGAAGCATGTAGAAAAGAAAAGAGAAAGAGGCTAGGAAGCCATTTTTATTTCATGAAACATTGAGCTTACAACTTGCATTATAATTTCCTAAGTATTTCCAAGACTAAGAAGATATCTACATGTACATAAGCGAGCTATTTATACATGCATAAAACCCTAATTCACTTTTTAGGGTGCTTCCCAAAATGCCCTTTAGGAAGTGTGGCCACCAAGTAACCATTAACCTCTAATTAATCCATCATCAAATATGCATGAAGCTTTAACCTCCACTTAGTTGTCTATTAGCTTCTTATTGTAGATTAAGGTATGTTGGTTCTTCATCGTCGGTTTCCTCATCTTCTGCTTCTTCCAAAAAATTGTCATCATCTCTTGGTTCTTTTGAATTTCTTCCTATTTCTACCTAAACATATTGATAATCAAATTTAAATTTAAGTAAATAGTTATGGTACATACACGGTGCACATACACATAGTACACATACAACTAAGAAAGTTACTGAACATACACAGAGTGCACATTTTACCAAACATACTTACACACAATTATTGAATAGACACAGATATAACAACTAAGCAAGTTAATGAGCATGCATACACAGTGCACATGTATGTTATATAACATAGCAACTAAAAGACATTTGTGTTTATTAAACATGCACATTTACTGAACATATAATAACTAAGCAAGTTACTGAACAATACACACATTCCCTATGATGATGTCGAAAATTAGGACATAAACCTTGATTGTGATGTCACATGTATCTTAATAAACACATAGTAAAAAATTTGAAATCTAGGGTTTCCTCTCAGCCATGGGGGAAAATCAATTCCCTCACCAAATTTCCTCAAATCTCTCTAATTCTTCCTCCCTAATCAGACCACCTGAGGTTTCTCACATCAGTAAGCCAATAGGTGTAATGACCCGTAAATTTTCGATAATTATAAATTGTTAATTTAATAAGATTCTATGATTTAATATTGAAAGAAATAAAATTTGATATGTATTAATGAAATAATAACTAAAATGAAATGTAACAATGTTAACTTAAGTTAATTATTAACAAGTTTAATGGAATTCCAATTAAATAAAGTGATTGAAAGGTTATACTTGGTTATGAATTCAATGTAAGAAAACAAAGGTAGATATTGAATTTATTTAATGAAATAATATCATATTTATGGTAGCCGAATATATTAGTAGAATGTAAGAAATTATAACCTTTGTTTGTAAGAAATAAACTTATAAATGTAATTAAAGGCTAAGGGTGATAATTATTAGATGCTACATATTTATTTAGCCTGTTAAATTTAATTGGAAATCAATTGTAATTGAGTGGAATTAAATGTTACATTAATGTGAGTTAAGGTAATGACTGAAATTTGTGAATGTAATAAAATGAATGGAAATGTTATTTTTATTCATAAGATAAAATAAAAGAATGAAACCAAGTTGAATAAGTTAATTGAGATTTGATTATTATTAACGTATAAAATCGACAAAATTCCAATATAATTGAAATATAGTAGTTGATACAAATAAAGATGAAATTTGGAAAATATAAATGTAATGAAATATGAAACAATGTTAACTATGTTAGATGAGTAATAATTGATTGGTTACAAAGTCTGGAATCAAATCAAAACAATTTATTGAAATTAAATTTTAATTAATGGGATAAATTGCAGTTGCAACTGAACATTGTAACTATTGAAATAATTAACACTGAATTGACATGTAAATTTACTTTAAATTATTATGAATGTCCAAGAAATCAAAAATGATGAAATTTGTTAGTTATTAAATTTGAAATAAAAATGTGATTCAATTAATATAATATTAATTTATTTAATTGATGTGAAAATAGCCATTTTGGCTACTGACTCGGATTTCAACAAAACCAGTTTCATCGGATGCGTAATAGTGAATTATTGTAGGATTTCAAGTTTTGTAGCGATCGGACTTGTCGTTTGATCGTACGGGCTCGAAACGCCTAGAAATCAATTTAATTAAAATCAATTGAAATCAATTTGAAATAAGCTGATTTTAACATAACTTCCTCATACGATGGAATTAGGACATGAAACCTGTTCCATTGAGTTTAAAATATTTGAAAACATCTATTCTGATATATGGGTTGACCCATTTTCGTTCCGGAGACAGAACGGGCTTTTCGGGTCGTTTATCGTTCTAATCCAAATCAATCTGATCTATCCACTTCTGTTTCTGATCTACCTATAAAAACCAATTATAAACCCTAGGTCATTTCTTATTTCATTTTGTATGTACGTACATTTCCTTTTCAAATCCTTATTCCAATGGCAGACAAACCCTAATCCCCAATTGCAATTTCAAATCAAATTCAATTTTGAAAATTTAAACTCCTCCAAACTATATCGAATTATATATCGATTTGAAACTCTCGACGAGCGCATCATAGATCTGTAATTAGTTTTACAATTTGAACCACTACTTGTCCTGAAATCGATGAATAAATCCCGACCATCCGTCGCGTCGAGATTAACTTCGTTTGATCGACGAATCGAAGGTACAGCCTTGTAGAGGGCAGCGATTGGAGTACATCTACGTAGTTCTGCTTCGAATCAACGGTGGGATGCTAGGCTTTATTTCGAACTAGGGTTCGAACTTTTTGGCGGCTGCAACTTATTCGGGCTTCGATCGGCACCGTGATGTGTTGACGTGGCATAGCGAGGTGTGCGGCAGAGGACTGGAGGTGGTTGCGGCTGGCTATGGTGAGCGGCGCGAGTTACGGCGGTGGTCGAAGCGTTGGGTGGCTGCCTATTTTATCGTGTGGCGTGCGTTCTGTTCATGCTTGGGCTCGTACGTGTGTTGAGAGAGGGACGATGACATGGATTAAGAGTTTGTTTTATTTTATTTAAACCTCAAAATCTTATATTGTTCTAATCTATATAACTTTTACATACAAGGTCTGATTAATGCGCGGTTTGTTCCGTTGGGATCGTATCGAATTTCCGCACAGTTTGATTCTCGTTTGGACGAATTCTGAGATCGTTTGAATATGAGCCCTAAATTGGATTTAAATTCGATTTAAATTCAAAGGTGAGTGTTTTAACCCACTCACAACTTCAAAATTTTCTTATGTTTGTTAAATTAAATTTATGATGTGATTAGAAATTTATTTATGACTGTTTAGTATATTTTAAATCAGCATCTCAGTTAATTTGAATTTATTTGAATTAAATCGTTACTTAGTTTATTATTGAATAAAAATTGCCAGTTAAATACCTGTTATTGATTATCAGTTCTATATTGATATTTATTGATTGATTTGGATGACGATTGTGATTGATGTTGATTATTGATATGGGATGAATGGATGTTTTATTTTATATCGTTATAAACTGCAAGTTCACTATGGGTTGAAATGATACATACCCGAATGATCTATAGATTAGGGAAAAATCGTTATGGGTTGAAATGATAGACTCGAGCGATTTTATGGATTTTATTATTAATTCGAGATTGCGGTTTGAAATGATATATATAACCATAACATTTTAAATTGCGGATTGAAATGATAAATATCCGTATCACTGGACCCTAGGGTAGAAAATTATATACGAACACCGATTGGTTAAATTTAATGATTTTGAACTTTTTAAAATTTTGAATCAATTAAATGATATCTTAAAATAAAATTTTGATGTACATAAATTGAAGTATTATTGGAAAATCAAGTTTTGTGTTGAAATGTGGATTGGTTTAAAAGGAATTACTTTAAGAAATTAAATTGGAAGTTTAAAGTTAAACTTTTAAGTACAAATGAAATTCTATCGAAATTATGTTTTTGAAGTTGTTTGAAAATACTTTGAAATATTTTGAAATTGGAGTAATCCAAATTGATTTTTGAATATGGATTGAAACGATATGAAATTCAATGGTTTATTGAAATGTTAAATTGAAAGGTTTGGAATTTGGATTGTTGACTTGGAAATTGAAAATGGTCCAAATGCGTTGAAATGAAATGAAAAGTTTAATTTGATATAAATTCCAAATTCATGTTTTAATATAAACTGTTTTAAATATATATTATTTCAAAATTTCTAATTATTAAGAATTCAAAGTATTAAACTATTTTAACCTGTATTAATTATATTAAATCATTTTAACCTGTTATAAACCATTTAATTTATTTAAACTAATTAACCTGTTTCAACTTATTTTAAATCTAATTAATCTATTTTAAAGCTATTTAATCTATTTTAATTATATTTAATCTATTTTTAATCTATATTAACTATTTATAACTATTTAAAACTATTTTCTTCTAAATTCCACACTAAGTAAAATGGATGGGTTTATATTCAAATACTCGATTTTTTTAGGCAAATATGGTTAATGATGTTATAACCTAAGTTGGGAATTAAATAACATATTTGGTTGAATATGATATTTGGAAATGGGAGTTTAGCCTATTTTGGAAATATGACATTTGAAAAGAAATATAATTTCGAACTATGATTTCAAATGTGATATGATTTCAAAGGTGAATATGATTTCGGAAGTAAGTAATGATTTCGAAAGTGATATGATTTGAATTGAATATGATATTTTGATATCAATTATGAAATGATTTTGGAAATGTAAAAGAACCATCTGGTGTGTAATAAGCGACTTTTTATTAAAGAAACCGGAATCAGATATTGTCATACTCTCTGCCAATACCGAAAACCACTTTGACAACTGTGTACGCGGTGGAGATTCCAGAATGAATTAGGATGGTTGGCGACGATCCTATATGAGGTATATACTTGGACCTGACTCCCATGAGTTAGCTTAAGGAGGCTAAAACAGGAGCAATTGACGGGCCCAGTGAGGTCATTCCTCCGATCGGGCACATTCCTTCGATACAGTATTCCGACTTTGCGATTGATTTGGTGGCCACCCTCGATTTTGATTTGGGAATGTGTTCCGAGGTGGGTGGTAGTAGCTGCTATGCGTTACCACCAGTCCGGAAGTGTAATTGGTATATCTACCCTGGCATTTCCTAGTTGTACAATGTCACCTACCCTAGCGCGCCTTCTACGAGTTTGTTTTATGTCGTACCTTTGGGGTATCCTCTGGCGTCCCCATTTACGGGGAGTTACGGTATTGTATAGACTATTGGCATTATAAAATGTGTTAAGGGGGAAATGGGTAACGCCTTAATGCTATTTTAATAGTTTATCTTACTGTAGACATATTATAATAGCGTATTGTACTACATAGTAGATAGTTTAACGGATCCTTAGGAGATGTGAATCCCAAACATCTCTTAAGTTACTGCACTCACGTTAGGCACTGGATAGGCGATGTCAAACTCCGTAAACATCTATGACGCCGTTTATACTCATATTTATTTACCGTTGATTTAACTTACATAAGATCTTTTAGTTTTGCCTCGAGTGTTTTGTCTTTTCAATTCACTCGGGTCAGCCTGAGCATTCAGGATTTGAAGACCTTTTTTTGGAGGACGAAGACGAAGATTTGTACTATTATTACTTATTATATTATTCCACTGCATTCATACTGTTCCACTGCATTTGAGTATTTATTCTCTATCTATGTAACTTTGATTCTGTATTGTATTAGTATAATCAAATGTTTTGTAAACATTTCATGACCTGTTATTTGATTATTCTATTTTGTCATTCCGCTGCGAGATTCTGTTTTGTTTTTCTCTTTCTCTGTTTTTTTCTTATTTACCCCATAACAATCTGCCCTTCTGTATGGTTTGAGTTGGCACGTGTGTCTACTTAAAACATCCAAAAAGGCGAGATGTTACAGTTGGTATCAGGGCTTTGGTTTAGCGATAACCTTAGCTTTGTGGGGTCTGACTCTTTATTAATAGGGTAGTAATACCCTACGATGAGTCGGTGAGAGTATATATATGAGAGCGCGTATTTGTTAGTGTTATAAAAAGGTTTTGGTATTGTGTTAATTTATTCCGTTTTGTATTTATAAATTCTGGTTGGTGCATAGGATGCTATGACATCGATAGGGATTTCTAAACACTTGTTAGGACAGACCGACACAATATTGTTTTGAATATAGGTGAATGAAATAATTTTTCCTATTATATATTTTGTATATAAAATAATAATTTTATAAATGATATATTTGGTTGTAATACATTTGTTGTTAGGTAGTGAGATTTATAGATATTGGATGAAATAAGATTTGTAAATTAAATAAATATAAATTGGAATTTTTAGAACTTAAAGTTCCGGAATTTTGAAAATTTCTTTCGAATGATTTGGAATATAATACTTATATTATTTGGAAGTATTTTCTAATATAAATATTTCAATATAATTTGAAAGAATTGTTTTAATGAAATTTTGGAAAGAAATAAGTTCTGTATTCCCCTCTCTATCGCTAGGAAATAATTTTGGTGATGAGTGCACGCATCATCGACGTTCATCTTCGAGTTTCAAAGTTGGAAAGCCATTATAGTAGTTTTACTGTAAATTTATTTTAATAAGCGAATATAAATTTCAAATTTAAATATGATTGAATATAAGTTGTATATACCTATGTATTGTTTTAAATGATTTAAACGGAACCCGACATTCAGTTCTTAAATTCCTATGAATTAGAGATTTCAATTATTGAAATGGAATAATTTTTTTTATCTATTTAATAATTGAAACTTCTAAATTAAAATAAGTGTAATGACCCATAATTTTCGATAGCGAAAACTCCAGATAGTTAGGAAAAGAAGAAAGAGGTAGAAGAAAAAGAAACAGAAATACAACACAGATTCTCACATTCGCAGCAGATCAAAATATAATATCAAATAATAACAGTTTACAAAAGAATACTATATCTGTCAATTAGATTTTATTTCATCAGAGTTACTCTCTTACAAAAACACTGGACATATACAAATCACATGTCTCAGATAAACAGAAATAATATCACAGCGGTAACACTCCATACGTTCCTGCCATCCAGCTCGCCTCTTGAGTTCCAGAACGTCCTTACCTGAAAATCTGTAATACTCGGTCTGACCCGAGCATTACATCAAAGTAACACCCGGGTTAGGCTGGAAACCAGCGTGAGTAAACCTATCTAACATGAAATACTAAGTTCAACATAAAAGGAAACCCGGGTAACTTATATCAATTTACAACTTCACAAGTCGTTATAGATATCACTTACAAGTTACAACACACATCAATTTCTACGTACCAGAACTTAGATTTAATGGTCCAATTCACTTAAATCATTCCGTTTTAGCCTATTGATTCCACATATCAATTTATAAAGATTCGAAGTGGTTTTAGGTATTTACTAATATTCGACCCCGGTCTCTTCAAATCTAGTGTTATCTTAACCCAAGTTATTCAAATGAAATACAATTCAAACTTAAATTCAGGATGTCACTTAACATATCAATTCATCTCGATAGATAACCACAATATCACTGTTCAACCCAATCATATCACAAAACATTTCAATCGCTCATTAGAGACAACAACAATCCAAATCATCCAAAATCATTCAACCCTCTATACGTAAGATTTATTAGATATATAATATCTAATAAATTTAATTAATCTTCAATTAATTTAATCACAAACTTTTTTACTTAGATTATCTCAATCCTGCTTACTTAACATTAATTAATTACGATCCAATTAATTAATGTTTCTTAATTCCTATCTTAATTAATCATCCTTGATTAATTAACCTTAACCAATTACCTCGATTAAGTAACCTTAACCAATTACCTCGATTACGTAACCTTAATTAATTAATCATTAATTAAATATATTTTTAGCTAATAATCCTTTAGTTATTAATTAATCAATTTATAATTAATCTTTAATTACTTAATAAATTATTCCTAAATTATAAATAAATAAACCCTTAATTATTAATTAATAAAAATTTAATTATTTATTAATCTCTAATCATTAATTAATAACCTCTAATTAATAATCTTAATTACAAATTAATTAATCTCTAATTAATTAACACTTATCCTTTAATTATTAATTAATTTCCCCTTAATTATTAATTAAATAATAATTAATTTATCTTAACTATATTCTTAATTATCATTTAAAATCTCACTTAAAAACCTTGGAATCAAATTAATCATTAATTATTGACTAACTTAAACTTTAAGTTAAATTAATAATTACAACACTTATCTTAATTAATTAACTATTTGATTACATGATTAATTAAGTTTAATGATAAATGAGAATTAACTTAATTAATAAATTTCTCAACTTAAATTAACAAACCTTAATTAATCAATTATTATTACTTGAAATAGTTTAAGATAATTATTTTTCAACTTGACTTGGTTAAACTTAAAAACTTTGAGTATAAAAACATTTTACCCGAGGAAATTATGGGTTCACTCGAACAGGTACACGAATTTCTCAACTTTTTACCGGAGCTTCCTTTCCTCTTTCTTTTTAAAATTTAGTTAAAATTTTTAAAAACTGTTATACCTTAAAACACTCTCTCACGTACCCGAAAACAACCCCGAGCCATCTTCCCTTATCCCCGTGACAAACCAGAAGAAAACCTCACAAACCATAAAACTTACACCACTGACACATCGTACACCTGCACCGATCATCGGTGACGATCCAGCCTCCAAGATCACCTTCGACATGTCACCTACGACCTTCCCTTTCAATTCTCGATCACCAAATCTAAGCATAAACTCAAAAACGAAAATGAGCAAATTGGAACAAACTGGAACAAATCGATCGACCAGAACCTCCTCAACCAAACTCATCCAATGTCACATCCCTAAATTTTCGACTTTCGAAAATTCGACATCGATACTCACTTTATCGACTGCCGAGCAATCGAGTGCCGGAAACTCCAGTAGTGAGGGTTTTAGAAAGAAGAAATAGAAGAAAAAGAGAAGAAGAAGAGAAAGAAAGAACAATTGAACAACATCAGAACAGAAAACAATATCAGAATCTTACACATCGCAGCGGAACAATATATAATAAATAATCACTAGTCTTTTTAAAACAAAGAACTATATCAGTTTTTATACATACATCAATCAGAGTTAATATACAACAATGGACAGTTATATAAACTTGTCCTCATACAGAATACACAGCGGAATAAATACTATCAGATATAAATACTACGTCTCGTCATCCAGCTTATCTCCAAAGCTCCAGAATATCCAGAATATCCTGATAATCTAACTCTAGACTGCCCGTGTGGAAATTTGTGGGCACCCAGAGTTTAGAAGGGAAACAATAAACTCCGAGTCAGTCATGGTGACTGGTGTGAGATCGTAAAACAGTTTTATCTTTAAACAACAAGAAGATTTAAAGTCAATTTCGCAATGCTTTTTGAAAATGAAACTACCATAAGACCTCCCACCACACACACAATGCAAACGCAGACTTGGAGGAGATTTCTTCTTATGTTAGTCAAAGATGCTTACTACGCAAAAATCAAATCCTTTTTGATATTATTATTAGTGCATAGTGGAAAATCATTTCGAAAGTATAATATAAATCTTAGCCAGCATAGGTACCATTATATTATGCCTGCTATAGCTGCCTCCTGAGGAGACAGGTTATACAATTGAAATCGTAAAGGCTCGTATTGTTTCTTTGGATTTCCAACAAATGGTCAGGCTAAGGAACTTCCTATCCACGATGGGTACGTCCCTGGAATAGACGACCCGAGAACCTAACCGGATCTCTGCCAACACAAGGCCGGGTTACCTCTGCAAAAATAGGTAACTACTGACACGCGTATGCCATCCCCCGATCGTCACCGATCTTCCCGAGGATCCCCAATTTCCAACAAACCACATAGTAAAAATAATGCAGTAACCACAGAGGTTAAGTATCTGGGCTCCATACCATGATACCACCTTTATCCAGAAGGAATGACATACACTAAGGGGCGCTACTCCCTAGAACCTTGCCGCATCCTTCCTGTTTCGACCATTTCCGGGGTGTGAGGCTCGACGAAGTCTCGTCCACAAAGCTACGCTTTCTACAAAAAGCCCTGCTTCGGGTCAAACAAAATGATCAACCTATGATCACAAAGATATAAGATCAAACAAATGATCATATCACAAATGATCAAACACTAATCATTTCACAGCAACACTCAGTATGCCACGTTACCAAATTGGGATATATCGCTGATAAATTTCAACTACATAACCTCTGAGCTCGTACGTCTCAGAGAAGGGTGTTAAGCTAAAAGAATAAATTCTCCGCCACCAACAGAAATGTATTTGAAAGAAATCAGCTCAATATCTCAAATTGTAACGTCAGACACACAATCCATATAAGTCTGTTCCGGGATCGAACAGAACCGAAGGCACTTCTCACGAAGCCCTTGCACATCCGGATAATTTTCAATCACGTCAGGACTTCCCGTCACTAAGGGTGATAAAACCTCTAAATCGAAGATCAGTCGATGTAGAGTAACTCGACGGTAATCCTTCCGTTTTCAAAAATATCCGGTCTTCAACACCGGTCTTCAAATGCAATTCATAACGACGTATCACATATTCGGAATGGGTTATACGACCCCATGGTCCTTTCCCGGCTAACCCGAATAGTGAGCGCTTATTTAAAAATAAGTGTGGCATTCAAATTCATCCAATTCACAACAAATACCTATCTAAAGGTAATTATTGACAGTCGGTTATTTAACTATCAATAAAGATGCGCAACATCATCAGATTCCAAATAATTTTCCAAATTATTTCATCTTCAAAAATATCTTTTACTAGATCTATAATTTCCACACTTAACCGTTTGAAAAAAATTTCAAATCAATTTCCACAATTCAATTTATCTTTGAAGATAAAATCTCAAAACAGTTCATTTCATATTGGAAAAGCATTTCCATACTTATTTGATAATAAGTAATTCACAAATCATTTATTTTCAACATTTGAAAATATTCGATATACTTAAATCAAATTAAGTATATATCTCATTCTTTAAGGAAATCATGAATTTGACATCTATTTGAGTCAAAACGAATGTTGCGTAAAACATCGTTACGACGACTCAAAATCACTAGTATAGGGATTCGAAATTTTAGATAGAGATATAAATCCCAATACTATATAAAACATTTCCTTTCGGAAATCATTTACTATAACAACAGTGTTATAGTCCACCATTTCCTTAAATTTCTCGAAAACGTCTATTTCAACAAGAACTGTTGAAATCTATGCTTTCAATCTATAATACATTTTAAAACGCCTTTAAAATGTTTAACTTCATTTTTAAAATATTACTTCTTCAAAAATGAATCCATTTTACTTAACAATATATTCACTGTCCAAAATCGTGAATAAAATTTACTTAACCCCATTTCAATCATTTCTACACATTTTTATTTCAATAAAAATTCGCTATTCAAAATCATGAATATATCTTCTTAAATAATCTTCTATATTAGATTTATCACATTCAATCTATTTCGAATTTATAAGTACGTTTATAAATTCTATTTCTCTTTTTAATAACAACTTCGACTTATAAACCTTCTTTTATCAGTTATTATATTTAACTTATCAAAATAAGTGACTCTGGGTTTATAAACAACTTTTATAAATTTTAATTCTATTTATAAAAGCTTCAATACCAAATCAATTTCAATATTGATTTCTAATTTTATTTTCAACGTTTGAATAAAATTTCCATATTGATTTCTCAAAAATTCATTTCTAAATATTAAATCAATTGCAGATTGATTTCAAATTTTATTTATCACTACTAAAATAAATTCCCTATTTTTCTCAAATTATTCAATATTCTGTTTTAAAATGGATTCTTCAAATTGAAATCATTTTACATTGATTTCACAACTTATTCCAATTTACCCATTAAATTCCAACCTGAATTTCCAACTTATCTTCTTTTAAATAAATTCTTTTAAAAGAAAATAAATTTCTATTGTCTCTTTTAATCTATTTAAAAATCCAGATTTAAATAAATTTCTTCAATTTAAAATTTCTATTTTACGAAATCCATTTATTTAACATTTTCACTTGATTCTGGAATTAATTCAATACGATTATAAAAATTCACTTTTTATACTTTAAAATTCCTTTCTTAAAAATTTCTTCAATTTCACAAATTGATTCACTTAGAAATTTTCTGCTTGAATTTCAAAGATTCAATTTCGTTTATCTTTGGAATCCAATGATGTCAAAACATCCATTCAGCTAAATTTTAGCTTTCAAACAATTTCCAGATATCAATATGATTAATAGCATCACTATAATCATTTACAGATTTATATCACAATATAAATAAAATCAATCAATGTGAGGGGTCCAGTTGGATCCCTCCAACCTGTTTCCCTGCATCCAAAGATGTTAGCACAATACCAATTCCGCTCCAGTACGGAATTATCGCGGTATATAGGTTTTTATAAATCCGCTTACTAACGGCGCAATAGGGTCTCATCCGCTATACGAGGCGGGAAATCATCAATCCAATATATACATATGCCAATATGTATATATTGCTATATATATAGATATATCCTAAAATATCTAATATCACAATCAACATAGCAATCATATCAAACAATCAATAACTGCAATCAATTCTTGAGTGAGAAAAATCTCACCTTAGCTTTAATTTTGCAATCCATTTCCAAATTGAATTGTTCTCTTGATTTATACCTTGTATAACAATTATATAAATTAATCAATATTCAAACCAATCAAATAACTAATTTTCATTTTTGATTGTTTAATTAACTAACTTCTCTTTCAATAATTTTATTTAATTCCAATTTAAGGTTTAAAACTAAGTTTCCTTTATAAATTATTTTTAATGACAATAATTAAATGAACCATTTATACAATCAATTCTGCTGTATACATACATATATAAATTAAAACAAATTTCTTTGTTAAAATCTCACTGTTAAATTCATAATAGTATTTATTATAAAACAGAAATAAATTTTACTGTTAATATTTTTCTTTATATAACTTTCAAACCTCATAAAAATTCCTATATATATATACTCAATGTGAAGATATAAATTTATACACATAATCATATATGAACTGTATTCAAATTATTTACTGTTCTTTTTATCTATTCGTATATACATATATCAATTTTATAAATCTAATAAAATAATTTACCTCACTGAATTTGCCTGAGACGAGCATCTCGAGCCTCCAAAATTTCATCGCAACACCCAGACTACGCTACTATTACAAACGATGCCATCTCCGACTGACGACAAGCCCATCTGCCTCCCCATTCGCCCGCGCGTGGTCGCGAACCCTAGGTGCGTCACCCCTTCCGTTGCCTTCCAATCTGCTCGAATTCGCCGTGCCCAGATTCCACCAAGTTGCCTCGATGCTCGCACGTACGACCTCGACTTCATCGTGCCTGACAGTCGACTCGCGAAACCCATCTCCTCCGATTTTAAGACGCCGTCTACCCCTTGCCACCGCTGTCCCCCACGCGCTGACCACCGGTATCGAATTTCGCGACCATCCCCTAAATCGCGACACCTCATCTCAACGCGCCTCTTGCCTCGTCACCCTCGAAATCGCGAGCTCGAACCCATCACCGAATCGCGTCTTCCCCCAGACACGAGCACGCGAACGCGACTTCGCTTTAGTTTTCATTCGTTCGTTTTTTTTTTCTCTCATTTGAACGAGGGGATTTTCGAAATGAACTCGCGGCCATTGTTGATTTCTTGATACTGATTTCGTTCGTTGGTGTTTATTTCTTTGAAACTGGGAAGGGGTTTAACAGAAGAGAAGAGAGTGTGGGAGGGGTACGAACGTATGGGTTTTGCACGATAATCTCGTGATGCTCGGCGTGAACAACGGGGAGAAAACGTGGGATATTTATAAATTTTAAATTTTAAAATTAAACTGAATTCAATTTCATTTCAACGCGTTTTGCAACCATACGGTCACATATCAACTCCGAAAAATACGGAATTTGAAATCCGGTAATAATACAATATTACGGATCCAATGGGACTGGTTTCGTCGAATTCCGAGACTGTCCCTCGGACGGCTATTTTTGAATATCGATACGAACGATATAATTTCAAAACCGAACGAAACAGTTTAAATTTAAATCCTGAAGCTGCTGTTACCCTCAGTGTTATCAATATAAATTTAACAAGTGTTTGAAATATTTTTAATCAGCTTTAAATTGAAGATTCAAATCTTTATCCAGTTTTAATAGATTAAATTTTAAAGTTTAATCGCCCAATTCAAAGTCAAATCCGGGATTCAAATTAAATTACCGTTCAAATATTTAAAATTAATTAAATATTTTCAATTTAATTTGTTCAAAATTCTGGGTCGTTACAGACTTCCCCCCTTAAAAGAATTTCGTCCTCGAAATTACAAGTTAGGAAAAAAAAATCCTTAACTCGTCTACTATTTTTCACAATCTAAATAGTTTAATCAATTCATCAAAACAAATCTCTCTACTAAAGATTCGTTATCAATTCCACTAACTTTCTAAACATTTTCATAATCTTCAAACAACATTGTTTTCCTTAACAATTCAAATTTAAATTCAAATTCAAATTTAAACTTTTAAAATTTTCTCAAAAATTTTCTAACGCCCTAAATTTTCGAAAAATTTCGCCAGCGTCTCCTTTGCGCGGCTAATATGGCACGACTACAAAACGTCCCTACGGACTCTCAGATTTCAAAAAGAAAAAGAAAAAGCCAAGCGGCTAGAGAGAAATCATCAAAAACTCATATTAAAACTCAAATACGTACCTTTTGTCGAGCAATTCAAATTTATCTTTGAAATCAAATCCAATTCCTTTAATACACCTGTATATCTACTAGCCATAATATCTAGTTACAACATTCAAATCATTTTGCAAATTCTATTACAAAATTTCCAATATATACTTCTTATATCATTTTCACTTCACTATTGAAGTTTCATATTCAATTTTTTTCATTCAGCTTTACATTTCAATTTATTTGAATTCAATTTCAATCTAATTTGGATTCAGTTTACTTTTGAATATTGAATTTATCAACTACCCTTTTATTCACAACTGTACTATTTTAAATTAGTTCCAATTACTAATTCGTTACAAATTCCAATTTCCAATATTCAGCTTGAATTACAATTGCTAATAAATTCAAAACAGAGTTTAACATTCATCTTTAATTTCATTTAAATCACATTTACACTTCATATTTACCATTTTATTTATATATGAATTCGTTTCCTTATACTTTCAATTCACATTTATAGATTTCACTTGTTAATGAACTTTAATTCCAATCACAATTTCATATTTCACATTAACAATTTCTATTCGTATAAGTTATCAATTCAATAATATTCCGTAAATATTCTTTATAGTATTCCAGAGTCTTTTTCAACCTTTTCAAAACCATTTTGAAAACAAGTCAAATCATCCTTTGAACTTTCAAAACAAAACCCAACTTTTCAAACAACTTCCTTTTAAAATAATTTGGCAGCAATTTCTCTTTTGGAAACCCGAAAATGAACACCAATGATGCCGCGGTCATCATCGAAGTTATTTTCCAGCGACCGAAAAGAGTTTAGAGCTTTTCATCTCTCTAAAATACTTTTCAAAATCTTTGAAATACATTTCCAAATCCAAATGATTTAAACTTTCCAAATCTCCAAAATTTTCAAACTCCTTTCAAAACATTTCCAAATACTTCTCTGGAATTCCGTTTTAAATTACAAATTACATTTATAATTTACATTCTCAAATTTCATTTGTATGTGGATTTATTTCTTAACTTGGGGGTTACGATTTCAATTTCTTATTCAATTTCAATGATAATAGATTAATATTATCACTTCTAACAACCATGCAACCATATACTATAGTAATTCATAGAAAACATTTCTTTTCTATACAAAATAGTTTTTTTTTGGGTAAAATTATTTCATTTACCCGTTTTAAAATCAATACTGTGTCGGTTTATCTTGTTTAAAAGTTTAGAAACCCCTATCGACTACAGTTAGCTAGACTGCACCGACCAGAATCCATAAACAATCAACCGATAAGTCAACACAATACAAAACAATTTTCATATTCAATAACAAATACGCGCTCATATCTATTATTACACTCAAACTCATTCTAGAGTACTGCTGACTCTATCTCTAATGAGTAACACCCAACAGAGCAGGGTTGTCGCTTAACCATAGGCTCTGATACCACTTTGTCACATCCCTAAATTTTCGACTTTCGAAAATTCGACATCGATACTCACTTTATCGACTGCCGAGCAATCGAGTGCCGGAAACTCCAGTAGTGAGGGTTTTAGAAAGAAGAAATAGAAGAAAAAGAGAAGAAGAAGAGAAAGAAAGAACAATTGAACAACATCAGAACAGAAAACAATATCAGAATCTTACACATCGCAGCGGAACAATATATAATAAATAATCACTAGTCTTTTTAAAACAAAGAACTATATCAGTTTTTATACATACATCAATCAGAGTTAATATACAACAATGGACAGTTATATAAACTTGTCCTCATACAGAATACACAGCGGAATAAATACTATCAGATATAAATACTACGTCTCGTCATCCAGCTTATCTCCAAAGCTCCAGAATATCCAGAATATCCTGATAATCTAACTCTAGACTGCCCGTGTGGAAATTTGTGGGCACCCAGAGTTTAGAAGGGAAACAATAAACTCCGAGTCAGTCATGGTGACTGGTGTGAGATCGTAAAACAGTTTTATCTTTAAACAACAAGAAGATTTAAAGTCAATTTCGCAATGCTTTTTGAAAATGAAACTACCATAAGACCTCCCACCACACACACAATGCAAACGCAGACTTGGAGGAGATTTCTTCTTATGTTAGTCAAAGATGCTTACTACCCAAAAATCAAATCCTTTTTGATATTATTATTAGTGCATAGTGGAAAATCATTTCGAAAGTATAATATAAATCTTAGCCAGCATAGGTACCATTATATTATTCCTGCTATAGCTGCCTCCTGAGGAGACAGGTTATACAATTGAAATCGTAAAGGCTCGTATTGTTTCTTTGGATTTCCAACAAATGGTCAGGCTAAGGAACTTCCTATCCACGATGGGTACGTCCCTGGAATAGACGACCCGAGAACCTAACCGGATCTCTGCCAACACAAGGCCGGGTTACCTCTGCAAAAATAGGTAACTACTGACACGCGTATGCCATCCCCCGATCGTCACCGATCTTCCCGAGGATCCCCGATTTCCAACAAACCACATAGTAAAAATAATGCAGTAACCACAGAGGTTAAGTATCTGGGCTCCATACCATGATACCACCTTTATCCAGAAGGAATGACATACACTAAGGGGCGCTACTCCCTAGAACCTTGCCGCATCCTTCCTGTTTCGACCATTTCCGGGGTGTGAGGCTCGACGAAGTCTCGTCCACAAAGCTACGCTTTCTACAAAAAGCCCTGCTTCGGGTCAAACAAAATGATCAACCTATGATCACAAAGATATAAGATCAAACAAATGATCATATCACAAATGATCAAACACTGATCATTTCACAGCAACACTCAGTATGCCACGTTACCAAATTGGGATATATCGCTGATAAATTTCAACTACATAACCTCTGAGCTCGTACGTCTCAGAGAAGGGTGTTAAGCTAAAAGAATAAATTCTCCGCCACCAACAGAAATGTATTTGAAAGAAATCAGCTCAATATCTCAAATTGTAACGTCAGACACACAATCCATATAAGTCTGTTCCGGGATCGAACAGAACCGAAGGCACTTCTCACGAAGCCCTTGCACATCCGGATAATTTTCAATCACGTCAGGACTTCCCGTCACTAAGGGTGATAAAACCTCTAAATCGAAGATCAGTCGATGTAGAGTAACTCGACGGTAATCCTTCCGTTTTCAAAAATATCCGGTCTTCAACACCGGTCTTCAAATGCAATTCATAACGACGTATCACATATTCGGAATGGGTTATACGACCCCATGGTCCTTTCCCGGCTAACCCGAATAGTGAGCGCTTATTTAAAAATAAGTGTGGCATTCAAATTCATCCAATTCACAACAAATACCTATCTAAAGGTAATTATTGACAGTCGGTTATTTAACTATCAATAAAGATGCGCAACATCATCAGATTCCAAATAATTTTCCAAATTATTTCATCTTCAAAAATATCTTTTACTAGATCTATAATTTCCACACTTAACCGTTTGAAAAAAATTTCAAATCAATTTCCACAATTCAATTTATCTTTGAAGATAAAATCTCAAAACAGTTCATTTCATATTGGAAAAGCATTTCCATACTTATTTGATAATAAGTAATTCACAAATCATTTATTTTCAACATTTGAAAATATTCGATATACTTAAATCAAATTAAGTATATATCTCATTCTTTAAGGAAATCATGAATTTGACATCTATTTGAGTCAAAACGAATGTTGCGTAAAACATCGTTACGACGACTCAAAATCACTAGTATAGGGATTCGAAATTTTAGATAGAGATATAAATCCCAATACTATATAAAACATTTCCTTTCGGAAATCATTTACTATAACAACAGTGTTATAGTCCACCATTTCCTTAAATTTCTCGAAAACGTCTATTTCAACAAGAACTGTTGAAATCTATGCTTTCAATCTATAATACATTTTAAAACGCCTTTAAAATGTTTAACTTCATTTTTAAAATATTACTTCTTCAAAAATGAATCCATTTTACTTAACAATATATTCACTGTCCAAAATCGTGAATAAAATTTACTTAACCCCATTTCAATCATTTCTACACATTTTTATTTCAATAAAAATTCGCTATTCAAAATCATGAATATATCTTCTTAAATAATCTTCTATATTAGATTTATCACATTCAATCTATTTCGAATTTATAAGTACGTTTATAAATTCTATTTCTCTTTTTAATAACAACTTCGACTTATAAACCTTCTTTTATCAGTTATTATATTTAACTTATCAAAATAAGTGACTCTGGGTTTATAAACAACTTTTATAAATATTAATTCTATTTATAAAAGCTTCAATACCAAATCAATTTCAATATTGATTTCTAATTTTATTTTCAACGTTTGAATAAAATTTCCATATTGATTTCTCAAAAATTCATTTCTAAATATTAAATCAATTGCAGATTGATTTCAAATTTTATTTATCACTACTAAAATAAATTCCCTATTTTTCTCAAATTATTCAATATTCTGTTTTAAAATGGATTCTTCAAATTGAAATCATTTTACATTGATTTCACAACTTATTCCAATTTACCCATTAAATTCCAACCTGAATTTCCAACTTATCTTCTTTTAAATAAATTCTTTTAAAAGAAAATAAATTTCTATTGTCTCTTTTAATCTATTTAAAAATCCAGATTTAAATAAATTTCTTCAATTTAAAATTTCTATTTTACGAAATCCATTTATTTAACATTTTCACTTGATTCTGGAATTAATTCAATACGATTATAAAAATTCACTTTTTATACTTTAAAATTCCTTTCTTAAAAATTTCTTCAATTTCACAAATTGATTCACTTAGAAATTTTCTGCTTGAATTTCAAAGATTCAATTTCGTTTATCTTTGGAATCCAATGATGTCAAAACATCCATTCAGCTAAATTTTAGCTTTCAAACAATTTCCAGATATCAATATGATTAATAGCATCACTATAATCATTTACAGATTTATATCACAATATAAATAAAATCAATCAATGTGAGGGGTCCAGTTGGATCCCTCCAACCTGTTTCCCTGCATCCAAAGATATTAGCACAATACCAATTCCGCTCCAGTACGGAATTATCGCGGTATATAGGTTTTTATAAATCCGCTTACTAACGGCGCAATAGGGTCTCATCCGCTATACGAGGCGGGAAATCATCAATCCAATATATACATATGCCAATATGTATATATTGCTATATATATAGATATATCCTAAAATATCTAATATCACAATCAACATAGCAATCATATCAAACAATCAATAACTGCAATCAATTCTTGAGTGAGAAAAATCTCACCTTAGCTTTAATTTTGCAATCCATTTCCAAATTGAATTGTTCTCTTGATTTATACCTTGTATAACAATTATATAAATTAATCAATATTCAAACCAATCAAATAACTAATTTTCATTTTTGATTGTTTAATTAACTAACTTCTCTTTCAATAATTTTATTTAATTCCAATTTAAGGTTTAAAACTAAGTTTCCTTTATAAATTATTTTTAATGACAATAATTAAATGAACCATTTATACAATCAATTCTGCTGTATACATACATATATAAATTAAAACAAATTTCTTTGTTAAAATCTCACTGTTAAATTCATAATAGTATTTATTATAAAACAGAAATAAATTTTACTGTTAATATTTTTCTTTATATAACTTTCAAACCTCATAAAAATTCCTATATATATATACTTAATGTGAAGATATAAATTTATACACATAATCATATATGAACTGTATTCAAATTATTTACTATTCTTTTTATCTATTCGTATATACATATATCAATTTTATAAATCTAATAAAATAATTTACCTCACTGAATTTGCCTGAGACGAGCATCTCGAGCCTCCAAAATTTCATCGCAACACCCAGACTACGCTACTATTACAAACGATGCCATCTCCGACTGACGACAAGCCCATCTGCCTCCCCATTCGCCCGCGCGTGGTCGCGAACCCTAGGTGCGTCACCCCTTCCGTTGCCTTCCAATCTGCTCGAATTCGCCGTGCCCAGATTCCACCAAGTTGCCTCGATGCTCGCACGTACGACCTCGACTTCATCGTGCCTGACAGTCGACTCGCGAAACCCATCTCCTCCGATTTTAAGACGCCGTCTACCCCTTGCCACCGCTGTCCCCCACGCGCTGACCACCGGTATCGAATTTCGCGACCATCCCCTAAATCGCGACACCTCATCTCAACGCGCCTCTTGCCTCGTCACCCTCGAAATCGCGAGCTCGAACCCATCACCGAATCGCGTCTTCCCCCAGACACGAGCACGCGAACGCGACTTCGCTTTAGTTTTCATTCGTTCGTTTTTTTTTCTCTCATTTGAACGAGGGGATTTTCGAAATGAACTCGCGGCCATTGTTGATTTCTTGATACTGATTTCGTTCGTTGGTGTTTATTTCTTTGAAACTGGGAAGGGGTTTAACAGAAGAGAAGAGAGTGTGGGAGGGGTACGAACGTATGGGTTTTGCACGATAATCTCGTGATGCTCGGCGTGAACAACGGGGAGAAAACGTGGGATATTTATAAATTTTAAATTTTAAAATTAAACTGAATTCAATTTCATTTCAACGCGTTTTGCAACCATACGGTCACATATCAACTCCAAAAAATACGGAATTTGAAATCCGGTAATAATACAATATTACGGATCCAATGGGACTGGTTTCGTCGAATTCCGAGACTGTCCCTCGGACGGCTATTTTTGAATATCGATACGAACGATATAATTTCAAAACCGAACGAAACAGTTTAAATTTAAATCCTGAAGCTGCTGTTACCCTCAGTGTTATCAATATAAATTTAACAAGTGTTTGAAATATTTTTAATCAGCTTTAAATTGAAGATTCAAATCTTTATCCAGTTTTAATAGATTAAATTTTAAAGTTTAATCGCCCAATTCAAAGTCAAATCCGGGATTCAAATTAAATTACCGTTCAAATATTTAAAATTAATTAAATATTTTCAATTTAATTTGTTCAAAATTCTGGGTCGTTACATCCAACCACCAGAATCTACGATAAACCACCTATGGGTTCGCGGAAGACCCCTCTTCATTCTCCCCATGACCAGTGAACTCCGGTGCTATGACGGCGACATGGCAACCAATTACCCAACCTCGACCAAAACAACCTTAAACCCTATACCGACAAATTGTCACCGCCACGGTGAACTAAAAATTCACTGAACATTTTTGCCAAGCTCGACAATTCCACCGCTATCATCCACCATGATCCCGACCACCCAAACCTCTCGATCACCAGAAAATAGCCAAAACCCAACCGTCGTTCAACTTGCGATTCCTCCCAAATTACTTATCTAAAAAAACATAATTTTCTTCCTAAATTCATCACTTTGCACTACGTATCAAATTATAAAATCAAAAACTGAAATAAGCTGAATCAATTTCTAACCCATTCTTGATTCCCACAGTATATTTCCATTTTAAAAATGTTTATCCAATATTTTCCCTTGAATCTATTTTAAAAAAAATGAAGTTATACCCATACCAATACTTTTCATTCAGAGATTAAAGTCAAATTTTGCTTTAGTGGGATGTTATAGATTTTAGATCAGGTTTCTAAAACTTGAAGGTTACGAACAGTAGTATCCCTTCCCTGTTCCCAGACATGCACATCTATCTCCACATATAATTATATATACAATAATATTTTCATCCATGCAAGCATTTATCATCATTTAAACTTCAAGTATTAATCATAAATATCCAGTTATCTCAATAGATTCTAGTTTAACATGTTGGTTTTACTCACTGGTTTTCAGTTTTGAACAGAGACCTGTTTTTCATGATCCAGACATTTATATAAATATTAACACACATATATACTTAAAATCATTTTACTTACAACATCATCAATTTGTACTTAAAAAGGTCATCACACTGCTAGTGCAAGATATAACAGATTTTTTCCAAGTTTACTCACCTGAAAATGATTGAACAGAGCTTAGCTTCTGGATTTGAAATGAACACATTTTGATTTTGCTTTTCCCAGTCTTCAAGTTTTGTTGATGATAACTGATTGTAATAGATGTTGTTCTGGTTGCAGTGTTTAGTTTTCCAGGTTAAAACTTGCTCATTTTTTTAGTAATGCTCAGGTTTTTAAATCGAAATGGAGATGATATATATAAACAATGTGTGAACAGGTTGGAAACATATACAGGTACAAGAGATTTTTTTTGTACCGGAAGATATATTTTGTTTATTATGATTTGATCAGAGATTTTTTTCCAAATGGTGGCTGATATGATATTCGTATGTGCTAACATTAATTAGTCTTGGCTTGTATTAGAGGCTTGCACATATCCCTCTTTTTTTTTATGTATGTATACTTGTATACATGTTATCTCCTTTGTCTTATTTCATTTCTTATAGCTTCATGTATCATATTAAATTTGAGAATCATTCGAAGTGTTTATTTCATATTTACATAACTATAATTTTATTCAAAACATTTATTTTCTTTCTTTTTTTTAAAGTTTAACCATCCAACACTTGATTTCCTATTTCCTATTTATTAATTATTTTATATTTTGTTGTGGTTATTTTATCTTAATTTAAATAATGGAGTTTATTATTTATTTTCTATGAGATTTCATAGCCAGGGATTCTCTAATTCAATATATTTATTATAGGTCTCAAATCAATTTATATCTATCCAGATTATTTAATTATTAAAATTTTATTTGTTCGACTTATAAACTCAGTATTCCCAATGATTAAATTTAGTTAATCACCCAATCAACACATGTTACGAATCCGGGTCATCACATTCCTCCCCCCTTTAGAACTTTTCGTCCTCGAAAAGAAACGAAGCCAGAATTTATGAAAATGCTTAAAATCAGATAAATATCCTTTGACTGTTTTTAAAACACCTTTAAATATCTATATAATGTTATTCCAAAATAGTTTTTATAAAAATACTTTTATACTTGATGTTTCGACAAGTCCATCCTTGTTCTCACAGAAATTCGGTTATACGTTGATCAGGCGTAGGACTGAAAATCTATAAGTACTCGGTAAACTCGTTTCCAACACCCAGTGAAAATACTTTGGAAAATAATTTTATTGAAAATATAGAAAACAGTTTCGAAAATTGAGAAAATATCTTTGGTGAGAATGCTATGGAAATCATCACCCCCATCCATGGTCGCAGTCAAATCCTGGGTTACGTTGCCATCGCAGCAAAAGTCCATGTAACTGTAGGCACTCCACGCCCCTCGATTACGCCATGGAACCCACAACAGATCGCAGTTACATTCCAGGGTTACGTTGCCATCACAGCAAAAGTCCATGTAACTGTAGGCATCACCGCCCTCGATTTTCGCTGTCCAAAATGAAACTTCTCCACTCCCACATAGGTCGCAGTCTACCGATATAAAATCAAACGTAGACTGTTGGTCCTCAGCGGCACACACGACTTTCGCTATGGTCTGCAGTAGGTCGCAGTGACATCGAGTTACACTGTCGTCAGAGCATAACCCAAATGCCTCTGTAGGCATCAACGCCCTCGACTTTCGCTACCCAATAATCCTCAGGAACTAGTTTTGTCCGGACTCCTTACAGGATCAACTTTAGAACCTCCCCCTTTGAGGCTCAACGCAGTACCAACCTATGGTACTCCTGAGAAGTTCATTTCAAGGGAGCGCCTTTTTCCCCAGAGCCACTTCAAAACACTTTATACTATACACATATAGTATTTTTCAAATCATACACCGAGTATGAATTTCATATAAAGCTCCTTTACAAAATCGATTTCCAAAATCGATAATTCTCAAATTAGGCTTTCAAAATTGCAATATTGATTTTTTTTTCCAAAAATCAAAAGCCTTTCCAATTCAAAGGTTCCAAAAACCTTTTTCAAAAATCATTTTCACAAAATCCTTTATATATACGTATATATATAATATCCTTGGGAAATTTTTGAATCACTTCATACTTGTGTAAATTCACTTTTATACTTCAAATACTTTCAAAACCCTTTTCTTCTGGCAATAGATTTAACAAGGGGAGTTTACCATATAATACATATATATGACTTACTTCATTTCAAATCAAATATTCAAATCTGATTACTCTTTTATAAAGTTATTAACCACATTACTTTTCTTCATAAAGTGAGTCTTTAATCATAGAAATTTCCAGTTTCCATTTTACCCCATCATATATTCCACAAAATATACTTTTCATTTCAAAGACCATTTTACAGTTCTTATCCATAAATTTTCAATATCAATTTCATTCAAACTCGTACGATGTACACATATCATCCGTACGCTATATCAATCTGATCGCTCCCTCGATCACACAATTTCACTTCCGAACTAGTATTGTCCACCCGACTTCCTAGTGCGGACTCAGATCTGGTTTCTTGATCAGAAACCGTCATTCTCCTTGCATAGTCACATCTATGATAGAGAATATCCAGAACCAATCAAAAATCCATATCCAGGTTTGCCGTCGAAAATCGAGCGAAAAATCCCAACTCGGATCGATAATATTATCTCGAAATTCTGTGCTTGAATCTGGATCAAATCATTCTGCGAATAGAATAATATACGTACATCCTACGTATTTATCTTAATTGATTATTAGTTAAATCAATTTCCTTTCTATTCATCCTCACTTATTTTATTCACTTATTCACATTTGCCTTAATCCCCATTTGGATCATCACTTCAATTCTTATCTCAGTTGGGTATTTAATCAATAACAGTTTGAACTACGACCAGTTTAAATTTAGAAAATAGCTTGAATTTTTTTTTAAAATAAATAAGTGGTTGAAAAATAATCATTAACTGTAAAATAGCTGTAAAATAGTTAAGAAATTGTAAATAGTTGAAAAATAGTAATTATTTATAAAACAATTGAAAAACATTAATTAGTTTATAAATTAGTTGTAAAATTGTTAAATAGTTCCGAACGTAATTGTAAAACAAGTTTAAGATAGTTTTAGGTTTAAAAGAAAAGTTGTATAGCAAATAGTTTGGAAAAATAGATTTATATTAAAACAATTTATTTTGAAAATAGTCTAGAGTCAAATTGTTCAATTCCCCATCAATTCAATTTAAATTTCCACTTCCGTTTAAATTGACTTACTTCCAATTTGAATAACTTCAATTTCCCTTGAACTTGATTTATCCCCAATTCAAGTTGAATTAACCACAATTTCTTTCCAAATTCAAATCAAATTCCATTTGATTTTACACATATTCACTTTAATTACAATTACAAATTATTCCAATTAATTTAGACTAATTTCAAATTGAATTCACTTCAATTTCAAATCATTTCAATTTCTATATGAATTAATCCCAGTTCCCATCTGAATTTGAACTCATTCCATCTTCAATTTTATTTCAAATTAATCCAATTCAAATTTTCCATTTGAATTTTAAACTTATCCATTTTAAATCACAATTCCCCATAATTCAAATCAATTCACTTTGAACTAATGAAATTTAAATCTCAATCTTAAACCATCTCGACTTATATAAATTCGAGTCAAATCTTCCAATGTTGATTTAACCCCTTAAATCAAATTAATATTTATTTTAACTCAATAATTAAATTTTTAAATAATTTAATTCTTAGTTCAAAATTTCAAAATTCCATTTAAATTATCTTTACTTAACTTATTTCAAAGTTCAAATAAGAGTTCAAAACAATTTTATCTCAAAAATTCAATTTATTACCTAATTTATCTCCCAGTATGAAACCAGTTCTTAAACATATTTTAATGTACAATTTCAATTATTCAAATTTTCAGTTCAAAGTAATTACATAGCCATAATTTCAAATTAAAATTTAATTTCCCTTTTATCTCAATAATGGATATATTACCATACTTCATTTCTTATTCATTTAAACAAATCCAATTCACAATGTTAAGATTATTAGTAACAATAGGATGATATCACTCAAAAACATCCATCCATTTCCAATTTTTTGATCTCAATCCCATTTTGGGATCACACAAACTCCCAATTCAAATTAACCATTTAACTTCCCAAGTTAAATCTCAATTTTCATCTTGAAATTTCCAAATCAGGTTGCTTGTTAATTTATTTAACTTTTTCCAAAGTTAAATTCATTTTACTTAATCCAGCCAACCTTACCCAATTTGAATTCCCATTTCAAATTTTAAACTTCACATTAATAATCTTATAAGTTCAAAAACTTACCACCTTGGGTTTCATATCTCATTCCAAGCAAAATTTAAACTCAACACTTAGAGTTTAATTCATACTATTTTTGGTATTATGTATATTCCTCATATATACATATTATTTCCTTTACACTCTAAGTTATCTTTAAATTTAAACCACCTTTGGTTTTTAATTCAAAACAAATTCCTTTAAATTTTCAAACAACACTTGTTTGAAATATGACCCTTTTATTCAAATAATCTTATTTACTATTTCTTTTAGCACTTTGAAACAGATTCCAAATTTTCTGGCTTAGATCTTAAAACTTCACAATCTAGATCATCTTCAGTTCCAAGTTATAAGTCATACTTATCTAAAACATTTCATTTTGCTTACTCATTAATACACATCTTATTATTAAACACAATAATCATTTATGATAATAACCAAGATTATCATTTCTGGAAACCAATCCATTATTATCTTATTCCGAAACTTTTTCCCAAATTCAAGATTAAATTTCAGTTTGAAACCATTTCAAACTTACCTTTATTTAATTTCAATTTGGTTGTATTTATATTACTTCTTAATTTAATTCCAATAGTTTAACAACCAATTACCTTAATATTCATTAGAAAGAAACATCGCTTTATAAATATATCAAAATATATTCTTATATAAAATCATTTAAAATCTTTATATATGAAAATAACAAGTACGCTCTCATATATATATATACACACACACTCAACTCATTCTATGGTACTATTGACCTTATCCTTATGAGTACACCCACCAAAGCCAAGGTTCTCGCTTAATCTTTCAGCTCCGGTACCAAATGTAACGACCCAGAATTTTCGATAGCGAAAACTCCAGATAGTTAAGAAAAGAAGAAAGAGGTAGAAGAAAAAGAAACAGAAATACAACATAGATTCTCACATTCGCAGCGGATCAAAATATAATATCAAATAATGACAGTTTACAAAAGAATACTATATCTGTCAATTACATTTTATTTCATTAGATTTACTCTCATACACAAACACTGGACATATACAAATTACATGTCTCAGATAAACAGAAATAATATCACAGTAGTAACACTCCATACGTTCCTGCCATCCAGCTCGCCTCCGGAGTTCCAGAACGTCCTTACCTGAAAATCTGTAATACTCGGTCTGACCCGAGCATTACATCAAAGTAACACCCAGGTCAGGCTGGAAACCAGCGTGAGTAAACCTATCTAACATGAAATACTAAGTTCAACATAAAAGGAAACCCGGGTAACTTATATCAATTTACAACTTCACAAGTCGTTATAGACATCACTTACAACACACATCAATTTCTAAGTACCAGAACTTAGATTTAATGGTCCAATTCACTTAAATCATTCTGTTTCAGCCTATTGATTCCACATATCAATTTATAAAGATTCGAAGTGGTTTCGGGTATATACTAATATCCGACCCCGGTCTCTTCAAATCCAGTGTTATCTTAACCCAAGTTATTCAAATGAAATACAATTCAAACTTAAATTCAGGATGTCACTTAACATATCAATTCATCTCGATAGATAACCACAATATCACTGTTCAACCCAATCATATCACAAAACATTTCAATCGCTCATTAGAGACAACACCAATCCAAATCATCCAAAATCATTCAACCCTCTATATGCAAGATTTATTAGATATATAATATCTAATAAATTTAATTAATCTTCAATTAATTTAATCACCAACTTTTTTTACTTAGATTATCTCAATCCTGCTTACTTAACATTAATTAATTACGATCCAATTAATTAATGTTTCTTAATTCCTATCTTAATTAATCATCCTTGATTAATTAACCTTAACCAATTACCTCGATTAAGTAACCTTAATTAATTAATCATTAATTAAATATATTTTTAGCTAATAATCCTTTAGTTATTAATTAATCAATTTATAATTAATCTTTAATTACTTAATAAATTATTCCTAAATTATAAATAAATAAACCCTTAATTATTAATTAATAAAAATTTAATTATTTATTAATCTCTAATCATTAATTAATAACCTCTAATTAATAATCTCAATTACAAATTAATTAATCTCTAATTAATTAACATTTATCCCTTAATTATTAATAAATTTCCCCTTAATTATTAATTAAATAATAATTAATTTATCTTAACTATATTCTTAATTATCATTTAAAATCTCACTTAAAAACCTTGGAATCAAATTAATCATTAATTATTGACTAACTTAAACTTTAAGTTAAATTAATAATTACAACACTTATCTTAATTAATTAACTATTTGATTACATGATTAATTAAGTTTAAAGATAAATGAGAATTAACTTAATTAATAAATTTCTCAACTTAAATTAACAAACATTAATTAATCAATTATTATTACTTGAAATAGTTTAAGATAATTATTTTTAAACTTGACTTGGTTAAACTTAAAAACTTTGAGTATAAAAACATTTTACTCGAGGAAATTCTGGGTTCACTCGAACAAGTACACGAATTTCTCCACTTTTTACCCGAGCTTCCTCTCCTCTTTCTTTTTAAAATTTAGTTTAAATTTTTAAAAACTATTATACCTTAAAACACTTGCTCACGTACTCGAAAACAACCTCGAGCCATCTTCCCTTATCTCCGAGACAAACCCAAAGAAAACCTCACAAATAATAAAACTGACACCACTAACACATCGTACACCTGCACCGATCATCGGTGACGATCCAGTCTCCAGGATCACCTTCGACATGTCGCCTATAGCCTTTCCTTTCAATTCCCGATCACCAAATCTAAGCATAAACTCAAAAACGAAAACGAGCAAATTGGAACAAACTGGAACAAATCGATCGACCAGAACCTCCTCGACCAAACTCCTCCGACCACCAGAATCTACGATAATCCACCTATGGGTTCGCCGAAGACCCCTCTTCGTTCTCCCCATGACCAGTGAACTCCGGTGCTATGACGGCGACATGGCAATCAATTACCCAACCTCGACCAAAACAACCTTAAACCCTACCCCGACGAATTGTCACCGCCACGGTGAACTAAAAATTCACTGAACATTTTTGCCAAGCTCGACAATTCCACCGCTATCATCCACCATGATCCCGACCACCCAAACCACTCGATCACCGGAAAATAGCCAAAACCCAACCGTCGTTCAACTTGCGATTCCTCCCAAATTACTTATCTAAAAAAACATAATTTTCTTCCTAAATTCATCACTTTGCACTACGTATCAGATTATAAAATCAAAAACTGAAATAAGCTGAATCAATTTCTAACCCATTCTTGATTCCCACAGTATATTTCCATTTTAAAAATGTTTATCCAATATTTTCCCTTGAATCTATTTTAAAAAAAAATGAAGTTATACCCATACCAATACTTTTCATTCAGAGATTAAAGTCAAATTTTGCTTTAGTGGGATGTTATAGATTTTAGATCAGGTTTCTAAAACTTGAAGGTTACGAACAGTAGTATCCCTTCCCTGTTCCCAGACATGCACATCTATCTCCACATATAATTATATATACAATAATATTTTCATCCATGCAAGCATTTATCATCATTTAAACTTCAAGTATTAATCATAAATATCCAGTTATCTCAATAGATTCTAGTTTAACATGTTGGTTTTACTCACTGGTTTTCAGTTTTGAACAGAGACCTGTTTTTCATGATCTAGACATGTATATAAATATTAACACACATATATACTTAAAATCATTTTATGCACAACATCATCAATTTGTACTTAAAAAGATCATCACACTGCTAGAGCAAGATATAACAGATTTTTTTCAAGTTTACTCACCTGAAAATGATTGAACAGAGCTTAGCTTCTGGATTTGAAATGAACACAGTTTTGATTTTGCTTTTCCCAGTCTTTAAGTTTTGTTGATGATAACTGATTGTAATAGATGTTGTTCTGGTTGCAGTGTTTAGTTTTCCAGGTTAAAACTTGCTCTCTTTTTTATGATGCTCAGGTTTTTAAATCGAAATGGAGATGATATATATAAACAATGTGTGAACAGGTTGGAAACATATACAGGTACAAGAGATTTTTTTTTGTACTGGAAGATATATTTTGTTTATTATGATTTGATCAGAGATTTTTTTCCAAATGGTGGCTGATATGATATTCGTATATGCTAACATTAATTAGACTTGGCTTGTATTAGAAGCTTGCACATATCCCCCTCTTTCTTTTTTTTATGTATGTACACTTGTATACATGTTATCTCCTTTGTCTTATTTCATTTCTTATAGCTTCATGTATCATATTAAATTTGAGAATCATTCGAAGTGTTTATTTAATATTTACATAACTATAATTTTATTCAAAACATTTATTTTCTTTCTTTCCTTTTTTTAAAGTTTAACCATCAAACACTTGATTTCCTATTTATTAATTATTTTATATTTTGTTGTGGTTATTTTATCTTAATTTAAACGATGGAGTTTATTATTTATTTTCTATGAGATTTCATAGCCAGCGATTCCCTAATTCAATATATTTATTATAGGTCTCAAATCAATTTATATCTATCTAGATTATTTAATTATTAAAATTTTATTTGTTCGACTTATAAACTCAGTATTCCCAATGATTAAATTTAGTTAATCACCCAATCAACACATGTTAAGAATCCGGGTCGTCACAATAAGAAATGATATGCTAAGTTATAACTGAAATATACAAGGAATTTGAAATTTGTAACTTGTAAACGAAAAGAATATGAAAATAAGAAATGATAATTATTGAACCATAAGTAAATTAAAATAAGTAAGTCAAACTTGTGTAACTTTCAATTACATTATTAAAGACATATATATATATATATAACTTGCCAATTATAAAAAGTTGAAATGTTAAACGAATATGTAATGGAAATTTTACAAGTAAACTTATGTAAGGGAAGTGTTCAATGAATTGCTTTTATAAATTAGAATTTGATGTTATAGTTGTTATAAACCTAAGTTATAATTGAAATGTACTATATAAAATGTGATGGTAAGTAAGTATTGTAAGCAGATGATTAAAAACTTAAGTTAATGAATTGATATGCTAAGTAATTGAATTGAACATGAATACTATAAACAAATGAGTGTAAACAAATGAAATTAAGTAATAAATTAATGAATGAACGTAATGCAATAAAAGAAATTGACATGATATGAATAAATGAAAATGATTTTTATTGTAAGTAATAAAGGAAAATAAATGAAATAAACACTGAATGAATGAATGGGAATAAAATTTTGTAAGAGATAAATGTAAGTTAAAGAAATAATCCTTGTATGAATGAAAAGAAAAAAAACTGTAAATGTTGTGAAAGAAATTTAATAAGAATAACTCGTACATTGTAAATTATTGTTTGTTTTGGTTTATGGGTTGTTTGGGATAGGATACTTCTAATTGTTTAAGATGTATGAATAATCTATTGAGTTCATCTAAGACTGGTGAGTAAATGGTGCACTCAGTAGTTTATTTGTCATTCTAGGCGGTTAAAAATTTCTGAACCCGAACAAACCATTTGTTTGTTTGCTATGGATGGATAGTTGATTTTATTGATTTTATATGATGATTGTATGTTGTGGTTGCCAGTGATTGTTGTTTATATTGGTTTGTTTGTTAGTGGTTGAAATAATTTTAAATATTTCATTTTATATAATTATTAACTCCTTTTGGATTATATAAGTAAAATACAGGTTATGGAAGCAATTGCTACTGCTTTTGGTTTCATAAAATAAGCGTTATTTGCCAGACAAATAGGTACGTTCTCGGATTACGGTTTTCTAGCGATATTATATTGTTTTTCCCGCTGTTGGGGTATATTATTTTGAAAAATTATGATATATATTGATATTATTGATATTATTATTTCTCACGAGCCTCTCCGTACAAAGGAGACTCTGTCGAAATTTTTCGTGAATTTTTGGACTTAGAAATTTTATGAAATGTTTCCAAACTTTTGTTAACTTAAGTATAAAAGGATTTAAGTGTTATAAATTGATATATTTTATTTAAAATTATTTGATTATGTAAATTATTTGTTTATAAATTTAATATTTTGAATAAGATATATTGATTCCTTAATTCCTTCTTTCCCTCCTTTTTCATTTTCGGGGACGAAATGTTTTGAGTGGGGTAGAGTGTAACGACCCGTAAATTTTCGATAATTAAAAATTGTTAATTTAATAAAATTCTGTGATTTAATATTGAAAGAAATAAAATTCGAGATGTATTAATGAAATAATAATTAAAATGAAATGTAACAATGTTAACTTAAGTTAATTATTAAGAGTTTAATGGAATTCCAATTAAATAAAGAGATTGAAAGGTTATACTTGGTTATGAATTCAATGTAAGAAAACAAAGGTAGATATTGAATTTATGTAATGAAATAATATCATATTTATGGTAGCCGAATAATATCAGTAGAATGTAAGAAATTATAACCTTTGTTTGTAAGAAATAAACTTATAATTAAAGGTTAAGGGTGACAATTATTAGACGCTGCCTATTTATTTAGCCTGTTAAATTTAATTGGAAATCAATTGTAATTGAATGGAATTAAATGTTACATTAATACGAGTTAAGATAATAACTGAAATTTGTGAATGTAATAAAATGAATAGAAATGTTATTTTTATTCATAAGATAAAATAAAAGAATGAAACCAAGTTGAATAAGTTAATTGAGATTATGAATATTATTAACGCATAAAATTGACAAAATTCCAATATAATTGAAATATAGTAGTTGATACAAATAAAGATGAAATTTGGAAAATATAAATGTAATGAAATATGAAACAATGTTAACTATGTTAGATGAGTAATAATTGATTGGTTACAAAGTCTGGAATCAAATCAAAACAATTTATTGAAATTAAATTTTAATTAATGGGATAAATTGCAGTTGCAACTGAACACTGTAACTATTGAAATAATAACACTGAATTGACATGTAAATTTACTTTAAATTATTATGATTGTCCAAGCAATCAAAAATGATGAAATTTGTTAGTCATTAAATTTGAAATAAAAATGCGATTCAATTAATATAACATTAATTTATTTAATTGATGCGAAAATAGCCAATTTGGCTACTGACTCGGATTTCGACGAAACCAGTTTCATCGGATCCATAATGGTGAATTATTGTAGGATTTCAAGTTTTGTAGCGATCGGACTTGTCGTTTGATCGTACGGGCTCGAAACGCATAGAAATCAATTTAATTAAAATCAATTGAAATCAATTTGAAATAAGCTGATTTTAACATAAATTCTTCATACGTTGGAATTAGGACTTGAAATCTATTCCATTGAGTTTAGAATATTTGAAAACATCTATTTTGATATATGGGTTGACCCATTTTCGTTTCGGAGACAGAACGGGCTTTTCAGGTCGTTTATCGTTCTAATCCAAATCAATCTGATCTATCCACTTCTGTTTCTGATCTACCTATAAATAACCAGTTATAAACCCTAGGTCATTTCTTATTTTATTTTATCTGTATGTACATTTCCTTTTCAACTCCTCATTCCAATGGCAGACAAACCCTAATCCCCAATTGCAATTTCAAATCAAATTCAATTCTGAAATTTAAACTCCTCCAAACTATATCGAATTATATACCAATTTGAAGCTCTCGACGAGCGCATCTCAGATCTGTAATTCGTTTTCCAATTTGAACCACTGCTTGTCCTGAAATCCATGAATAAATCTCGGCCATCCGTCGCGTCGAGATCAACTTCGTCCGATCGATGAATCGAAGGTACAGCCTTGTAGAGGGCAGCGATTGGAGTGCATCTGCGTAGTTCTGCATCGAACAACGGTGGGATTCTATGCTTTATTTCGAACTGGGGTTTGAAATTTTTGGCGGCTGCTATTTATTCGGGCTTCGATCGGCACCGTGAGGTGTTGACGTGCCATAACGAGGTGTGCGGCGGAGGAATGGAGGTGGTTGCGGCTGGCTATGGTGAGCGGCCCGAGATACGGCGGTGGTCGAAGCGTTGGGTGGCTGCCAGTTTTATCATGTGGCATGCGTTCTGTTCATGCTTGGGCTCGTACGTGTGTTGAGAGAGGGACGACGACGTGGAGTAAGAGTTTGTTTTACTTTAATTTATTTTTTATTTAAACTTCAAAATCTTATATTGTTCTAATCTATATAACTTTTACATACGAGGTCCGATTCACGCGCGGTTTGTTCCACTGGGATCGTATCGAAATTCCAAACATTTCGATGCTAGTTTGGACGAATTCTGAGATCTTTTGAATTTGGGCCCTAAATTGGATTTAAATTCGATTTAAATTCAAAAGTGAGTGTTTTAACCCACCCACAACTTCTAACATTTCTTATGTTTGTTAAATTAAATTTATGATGTGATTAGAAATTTATTTATGACTGTATTGTATATTTTAAATTATCATCTCAGTTAATTTGAATTTATTTGAATTAAATCGTTATTTAATTTATTATTGAATATGGATTGCCAGTTAAATACCTGTTATTGATTATCAGTTCTATATTGATTTTTATTGACTGATTTGGATGATGATTGTGATGGATGTTGATTGTTGATATTGGATGAATGGATGTTTTATTTTATATCGTTATAAACTGCAAGTTCACTATGGGTTGAAATGATACATACCCAAATGGTCTATAGATTAGGGAAAATCGTTATGGGTTGAAATGATAGACTCGAGCGATTTTATGGATTTTATTATTAATTCGGGATTGCGGTTTGAAATGATATATATAACCGTAACATTTTAAATTGCGGATTGAAATGATAAATATCCGTATCACTTGACTCTAGGGTAGAAAATTATATACGGACACCGGATCGGTTAAATTTAATGATTTTGAACTTCTTAAAATTTTGAATCAATTAAACGATATCTTGAAATAAAAATTTGATGTATATAAATTGAAGTATTATTGGAAAATCAAGTTTTGTGTTGAAATGTGAATTGGTTTAAAAGGAATTGCTTTAAGAAATTAAATTGGAAGTTTAAAGTTAATCTTTTAAGTATAAATGAAATTCTATCGAAATTAAGTTATTCAAGTTGTTTGAAAATACTTTGAAATATTTTGAAATTGGAGTAATCCAAATTGATTTTTGAACATGGATTGAAACGATATGAAAATCAATGGTTTATTGAAATGTTAAATTGAATGGTTTGGAATTTGGTTTGTTGACTTGGAAATTGAAAATGGTCCAAATGCGTTGAAATGAAATGAATAGTTTAATTTGATATAAATTCCAAATTCATGTTTTAATATAAACTGTTTTAAAAATATATCATTTCAAAATTTCTAATTATTAAGATTTCAAAGTATTAAACTATTTTAACCTATATTAATTATATTAAATCATTTTAACCTATTTTAAACCATTTAATTTATTTAAACTAATTAACCAGTTTTAACTTATTTTAAATCTAATTTATCTATTTTAAAGCTATTTAATCTATATTAATTATATTTAATCTATTTTAAATCTATATCAACTATTTATAACTATTTAAAACTATTTTCTTCTAAATTCCAAACTAAGTAAAATGGATGGATTTATATTCAAATTCTCGATTTTTTTAGGCGAATATGGTTAATGATATTATAACCTAAGTTGAGAATTAAATAACATATTTGGTTTAATATGATATTTTGATATGAGAGTTTAGCCTATTTTGGAAATATGACTTTTGAAAGGAAATATAATTTCGAACTATGATTTCAAATGTGATATGATTTCTAAGGTGAATATGATTTCGGAAGTAAGTAATGATTTTGAAAGTGATATGATTTGAATAGAATATGATATTTTGATATCAATTATGAAATGGTTTTGGAAATGTAAAAGAACCATCCGGTGTGTAATAAGCGATTGGTTGTTAAAGAGACCGGGATAAGATATTGTCACACTCTCTGCCAATAACGAAAACCACTTTGACAACTGTGTACGCGGTGAAGATTCCAGAATGAAGTAGGATGGTTGGCAACGATCCTATATGAGGTATATACGTGGACCTGACTCCCATGAGTTAGCTTAAGGTGGCTAAAACAGGAGCAACTGATGGGCCAAGTGAGGTCATTCCTCCGATCGGGCACATTCCTTCGATACTATATTCTAACTTTGCGATTGATTTGGTGGCTACCCTCGATTTTGATTTGGGAGTTTGTTCCGAGGTGGGCGGTAGTAGCTGCTATGTTTTACCACCAGTCCGGAAGTGTAATTGGTATATCTTCCCTTGCATTGCCTAGTTGTGCCGTGTCACCTACCCTAGCGCGCCTTCTACGAGTTTGTTTTATGTTGAACCTATGGGGTATCCTCTGGCGGCCCCAGTTTATGGGGAGTTACGGTACTGTATAGACTATTGGCATTATAAAATGTGTTAAGGGGGAAATGGGTAATGCCTTAACGCAATTTTATTAGTTTATCTTACTGTAGACATATTAGAATAGCGTATTGTACTACATAGTAGATAGTTTAATGGATCCTTAGGAGATGTGAATCCCGAATATCTCTTAAGTTACCGCACTCACGTTAGACACTGGATAGGAGATGTCAAACCCCGTAAACATCTCTTACGTCGTTTACACTCATATTAATTTACCGTTGATTTAACTTACATAAGATCTTTTAGTTATGACTCGAGTGTTTTGTCTTTTCAATTCGCTCGGATCATCCTGAGCATTCAGGATTTGAAGACCTTTTTCTAGAGGACGAAGACGAAGATTTGTACTATTATTACTTATTCCATTATTCCACTGCATTCATACTGTTCCGCCGCATTTGAATATTTATTCTCTGTCTATGTAACTCTAATTCTGTATTGTATAAGATTTGTTTTTCTCTTTCTCTGTTTTTTTTCTTATTTACCCCATAGCAATCCGCCCTTCTGTATGGTTTGAGTTGGCACGTGTGTCTGCTTAAAATGTCCAAAAAGGCGGGATGTTACATCAGGGGTTATCAACATAGATAATGATGGTTTTATATTGGTCCAGTCTAAGCAAAAAAAGAGGAAAGAGGCCAAGAAAGCTCAGGAGTTGCTACCAGTTCTCAATAAAGACAATCAAAAAGGTAGAGATGGTCAGAATACAACCACCCAGATCGCAAAGAAAGGCGAAATGTTGTTGATATAGAGAAAACCGGTAGCCATCTCACTGAACAGAGAACAAGGCCAAAAATCTTGGGCTGATATTGTTGCTGATCAGCCTCAAGAACCCAATGATGAAGAATGCAATCTAGAACATATTGCACCAGTCAAGATCAATAACAAGAAGTATGGTATGGTTAAGGAAGAGGTATGTAAAAGGGCAACTGAATCGTGGAATAATTCTGTTCTAGTTTATGTAGTGGGTACCAAACCATACTACTTGTTTTTTAAATCATACATCCAAAGAGTTTGGAATCTGATTGGTAAATTCGAAATTTTTACTAGAGAAAATGGGTTCTTTCTAGTAAAGTTAAAAGAATCTCAAGATTGCAATTCAGTTTTAAAAAACAGACCATATTTCTACAATGGCAAACTAATCATAGTGAGAAAGTGGTCTGATTCTCTGAAAATGGACAGAGACTTGCTAACATTAATGCCGATTTGGGTAAGATTACCCTATGTTAGTCTGAAGTTATGGGACAGAGAGGCCTTCAGTGTCATGGCAAGTATCATAGGAAAACCCATTAAAATGGATGCAACCACAACTATGAAGACAAGATTGAATTATGCTCACCTTCTCGTTGAAGTGTCTGCAAATGATGAACTTCCCAATGAAATCTATCTTTCTTTGTATAATGGAGAGAAAATTACTCAAAAAGTTGAATATGAATGGGTCCCGCCAAAATTTAATGGATGCAAATGTTTTGGTCACACCAGAGATCAGTGTAACCCAAAACATGCATGGGTACCCAAGAGCAATAATCAAGAAAATCAAGATAAGGAAACTTCAAATTCTGATCCAAGAAACACTTCAATATCACAAAAACAGACTACATCATCTGAGAATAATGGTCGAATCAAGCAAAAGGGTATCAGTTCTGATCACAGAAAGAATAATAGTGTGCTCTCTGATCAAGATGACTAGGTCATAGCTAAGGAAGTTCATCATAGCGATATGGAAATCATCTCAAAGGAAAATACACAGAGCAATAAAGTGGTGGGTGAAAAGAATATAATGGTCTTAGAGTCTGCAAACCCACCAGTTATAGACCCTTGTTAAATTACAGATAGTTATGGTACAAATAACAATAATGATAATGAAGACCATCTACAATCTGTAATTCTGGATTTGGATATGCCCACAGAAACAGCCCCTCCACCTGAGCAGGTTGCACTGGCTGAGGAGTCTGACTCAGCCATGCCTCGCGCTGTTGACCCATTTGATATTTCTCTTATTAAAATTCCAGAAAGTGTTAACAATGCTGGAGCAGAAATGGAAATGGTGGATGCTGTTGATCAGTTGATATTTATGAACTTCATATACCAAAAACAAAGGCTACTGGTAAGAACAATTGTAATAAAGAGAAGAAAGCTTTTAAACAAAAATACATCTCTATAAATCCAGACCGGGATGAAATGTCAACCAGGTTAAAATCTAAAAGTGTTGAGAATAAATGAAGAGGTAAGAGTACTTCGGTATCAGGTACCATTTAAACTTCTGCTTTTATTTCCTGATTATGTCTATACTGGCTTGGAATGTAATAGGCATGAATTCCTCTTCTAAACAATCTGATATCCTACATATGTTCAATGTATACAAACCCTTTGTTATAACATTGATTGAGAATAAATTGAATGAGGACAATTTTGAAAAATTCTATTTTAAATTACCCAGAAATTGGAAAGCTATAAATAATAATGATTATGGTTGGAAAGGAAGAATTATTGTTATTTGGGATTCTAGTATTTGGAATATGCTAAATAGTAATAAAGATAAATAGTTTACAGATTGTCAATTTAAAAATATTGGTGGTTTCTCTCTACAAATTACTAGTATATATGGCAGCAATTTTGAGAATGAAAGAAATGGCATGTGGAGCAGGATTAAATCTTTAAATTTAAACTATAATTTCCCTTGGCTTATTTTAGGGGATTTTAATACTGTTTTACATGCATCTGAGAAATTTGGGGGTAATAAAATACCTCAAAGCAAATTAGACAGACTTAATAAATTTTTAATCGAGACTGGGCTAATAGAACCAAATATTAGTGGTAATAAATTTACTTGGAAATCTGGTATAGAAAGGAATATTCATTGTAACGTAGATAGAGCTCTGATCAATAAAGAATTTTCCAATGTTTTCCCTAAATTTATTTGTTCTACTCTTCAGCAAAACACTAGTGATCATACTCCAATACTATTCAATCTTTTTAAGGATCTAACCTCTGGTAAAAAAATACCTCCATTTAGATTTAAGAATGGGTGGGTTTTAAATGAAAATTATAAAGTCCTAATGGAAGAATGTATGAACTTTTCTTGTAATGCTACTAAACAGTTCCAATTTAATATGTTTAAGAAGAATGTCAAAAATAAACTTAAAGTTTGGAATAAAAATAACTTTATGAAGAATAATAAGTTGGAACTGCTAGGATAGGAAGGTAAACTGTTACAATAAATAGTTGATAAAAATCCTGGGGACATTACTGCTGTTAAAAAATTCTTTTCTAATCAACAAAATTTATCAACAGAGCTCTATACTAATACTATGAATGCTAAACAAAAAGCCAAGGTTGATTGGTTAACAATGGGTGATGATTGTACTAAATTTTTTCATGCAAAATTGAGTAGTAGGAGGCATATAAATAACATAGGTAATGTTATTTATAAAACTGGTAATCTAACTAATGCTTATGATAAAGTGGTTAAAGATGCAGTTGACTATTATGAAAAACTTTATTTTTCTGAATCTAATATTAATAATTTTCCTTATATTATTTGTATAAATGTTTTAAATGGCAATGCTTCTGATATATTACTTTCTCCAGTTTATATTGAAGAAATTAAATATGTAGTGTTCAATGCTGGTGACAACAAGAGTCCTAGTCCTGATGGCTTTAATGCAAAATTCTATAAAAATCACTGGAATAACATTAAAGGTCAGGTTCTGGATGTAGTAAATGAATTTTTAGATAAAGGCAAAATTCTTAAAAGCATTAATCATACTTTTATTACTTTAATCCCCAAAATTAAAAATCCTACTTGTATTGGTGACTATAGACCCATCTCTTGTTGCAGTTTCATTTATAAAATCATTGCTACTGTATTAAGTAATAGGATTAAGAATTTTCTACCATTTATTATCTCTGAAAATCAAAGTGCATTTGTTCTTGGCAGACTCATTTATGAAAATCCTCTTCTAGCCCTTGAACTAGTCAGAAACTTTAATTCTAAAAATGTTGATAATGTTTGTATTAAAGTGGATTTGCAAAAGGCATATGACAAAGTAAACAGACATTTTATATATCATATTATGAAATGTATGGGCTTCCCTAGTAAATTTTGCAATTTGGTTTTTGAATGTATTAATTCTCCTACCTTTTCTATTCTCATTCAAGGTAAGCCAAAGGGTTTTATAATAAGTAATAGGGGTATTAGGCAAGGTGATCCATTATCACCTTACCTTTTTACTATGGTCATAGAGTACTTTTCTATATTAATGGAAAAGGAGGCTATAAAAGGTAATATTACTCCTATGAATAAAATCCAGCCTTGTATTAATCATCTCATATATGCAGATGACCTTATGGTCTTTATTAAGGCTAATAAGACTAATGCAGATGCTATCAAAAACATTTTTGGAAAACTTTATAAATATAATAGCCTCCAACTTAATGAATGCAAAATTAAAGCTTATTTCAGTAAAAACAATAAATACAAAAATGAGGTTTTAGAATCTCTAAATATAGCAGAAGGTAAACTTCCTATTAAATATTTGGGTCTGCCTTTATCTATTAATCAGATTAGAGATTCTGACTGCTCTATGATTATTGAAAAAATTCAAGAAAAAATGGAAACTTGGTCATGTAAACTTCTTTCTATTGCTGGCAGGTTGGAGCTTATAAAAACTATGATTTATGCCATTATTTTATATTGGCTACAAACATATCATATCCCAGCTGTGCCAATTAAAAAAATTGATAGTAGATGTGCTGATTTTTTATGGAGGGGTAAATATCATAAAATCAGCTGGGAAAAAGTGTGCAGACTTAAAAAAGAGGGGGGATTTTGTATTAGAAATATGAAAGATCTCATTCTAACATGTCATTTAATACTATTTTGGAGATTTGTGAATGCAGACTCTCTTTGGGCAAGATGGATGAAGTCCAAATACCTCAAAAATGATAACTTTTGGACTGTTCTACCAAAAAATAATCAGTCTTATGCATGGAAACAAATCTTAAAATGTAGGAATATTGGTAAGTCTTTTTTGGAGAGAAAATTTAAACTAGGAGAACAAACTAGTTTATGGTTTGACCCCTGGTTTAATAATGAGTCTTTTGTTAATAAAGTGGGCTGGGATAGTTTGGTCATTTGTGGTGGGGTTAATGATATAGTGTCTATGATAATAAAGGATAATCAATGGCAACCATAGTTGCACCCTATTACATACCCTTAAAAGAATAGTATATGTCAAATTCCCATTGATATTCATGTAGACATTGATTATTGGGACTGGAAAGCAAGCACCAGAGGGAAGTTTTCCTTTAAAATTACTTGGGAAAATATTAGAAATAAAGTACCCACTGTTGAATTGTATAACTGTATATGGAACAATGTGAATTGTCCCAAGATGGCTTTTTGTGCATATTTTGAAGTTAATAACTGATTTCCAACTTGGGATAAAATAAATAAATGGGGAAATTCAAACAATTCACTTTATTCCTTATGCAATTTAGTAAATGAAAGTGCTAATCATCTGTTTTTTGAAAGCAATTATTCTTACTACATCTGGAATCGTATTCAAACAACACTGCACATTGCCAATAATGGTCAGATGGGTCTAGTGCAAGCTATTCAACATATCAATAACAATTTTAAAGCAAAAACCAGCGAAAGAGATTATGCTCACATATTAATAACTACTTCCATGTTCCATATTTGGAAAGAAAGGAACTTTCGAACACATAATAAAAGCAGTATGAACAGAGAACAGAAGTGGATACTTATCGAGACCGACATCAGGATTATTCTTCATAAATCAAAGAGAAAAGTCAGGGATCAAACCAAGTTTTATTTTTTAGCTAACAAATGGAGTCATGAAGCTGGCAGCAACCATCCAGAGCTCTTTCTCGCTCGTGCAAAAGAATATCAAGACAATCAACAATCATTTCAAGTTAATGACCTAAATCAGAGCTCAGTTGCAGGCAATAAAGACTTCCTTGCTAACTAGCGAACATACGAGGTTACCAGGTTGAATCGGAGCACATCTTTAGGCGAACGTGCAAATATGGGGAAGGAATTAACAGATCTGAGTCGCAATGACCTCAGATCTGCTAATTCCTCTTGGTTTTTTACTTCACCAGAAAAGCAATCACTTTGAAGTGAATATTGAAGGGATGTGAGGAGGATTCAACAGTACTCTATCATACTGGGAGAGGGGAGAATCGAGTGGTGTTAAGAAGGATGGCAGGGAGACATAGATGGAGAATCGTTGATTCTACATCTCCGCCTTTTTTAGGGTTACGAGAATTCGAAACTTGAATGTAAGTCGGCGTATTAGGGTTAGGGTTACTGGGTAATAAGAGGTTGGCTCAGGTTTGTAATTATATAATCCGCTTTTGTATACTGGGCTTGGCCCATTTATCTTTCTTCAAAAAAATACACACATAGTGAACAAACACACACATAGTGCACACTCACATTTACTGAACATATAACAACTAAGTAAGTTACTAAGCATACATATTGTAACGAACGGGCCTTCGGCCTTCTGTCTGTAGGTACAACCACCGTGGCTTACACTGGTACCTCAAATCCGCTTTTACGGTTAGCGTCGCGACTGTAAGCACCTAGCAAACCAACCCATCAAGGCCTTATACTACCCCCGTCGGGGCATGTAGTTGTGCGAGTCTCTTTGTAACGATCCCAGATTATATATATATTTAAATTGATAATTAATTTAATTTTTGAATTTAAATTGTGAAATTAATCGATAAATTGATGTGAGTTTCCCCGAGTTCAAATAAATTCTATGTTAAATCATTTAAAATTTAAATATTGTATATATGTGATTTAGATTTAAATTTCAAGTAAATGGTTTAATAATAATTTGAATATATATGTATATATTTGATTTGAATTTAAATCTTAATAAATGGTTGAAAATAAATTATAACAATATAAACATTAAACACAAGTATGAGAATAAAATAATTTTTAAAATTTAGAATTGATGGTTAATAATAACTTGAATTTATGAAATATATATATAGAAATACAAGTCGATAAGTATTAAAGTTAAAATTAAATATTTAAGTTAGAAATTCACCTATATTACAAAATTATAAATTATAAAACTAAATAATAAACACATTAGATAAATTATAACAACATATTAAATATGGAAATACATTCAAATATGAAAAAGAAAATAAAATATACAAATATTTATGAAGTTCACTTATATTACAAAGTGATAAAACAAAGACAGCATTATATATTTACAAGTATGAAACCAGACTTGAAGACAAAAGAAAATATAAAATCTTGAGTTTGCCAGAGAAGATATGTACTCAATTGTATAATATAAAAAGAAATGACAACAAAGTAATTAATGTAACCCACCAAAATAAAGACATCAGCCACCAAAAAATGAAACAATCTCTGGTATTTGTACAAAACAGATTATATCACCTGTTCAAAATATAAGTTAAGAAGAAAACAATGTATAAATATTAACGAACAAAGGATAAGCATGAAGATTGTACATGGCAATTAATGCTATTTTCTTTAGTACACAAGTGAAATATATCAGCCATCAAATAAGAGGAAAAAAATCTCTGCTAACTAGTACAAAAAAAATAAAAATTATCACTTGTACAAAACTATATCATCACCAGTACAAACAAATAACACACCCTGTAACTTCATTTATTTATCTATCATCCTCATTTCAGTTTCGTCCATTACCACTAAGTAAAACTGAAGAAATACCATCTAAAATCTAAACAAAACTTCCACTTAAAACAAACAATTCAAATCAAATACAAATCAGAGAATCAAAGAAAAAGATTTCAACTTGCCAGTTTTTCAAAGCCTGGTTCAAAAAGAAACTCTGTTCTTTCTTCTGCAAACCAATGTGAGTAAATTGACACCCTAAAAGCTTAAATATGTTTTTATATCGGATGATTATGATTAATACTTGAATGTTGTTGTGAAAAATATTTGTATATGCCTGCATGTGATATATATATGAGTAAATAGGGTGTGCATGTCTGGAAAATAGGCAAAACTTGCCTCTGTTCATACATTCCAGGATTACAGGGTTTAAAAACCTGTTCAAAAATTTAAATATCCCAAAAGAATTAATGATAGGCTTTGATTTCCAAAAAAATTTGATTATAAGACCATAATAAGAATTGTAAAAATAGTTTTAAGAATTTATATTAAGTGAATTTATCAAAAAGATAAGATCATAAAGGAAATTGTTCAAACTGAAAAAAATTCGATGATCAGGTTTTCAAGTATTGATTATAGAAATGAATTCGCAATTCAAAATCATGATTTTTAGTAATCATTGCAGAATTTTTAAGTTTATATTGGACGTGAAATTTAGGGTCGAACGAAAATGGAGTTTTGGTCGAATACTGGTGATCGTGGGGGTTAGGTGCCTCAGGTTTGTGACCAGAGGAGGATTGTAGGCCAGGGAACATCAGAAAAATGATCGGAAAAATTGTAAGTTGTCGTGGTGGCCGTGCGAAGTAGATTTAGGGTTTAAACCATATATTAGTCGAGGTTGAATTTTGAATTCTTGTGGCGACGTCAGAGCACCGGGGTTGATCGCTCCGGTGGGAATCGAAGCAGGGGAGTTTGGCGAAGCTCTAGTCGAAGTTTCATGGTCATCGGCGGCCGATGGTGATGGTTCGAGGCAATTTTCTAGTGACAGGGTTGTTCCAGTTTTGGCTCCTATGTGTTCGATTTCATTTTCGTAATCGATGCTTGTATCTGGAGGGTCGGACCGATAGTGGGGGTTGTCGATGGCTTGTTGACGTCGGTGAAGTTGATCGGAGCAGTGCCGATCACAGGTGCACGTGCACAGGTATCATTTATATCTGGGAAAAGTTGTAATGTTTGGGAAGACAAAGTTTTCTCGGGGAATTTTGGCAATGGCTCGAAGTCGAACCCGAAGGAAAAGAGGAAGCAAGTTTCTCGGGAACGTGTTCAGGAAGCATGGGGTTAGGCTCGGGTTTCGTCTCGAGTATTTGAAGTTTCAGTTTAAAAACTTTAAACAAAATTAAGTTAAACAATTCTTAACAAATTCTTTTAAATCATTATTTTTGTTAAGTTTGGGATTTGTTAAAGGTTTTTAAGTAGAGTATTTTGAATTAATTAAGATAAGTGATTTATCTCCTAATTTATTTAAAGTTTAAGAAATCAAAGATTAATTCATTTACGAAAGTGATTATAAGGTAATTGCTTAAGGGATAATTACTTATTATGATTAAGTAAAGATAATTAATCAAATGGAGATTAATTAAGGGTTAATTAATAAATGAGATTTATTAAGATTAATTAAAGATTAATTAAAGTAAATTAATTTAATGATAAAGATTAATTGGTAATTGATGATTAATTGTTATGAGATGATTGCTTAATGATAAGTAATTAAAGGTTTAATTTCTTAAAATAATTAATTGAGGGGTTAATTAATTATGTAATTGGTTTAGAGGTTAATTTAATTAATGTGATTAATTGAGAATAAGTAATTAATTAAGAATAATTAATTAAGGTGTTTGATAAATTAATTTATATCAAATGATTTGTAATTAATTAATCATGATTGGATGATAAATTCATAAGTAATCAATTTAATTGGAAATAAATTGAATTAATTAGGATTAAACAATTAATTAATCCTGCTTATAAATGAGTATTGAATGCTTGACCTTACTTGTGAATGATTGTATTGTATGAGATGCCTTGAATTGATTGTCCTATCTGATCTGTGATATTTTGTTCTGTGGATTGAGCTGTCTATAATTTATTCATTTGTTGTGGTACATTTGTATATATATATCTGTGATCTATGAATGAAAAGATAAGCGTTATGGATTATACCGCTTATCAATTATATTTCTGTATTATGATCTGTGATGATTGAATGATGTTGCACTACTGTGTGAAACCCCTGGACCACACCATACACACACAAATATGGATTTCATGAGGAAATCGGTTAAGTCACAGATGATTTAAATTTAATATTTTTGAAATTGAAATTTTAATTTCAATTGATTTTGGAAATGGATTTGGGTTAAGTGTTAAAGCTTTTGAAAAGAAGTTTTAAGATAAAAGTTATTTTGAATAACTTGGTAAAGTTTCCAATTTAAATAATTTAATTTGAATTCAAAATTTGGAATTGAATTCCATGTTTGGAAATTATGGTTAAGATGTTATAAATGTGTTTATACGACTTTAAACCATTTTGAAGTATGTTTTTGAGAATTTGAATTTAACCCAAGGACTTTAACTCGTATAAATGAATCAGATTTTCCGGAATGAAAACTATTTGTTTTCAAATAATAGAAGCTTTCATATAAGGAATGAATTTCCAATTTGTGTCAAAAGAATTTCAAGTTTGAATTGGAAAATGGTTTTTCAAGTTATAAATAAATCTTTGTAAAAGATTGTTGAACTTTGTTTTGAAATTGGAAAGGTGTACCTTTTGTATATAAGGTTGAAATGGAATTGTTTTGAAAGCTATCAATTAAATCTTTGTTTTAAAGATTGGACGAGTTAATCTATATTGAAATGGAAATTGATTGGAAAATCTATGAATAGATCTTTGTGAAACTGGGTGAACTTTGTGAAATGAATCTTTTTGCGTAAAAGATTAGAATGGTAATGTGTTTAAACCATTTGAAGAAAAGTTTTGGGTAATAAGTTGTGACTTAACTGAAATCCCAATATCCATATGTTTTTAAATATTGCGATCATTATTCGGTTTAGCCGGGAGAGGACTTTGTGTCATATAACCCATTCCGAATAATGATTCGACGTTATGCATAGCATTTGAAGACCAGTGGTGAAGACCGGATATTTTCGAAAATGAAAGGACAACTCGTCGAATGTCTCTGCATCGACTGGTCCCCGGTATAGAGACTCCATATGTGGTGGGAAGTCCGGACGTGATTAGGAATTATCCGGATTGCAAGGGCTTCTTTGGAAGTGCCTTCGGTTCTGTTCGAACTCGGAACAGACTTGTATGGTTTTATGTCTGACACTACACTTTGGGATATAAAGCTGATTTCTTTCAAATACATTTCTGTTTGGTGGCGGAGATTTATTTTCTTAGCTTAACACCCTTCTCCGAGACGTATGAGCTTAGAGGTTATGTAGTTGAAGGTTATTAGTGATATACTCCCAATTTGGTTGTGTGGCATGCTAAGTGTTGTTGTGTGTTGCTGATCATTTGTAGATCAAAGCATGGCTTTCGTGTAAAGCGTAGCTTTGTGGACAAGACTGCATCAGGACCTCACAAACCGGAAATGGTCGAAACAGGAAAGATGCGGTAAGGTTATGAGGGTCGCTCCCTTTAGGGTATGTCATTTCCTTCTGGAAAAAGGTGATATTATGGTATGGAGCCCAGATATTTACCTGTGTGGTTGCTCCAATCTCATTTACTCTGTGTGATTGTTGCTTTGTGATCGAGGTACCTCGGATAAAGGTCCCAAAGGACCGGGGGGTGGCATACTCGAGTAGTAGTTACCTAGTTACAGAGGTAACCCGGCCTTGTGTTGGCAGAGATCCGGGTAGGTTCTCGGGACGTCCCTCCAGAGGCGTTTCCATGTGGCAGTAGGAAGTTCCTTAGCCTGGCCATTTGTTGCAAAATCCAAAGAAACAATACAAGCCCTTTACAATTGCAATTTGTATAACCTGTCTCCTCAGGCGGCAGCTATAGCAGGCATAATATAATGGTACCTATGCTGGCTAAGATTGATATTGTATTTTCGAAAGGATTTTCAAACTATGCACTAATAGTAATAATATCAAAAGGATTTTGCGTAGTAAGCATGTTTGACTATCATAAGAAGAAATCTCCTCCAAGTCTGCGATTGCATTGTGTGTGTGGTGGGAGGTCTTATGGTAGTTTCATTTTCCAGAAAGCATTACGGATTTCAATTTTTAAAATCCTTTTGTTGTTTGTTTTAAAGATAAACTGTTTTTGTTACTCACACCAGTCCCATGACTGAACTGGAGTTTATTGTTCCCTTCCTAAACTCTGGGTGCCCACAATTTTCCACACGGACAGTCTAGAGTTGGGGGTTTCAGATAATCAGGTTTAGTAGATTATCGGGAGCTAGTTCAGTTTTTGGAGTTCGTCTAGACGATGGACCTTGCTTATCTTTGTGCAACATGATGGTGGTTCGAGCTGATGTTGGAGTTGTTGGACTCATTCTCTTTTTCATATCATTTGGAGTTATCACTTCTGTTGCTTCCGCAGTAACATTATTATTTGTCTCTGATAATGTTGTATCATATTGATATCATTGTTGTATATCATTCTGGATATTGTATTCATTGGAGTTGTATATGATACAATTGATTTCTTTCTTCTACTGTGTTGTTATACTTATTGTGTTATAAGCTCCGGAGACCCAGATTCGGCGTTTGAATCTGCGGTATTTGAGTACAATTAAAGTACGGTGCCGATTTTCGAAGGCCGAGTTCAGGATCTTTACACTATTACTCGCCACCAAACAGAAAGCGAAACCCCCTATCACGTTAATCCAACCAATGGAAACAGATCCAATCCCAGTCACTTCGCAACAACATTCGATAGTTTCGGTAAACTCAATGCCGGTTCTTTCAAAAATAATCAGACAATAGGTAAGAGTGGAGATCACCTCCTAATAATTAGTGGATTGATTTCCTTACCCGTTATCTTAGAAAAATGAAACGAGATGTATAAGAACAGTACAGCATCATCGGAGATGACTATGCCATATAACTCACGTGTTTCTCCTAGATATTTCCAAAGTTACGTTTTGGGTCCATATTTGATAGTCGGTTATTTAACTATCAACAAACACACGTCCAAATCAGGGATATAATTCCATAGGGAAAACCAACATTGTTTAAGCATATAAGCAACCACTAACCTCTTTAATTAATATTTTCATTAATTAAAATCACTTTGTAACTTGGAATGGAAGTTGATCCTCGGTGTGTGTTTTGTAACTTGACTTCTGAAATTGTTAAGCATCTGTTTTTTGAATGTGGCTACTTGTACAATATGTTTTGTGTCTTGATGATGAAAGTAGGAGTGTCTGACTTTATGGGTGTCTCGTTGCATGACTAGAATGTAATATGAAGGGCAACGAGGTGGAGAGTGAACAGATGGGATATTATATTCTTCTATTAAAGATCTATATGAGAACTATCTAGCATGAGCGAAATTCTCGATGTTTTCGAAATGAGGCAGCTGCTGCTTAGATGATTTAGGTTAAGTTAATGAAAGAAATTGTTACTGGGATACGACATAACATGCATGGTTTCTCTCCACATCATCTTGATTTTTGGAATTGATTGCTTGTGATCTATTTTTGGGTTTGCAATTGTGATCGTGTGCGGTGTGTGCATGCTTCTGTGCAGTTTGTGCATGTTTGCAGTTGTGGTTTCGCCCTTCTGTCTTTTTTCTTGCTTGTTTCTTTTTGTGTTTTTTCTGTCAACTCCTCGTGTCCTCTGTGTTGTGTGATTGTTTTTGTTTTTCTTCCCTTGTTTTTGTGACATAGAGCATGTTTTATGTCGCGTTTTATTTTCTTTTCTTTCCAATAAAACTGGTAGGGGCCCAGTAACCTCGCAAGCTTTCCCAAAATCACTTTGTAAATTACTTGTATTAAAATACCTATACAAAAATATACCCACAAATCCCTATATTTTCAATATTTGGAAAATATCCATTTACTTATCTCAACGAGATAAGTATATTCACAACATTGAAAATGTACTCATATACTTATCTCATTGCTATAAGTATATTTATAAAACTGAGGAAGATTTACTTTTTATTCAATTCTAAAATCATTTATAAACTCTTTATAAATCTCTAAAACCATTTATAAACCATGTTATAAATATCTGAAAATCATTTATAACTTCTTTTATAAATTTCAATCACTTATAAATTCTTTTTTATACATTTCTAAAAATCCTTTACAAACTCATTATAAATCCGTAAAAATATTTATAGAACTCCTTTTATAAATCTATAAACCCCTTTATAAAATCCCTATATAAATATCTAAGAACAATTATTAACTCTTTTATAAATCTACAAAAACCATTTATATAACTATTTTATAAATCTTTGAAACCATTTATAAAATATTATTTATAAATCTGGGAAACATTTATTAATAAATAAGAATCATTTATTTCGAAACACTATTATGTAATAATAATTATTAATAATAAAAATTATAAACAAATTCTAATTATTAACTTTAAAACATCTTAGAATTAGTAATTAATAATTTCAAAATATTATTAGTAGAATAATAATAAATAAATCTTCAACTTATTACAAATAATAATAATTAATTTCCAAAACATTATTAGTAAACCATTATTAATAATTTCAAACCATATTAGTTATTTAAATAATTAGCTTTTCAAAATATTAAAATATTGATAAATAACTTTAAAACAATATTAAATATAAATAAATAACTTTTAAAACAATATTAAATATAAATATACCACATTAAAACATTTTAAACAATAGTTAAATCGCTTAAATCATTATTAAATAATAGCTTATCAATTCAACACATTTCTAAATGATTTAGAAATGATAATTTAAAAGGATGGATTTGAAATCATACTCCAAACAAAATCATTTCAAAAAACAAATGATAATTTATAGTATTTTTCAAAATACTAAATTTAGACCAATAATCACCAGAGCACTCAACCAATATTGACATTGATTTTCTATAAATATAGGGTTTCCAACTTTTGAACATATAAGAATGTCATATCCATTAGTGTCACCCAATCAGGTTTGATATTCAATAATCACATAACAGAAATATTATTGAAAAATAAATTAATAATGGCGAGGATCCTATTGGATCCCTCCAGATTGTCCCCTACATCAAAACTCATATATATCAGCACATGTATATGTGAACAAAATCAACTGTGGTGAGGAATCCTATTGGATCCATCCAACCTATCCCCATGCATCACAAACAGTATATAATCATATAATATAGGTCATCCGCTACTAGGCGGGTATATATATAAAGGTCATCCGCTCCAGAGGCAGGAATAAATCTAAACCAACTAATAAAGTAGTAAATCATTCGAACATCCAATCAATAATTTTGTCAACTATATAACGTACTGGTTAACCAAAAAGTGGAGTTTAACCCACCAAAATTCCAGCTGTCGTCGAAGCGTTCTAGTTTACATCAGAATCAGAACGACGTTCAAATTCAATGTTAAAATTCCATAAGCTCCTATCATCTCCAATTCAATTCCATCACGTATTATTCGTCGATATGAACCTAATGCGACTGATCACGTTTGATTTGGACCTAAAATGAATTAGATATTCAATTTATAAGATCACGAACTAAATAATATAAATTTATTTCTTAATTGCATAATTTGTTTTATAATTAATCTTGTTTAAAACACCCCTAATCCTTCACCTCACTCTCATTCAAACAACACCAGGCAGTGTCTTCATCTCCTCCGTGCCACCACCGGAGACCACCGGACCACGCCCCACTTCGCCCAAGCCCAGCTCCGACCATGGGCTTCCTCCAGCATTGACCACGTTGTCCAATTCGCCATCGTCATCCCACACGGGGTCAAACTGTCGTTCGACGTTATTCACAAATTCTGGCCATCTCCGCCCCTTGCCTGCTACCGCTCAAGCATCACCTCGCTATCCCCGACCCAATGGCACCATCCATACCCCCTACCATCGCTTGCAGCGCCAACGCGGGGTCCACTAACCACGTCGCTGCCTATAGATAAACCGCGACCACCGCCGACCTCATTAGCTCATCTCCACCATTCAATCACTTCCACTCATCAATGCCGACACTTCCCTAGCTAAAGAATTCGCTTGAAAACACCGTTAATGGCTCTGATGATCCACGGTCGTAAGATTTTGAGGAGTTTAAATTGAAAAAAACTAATTTCTTCTATGGTTAGATGTGATTTATAGATGGTGGAGTATGGTGTGGATGTAGGGCAGTATGGTTTGAATTGTGAAGGGGAATGGTATGGGTATAGGCTTAAGTATGGTGAATATATATTTTATATTCAAAAATATCTATCTCAATGCATTCAAAAATCTCGAGCTCCAATCGAGGCGTGCTCACTAGCGTTCAACACTAAATATCCTTATTCCAAACTCAATGGAACTATTATCGAGCTCTAATTCGGTCATATAAAGAATTCAGCTTTTAAAAATCGATTTATATTAAATTAAATTCCTGTATTAAATTTCTACGCGTTCCGAGCTTACCGAGCACACAATACGTCAGATCGCCATGAAATTCGTTTACATATAATAATTCACTATTATGGATCCAATGGCACTGGTTTTGTCAAAATCCAAAACAATATCCCAGCAGGCTATTTTCACACGTTAATTAAAACAAATTATTATTAAAATAAAATTAATCACTTTTTAATATAAATTTAAAAGAGTTATTATCATATTCTTATTCAACTAAATTCAATTAAGATTTAGAAATCATTTTTATTCGTATTAAATCCAAGATCCAGTTTAAACAAATTTTCGATATTAAATTCACTATCAAATAAATCACTACATTAATAATTTAAGCTATTTGGCTTGTAAAACTATTATTTGAATATTTAAAATTTATTAAATATTTCAATTTCAAATGTCTAAAATTCTAGGTCGTTACACATACACAAACAGTGCACATACATACGTAGTACACATATAACTAAGCTAGTCACTAAACATACATACACACGTAGTGCACATCTTATTGAACATACATATAGTGAACATATAACAACACAGAGTATATTCAAACTAACATATAATATGTCATAGTATATAACATATAGAGTATATCAATTATAGTATATATCATATAGAATATATTCAAACCGAGTCTGAAGTAAGTGTACCAACTAATACGGTAAAATATTATATTATTATTACTTAATTGAATTAAATGATACTAAGTGAATCATAATATTAAGAGTAGTCTAATAATTCAGTCAAATTATATGCAATTAACTGAATTAACTTAATATATTCAATGAATTACTAATTCACTATATATATTAATTTACTAAACTGAACATATAACAACTAAACAAGTTACTGAACATACATACACACACAGTAATTTTAGAACAAACATGTATAACTATATACATGTATAACTACATTATTTCACACAGCAAGCATTATTTCAGTTCAGCTTAATATATATATATATATATATATATCTGTATGTATGTATACACACACACGTATATCTGTATGTGTTACATATAACATATAACAAAACAATAGTGCACATATGTGTTTAATAGCATGGATGAAAGTTGCATATATAGTTATTGAATTCGCTTATATTCAAACATATTTACTACTCCAAACACACAGTCCCGAAATTGTATATATTCAAACACAAACTTAATATCAATTCAAACACAAAGAATATATATTCAAACTAACATATATCTTATCATAGTATATATCATATAGAATATATTAATCAAGGTATATAGCATATAGAATATATTCAAACCAAGTCTGAAGTATATGTATCGTAGTAATATAGTAAACCATATAACCACAGTAATATAATGATATAGTCAAATTATAGTATTATTGTGATATGCAATTAATGCAAACTAGATCTAAAGTAAGAGAATGTATGCACATATATTGATAGTAAGAACATGCACAATTTTATTATTATTATTGTGATATGCAATTAATAAAATAGAAACTTATATTTTTATTACTTAACCGAATTCACTAGAAGCAAATGTGTAACATTCCCCCTTTTGACCGCCTCCAGTCGGTAATTAAACCAACTCAAAACGTTCAAAAAGATGAATTGTTATTTAGTTTATAAGGTTTAAACAGAATCAGCCACAGAAACACAGATAATAACAATCAATTAAAACAAATGAGAATTTATTTCATTACTATAAATCTTTTTATATACATCAGAGTTTATACAATTTTAATACTGATACAGCGGAATATCTTAAAATACAATTTTCTCCTGAAATAAATGATTCTTTACTCTCTCTCTAACTTCGCTGCTCGAAAATCTTCAAGCTGTAAAAATACTCGGTCTGACCCGAGTATTATATTCATTCCCCCTTTTGACCGCCTCCAGTCGGTAATTAGGGGGAATGTTACAAAATGAATCATAATATTAAGAGTAGTATACTAATTTAGCTAAATTATATGCAATTAAGTGAATCAACTTAATATATTCAATGAATTACTAATTCACTAAATATATTTACTAGTTATTCAAATTTGGTATAGAAAGTTAAACATCACGTATTCAAAGTAATGTACTAAACTTGCAGTATAGCGTGGTAGCATCATTTCAAATCTCACATTAATCATATAATATAATTAAATAATTAATCAAATAAAAAATAGGAAAAATTATGACATATAATTAAACAAAGTAACATTCTTCCTTTTTCGGCTTGTATACACCGTATCTCAAAGCCCCAAATCAACGGGAGTTACAGGCGGCGACGACGTTAATTTACCGATCGATTCAAAATATGCTGGTTTTGGTTTTCGTTTTGCATAATCGATACTAGATCTAGGGTTTATTAATGAAACGATGGACAAAATGAAATGAAGATTGCAATAGTATTTCTTTTAGGGTTTTGAGATATTAGAAATAAGTGGGACGACTTATGGTTACTAGGTTTGCAATTGCATTTTGGACTTCAAATTATTTTTTGTTAATGGTTAGTGATGCAGCTCAGGCCAGAGGTGAAGGTCTAAGTCGCACATGACTTAAGGGTCAAAGTCGCACACGACTTAAGGAAGGAACTATAGGTCGTCCACGACCTATAGAGTCACGTGAGGGGGAGCTGCGACTTAATTCCAGGGGGTTACGACTTAACCAAGCTCGGGGAAAAAGGCTCCGACCTAACAAGGTTTTTAAGTCGTTGGAACGACTTAGTGAAGAACGGCGAGTTAACGAGGCTTTTAAGTCATTGGAACGACTTAGTGAAGATAGGCGAGTTAACGAGCAGTTAGATCGTGCGGACAAGGTACGACCTACTGGTGATGCAGTAAAACACTAAGCTTCCCCGGTTTGAAACCCTTAGGAGCAATAGGACAATCAAAAACCCAATGACCTTCTTTCTTGCAATAACGACAAATGCGAGGCTTAGTACAATTGCGAAGAAGATGATCCAACGAACCACAATTATAGCACGCCCTCTGAACAGAAGGTGCACTACTAGGCTGAGAACTAGAGGTAGCTTGCTTCTTCTTCTTCTGATTAGAAGAATTAGGCCTATGAAATGGAAACCTCTTCTTGTTGGGGTTCTTAGAAACCTCAACGTCATCACAACTATCACGTTCCCTTTCAACAGCTTCAAGACAAAGAGCCGAATCAACTAGCTCCTCAAAAGAGAGCTTAAGTTGAAGCAAAAGAACTTTCTTCAAATACTTCTTCAAACCATCAACAAAACGAAGATTTTTCTTACGTGGAGTATTAATGAACTCAACTCCGTATTTGGATAAGGCCTCAAAAGATGCAACATAATCAGAAACAGAGGACTTTCCTTGCTTCAACTCAAGGAAACTACGAGCAAGATTAGCCTTTTCTGATTCAGGAACGAACTTAAGTTCGAAACGTTCCTTAAACTGAACCCAAGAGAGAGAGGACTCATCAACTTCCGAAATAAAGAGCTCATACCAATCAAGCGCACGCTCTTGCAACATACTAGATGCCACGAGAACACGATGATGATCCGAAAGATCCATCCGAGAAAATATGCGCTCACAAGTGCGCAACCAAGTCTGAACTTCCATAACACTTTCTGATCCCTTGAAAGGCTGACCTCCAAGGTGGGAATAGTCACTACACATGCGGGCGAAGGCAGACTTGTGATTAGGAGCTGCGGGAGTAGCAACACGAGGCTGAGTACCTCGAAATAGCTCCATAAACTGATCAGCTGACATATAGACACCGTCCGGATGAGAACCACTAGACGGGCCTGCAGAAGAACGCTTCCCTCTACCTCTTGCAGCCATAAGCTGAGAGACAAGAGAAGGTAAAGATTAGTTAAACAACACACAATTGATAAGAAGTTTAACAAACGGAATACTACGGAATATAAAATTTATTCCTAGACGTACTCCATATGTTAAGTGGAACGAATAGATTAGAAAGGCACGAATAAAACTCCCGAATTGTTGTAACACATGTTCCTTTTTTTTTCTGTTCTGTGTTTATTACAATTTATTCTGAATTTCAGCTCTGATACCAAGCTGTGACGCCCCACCTCTATGCTCACAATAACAAAGGTTATTATAAGGAATAACGTCTGCTATTGCGAAGAATAAGGCTTGTTAGAAGCGACCATCCGTAAGTTATGCCTTAGACGATTATTGATTACATCAATAGGAGTTGTGAAAATTACTCCCAAAGATATAAATTCAATCCAAATCTAAAACGAAACTACGGTGGCTAAAGGAAAATCCAGAACAATTCATAAGAACAAAAACACAGATAGTATAATCACATCAGAATAGAAATATCAGATATATAGCGGAAGACTAGTCTGGAATACATGCTACAACAGTCGATGGTTCACATGAACCAAATGTACATAAACATATACATCAACATACATAAGATGGGAGTCGAATAACTAAAAGAACTCCTCGAAGGCTAGACAAAAGATGATGCGATATCCCAAAAGCTGAAGCTGCTACAGAATCAGAGATAGAGACTACCCTGAAATAACTCGGTCTGACCCGAGTATTATTCAAAAAGAAATAATAAACGGATCAGTCTAATTTATTCTTAGATGTGAGTGCATCATAAATAACATCAAAGCAAAATAATAATAATCTCGAATGAGACTATTCAACATAAGAAATCAACATAGTTAAATGAAGAAATCACATCAAACACCATCAAAATCAACATTCAAATTCACAATTGAATTCAAAACAACAATTTACAAAATCTAGAAATCAAAAATAGATATCTAGAAAAATCAACATAAAAGTGGATCGATCCTAACAAATGGCGAGTTTTAGCTACGCCGCACGTGCATCAACATATGGCCGAAGCCTACCAAGTACTGTCAACATAATTTTTGGCGCCAAACATATGACCCGAAGGTCCAACATATGACCCGAAGGTCTAGTACTGGTATTTGACCCGAAAGTCCAACATATGACCCGAAGGTCCAACATAGTGGCTCGAAAGCACACAAAATCATCAAACAACAAATATTTCAATTAACGAGTCCGGATTTAACCGAAATAGTAAAAGTGTGGTTCCATACTCCGCACTTTTGCTAAATCGTTTAAATTTCTTCATCGTTTCCTTGAAGTGCAAAATTGTGTATTTTATATAAATAACATTTTACGTTCTCAAACGGACAAGTCCAGAATTAAGGGAATCAGTAAAAGTAAGGGTTCATAGTCCTCAATTTTGCTGAAGCGTTTAAATCGCTTCCTCATTCTTTTGAAAGCGCAAACTGTAGAATTTTTGAAAACAATTTCAATTTAAAACGATTTTTAAAACGCGTGATTAAAATAGCAACATCTGTAGCAATATCGACGGTGAAATTGCACTTCGCAAAACACCGTAAAAACGGATACCGAATCAACGCTGCGGGCTAACCGCTTGAAAAGTCACTTTAAATTAACAGTTACAAACGTTAAAATAACAGTGAATTTTCACTCATCAAAAATGTCACCAAAACAACACGTTTCAAAATTTTAACATCGGAATAAAATCCCGTTATAAAAATAACGGTATTAAAATACATTTTAAAACGTATCGTCGGTTCAAAGCAAATTAACCCGTAGATTGTACGACTACATTTTTATCAAAATATTGTACGTGCAAAGTGCAAACGCAGGTTCATGACATTTTACTGGCATAGTATATAACTCAATATAACACAATCATTTTTGGATAATTATTGTCCTCATTTTCCTGGAGTCTTCTTATTTCACAAATTTTTTTTTTAAAATAAGACTTGTATACTATTCTGCCCTGACGTTGCACATATATAAAATATAAACAACTTAGTAATACAATCCTAACTATGCAACTGGAAATAATGATAGACACAATATGAGGACGTAGAAAAGATGATGTACCAGTTATAAGGACTTGTGTGATAACATGAAAAGGAAGAATGGGCCTGACACAAAAATTTACATAAGTAATACATGTGCATCCAAAGTCATCAGGTCACGTTTTAATTTATGCATGCAATTTAACAGAGACAAATTTATACAAAACTGTCCTCGCCTAACATGTTTTTGAGCATAAAAAAAACAAAACTCAAACTCAACTACAAAATCTGGTGTGTACGCATTTGACAAGGTCCTGGCACACAAATTTTCACTCCACATAGATTTCACGCACCTATTTTAAATCTGTAAGCATTCAAGTATAATTTCGAAATCACTGTGGGAAAAAGATTGCAGTGCAAAAGCACAGGTTGCTGTGATGTAAAAATCACAACCGAACAAATTTCCAAAATCAAAGAAAACCACGTTTAAAAACAAAGGCAAAGAGTTACTGACGAGAAATTAGAAGTGTGAGTATACTCACCTTAATTTGTTTCGAATACAGCTAGAGTAGGGGATTCAAATTTTAGAGCTGCTGCCATTAATGCTCAAGTTCTGAAATGAACGAAAAGAAAGATGATGCAGAGAAAATACCAAAAAGGATGAGTGTTGAAAAGGCTTAGGAGTACACATTCATTTAATGCATAGGTACTTGATAATGCTCAGCCACGTTTGAAATACAAGTATGTATGTCACGGCAAGGCAATTTTTTCCAGTAGTGCAAAAAAATGTGTTCACGCCTTGACTCTTAGTTTACAGCAAGGCACAAAAGTTGTTCAAGCTTTTGAAATTGGACTGCCACAATGCAAAGGGAAAATATAATGCAAAGTATACACTATATTCTTTTCCTTACAGTATTGCATTTTTGTACGCTTTGCATTTATAAAAAGAATGTGAATAAGTCATACTATTTGAATTAGATGACAGCTAGGTGGAGTGAATAAAATGTAACGCAATTCAACCGACTTTGCAATTTGAATTGCATCGATATTTTATTTTATTTTATTTTTAAATTTAGATTTAAAATTTTCTATTTAAAATATTCGCTCCGACAGTAATTTAAAAATCACGGCCGTTACCGATTTTTAAATTATTTAATACTACGGTAAAATTACAGTCGTTAGAGACTCCCCCTCTTATAAAAATTGCGTCCCCGCAATTTTCATACTAGAAGCAGTTAATAATGCAAATCATTAATCACAACAAAGATTTCAAATAGAAAAGATAGATAAGAATACTCACCCCCACCTGAAGAGGAGAGAAAACTCGGATAAGAACGCTCGATAAATTCTCTGGTTTCCCAAGTGCAATCCTTGGGGTTTGCGGACCATTGAATCTTTACGAGCGGAACTTATTTGTTGCGAAGGCGTTTAACCTCCGAAGCTAACACACGAATAGGAATTTGCACCATAGACAAGTCAGATGAGATCTCAAGATCTTGCAACATAGGAGGATCAATAATAGAATCTGAATCTCGAAGGCATCGACGAAGTTGAGACACATGAAATACGTCATGTATTCCCGAAAACTGAGAAGGTAGCGATACACGATAAGCAACTGGGCCAATGCGTTCCATAATAGGAAACGGTCCAACATATCGAGGAGCCAATTTCCCGGAGTGACTAAAACGCACCACACCCTTCATCGGGGAAACACGAATGAATACGAGATCGCCAACTGAGAATTCCAAAGGCTTCCTACGATGATCGGCATAAGATTTCTGCCTATTCTGAGCCTCCTTCATTCTCTGTCTAATAATATCAATCCTCTCCGAAGATTCACGAATATAATCGGGGCCGAGAACTAACTTTTCCCCCGATTCCAACCAACAAGATGGTGATCGACACGGTCTTCCGTAAAGAGCTTCGAACGGAGCCATACCGATACTGGATTGAAAACTGTTGTTATAAGAAAATTCAACAAGAGGTAAGTGGTCTTCCCAACTACCGCCAAAATCAAGAATGCAAGCTCGAAGGAGATCCTCTAAAACCTGATTCACCCTTTCAGTCTGACCATCAGACTGTGGATGATAAGCTGTACTGAGATTGAGCTTAGTGCCCAAGGCTTTCTGAAGACTCCGCCAGAACCCACTAGTGAAAAGCGGATCTCTGTCACTAACAATAGAACTAGGCACACCATGAAGTCGAACGACTTCTTTAATAAACAGCTTAGCCAACAAAGGAGCAGTCCGATTGGACTTGATAGGAATAAAATGGGCTGATTTAGTCAATCGGTCAACAATCACCCAAATACTAGTATGGCCCGACCTCGAACGAGGTAGACCATCAATGAAGTCCATAGAAATTTGATCCCATTTCCATAATGGAATCTCAAGAGGCTGCAAAAGACCATTGGGACGTTGATGTTCTGCTTTAACAAGTTGGCAAGTCATGCAACGACTTACGTAACTTGCAACATCACGCTTCATACCCTCCCAATAGTATAAGCGTTTCATATCAGCATACATCTTACTACTACCCGGATGAATAGTATACTTAGAACGATGACAGTCCTCAAGAATGTCATTTCTAAGATTAGAAATATCAGGCACGATCAATCTACCCTTCTTCCGGATACAACCACGAATATCAATATCGAAATCCTTTAGATCATCACTTCGGGATTTCGATTTACAACTCTGAATAAGATGAGCAAGATCTGGATCTTGCTTCTGGGCATCGGCAATGCGATCTAACAAATTAGGACGAGCTTCCATGCTAAATAAAAGCACGGGAGAATCAGAAACTGAAGGACGGTCTCTAATATCACAAAGAGATAAAGCTTCCAAAATATTCCACTCTGCTAGCATCATGGAAACAACAACCTGCTGCTTGCGACTAAGCGCATCAGCAACTCGATTTCCCTTACCAGGGGTATACTGAATATCGAAATCATATGAAGCAAGAAATTCGAGCCAACGCTGTTGCCTCATATTAAGTTCTTTCTGAGTAAATAAATACTTCAGAGATTTGTGATCAGTGAAGAGAATAAAATGCTCGCCCAATAAATAATGTCGCCAAATCTTTAAAGCAAAGACTATGGCGGCCAATTCCAAATCATGGGTAGCATAACGAATCTCGTTAGGCTTTAGTTGTCTAGAAGCGTAGGCAACTACTCTATCTTTTTGCATAAGAACCGCACCGAGCCCAAAACCACTGGCATCGGTATAAACAACAAGATCATGATTCCCTTCGGGAACCACTAAGATAGGAGCATGAGTAAGGAGATCTTTTAACTTCAGGAAAGAAGTTTCACACTTATCCGACCAAATAAAAGGAACAGCTTTTCTCGTGAGAGTGGTAAGCGGTAAAGCAATACGAGAAAAGTCCTTAATAAATCGGCGATAATAACCCGCCAATCCAAGGAAACTAGGGATCTCAGTAACGGTCTCGGGCCTCTTCCAATTCTTAATAGATTCGATCTTGGAAGGATCGACAGAAATACCATCGGAAGAAACAATGTGGCCGAGAAATTTCACCTTATTCTCCTAGAAGTGACACTTGGAGAATTTGGCATAAAGCTGATGCTGACGAAGTGTACTCAAAACAATCTCCAAATGCTGAATATGATCGGCTTCAGATTTGGAATAAATAAGAATATCATCAATGAAAACCAAGACGAACTTATCGAGATATTCCCGGAATATCCGATTCATAAGATCTACAAAATACGCCGGAGCGTTCGTCAAACCGAATGGCATAACAAGCCATTCGTAAGAACCATAACGAGTACGACATGCGGTAAGAGGAATGCTATCTTCCGCAACTCGTAACTGATGAAAACCAGTAGCAAGATCGAGTTGGGAGAAGACCTTGGCGCCACTTAACTGATCGAACATGTCATCGATCCTAGGTAATGGATACCTATTTTTGATAGTAAGTTCGTTAAGCTTGCGATAATCAATGCAAAGCCTAAGAGTACCATCTGGCTTCTTAACGAAAACAACGGCGGCGCCCCAAGGAGACGAGCTAGAACGAATAAAATGTTTGGCTTCCAACTCAGATAATTGTTGCTTGAGTTCCTCATTTTCCTTAGCAGACATCCTCGTGGGAGGACGACTGACAGGATGTGCACCAGAGATAAGATCAATACGGAACTCGATTGCCCTTTTCGGTGGCAACTTAGAAACAGGCTCGAAAACATCAGAAAAATCACAAACAACAGGAATATTAGCAATGACATCCTCCGATTCGAGGGAAGAAATAAGAGCATTCGAAATATGATCCATGCTTCGAAAAATAATAGACAACTGCTTGTTAGCATCGGGGTGCTTGAGATATAAAGTTCTTTCGGGACATAGAATTTGAACTTCATAACGAACGAGCCAATCCATACCCAATATCATATCAAAATCAAGATGATCCATAACATGCAGATTCGCATGAAAGGAGAAACCACAAAGAATAATCTCAACATCAACACACAACAAACCAAGAGTAGCAGAACCCCCAATAGGATTTACGATCCTCAAAGGGTCGCAAAGAGTAACAACATCCAAATGAATAGTATCAACAAGCTCCTTCGACACGAATGAATGCGATGCACCCGTATCGAAAAGAACTCTAATAGAACGACCATGAAATAAAAGGAAACCTTCCAAAACAGAAGGAGTAATACCTTTGGGCTGAGAAGAATCACCAGAAGCTTTAGCAACACTAAGCTTCCCCGGTTTGAAACCCTTAGGAGCAATAGGACAATCAAAAACCCAATGACCTTCTTTCTTGCAATAACGACAAATGCGAGGCTTAGTACAATTGCGAAGAAGATGATCCAACGAACCACAATTATAGCACGCCCTCTGAACAGAAGGTGCACTACTAGGCTGAGAACTAGAGGTAGCTTGCTTCATCTTCTTCTGATTAGAAGAATTAGGCCTATGAAATGGAAACCTCTTCTTGTTGGGGTTCTTAGAAACCTCAACGTCATCACAACTATCACGTTCCCTTTCAACAGCTTCAAGACAAAGAGCCGAATCAACTAGCTCCTCAAAAGAGAGCTTAAGTTGAAGCAAAAGAACTTTCTTCAAATACTTCTTCAAACCATCAACAAAACGAAGATTTTTCTTACGCGGAGTATTAATGAACTCAACTCCGTATTTGGATAAGGCCTCAAAAGATGCAACATAATCAGAAACAGAGGACTTTCCTTGCTTCAACTCAAGGAAACTACGAGCAAGATTAGCCTTTTCTGATTCAGGAACGAACTTAAGTTCGAAACGTTCCTTAAACTGAACCCAAGAGAGAGAGGACTCATCAACTTCCGAAATAAATAGCTCATACCAATCAAGCGCACGCTCTTGCAACATACTAGATGCCACGAGAACGCGATGATGATCCGAAAGATCCATCCGAGAAAATATGCGCTCACAAGTGCGCAACCAAGTCTGAACTTCCATAACACTTTCTGATCCCTTGAAAGGCTGACCTCCAAGGTGGGAATAGTCACTACACATGCGGGCGAAGGCAGACTTGTGATTAGGAGCTGCGGGAGTAGCAACACGAGGCTGAGTACCTCGAAATAGCTCCATAAACTGATCAGCTGACATATAGACACCGTTCGGATGAGAACCACTAGACGGGCCTGCAGAAGAACGCTTCCCTCTACCTCTTGCAGCCATAAGCTGAGAGACAAGAGAAGGTAAAGATTAGTTAAACAACACACAATTGATAAGAAGTTTAACAAACAGAATACTACGGAATATAAAATTTATTCCTAGACGTACTCCATATGTTAAGTGGAACGAATAGATTAGAAAGGCACGAATAAAACTCCCGAATTGTTGTAACACATGTTCCATTTTTTTTTCCTGTTCTGTGTTTATTACAATTTATTCTGAATTTCAGCTCTGATACCAAGCTGTGACGCCCCACCTCTATGCTCACAATAACAAAGGTTATTATAAGGAATAACGTCTGCTATTGCGAAGAATAAGGCTTGTTAGAAGCGACCATCCGTAAGTTATGCCTTAGACGAGTATTGATTACATCAATAGGAGTTGTGAAAATTACTCCCAAAGATATAAATTCAATCCAAATCTAAAACGAAACTACGGTGGCTAAAGGAAAATCCAGAACAATTCATAAGAACAAAAACACAGATAGTATAATCACATCAGAATAGAAATATCAGATATATAGCGGAAGACTAGTCTGGAATACATGCTACAATAGTCGATGGTTCACATGAACCAAATGTACATAAACATACATAAGATGGGAGTCGAATAACCAAAAGAACTCCTCGAAGGCTAGACAAAAGATGATGCGATATCCCAAAAGCTGAAGCTGCTACAGAATCAGAGATAGAGACTACCCTGAAATAACTCGGTCTGACCCGAGTATTATTCATAAAGAAATAATAAACGGATCAGTCTAATTTATTCTTAGATGTGAGTGCATCATAAATAACATCAAAGCAAAATAATAATAATCTCGAATGAGACTATTCAACATAAGAAATCAACATAGTTAAATGAAGAAATCACATCAAACACCATCAAAATCAACATTCAAATTCACAATTGAATTCAAAACAACAATTTACAAAATCTAGAAATCAAAAATAGATATCTAGAAAAATCAACATAAAAGTGGATCGATCCTAACAAATGGCGAGTTTTAGCTACGCCGCACGTGCATCAACATATGGCCGAAGCCTACCAAGTACCGTCAACATAATTTTTGGCGCCCAACATATGACCCGAAGGTCCAACATATGACCCGAAGGTCTAGTACTGGTATTTGACCCGAAAGTCCAACATATGACCCGAAGGTCCAACATAGTGGCTCGAAAGCACACAAAATCATCAAAATCATCAAACAACAAATATTTCAATTAACGAGTCCGGATTTAACCGAAATAGTAAAAGTGTGGTTCCATACTCCGCACTTTTGCTAAATCGTTTAAATTTCTTCATCGTTTCCTTGAAAGTGCAAAATTGTGTATTTTATATAAATAACATTTTACGTTCTCAAACGGACAAGTCCAGAATTAAGCGAATCAGTAAAAGTAAGGGTTCATAGTCCTCAATTTTGCTGAAGCGTTTAAATTGCTTCCTCATTCTTTTGAAAGCGCAAACTGTAGAATTTTTGAAAACAATTTCAATTTAAAACAATTTTTAAAACGCGTGATTAAAATAGCAACATCTGTAGCAATATCGACGGTGAAATTACACTTCGCAAAACACCGTAAAAACGGATACCGAATCAACGCTGCGGGCTAACCGCTTGAAAAGTCACTTTAAATTAACAGTTACAAACGTTAAAATAACAGTGAATTTTCACTCATCAAAAATGTCACCAAAACAACACGTTTCAAAAATTTAACATCGGAATAAAATCCCGTTATAAAAATAACGGTATTAAAATACATTTTAAAACGTATCGTCGGTTCAAAGCAAATTAACCCGTAGATTGTACGACTACATTTTTATCAAAATATTGTACGTGCATAGTGCAAACGCAGGTTCATGACATTTTACTGGCATAGTATATAACTCAATATAACACAATCATTTTTGGATAATTATTGTCCTCATTTTCCTGGAGTCTTCTTATTTCACAATTTTTTTTTTAAAATAAGACTTGTATACTATTCTGCCCTGACGTTGCACATATATAAAATATAAACGACTTAGTAATACAATCCTAACTATGCAACTGGAAATAATGATAGACACAATATGAGGACGTAGAAAAGATGATGTACCAGTTATAAGGACTTGTGTGATAACATGAAAAGGAAGAATGGGCCTGACACAAAAATTTACATAAGTAATACATGTGCATCCAAAGTCATCAGGTCACGTTTTAATTTATGCATGCAATTTAACAGAGACAAATTTATACAAAACTGTCCTCGCCTAACATGTTTTTGAGCATAAAAAAATCAAAACTCAAACTCAACTACAAAATCTGGTGTGTACGCATTTGACAAGGTCCTGGCACACAAATTTTCACTCCATATAGATTGCACGCACCTATTTTAAATCTGTAAGCATTCAAGTATAATTTCGAAATCACTGTGGGAAAAATATTGCAGTGCAAAAGCACAGGTTGCTGTGATGTAAAAATCACAACCGAACAAATTTCCAAAATCAAAGAAAACCACGTTTAAAAACAAAGGCAGAGAGTTACTGACCAGAAATTAGAAGTGTGAGTATACTCACCTTAATTTGTTTCGAATACAGCTAGAGTAGGGGATTCAAATTTTAGAGCTGCTGCCATTAATGCTCAAGTTCTGAAATGAACGAAAAGAAAGATGATGCAGAGAAAATACCAAAAAGGATGAGTGTTGAAAAGGCTTAGGGGTACACATTCATTTAATGCATAGGTACTTGATAATGCTCAGCCACGTTTGAAATACAAGTATGTATGTCACGGCAAGGCAATTTTTTCCAGTAATGCAAAAAAATGTGTTCACGCCTTGACTCTTAGTTTACAGCAAGGCACAAAAGTTGTTCAAGCTTTTGAAATTGGACTGCCACAATGCAAAGGGAAAATATAATGCAAAGTATACACTATATTCTTTTCCTTACAGTATTGCATTTTTGTACGCTTTGCATTTATAAAAAGAATGTGAATAAGTCATACTATTTGAATTAGATGACAGCTAGGTGGAGTGAATAAAATGTAACGCAATTAAACCGACTTTACAATTTGAATTGCATCGATATTTTATTTTATTTTATTTTTAAATTTAGATTTAAAATTTTCTATTTAAAATATTCGCTCCGACAGTAATTTAAAAATCACGGTCGTTACCGATTTTTAAATTATTTAATACTACGGTAAAATTACAGTCGTTACATAGGTCGCAGGTTATAGGTCGGAAACGACCTAAGTGTTGTAAATTCGTGATGTGTTGTATGTGTTGATTTGTTAAGTCGGCTGAGGCGGTTGTGTTGTAATCTGTTAGGTTGTGAACGACTTATAGTAAGTCGTCTGTTTTGAGTCGTCTACTTTAGGTCGTGGTGTGATAAGTCGGAAACGACCTAAGTGTTGTGCATTTTTGTATTGCGTGAGTTGTAACTTCTATAAATAGGCTGGTGGTGCCATTTGTAATAGTTTAGTTGATTTGAATAAAATTTCGTTTTTGTTAGCTTTGTGTTTTCATCCAAATTGGTAGTCGAGTGTAATTTCCTATCTCCACCTTCGACATTCGAGTGCGCTCGAATCTTCGATCGTTGAAGCCAATTCACGGAATCAAGTGCGCTTGATCAACGCTCGAAGAATTGTAGATCTCTCCTCATGGTATCGTGCGCGATCAACGTGTCAGAGATAGCTAGAATTCGGTATCTTCGGATCAACGAATTTGGGCATTCCAGTATTCATCAATCCACCGATTGCTACTTTCATCGATCTACCTTGTTTTGTTTAATCCGCTGCGTCAGTTTGGTATTAGAGCTTGTTTTAGCCAATCATAGCTAAATCGAGTCCTTGGAGCCAATTCTTTTGAAGAAATTTGAAGATATCAAGTCGAGCCGAGTAGTATCATTCAAGGCCGAGAAGTGTTGTTCATCGTGTTCTTCGCAAATTGCAACAAAGAGGGTGTTTTCGATCCATTCCATTTTGGATCTAAGTTCGAAAGGTGTTTGAAATTTGGAGAAGTTTGAACCATGCCGCCGAGAAGAGCTAATCGTCACCAAAACGTAGAAGCTTTGTATAGAAGAGAAGAAGCTGATGAGATGGAGCAAAGAATTAATGAAAACTTTAGTGAAAAGCTTAACGAAGGGATTGGACGATTAGAGAAGATAATGTTGGAGATGAATCAAAATCGGAGAAGGGTTTCACCTGAATCTAACCATGGGGGAAGTAGAGTCTCACCACATTCCAATCGAGAAAGAAGCGTTGATGATGATCGAAGGTGTGACAGGAATGTGAATGATCGAGAACGGAGGAATGTTGATAGAAGGGATGTTGGTGGTAGACGTGATGGTAGTAGAGATGTTGGTGGTCAGGATCGACATCGATATACATCTGATTTTGAAGAGGAGTATGATGGTGGTAGTGTTCATGGACAAGGACGAGGACAAGGAAGAAATCAGTCGAAGTATGATCACAAGTGGGAATCGGGGATGAAGACTGAAATACCAGAATTCAAAGGAGGTATGCAAGCTGAGGAGTTTTTGGATTGGTTGTCTAATGTGGAGGAGATTTTTGACTTCAAGGAAGTTCCAGAACATCGTAGAGTGAAGTTGGTTGCTACAAGGTTGAGGGGTAGAGCTTTGGCGTGGTGGCAGCAAACCAAACTTACACGTGAACGGATGGGGAAGTCAAAGGTTGAATCATGGGAAAAATGAGGAAAATGATGAAAGCCACATTCTTACCTTATAATTACCAGTCGCTTATGTATCAGAGGCTGCAAAACTTGAGACAAGGGACGAAATCTGTGAATGACTATGCTGACGAATTTTATCAACTGATTGCCAGGAATGATATTATGGAAACAGAAGAACAATTGACAGCTAGATTTGTTGGGGGGTTGCGAATGCAGATTCAAGATATGGTTAACATGTTTGATCCAAGATCTGTAGCGGAAGCACACTAGAAGGCGTTGGCTTGGGAGAAACAGGGAAGACGAGGAGGAGGTGTGTTTACAAATTCCAACAATCCAGTGAAGGGTGTTAGTGGAAGTTCTAATGTTTCAAAAGCTGTTGCGAAACCAGTTGTGAATGAGGTTGGGAAGGCGAAGGTCAATAATGGTTTCAAGTGTTATAATTGCCAGGAAATGGGCCACAAAAGTAATGAATGTCCGAAGCCGAAGAAGAGAGCTATGATAGCGGAGGTTGAGGATGAGGATGAAGAAGCTGAATGTTCCAATTCACCACCTGATGAGGAGGAAGAAGAAGTGTCAGGAGACGAAGGTTGTAATCTGATGATGAGGAGGTCTTGTTTGATACCAAAGCTAGAGGAGGATTGTAGTTTGTTGAGGAGCAATATATTTCAGTCGACATGTACTATTTTGGGGAAAGTTTGCAAATTTGTTATTGATGCTGGAAGCTGTGATAATATAATTTCGTCAGAGGCTGTGAGGAAGTTGGCATTGAAGACTGAGAAACATCTGAAACCGTACAAGCTGGCTTGGTTGAGGAAAGGCGGGGAGGTGAAGGTTGGATGAAGGGCTTGTGTGAAGTTTTCAATTGGAAAGAAATACAAGGATGAAATCTGATGCGATGTGGTAGATATGGATGTCTGTCATTTGTTGGTAGGGAGACTGTGGCAGTATGATAGGGCGGTGCAACATGATGGGCGTACCAACAGTTACAGTTTCATGTTTGAGGGCACGAAGATTACTCTAGTTCCAAAGAAGCGACCACAAGAAGAAAACAAACTAGAGGAGATTGAAGAGCTGAAAACTTTATTATCCTTGAAGGAGTTTGTTAAAGAAGTTGAAGAGGAGCCTGAGGTGTTTTTGTTGATTGGACGAGAGAGTCATGAAGTGGTGGAAATACCAGAAGAAGTAAAACCAGTACTGGAAGAGTTTGACGATGTATTTCCAGAGGAGTTGCCAACGGAGTTGCCACCGTTGAGGGATATACAACATCAGATAGATCTTGTTCTAGGTGTTGTGTTGTCACATAGACCACACTATAGAATGAGTCCGAAAGAACACGAAGAGTTGCGTAGGCAGGTAGAGGAGTTGCTTGAACAAGGGCGAATACAGGAGAGTTTGAGTCCGTGTGCTGTACCAGCATTACTCGTACCGAAGAAGGATGGCTCATGGAGAATGTGTACGGACAGCAGGGCACTGAATAAGATAACTGTCAGATACAGATTTCCAATGCCGAGGCTTGATGATCTGTTAGATCAAATTAGTGGGTCTGTGATCTTTTCTAAGATTGACTTGAAGAGCGGTTATCATCAGATTCGCATTAGACCAGGGGACGAATGGAAGAGCATTCAAGACGAGGGAAGGATTGTATGAATGGCTGGTAATGCCGTTTGGCTTATCAAATGCGCCAAGTACATTTATGCGGGTGATGAATCAAATTTTTAGACCATTCATTGGGAAGTTTGTGGTGGTGTATTTCGATGATATTCTGATATAAGTGGAAGTCCAGAGGAACATTTGAATCATCTGAGAGAAGTGCTGATGGTACTGCGACAAAAACAGTTTTATGCTACAACGAAGAAATGCGTGTTCATGACTCATAGTGTTTTATTTCTGGGGTATGTTGTATCGGGAGAAGGGATACAGGTGGACAGGAGTAAAGTTGAGGCGATTAGAGATTGGCCACAGCCCAAGACGATAACAGAGGTTCGGAGTTTTCATGGGTTGGCTTCATTTTATCGAAGGTTTATTCCACACTTTAGTAGTGTGATGGCGCCTGTTACAGATTGTATGAAGGGTAAACAGTTTTCATGGTCAAAGGAAGCAGGGGATGCTTTTGGGAAAATCAAGAAGTTGCTGACACCAATTCTAGTATTACCAGATTTTCAGTTGTTGTTTGAGCTACACACTGATGCGTCAAAGGTTGGGATTGGAGGAGTGTTGAGTCAGAGGGGACGTCCGATTGCATATTTCAGTGAGAAGTTATCAGGAGCGAAGATGAGGTATAGTACATATGATGTGGAGTTTTATGCTGTTGTGCAAGCTATTAAACACTGGAGGAACTATCTATTTCAAAAAGAGTTTGTTCTGTATACTGATCATGAGGCGTTGAAGCATTTACAAGGGCAAGACAAGATTTCAGCGAGACATGCATCATGGATTTCATATCTGCAACAGTTTACGTTTGTTGTGAAACACAAATCGGGAGTGACGAATCGTGTTACGGATGCGTTGAGCAGAAGGAGTCATTTATTGACGACAATGAAAGTTGAGGTAACAGGTTTTGAATTATTGCCAGAGATGATTGAAGAAGATCCTTACTTTATGAAATTTGTTGAAAAAGTTAAGGAGGGGAGTGCTGATGAGTTTATGATGGTGGATGGTTTTCTGTTCAAGGGAAATCGATTATGTATACCGGATTTTAGTTTACGGTTGAAGATTGTGAAAGAATTGCATGAGGAAGGTCACGTGGGTAGAGACCGTACGCTACAGCTGATTTCTCAATCTTATTTTTGGCCATCGATGAGGAAAGAAGTGGAAAGGTTTGTGGAGAGATGTCATATCTGTCAGGTTTCGAAAGGAACCGCGACCAATGCTGGATTATATATGCCGTTACCTGTACCAACTAAGCCTTGGGTTGATGTGAGTATGGACTTTGTGTTGGGGTTGCCGAGGACACAGCGTGGTAACGATTCCATTTATGTGGTGGTTGACCAGTTTTCGAAAATGGCACATTTTATTGCTTGTAAGAAGACGGCGGATGCTGTTCATGTTGCTCAATTATCTTTCAAGGAGATCTATCGACTTCATGGATTGCCAGAATCTATTGTGTCGGATAGGAATACTCGTTTCCTGAGTCATTTTTGGCTAAGTTTGTGGAAGATGGTGGGAACAAAGTTGAACTTTAGCAACGCATATCATCCGCAAACGGATGGACAGACCGAGGTTGTGAACAGATCATTGGGAAATTTATTGCGATGTCTTGTGCAAGACAATCTGAAGAGTTGGGATGTGAAGTTATGTCAAGCGGAGTTTGCTCATAATCATGCTGTGAACTGTAGTACGGGTTTCAGTCCATTTCAGATAGTGTATTCAAGCTTACCAAAGGGACCGCTGGGTTTAACGGTAATACCACAGTCGAAAGGGACAGTTAAGAAAGCTGCTGATTTTGTTGAAGGGCTGACGGAATGTCATAACATTGTTCAGGAACGATTGGAAAAAGAAAATGAAAAGTATAAACGAACTGCAGATTTGAAGCGAAGAAGTGTTGAATTTAAGGAAGGAGATTTAGTATATATTGTGTTAACAAAGGATCGTTTCCCAGTGGGAGTTTATAACAAGTTGAAAGCCAGGAAAATTGGTCCTGTGGAAGTTGTGAAACGGATTAATGAAAATGCTTATAAATTGAAGCTACCGGAGGATGTGTACACTTCTGACGTGTTCAATGTTAAGCATCTCGTGCCATATTATGGGAATGAACAATCTGATGTGGGAGAATTTACAAATTCGAGGACGAATTTTTCTCAACCTGGGGAGGATGATGCAGCTCAGGCCAGAGGTGAAGGTCTAAGTCGCACACGACTTAAGGGTCTAAGTCGCACACGACTTAAGGAAGGAACTATAGGTCGTCCACGACCTATAGAGTCACATGAGGGGGAGCTACGACTTAATTCCAGGGGGTTACGACTTAACCAAGCTCGGGGAAAAAGGCTCCGACCTAACAAGGGTTTTAAGTCGCTGGAACGACTTAGTGAAGAACGGCGAGTTAACGAGGCTTTTAAGTCGTTGGAACGACTTAGTGAAGATAGGCGAGTTAACGAGCAGTTAGATCGTGTGGACAAGGTACGACCTACTAGTGATGCAGTAAAACAGGAGGTAGCGTCTGAGATATGCCATAGGTCGGTGACGAGTTACGACCTAACGAAGCCACGACCTACCATAGGTCGCTGAAGATTCTTAACTCGTGAAGTCCTTAGGTCGTAAGTCGCGTGAAGCTGGTTATCTCTTAAGTCGTCTATAAATAGGCCGGTGGTGCCATTTGTAATAGTTTAGTTGATTTGAATAAAATTTCGTTTTTGTTAGCTTTGTGCTTTCATCCAAATTGGTAGTTGAGTGTAATCTCTTATCTCCACCTTCGACATTCGAGTGCGCTCGAATCTTCGATCGTTGAAGCCAATTCGCGGAATCAAGTGCGCTTGATCAACGCTCGGAGAATTGTAGATCTCTCCTCACGGTATCGTGCGCGATCAACGTGCCAGAGATAGCTAGAATTCGGTATCTTCAGATCAACGAATTTGGGCATTCCAGTATTCATCAATCCACCGATTGCTACTTTCATCGATCTACCTTGTTTTGTTTAATCCACTACGTCAGTTAGCCATGGTTAACAAAACTGTTAACTATTAAACGACCCAACTTTAGTCGGTTAACTTCGTTCTGTTAACTGAAACTTCGATTAACTAATTATATCTGTTAATGTGGTTCGGTTAATGTTGGTTACTCAGTTAAATACCCACCCTTACAGACTAATATGCTTTTGTTATTATTATAATAGGAAAGTTGGGTAATACAACCCAGAAATTGATACAGAAGTAAGAGGAGTCCATAGTTTGGATATGTGGTTCAACAGATTTATAGACTCTAAAGTATATAATTTTACTATATACTTTTAACATAAGGAAACAAATATAGATAACATATGGACTAATACGTAAATTTAATTTTTTTGAAGGTAACAAACTAGCTTGTAGAAGTAAAGTTAAATACCACACATGAGGATATCATATATTTAAAATTCAACATCATGGTATGAAATACGAAATACTACAAATACATATCACACATATAATATTAAACTAATTAAATTGTCAATAAGGTATCATTAGTACAAGACTACAAATCAACATACAAAGCTTTGGTCATCGATGTTATAGAAGAAAAGATAATTAGCGGCAGAAAAATAATGATTCCTTTGCACAACAAAAACCAATACACACAATTAGTGTTCAGTGTAGAAGATAAAAGATGGAAACATACATTATGATAGATAAAAACCAAGAAGAAAGAACTTCAATTATCCACACAAACAACAAGCACAGATAGCGATGAGTTAAAATATAAATGAACTTTACTTACTAATGTAAAATATTTGCCCAAGAAAATATTTAGCACATTAATATTTAGCCTAAAAATACATTTATAATAATTACAATCAAATATCACACATGTACAACGTTTAAAATCATGAATCACATAACTAATTTACTTAATATTTTCCGAAAGAAAAGGTTATGGAAGTGTTGTAATCAATATACACCATAAAAGGGAAGAAAACTTCCAAACCACAAAATAAACCATGAGGATTGTCCCCAACAAAAACACTACTCACAATTAAAAACCAGTAATTAACAAGAGTAAATTTAAAAATATTAAAACTAACAATTTTTGAAATAATGTAGGATTGATTATGCGATATTTATAATGTGTTTTGTTGAAGGTCTATCAAATAATGTGGAAATTGAAGGAAAAAAAGATTTATACAAAGGTAAAGAAATGCAAAAAAGCTGAAATTCTGTATGACATGTCATAGAGAGCAAACATGGATAGAAAACGGATCTTAAAACACAATAATCCTTCAAAAATTATATGGACATTGGGAAATATGTTTAAATGATTGCAATTTTGATTTGACTAAATATAACATATTGTATGTTGTTGTTTCAACGGAATTGATAAGCGTATAGCACTTGAAATTTTCTATGATATTACATTTAAACAATTTATCAAGTGTAAGCAAATATTTGTCAGACAAAGATATGCCTAGAAAACATTTTATAATTAGGTTAGATTCTTGACAATTATATAATTTCATTCTGCATGATTGACTAACAAAATAACATATATAATGAAAAATTATTGAATATTTTAGTTGGCAAATATTTGACATAAACTAATTTATTGTTTTATTATATATTATATTAAAGTTTTATATATTGATTATAATTCATTATGATTAATTGAATGGAAACTATTTACTATTTAGTATTAATTTTTAGTTACATAATATAATGAATATATAGTGTGACAAATATTTGTCACTCTAAAATGTAACATTAAAATATAATAGCATCAAAAATTAATACATAAATAAAAGCACACTTAAAAAAAGAAATATAAATACTACTATCGATGTACAAATGAGCAATCATGAATATTACTGAACAACTATCAAAAATGCTACCAAAATTTACAACATTCAATCACATAGATAAAATAAAGCAATAAAATATTTCACATTAAACATGAAAGTGGATTATTAGACAAAAAGGATACATGCCTAACGAATATATAATAAATAAATTCGACCAGCTACAAATTTGACTGGAAAATATTTGTCAAACAAATATTTGTCATGCAAATATTTTGCAGTCTAACAAAGTTACATGAATAAGTTATATTCTTCCAGGACAAATGTAAACAATAATATGACCAAAAAGTAAAACCTTTAATTCAATAATAGACGATGCGAAATTACACTAAAAGTCCTGAAAGACATAAAAGTAAAAACGGACATAAACTACATTTGATTTGTTAACAAACAAGATCATTTATTATGACCTAATTTCTTACTTAAATTGTGGCATTTGTATTTATTCATGTCACCAGCCGACATAATCCATTCTAAAGAATGATGCCTTACTACACCACGTCATCTCTTAGGTGGATGTACCTCGACATCTTTAGGTAAAATATCTTCCATCTGAAAATTAACAAGTGGATGGTTCAATTGAGAATAAGATGCTCGGAAAAACGGATTCTTTGAAATAATCCTCGATATAAGAATAAACATCTAAATCAAAAATAAGAATACTTTTAGTGGCTTGAGCACATGGAAACTCCTTAACGCGCTGTGTATTACAACTACATCTTCGAACTCTTAAATCAATACGATACATTTGACACGACTGAACTTTATAAACATCAATAGTAGATTTAGTAACTTTCCATTGAATGCCCATAACATATAAATAACTTAAATGCCTTTCCATAACAGGGAACAACTGAGTATTCAAAATTTTACTTAGTCCATGTCTACCCGACATAAGTTTCATGAGCTTCAAAAGAATTCAACCTAAACATACAATGATAGTTGAATATCTTTTCTCTAAAATCCAATGAATAAAGCTTTCCACAAAATTAGAATGCATACACCCATATTGATTTCCAACAGGAAAACATATGAAAACTTTTCAAAAGGCAAACCATGCATAAAACTTTTTACCTTGGCCCCACCAGCACTCCCAAATTCATACAAAGCTTGATTAAATACATCTATTACAGCATGATTAGCGACTAAAAAAACAAAGAAATAATCCATTTCTTTTTCCCTTTAGGATGCCATTTTCTTAAAAAAAAACTTTGCAATTTATTCTTTAAATGATAGTAACACGAACCATGTGTTGAATATAGAAAAAATTGAGGAACAACAGACAAAAGATAGGATGTTGATTAGATACAAAGTTGAAATAATGATCACCATTACATAAGGATTCGCTAAGCTTTGTTAAAATAAATGCTTATTAAGTTCATCTTCACTAAATACAATACCAATAAGAAGTGAGAAAAAACCTAAAATAAAGACAAAGACAAATGTTACATTCATAATCTAAAAATTATTGGACAAAAAATTAAAATTGCAATAGTACAGCTTAAGCAAATATTTACTAAAAAAATATGGCAAATATTTCACATGCATGATAGGATGAATTTTTCGAATCTACCAAAGAACTTAAACACTATAATTTTTTACTATTAATTTTAGAAACAAATCAACAAAATAAAATAAATCAAAAAATTAATTAATAAAATGTAGAAAATGCAACAGGATAAATCTAGCAAATATTTGCCAGATGAAAATCTTACAATCTACCAACATAATTTGAAATAAATCAAATTACTTTATTATTCATTTCAAAACGAAGTTAGGCATCAAAATAAAATACCAAAATAAATAGACAAAATGTATAAAATACAACGGTACAATTTTGAAAAATATTTGCCAAGAAAATAAGGCGAATATTTAACATGCAAATATTTAACAAACTGAAATATTTTATTGTTATAATATTAATATTCGAATTAAGTTATATGTTGATTCCCATTCTTAGCAATAGCAGACATAATACAACCTTTTTCTCTACCTCTCATAAAAATTTCATCTTGAAATATCAAAGGACGACCGAAACTAAATCCATATTTGCATGCTTCATACGCAATGAAACCAGTCTAAAATTAATAACCAACTGGATCACCTTGAAGATTAATAGTACTAATGGGATTACAAACAACAACAAGTTCACAAAAGATTTCAAACGATGATATGAAAGCAAATCATTCTCATGTATTTCTTCAAGAGCTGATCTTTTTCCCATATGAACAAAATAGTAATCTAAAACTATATTATAATTGTTAATGACTACTGGTTCATCTGGTAGTGGTACGATGCTCCAAATATAGGTTCTAGAGGTTATGAGTTCGAATCCGAAAGACATTAAATTGAGTGCTCTACTTGAATAAAGTATCACTCTTACTACTAGAAAAACTATATTGTACTCTAGAAATAATCTCAGATCTAACAAACAATATCGGTACACAAAATAAATCAAACACAAATAGTTTTTAAATTAGATAATCAATCAATTTAATTTTGATAACAAAATAAGTTCTACTGCAAATCAAATGTATTAACTAAAAATTTTAAATCCAACAACAATATCAACATACAAAATAAATCATACATAAGATTGATTTTACATTTAAATGACAATACACAAGAGGTTTAAAATAGATTCAACAGTTGGCAATTCAATATATATATATATATATATATATATATATATATATATGATTTAATTCATGGTTAAACATCACGAATAACTACAAACAAAAAGAAAAGAAACCTTAAAAGTCTTGTCTTTTGTAACACATTGATTTTGATTTCTCCTCAAATCTCTAACTAGATCCACACCACTTTTACTAAAGAAAGATGAACCACTATGTTTTTATTTTATTTAATTTTTTCATTTGATTTTGGAGTTAATTTTATTTTGGTAGGGATAGATTATTTTTCAACCATGGCTATGGAGAGGATAGAAAAAATAAAATGAATGAAAGAATGAATCAAAATAAAATTAGTGGATTTATTTTATTTGAAAGAATAAAACCTATCCCTTTATCAGTTAAAACTTCTTTTATCAATCCCATAATTTTCTCTCTCTCCACCACTCATTCTTCTTAAGATATGGCTGGCCATTGATGCAATTAAATAACATAATATTTCCATAAACCCTTCATGCATTTATCTTAATTTAAACCCGTCTAAAGTTATAGATATTGTATATCGATGCATGTAAATATAACTTTTACATATACAAACAACTTTCAAACATCAAATATATTAAATAATAATCTATATTTCTTAAATATAAATTAATTTAATCAATTCATAATATTTTATGAAATAATTAAATCGTGCAATTTTTCAAAGAATTTATAAATACAGTTGTGTGACTTAGAGGTGTGAATTTAGTCAGCAATTAATACTGTAAAATTCAAACATTAATGTTCGCACATCACCTAGGTAGTGGCTTTTTAGTAAAATCATATTTTATACTATCTTAAGTGGTACCATTTAGTTACAATAATTGACACACATTCTCTTTATCGTCACTATATCACTTAGGTTTTATGGAATTTGGTTTTTGTAAAAATTTCAACTTTATTCTTATTCAACTCAATTAGTCCATAACAAAGTCCTTGGTGAAAATATTAACATTTATTATTAACATACTACTCTGGTTATAGATTTTGAATTTGATTTGACTACTGTTGTAACATCATATAACCATGAAGACAAATTCTCTAATGAATAGTGCTTCACTTCCAATGCTTCAACTCAGACCAACCTATAGTCACTCCATGGATCGCCAAGCCATAATTTAACTATAATCAAAGCGTAGTACTAACATTGAAGTTCCATAGTGTTCTCAAGTCGAGGGAACTATGTAACATTGTCACCCTAGGGTTTCCTGTTTGTCCTAGTTGATATTATCCAACAGGAAACTATCAGATGAGTCTTACATGGTTTTCCAATTACTACGAATATGTAACCACTTGGTGCTCTCAATAGCCAATAATAATACAATGCCCAATATCTGGAGAGTGTTATGAATCTGGTCTTAACAGATGTATTGATATCGGTTCTCGAAACATCTCAACTATGAATGTTTAAAATAATATGTTTTTTATATTACGATTTCTGATGATTACAACTCCTTGTAATTATTAACACATAACATATCATTAAATAGTTTTTATATTAATAAATTTAAATTAACTACTTTATTAGGATGTCACAATATAACAAGTTTATAATAGAAAATTAAATATCTTTATTATAAACAAGATTGGTTATAGTGTTATATATATGTAACAAATCACATAATTGCCCCTAAGGCATATGACTAACTCTCTTATCATCACCACATAATTCTATTTGTGTTGAAATTTTATACTCATAGCTAGTTTCTAGCCTGACTAGGGGTTTTGTTATATTTGTGACATTACTTCAGGTCATACTGAGGTGTTGTTTAGCATAATGATCACAATTCGACCTCTATCTGTTTTGTTGGTTGAGTAGATCATGGAAGGCTTTAGGCTAGCTTTTCTTTTGTTTGTGGTAATACCATTTTGGAGTATCATGACCGCTCTCTTGAGACCACCGTCCACATCATATGGGGAGATGGCTTTGTTGGGGTGAAGTTAAATTCCGTAAACATATATCAGTGGAAGTGGTAGTCCAAGTGTAACACGGATGTCGTATTTTTAGGAAGTTTTTGGTTGTACATAGTTTGCCTTGTATATAGTGATATTTTTTATATGTCCATGTATCAGACATGTTCATATGCATATATTATATTTAGTCATTCTGTTATAATTTCTTATTTGATATTTATGTCATTACTTATTTATGTTTTGATATGTGAGTTACTCAATCATGTAGCTCATGTATATTTCTTTGTGTTGGGACATGATGCATATAATTTTAGATGTATTTACTGTAATGTATCAATGTTCATCCAAAGTAGTATATATAAGAGATTGCTCCTTTTGAGCCCTTTGATCCAGGCCATCGGGCGATTGACTACCTCTGATAGTTTGGTCATTAGAGCTAGGGTGTCTAAGCTTGGTATCAGGGCTTGGTTAAACCCAGATTTGACTCAAATAGGAATTAGAATGTATTTGGCCATAGAAGATTCAAAGTTAGGAAGTTCTCCCTGTTTAGGTAACTTTGGGAAGTCTTGAATAATTTGTATATGTGATATACGAGTCATAGTGAGTGTTCCAAGGGATGAACACTAGGACATTAATTGTATAATTATTTGTATTAGGATGTGTAATTATTAGTGAAGTTTATATATTTGAATGTACTATTCAATGTTCATGTAATAAGTGGTAAATGTTATTTGGTAGGTCTAGGTAAAAAAATCACATGCTTTTTAATGCACATAATTAAGGGTTTTAACTTTAAGTAGTTAAGTATATTATCATAGTTTATAACATGCAAAACTGTCAAGTTTTGGTTTAACGAAGTGTCAAGTTTACGATTTTATTTAATAAGTGAGATAACTCACTTTTTCAACCAATAAATGCTATCTCCCTTCAACCTCTTCTTAACAACACCATAATAACTTCCTTCCTTTAATGCTGAGCACACGAGCAAATACGAACAAAAGAGGAGGAGGACAAGAAGTGCATGGACAAGCTCCTACCACCCTAGGTTGGGTACGTTTTTGGTGTATTTGGAGAGGATGGCTCCAAATTCTTCAGTTTTGAGGTGATGGAATGATGCTATATGCTATATTAGGATGATAGCTTGAATTCAGAGAAGTTTGACCTAGTTTAGGGTTGTTTTGATTTAAGAAATTTGAGAAGAGAAATGAGTGTAATAACTTGAAATTTTGAGTTTGTGAATTTGTAGGAATGAAGAGAGCCCTTGCCTCTTATTTATAAGCTTAGGATATAGTGGCAAAAGACCACCAATACCCTCCTAGGCCAACCATAAAGTTACATGCATCCATGCCTCTTACAGACCATGTTTTCTCTAAATAGGTCCACCTTTTCCTCCTTAAATCAGGGGTTTTTAGTCCTTCTTTCTAGAAGCTTTTAGCTTAATTAATTTTCATTAGTAATAAGAAGGTTTAAGCACTTGTTAATGTTGTTTGTTACATAAGCTCAAAGATCTTGGACAACTTTTGTTAAATAAAAAGATGATTTTTAACGAAACATTTTTGATCACATTTTCAATATTTACTTAAAGAATATATTTCGGTAGACGTATTTCAAAAGAAGTTTTCTCTTATTAGTTATTAATTAAAAAGTGTTTAACAAGATAATAAAATCATATTTCCAATACTTAAACTTTAATCAAAAGTTGAGATATTCAATGATGAAGTGTTCGAATTTTCTAGGTCGTTACGTTTTGTCGCCAGGATATTTTTTCTTTAAAATCCAAACAAGAATAACACAAAGAATAGAAGAATGGTGTATATATAGAATACTACTCAAACTACATATAAACAAAGATACATGCTAGGTGACCGACCACAAGCGATGAGTAAAGATAAGATACAATAGAATCTATTAACTAAGAAATAACTCATGATAAGAGGCTATAATACTCACCTCTATCTCCCAAGTGTAATATCGAACATCCGCACTCCACTGCACCTTGACCAATTCAACCATTTTAGTCCACATTCTCTTTGTATCATGATCAACATTACGAATAGGTTGTCTTACAGTAGTCATGTCAGGCTCAACCTCCAAATCCTCTTGCTATGACGGTTCGATAATCAAAGTAGGATCATGTACATACTTTTGTAGATGTGATACATGAAAAACATCATGTACACCTGATAACCTAATCGGTAACTCAAGCCGATAAGAAAGAGTGTTTATTCTCTCAAGTATCGAAAAAGGTCCAATAAAATGTGGTGATAACTTTCCTCCCTTACCAAACTGAATTACACCTCTCATAAGAGAAACTTGATAAACACAAAGTCCCCAAATGAGAATTCCAAGTCTCAACGCCTCACATCAGCATAACTCTTCTGCCTAACCGGAGGCACCTTCAAGTGCTTCCTTATCTTTGCTATCTTATCCATAGCCTCACGAATCATATCTTTTCTAAGCACTAAGTGATCTGTGGGCTCTATCAAACACGAAGGAGACTTACACGTCCTCCCATACAGTGCCTCAAAAGGTGACATGATAATACTCGCTTGAAAATTGTTGTTATAAGGAAACTCAACAAGCGGTAGGTGATCCTCCCAAGACCCTCCAAAGTCAAGAATGCAAGTTCTAAGTAAATCCTCCAAAACCCGATTCACCCTCTTAGTCTGTCTATCTATCTGAGGATGATAAGTTGTGCTTAAACTAAGCTCTGTTCCAAGCGCAACATGTAAATCCTTGCAAAACCGACTTGGGAAGATTGGATGTTGAGCACTCACAATACTACATGAAATGCCATGAAGCCTAACAACCTCTCTAACGTAGAGCTGAGCCAAGCTGGATGTCATCCTCATTGCCTTAACTGGTATGTAGTGTGCACTCTTGGTTAATCTATCTACAATAACCCAAATGTCTTCATCACCTCTCCTCGATCTAGGCAAACCATTAATGAAACCCATAGAAATCTGCTCCCACTTCCACTTTGGAACCTCTAGTAGATGAAGCAAACCCGTCGTCTTCTGATGACTACCTTTCACCTGTTGGCAATTAACACACCTGCTAACGAAGATAGAAACGTCTGACTTCATGCCTTTCCACAAGAAAGTATGTATCATATCCTGATACATCTCAGTGACTCCCGGATGTATCTTCAATGTAGAATGATGACTCTCCGTAAGAATCTTCCGTCTAATGTTGTCAACATTTGGAACACACAACCGACTGTTCATCCTTAAAATGCCACGGTTGTCTATCTCAAATCCTGGGTACTTCTCTTGAGCAATATTCTCATTAACAGCTTTCGCTATCTGAGTGAGACGAACATCCTTCTATTGATTATCCTTTATACGGTTGATAAGAGTTGGTCGAACCTCCATAGTAGCCACAACAACATACTTCCTACTCAATGCATCAGCTACAACATTTGCTTTCCCTGGCATATATGAAATCCCAAGATCATATGCTTCAAGAAACTCCATCCAATGCACTTGGCCCAAGTTCAAGTCCTTCTAAGTGAAAAGATACTTCAAAGATTTATGGTCTGAATAAAGCTCAAACTTCTCACCCATCAAATGATTTCTCCACATCTTTACCGCAAAGACAACTACTAACAATTCTAGGTCATGGGTTGCATACCTCGACTCATGTGGCTTCAGCTATCTACTAGCATAAGCGACGACCTTCCCATCCTGCATTAACACAAAGCATCAGTGTAAACAGTAAGACCTTTACCTTCGTTCAGAATAGTCAGAACATGAGTGGTAGTTAACTTCTCCTTCAACTCTCTAAATGCTAACTCACATTTTTCTATCCAAACAAATTTGACATCTTTCTTTGTCAAAGTCGTAAGTGGTGAATGGATCTTGGATAAATCTTAAATGAACCTCCTGTAATAACCAGCCAAACCCAAGTAGCTTCGAATCTCCGTTATGCTTTCAGGTCTCTTCCAATCCTGAGCAGCCATAACCTTCGTGAGATCAACTGAAATACCATCTCAAGAAACAATGTGACCCATAAACTTTACCTCCGACCGCCAGAAATGATATTTCGAGAATTTAGCCTTATGAACATGTTCTTTCAATGTCTCCAATACAATTCTCGAATGCCGAAAATGCTCTTCCTCAGTCTTGGAGTAAACTAGAATATCATCAATGAAAACAAGAACGACTTTGTTTAAGACATCGTAAAAGAAACGATTCATAAAATCAACAAAATAAGCTGGAGTATTTGCTAGAACAAATGGCATAACCAACCACTCATAAAATCTATCAGAATTAAAAGCTGTCAAGTGCACACTTTCCTCTGCCACCCTCAACTTGTGAAAACCTATAGCTAGGTCAAGCTGAGAGAATATACAAGCTCCAAGAAGTTGATCAAACAAGTCATTGATTCTTGGTAAAGGATACTTGTTTCGAATAGTCCGCTTGTTAAGCTTGTGGGAATCTACATAATGTTTTAGGGAAACATCCGCCTTAGTGGAAAATACGACGGGCGCCCCCTAATTCGAATGGCTAGGTCGGATCAGACCTTTCCGTAGGAAGTCACTAACCTGATTAGCTAATTCTAACTTCTCCTTCGGACACAACCTACGAACATGCAATATAATAGGCTTAGCACCACGAATCAAACCAATATGAAACTCGATTTTGTGATAAGGAGGTAAACTATAAACTTCCTTGAATACATCAGAAAATTCCCAAACGATTGAAATCAACTCCAAGTCTCCATTTTCCATATCGAGAAAATAAAGGAAACTGCTCATAAATGAAATATGCTCTTCACAAGACACCTTTTGAACCCTCCTTCCATAAAACAATGATATAGTTCACTTATCACAATCTAAGGTAGCATGATATCGAGATAACTAATCCATGCCAAGCAACACATAAAAACTAAGAAATTCAAGGACATACATGTCACATGGAAGGAGCTTGTTATAATAAATAACTTTAACTCCTTCACATAACATGCTAAGATCAGTAGAGCCCCATACAGGGTTCGACACTCAAATGGGACTATAAACCATAATTGGTTTCAGACCAAGTCTATCAAAGAGGTTACGAGAGATGAAACTATGAGAAAAACCAATATCAAACAAGACATGAATAGAAATGCCAGAAATAGATAGAATACCTTCAAGAACGTGTTTCCCCTTAGCTGTTGAAGTGGAAGGTGCTAAAGTAATAACAAAGACCTTAGGATGCTCCCATTTCTTGAGCAATGGACAATTTCTGACAACATGACCCCACTGATGGCACTTGTAGCAACCCTATGGTGCAAATTGTAGTGCTTCACTTCTTGTGTTTTCACCACCTGCCCTCTCCTACTGGAAGAGCATTTATTGGCATAATAAACCTTCTGATGACACTTGGCAAGTAATGTGTGAATTATCCTTTGGCTAAAATTTTCACTTATTATCGTCAGCTGGTACTGAAGCAAGGAGCTTTGGTGTAGAAACAGCAGACTTCAGTGCCACCTCCTCTACTACATTCACCTTAGGTTCAATTACAAGAGCAACATTCCTTGGGGCTCTAGTTCCATTATCGGTGATGGACTACCTCTACCACCTTGACCTTTACCATCTCTATCATTTGTAGTACAAGTACTCATATTTTGCTACTTGAATTTAGCAAAACATATTTAGAATACTTTAAGATAGAGTTATTCAGGGAAATATTACTAAGCTAGGAATTACTAAGATAGGATAAAATGAGATCATTAAGAATAAATTATTTCAAAAAAGGATTTATTTTAAAGAACAAATTGTTAAGAGAGAGATATTTAAAAGTTAAAATTTTGCAATAACAAATACGCTCTCATATGTATAATACTCTCGAATTATTCTAGGGCATCACTTACCCTACTCTAATGAGCCATACCCAACCAAAGCCAAGGTGTTCGCTTAACCTTGAGCTCTCATACCATAATGTAACGATCGCCTTTTCGATTTTGATCCCCGAATGTTGCACTAAATACATCCACGATATTCGTGTGTCGAGTACCCAAGTGTTGAAAAGACAGAAAGTTAGGGTAAAGTAAAAGAAATAGAACCAAAAAGAAGAACACAATATCATAGTCTTACATACATAACGATAATACATAATATCCCAAAAGTTTAACACAAAGAGTTACTGCAACAATCATGAATCTTAGAGTTACAAAATGACTAAGTACTACAATCAGCTTGGACAATTATAATTGTCTGTCTTCACAATGCTGAATACATACATAATAATGGATGGAAATGATAATTAGTAGATAGATAGATAGGTGGAAGCGTCTATCTTTTCTCTAGAAGCTTGAAACATAAAATCCTATGACATGCTTTGCTCAATCTACTCAAAAGAGTACACGAGGAGTTTTAGAAAAAGAAACACCACATGTCAGACTTACGTCTGGTATGAGAATCTCAAAAATGCATATAAACATGTAACAGTACTTCCGAGACCAACCGAATCACCGAATTGGTTTCCCTATAACAGAACCTGACTCAATTGATATTTATATTATGTAATATTATAGCTTTTTATAGATAATGTCTAAGATGTGTAATATAAATACGAAAATAGCTGTGTTGATTGCATCTCACAACACAATGATATTATAGTACATTTAAAATCGCTAAGGCACCTTCGTAAATGATTTTTCATTGGAGGGTCCTTAGTACATCGAGGCAAGCCTCTTGACAAGGGTCAGAAAGTACATTTTCGAGTGCCGTATATCTCTAGATAAAATATACCAATTAAGGAAGACATAACCGGTTCACGTAAAATACGTGTTCCAAATACCATCAACTCCCGCTAGCAACATTCGATAAGCATACTCTAGATAATGGAGTTTATATGTACCCTTTGAGGTCACCTAAACCTCGTTGGCCATGTGCCTACTCTGTTTTTGGTCATTTTTCGATGTTGAGGCAATGTTTGGCATCTTTCACATAAATCTTCTTCACTCGAATAGAGTGCACTTCAACGATCTATTCCAAAACTAAAATGTATAATAGTTTTGAAGTGGTATTCGATAAGTAAAACACTTACCAATCTCGGGATCTTCCAAACTAATCGATGAATTTATGGTTAACTAAATCTTGATTCTTTTGGAAGTAACCGAAAGCTAGAGGCATTTCATAATAATGTTCTTCCCAAGTGTTTCCATTGGTATAAGTCTAGGAAGCCTTTAATATACTTCCTAAGTTAAGTTTGGTCAAGATCGGTGGTCGACCAATCGACTATCGAGTTTCGAGTGCTTGCTTATAGAAATCAAGGTTCGTATACTTAACATGTTTCAAACATTCCAGCTTAACTATTCCTCGATCAAGAGGGAAGCTAGTAGGTTAGAGCTCTATTGCTCTGTCCCTACTCAAACATCAAACTATAGTCTTACAAATAGAGAAGCCTACCTTGTTCAGTTTTTAATGTTATGCATAGTAATACTAACATTCCATAAACAATCAAACTCAGGTCATTACAATAGTGTTAGTTTTTATCCCTTCTTCTAAAACAATAGTCTTTTGAAATTACTCGTATAAATAAGTTAGAAACTCCTTGAAAATGATATAAATGTGTATAATAGTTTTATTTGATAAGGAATATAGAATTTATAATAAGTTAAGGAAGGAAAATGTATAAAAGTTCTTATTTTAATAAAAGATTTAAAAATAATTTTATAGACTTATATATAATTAAAATACCTTTAAATTACTTATAACTCAGATTTAAGTAGTTACAGGAATTATCATCTTAATAGTTACTTAATATTGATTTTGAAAACCTTTACTGTTTTAACAAAATAAACAAGTTTTGTATATATAAAATAGGAATAACCTTTACTTTAAATGAAACAACCCACACCCCTTAGTTTTCCCAAAAAGGGCACAACAAAGGATATGGTGTGTTATAGATATAGCTAAAGCATCACAGAGACTAAGATTCACAAGACAAATAAGTAAAAGCAGTGGAAAACATTTAAATAATAACTTATCATTTAGAATTAATCTTCATCTCAAAATAAGTCATAAAAACATAACATGTCTCAAAAACTCAAAATCTCTCATGTCTTATGAAAATACATCTCAGTCTCATATAATCAGAGTACAACGATAACAATAATAATCATAATCCCTCTCACAAGTGCCATAAGCAAAATAAAAAAGATGAAGATCAGAAGAATACATCTGAAATGAGAAAACTCCGAAAATGAATCTCCAAGCAACCTAAATCAACTATCCTCAACTCCGGTGGCCTATTGGGGGAAAAGGAAAGATAGAGGAGTGGGTCAGACAATAAGTCTGGTGAGTGAAAGTAATTACTAGCATTTCTAAGAAAGATAAAGATAATAGACTAAGCAATAGTTCTAGCATGAAAGGAAGATACATAAAAGATAAAACTAGCATAAAATACCGTTTCTGATTCTGTTAGACTATTTGTGTAAAGGCCCGCAAATCCGTACCCCTTTGAGCTGACAAAATTCCATAACAATTCAGCTCAAAGTGGAACAAAAGTGCAAATCTTTAGGGTTGAAAAGAAGAGGTAGAAGAAGACAGAAGAAAACGAAACAGAAACAACAACAGAATCTCACATTCGCAGCGGAACAATATATAATAGATAATCACTAGTCTTTTAAACAAAGAACTATACCAGTTTATACAATACAACAATGAGAGTCAATATACAACTCAATACAACAATGGACAGTTATATAAACTTGTCGCCATACAAAATACACAACGAAATAAATAAATAAGTACGAGTGTACGTCTCGCCATCCAGATCGTCTCCAAAGCTCCAGAATATCCTGATAACCTAACTCTAGGCTGCCCATGTGGAAAATTATGGGCACCCAGAGTTTAGAAAGGAAACAATAAACTCCGAGTCATTCATGGTGACTGGTGTGAGATCGTAAAACAGTTATTTTCACAAAGAAAATAAAAGAAATTCGCAATGCTTTTGGAAAATGAAACTACCATAAGGCCTCCCGCCACACACACAATGCAAACACAGAATTGGAGGAGATTTCTCCTTATGATAGTCAAAGATGTTTACTATGAAAGATCAGTTGATATTATTATTATTAATGTCTAGTGTGGAAAATATTTCGAAAGTATAATATTAATCTTAGCCAGCATAGACATTCCGAACTATGCCTACTATAACTACCATCTAAACAGTGGTGACCACCATAAGTAAATGGCAGGTTATACAACTAAAACTGTACAGGGTTCGTATTAGGAATTGGATTTCCAACAAATGGTCAGGCTAAGGAAGTTCCTACTGCCACATGGGTACGCCTCTGGATGGACGTCCCGAGAACTAACTAGCACTCTGCCAACACAAGGCCGGGTTACCCCTTACACTAGGTAACTACTACACGAATATGCCACCCCCCCGGTCCTTTGGGACCTTTATCCGAGGGCCCTCGATCACACAGCAACAATCACACAGTAAATGAGATTAGAGCAACTACATAGGTAAATATCAGGGCTCCATACCATGATACCACCTTTTTCCAGAAGGAAATGACATACCCTAAAGGGAGCGACTCTCATAACCTTGCCGCATCTTTCCTGTTTCGACAATTTCCGGTTTGTGAGGCTCGGTGAGGTCTCGTCCACTAAGCTACGCTTTTTCACAAAGCCATGCTTTGATCAACAAATGATCAGCAAATGACCATCAACATACAGCAACACTCAGCATGCCACATTACCAAATTGGGAGTATATCACCGATAACCTTCAACTACATAACCTCTGAGCTCGTACGTCTCAGAGAAGGGTGTTAAGCTAAGAGAATAAATTCTCCGCCACCAAACAGAAATGTATTTGAAAGAAATCAGCTTTATATCTCAAAGTGTAATGTCAGACAAACAACCATACAAGTCTGTTCCGGGTTCGAACAGAACCGAAGGTACCTCCAAAGAAGCCCTTGCAATCCGGGTATCCACAATCCCGATCGGACTTCCCATCACATAGGGAATCTCTATACCGTAGCAACTCGGTGCAGAGACAAACGATAGGTTATCCTATCGTTTTAACAAATACCCGGTCTTCAGCACCGGTCTTCAAATGCGATCCATTTCGACGTATCACTATTCGGAATGGGTTATTTAACACAAAGTCCTCTCCCGGCTTAACCGAATAATGAGTGCTTGTTTTAAAACAAATTCAAATGCCATTTCAATGGCAAATATTGATAGTCGGTTATTTAACTATCAACAACATTCACAACAATCAACCAATTTAAATCATTTTCCCAAATTATTAAATTTCAAATATCTTCGCAAGATATATATTTTCCACACTTCATCACTTTGAAAACAAATTTCAAATCACATTTCACCTTTCAACTTTTGAAAACAAATTTCAAATCAATTTCCTTACACGGAATATATTTCCAAATATTTATTCATTTCCACTGGAAATCTGCCGAGTTCAAATAATTTATCTCCCAAATATTCCTTAAAATCCAATTTCAGAATTTCTTCATTTAAAATTTAAAACTACTTTGGAAATATACTCGGCTTTTCAAGGAAAATAAACTTCTATTTCAAAATGGTCCATTTAAACCAATTAAATAAATCCTTATCGATTTATTTCAAATTTACATTCCAAATTTGTAAATTTATTTCCACACTTTTTAAAAATAAATCAGTGTTTATTTTTTTAAAACAAATTTCCCTTTGCTTTATAAATTCCATTTTGAATTTACATTCCCGAATATTCACTTTTTATACGATTTTCAAATCGATTTCTCAAATATTCACTTTTAACTCCAAATCAACTTTCAAATGGATTTCCAAATTTATTTCAAATCCCAAATTGATTTTCCAAACATTTATTTTAAACACCTAATCGGTTTTAGAATGGATTTCCTAGGATTTATTTTTAAACACCAATTCAATTTCCAAATTTATTTCTGAATTTATCTTTCTTCAAAATAAATGCCATTATTTCTTTCAATTATTAAAATTTGTATTTCAAATAAATTCTTCAACCTTTGAATAATATTACCCGAAATCCATTTATAAAAATCTTTTCACCATATTTTGGAATTAATTCGATAAGATTACAAAAATCAACTTTTTTATACTTTTAAATTCCTTCTTTCAAATTAATTCAATTCTTAAAAATTAATTCCCAAAATCTAATTTTATTTATTTCTGGTATCCAACGATACCAAAAATATATTTGGCTAAATTTTAGCCTTCAACAATTCTAATCACAAATATAATCACACATAGATTATAAACAATCACATCACAATATATGAAAACAATTCATACAATTTGAGGAATCCAGTTGGATCCCTCCAACCTGTTTCCCTGCATCCACAGATGTTAGCACAATAATTAAAATACCCATTCCACTTCGAGGTGGAATATCGCGGTATATGAGATAAAAAAAATATCATCCGCTGTTATGCGGCGCATAGGGTCTAATCCGCTATATAATGTGGGAAATCAACAACTCAAATATATATATTCCAATATATATATTGCTATATACTACTACATATACTATCACAATCAAGCAATTAATTGATAACTGCAATTCAAATTTTAATTTTTTTTTGAGTGAGAAGATCTCACCTTTGCTTTTATTTTGCAATCCAATCCAAACAAGTTTGTTTTCTCGATGACTTTAGACCTTGTATAAACAATTTTATACAATTTATTAATATTCGAAATAAATCAAACAATCAGATTTCCATTTGATAAATTTAATTAACCAATGATTTTATTTTTTAACTGGTGGTTTAAATTTAAACTAATAAATTTTCCTTTAAAAAAAATCTTTTTAGTAACTAGAATAAATTAAATAGGTTATCTTAACAATTTATTTACTAAATCCATTATTCAAGTAAATTAAAATAAGTATATTTATTTAATATTTTCGACTTTGAAAATAAGTTATAGATTTCCAAAAATCTATTTTCATAAACTTCCAAATATTTCAAAATTCCCAAAATCTTATATATACATATCCTGTATGTCTATATATATTTACTGTAAACATCCCTTTATCTGCAATTTTTTTCTTCTTCCTGTGTATATATAAAAATTAAATGAATAAGCGGAAAATACCTTCTCAGCCTCCCACCAATGAAACCCTAGCTAAAGACTGCCGACAATCGAGGCCACCTCCGAATCAAATGCGACCAAACCCACCGTTTCCAGATGAACCTCACCGAAGATTGCAATGCCCCAAATTCGAGCCTCGAAATCGAACGTCGCCGAGTGTCCTTCCAGTCGCGAGCCCAACTCCATCCCAAATGCGAATCGCTCCCAAATTCTGACCCCAGCCGCCAAAGACCCCATCGCGAAACCCTACCTGCGCCGCCTATCGGAGTTCGCCCCTATTCTTGCTCGCTCGAGTTCCCATATCTGCCACTCGACCCCGCGAACGACTCGCGAACTAAGTTCGCGATTAACATGCCAGTTTCCTTCGATCTGAGCACTTTGATTGAATTCGATTTTTGTTTTAAGATGAAAAGAGAAATTTTTATATGTTCGAACGAATTGGGTTTTCAGAAAAAATATATATATGCAAACACGATTTTCAAATTGGTAAAAGAAGGGAGGGCACACGCTTTAAAACGAAGAAAGAAAGGAAGAATAAGACATTTAAATTTTCTCGATTTGATCGTGAGAGGAAAGAACGCGATTTGCAGATGCGATATGTATAAAGGAGACATGAATAAACATGGATGGTACAGTGTAGGGTGGCTTTTCTTAAGGGGTAGGGTGGCTGAAAAGGAAAAGTTGATGTGAATGAAAACAATATATATATATATATATAAAATTTAAAATTAATTCGTTAATGGCATCCTAAAATCCCGAATCCCTATCGAGGCATACTGCCTGGCATTCATAATGTTATACGCCTATTCCGAACGCAATGGAAAAGGTTCCAAGTCCAAATTCGATCGTATGGAGAAGATAGCTTTTTTGGACCAGTTATAATATTGAATTTTCGATTTAATTTCAGCGCGTTTGCTGATTGTACGGCCAAACGATCACTCCAAACATTACGAAAATTGAAATCCGATAATAATACAATATTACAGATCCAATGGAACTGGTTTCGTCGAATTCCGAGACTGTGCCTCGGAAGGCTATTTTCAAGTATCGATTTAAACAATAAAATTCAAAACTGAACAAAACAGTTTCAAATTCAATTCTGAAGCTTTTATTATCTTCAGTATTATCAATACAAATTTTCTAAGCCTTTAAAATATTTGTATTCAGCTTAAAACTGAAGATTCAAATTTTTACCCAACTTCAGTAAATAAATTTCAATAATTTAAATCGCCAAATTCATTCTTATATTTGAATTTCAAGTTAAACTATCTTCCAGATATTTAAAATCAATTAAATATTCTGATTTCCAATGTCAAAAAATTCAAGGTCGTTACATTCTTCCCCCCTTAAAAGAATTTCGTCCCGAAATTACAAGTTAAGAAGAATGATTCAATCCCCGTTAACTATTTTCTCAAATCCAAATAGTTTTAAACAACTTTCCAGAATAATCTTTTATTAAGACACACTAATCTTTTTCTAACTTTCCAAACTTATTCATAAGTTCAAACAACTTTATTTTACTTCCCAATTCAAATTCAAATTCAAATTCAAATTGTAAATTATCCAAAATTTATCAAACATTTTCTAACTCTCTAAATTTTCGAAAATTTCGCCAGCGTCTCCTTTGCACGGCTAACTCGGTATGACTACAAAATGTCCCTACGGACTCTCAAATCCCAATAGAAAACAAAATGCCAAGTGGCAAAATCAGAATACCATCAAATTTCATACAGAAATTTTAAATACATACCTTATTGTCGAACAAATTCAAATTTACCTTCGAAATCAAAATCCAATTCCATTTTCCTATAGCCGTTATAATCCCTGTATACTTTACTTAACAACAATGTCCAAATTTACTTATTGGATTCCCAATACCCATTTACTTAAGAATTTTCTCCACTTCTTTTCTTAAGTTCAATATAAGTATTTACATACTTCTATATTTATTTGCACTTCACTATCAAAGTTATATATTCATTTCCATTCAACTTTGCATTTCAATTCCATTTGAATTCAATTTACAATTTCAATTCTATTTGAATTCATTTTATCTTCAAAAACAAAAAATTCACTTAGTGAAACTCGATATTCACTTTTTCCAAAGCTTTCAACTTCAACCAAAACAATGGTTTTTATTTTCTAGTTCAATTCCTACGTTTCCATTACAAATTTGAAAATCAATTTTTTTCCGTTAACAAAAATTTTCCAAATTTTTTTCAAAATTTTCCGAACTCCCAAAATTTTCAGAAAATTTTGACCGAGTCTCCTTTGTACGGAGGAGCTTTTGCAATTTGACAAAAGATATAAATATATATACATCGACCCACTCGGTTGGAAAAACAAAAACAGTTCATATTTCCTATTTTGTATTGCGTAGGCATACCTTTATTAGCATTTTAAGCAAAGCGGCTTATTTTTAAGCATTTTGCGCAACCAAAATGCAGCCAAACGGCTTCCAAAAACCTGTACTTACTCAGTTTAAACACGTAAGTGACAAATATAAGAAATTCATTTACATTTCACTTATTTTCAACAGTAAACACATAGTTTTCATAAGTAATGCATTCAAAATAATTCCCATAAGCAATTTATATGGTTTCGATACAAATTAAATTTCTTTCAACTATATCGCACATCATTTCTATTCAACTCAAGTGATTTACAACTCACTTTCTTACATTCTATTCATTTTTAAGCGAAACGAATTCATATCCATTTCAATTTATTCAAGAATCAATTTTATTTTCTTCTATTAACTCATAGAATTTTATATAATCTCGTTTACGTCAAACGACAACCATTATTATGCAAATTCAACGATATTCACTTAATAGAATATCCATTCTAGTTTATAACTAATTTAAATTGATACCAACTCAATTTATTTTAATTCCATTTCATTTCCAATTGATTCCGTTCAATTCAATTTGCATTTCATTAATCAAACAAATTTCATTGAAAACCATTCCATGAAACTCGACAACAACCATTTCCAAAATTTTACTCAAATCGAGCATTTATCCAAATATTGCTCAAATTATTTCAACTCAAAACTCAAGTTATAGTTTCCTTGTAAACAATTTCCAATTTAAATCTTTGATTTGATTTTTCATTTATCAAATCCATTCCATCTACTAATTTAATTCAATTAGTATATTCACTTATCCTTTTTAAATTTCAAATTTCCATATTCAATTCATCCTGAATTTATTTTATCAATAACAAGGAAATTTCAATTTTATTTTCTTTCCACTTACTTGAATTTATATGCAAATTCAAACCATTTTTTATTCAGCTCACAATTCAATTTTAATTTAACTAATTCAACTTCCAATTCATTATTTCATGAATTAATAAATTATCAAGTTAGTTTACTTGAATTCAATCCATTTTATTTTATTTTCCCAAGTTTGGATTTTTCTTCAACTTGATTCAAATCAAATCTCATTTCAATTTATAAAACTCATTTATAAATTCACATTACCAATTTCATTCCATTAATGAATTTTATTTTTCAAATATTCTCTAGAATTCTATTTCAAATTATAAATCACATTTACAATTTACATTTACCAATCCTATTCGCATATGAACTCATTTCCTTATATTTTCAATTCATATTCATAAATTTCATTTGTTAAATGAATTTATCTCCAAATTTTTAGTTATACCATTATTTCTTATTCAATTTCCATATAACAATGATAATATTTCAATATTATCACTTTTTAACAACCAAGCATCCATATACAATAATAATTTATAGAAAATGATTTCTTTTGTATACAAAAATAGTTTTGGGCAAAATTATTTCATTTACCTAATTTAAAACAATAATGTGTCAGTTTATCTTGTTTAAGAGTTTAGAAACCCTTATCGATTACAGTTGGCCAGACTGCACCGACCAGAATCTATAAACAATCAACCGATAAGCCAACACAATACAAAACAAATTTTTGTATTCACTAACAAATACGCTCTCATATCTATTATTACACTCACACTCATTCTAGAGTACTACTGACTCTATCTCTAATGAGTAACACCCAACAGAGCCAAGGACATCGCTTAACCAATTGCTCTGATACCACATGTAAGCCCGCAAATCCGTACCCCTTTGAGCTGACAAAATTCCACAACAATTCAGCTCAAAGTGGAACAAAAGTGCGAATCTTTAGGGTTGAAAAGAAGAGGTAGAAGAAGATAGAAGAAAAAGAAACAGAAACAACACCAGAATCTCACATTCACAGCGGAACAATATATAATAGATAATCATTAGTCTTTTAAACAAAGAACTATACCAGTTTATACAATACAACAATGAGAGTCAATATACAACTCAATACAACAATGGACAGTTATATAAACTTGTCCCCATACAGAATACACATCGGAATAAATAAATAAGTACGAGTGTACGTCTCGCCATCCAGCTCGTCTCCAAAGCTCCAGAATATCCTGATAACCTAACTCTAGGCTGCCCGTGTGGAAAATTATGGGCACCCAGAGTTTAGAAAGGAAACAATAAACTCCGAGTCAGTCATGGTGACTGGTGTGAGATCGTAAAACAATTATTTTCACAAAGAAAATAAAAGAAATTCGCAATGATTTTGGAAAATGAAACTACCATAAGGCCTCCCGCCACACACACAATGCAAACGCAGAATTGGAGGAGATTTCTCCTTATGATAGTCAAAGATGCTTACTACGAAAGATTAGTTGATATTATTATTAATGTCTAGTGTGGAAAACATTTTGAAAGTATAATATTAATCTTAGCCAGCATAGACATTCCGAACTATGCCTACTATAGCTACCATCTAAAAAGTGGTGACCACCATAAGTAAATGGCAGGTTCTACAACTAAAACTGTACAGAGTTCGTATTTGGAATTGGATTTCCAACAAATGGTCAGGCTAAGGAACTTCCTACTACCACATGGGTACGCCTCTGGATGGATGTCCCGAGAACTAACTAGCTCTCTGCCAACACAAGGCCGGGTTACCCCTTACACTAGGTAACTACTACACGAATATGCCACCCCCAGTCCTTCGGGACCTTTATCCGAGGGCCCTCGATCACGCAGCAACAATCACACAGTAAATGAGATTGGAGCAACCACACAGTTAAATATCTGGGCTCCATACCATGATACCACCTTTTTCCAGAAGGAAATGACATACCCTAAAGGGAGCGACACTCATAACCTTGCCGCTTCTTTCCTGTGTCGACCATTTCCGGTTTGTGAGGCTCGGTGATGTCTCGTCCACAAAGCTACGCTTTTTCACAAAGCCATGCTTTGATCAACAAATGATCAGCAAATGACCATCAACACACAACAACACTCAGCATGCCACACTACCAAATTGGGAGTATATCACTGATAACCTTCAACTACATAACCTCTGAGCTCGTACGTCTCAGAGAAGGGTGTTAAGCTAAGAGAATAAATTCTCCGCCACCAAAAAGAAATGTTTTTGAAAGAAATTAGCTTTATATCTCAAAGTGTAATGTCAGACAAACAACCATACAAGTCTGTTCCGGGTTCGAACAGAACCGAAGGCACTTCCAAAGAAGCCCTTGCAATATGGGTATCCACAATCCCGATCGGACTTCCCATTACATAGGGAATCTCTATACCGTAGCTACTCGGTGCAGAGACAATCGATAGGTCATCCTATCATTTTCACAAATACCCGGTCTTCAACATCGGTCTTCAAATGCGATCCATTTCGACGTATCACTATTCGGAATGGGTTATATGACAAAAAGTCCCCTCTCGGATTAACCGAATAATGAGCGCTTGTTTTAAAACAAATTCAAATGCCATTTCAATGGCAAATATTGATAGTCGGTTATTTAACTATCAACAACATTCACAACAATCAACCAATTTAAATAATTTTCCCAAATTATTAAATTTCAAATATCTTTGCAAGATATATATTTTCCACAGTTCATCACTTTGAAAACAAATTTCAAATCACATTTCACCTTTCAACTTTTGAAAACAAATTTCAAATCAATTTCCTTACACGGGATATATTTCCAAATATTTATTCATTTCCACTGGAAATCTGACGGGTTCAAATACTTTATCTCCCAAATATTCCTTAAAATCCAATTTCAGAATTTCTTCATTTAAAATTTAAAACTACTTTGGAAATATACTCGGCTTTTCAAGGAAAATACACTTCTATTTCAAAATGGTCCATTTAAACCAATTAAATAAATCCTTATCGTTTTACTTCAAATTTACATTCCAAATTTGTAAATGTATTTCCACACTTTTTAAAAATAAACCAATGTTTATTTTTTTTTAAACAAATTTCCATTTCCTTTATAAATTCCATTTTGAATTTACATTCCTGAATATTCACTTTTTATACGATTTTCAAATCGATTTCTGAAATATTCATTTTCAACTCCAAATCAACTTTCAAATGGATTTCCAAATTTATTTCAAATCCCAAATTGATTTTCCAAACATTTATTTTAAACACCTAATCGATTTTAGAATGGATTTCCCTGGATTTATTTTTAAACACCAAATCTATTTCTGAATTTATCTTTCTTCAAAATAAATGCCTTTATTTCTTTCAATTATTAAAATTTGTATTTCAAATAAATTCTTCAACCTTTGAATAATATTACCCAAAATCCATTTATAAAAATGTTTTCACCATATTTTGGAATTAATTCGATAATATTACAAAAATCAACTTTTTTATACTTTTAAATTCCTTCTTTCAAATTAATTCAATTCTTAAAAATTAATTCCCAAAATCTAATTTTATTTATTTCTGGTATCCAACGATACCAATAATATATTCGGGTAAATTTTAGCCTTCAACAATTCCAATCACAAATATAATCACACATAGATTATAAACAATCGCATCACAATATATGAAACAAATTCATACAATTTGAGGAATCCAGTTGAATCCCTCCAACCTGTTTCCCTGCATCCACAAATGTTAGCACAACAATTAAAATACCCATTCCACTTCGACGTGGAATATCGCGGTATATGGGATAAAAAAATATCATCCGCTATTATGCGGCGCATAAGGTCTCATTCGCTATATAATGCGGGAAATCAACAACTCCAATATATATATATATATTCCAATATATATATATTGCTATATACTACTACATATACTATCACAATCAGGCAATCAATTAATAACTGAAATTCAAATTATAATTTTTTTTGTGTGAGAAGATCTCACCTTTGCTTTTATTTTGCAATCCAATCCAAACCAGTTTGTTTTCTCGATGACTTTAGACATTGTATAAACAATTTTATACAATTTATTAATATTCGAAATAAATCAAACAATCAGATTCCCATTTGATAAATTTAATTAACCAATGATTTTATTTTTTAATTGGTGGTTTAAATTTAAACTAATAAATTTTCCCTTAAAAAAAATCTTTTTAGTAACTAGAATAAATTAAATAGGTTAACTTAACAATTTATTTACTAAATCCATTATTCAAGTAAATTAAAATGCGTATATTTATTTAATATTTTCCACTTTGAAACTAAGTTATAGATTTCCAAAAATCTATTTTCATAAACTTCCAAATATTTCAAAATTCCCAAAATCTTATATATATATATACACATATCTTGTATGTCTATATATATTTACTTTAAACATCCCTTTATCTGCAATTTTTTTCTTCTTCCTGTGTATATATATAAATTAAATGAATAAGCTGAAAAAACCTTCTCAGCCTCCCACCAATGAAACCCTAGCTAAAGACTGCCGACAATCGAGGCCACCTCCGAATCAAATGCGACCAAACCCACCATTTCCAAATGAACCTCGCCGAAGATTACGATGCCCCAAATTCGAGCCTCGAAATCGAACGTCGCCGAGTGTCCTTCCAGTCGCGAGCCCAACTCCATCCTAAACGCGAATCGCTCCCAAATCCTGACCCCAGCGGCCAAAGACCCCATCGCGAAACCCTACCTACGCAGCCTATCGGAGTTCGCCCCTATTCTTGCTCGCTCGAGTTCCCATATCTGCCACTCGACCCTACGAACGACTCGCGAATTAAGCTCGCGATTAGCATACCAGTTTCCTTCGATCTGAGCACTTTGATTGAATTAGATTTTTGTTTTAAGATGAAAAGAGAAATTTTTATATGTTCGAACGAATTGGGTTTTCAGAAAAAAAAATATGCAAACACGATTTTCGAATTGGTAAAAGAAGGGAGGGCACACGCTTTAAAACGAAGAAATAAAGGAAGAATAAGACATTTAAATTTTCTCGATTTGATCGTGAGAGGAAAGAATGCGATTTGCAGATGCGATATGTATAAAGGAGACATGAATAAACATGGATGGTACAGTGTAGGGTGGCTTGTCTTAAGGGGTAGGGTGGCTGAAAAACACATATATATATATATATATATTTATATATATAATTTCAAATTATTTCATTAATGGCATCCTAAAATCTCGAATCCCTATCGAGGCATACCGCCTGGCATTCATAATGTTATACGCCTATTCCGAACGCAATGAAAAAGGTTCCAAGTCCAAATTCGATCGTATGGAGAAGATAGATTTTTTGGACCAGTTATAATATTGAATTTTCGATTTAATTTCAGCACGTTTGCTTATCGTACGGCCAAACGATCACTCCAAACATTACGAAAATTGAAATCCGATAATAATACAATATTATGGATCCAATGGAACTGGTTTCGTCGAATTCCGAGACTGTGCCTCGGAAGGCTATTTTCAAGTATCGATTTAAACAATAAAATTCAAAACTGAACAAAACAGTTTCAAAGTCAATTCTGAAGCTTTTATTATCTTCAGTATTATAAATAAAAATTTTCTAAGCCTTTAAAATATTTATATTCAGCTTAAAACTGAAGATTCAAATTTTTACCCAACTTCAGTAAATAAATTTTAATAATTTAAATCGCCAAATTCATTCTGATATTTGAATTTCAAGTTAAACTATCTTCCAGATATTTAAAATCAATTAAATATTCTGATTTCCAATGTCAAAAAATTCAGGGTCGTTACAATTTGCTTTGATTGTTTGCACTTGTCTTGAACTACCGTGATTAGGCTGAAACACTAATCCTATCTCTATTGCTAACTGGATTAGGCTAAAATCCTAATCCTACCCATTGATCGGCCTTTTCTTTCTCTGTTGTGCCACTGTGAGCCAATCCTGTTGGTTCCACAGCAAAAGACACCTCTTAGTGCTTAGGACGTAGTAGCGAATTATTTACCCTAATCGATGTCGCACGCTCGGTCATCACCGGTACACACTAACTGTCGCCCACTATTTGACCCTTTATTTAACCTAATCAGCATAAGCGTGCCCAGCCTCACCCACGTTTGAGATCATCAGTCCTCGACCTGAAAGCGAATGCTGTCGGTACTGCTCCTAACAAACAAATCTTCTAACTTTGCGACCCTTGCCCAAATCCCGAAATTTGAGCCTCTATTTGTTGGCCACTTATTTACCCTAATCAACATAAGCGTGTCCAGCCTCACCTACATGTGAGACCATCAATCCTAGACCTGAAAGGGATACTGCCGGTATGGGCCACTACTGCTATATTTGCTTATTAACTTAATCCAAGATCTAAGTTTTAAAATAAGCCCCTTCTATTATTTCTTTCTTTCTAATTATAACCAACGTGTTATAATTATTCTTGCAACTGTTACTCTTCTATTTTCTCTTTTTAGTTATAACCATTTGTTATAATTATGCTTGCAAATATCTCAAATTTACCTATTTTAGTCCATCTCTATTTTATTTCCGTTTTTTCCTCATTTTACATCTGATTTCTGTAAATTTAGTGTTTTCCTATTTTAATCCATATTTGCGAATTCTTCTCTTTTTAATATTTTATTCGCATCAAAAAGGATTAAATTTCTATAAAAAGAAACTAATATTTACATGCTAAGTTCCAACTTAAAATAGATGTAAATAACTGAATAAAATAGCTATATAAAAATAGACTGAAAAGGGCTTCTGAAATTTATTTAAAAACTGACTGTAAATAAAGTTACATAAAAACTGTCTCAAAATTGTAGAAAAACTACAACTATTGAGAAACCTATTATTTTAAATTTCTTACAAATCTAAAATAATTACAAAATACTCACATGTGGTCCTTAGCTCCAGTCCTGGGCCTTCTTGGATCCACTTCTAGGGTGTAGAATATTTTTATCAAAAAGATCTCCTCCCTAGAAAAGTTTTCTATTTAGGATTCAGCCTCAGGCAATGAACCCAATTGGGAGAAAATCCGAATGAACCCAATTTGAAGATTTAATCTAGTGCAACCACGTCCTAGGCTCGCTAGGAACCATCGGATCCAACTACGAACGCACAGGATTTCACAAAAACCAAATTTTATGGTCTTCGGCTCGTACCTGGACGACAAATTGTCCAGGATGATGGTGGGTAAACCTGAGGTATCTACGGGTCAACCTATAGGTTGACCAAACCCTAGCAAGGGTCGACCCCTATGGGTCATATTTTTTTTTTCTCTTTGTTTAATTACAATTCTGATTTCTTGATTCTCTCATAACTTCTCCATACTAGCTCGGATTTCGACAAGTTATATATGGAAATTGATCAGAAAATTGTCACGGACCTAATGGTGCAACTCCAAATTTTGAAAATTCCAAAAATGCTCATTTTGCACTGTTTAATAATTATTTTGGTTATTTAATTATCTGAAAATGCGGGGTGTTACTTTAAATCTTCAAAATAAATTATTTCAAAATCTATTTAAACTTAAAAATTCATTTAAATTGATCATTTATCTTTTATAAAACCCCTTTGAAAAGATTCCGTAAAAATATCCAACTAACAACATTTTAAACTTCACAAAAACTTGTTTTTCCAAAATGCATCCATAACGACTATCACTATATGGACCATAGCTCTACTAACTTTGTTTTATAAATAAAATAGCTTTTAAACTTCACTTCTTACTATCTTTTATAATTCTATAAGTATATAAAACATTTTATTTGAGAATAACCAACATATGGAGTTTAAAAAGTGAGATAAAATAAAGGGATTTCAAAGTGCGTTTATACCGACTATCGCTATACATACAATTACGTATTCAATTCAATATATAATATCATTTGATTATATAAGCATATATGATTTCCGAATTCAAATCATATCATAAAGAAGCATGTAATAATATATGTACTAAATAACATGTCCAAATTAAATGTTCAAATTTCCAATTTCATGTACTTAATTTAACAACACAATTCAAAGCCTTTCAAGGCACAATACTTAAACAAATCACATGCTTTTTAAACCACATATTTAAGAGTTATAACTTAAAGTTGTTATGATATATTATTATTGTTTACAACAAGCAAAATTTTCAAGTTTTGGTTTAACAAAGAGTCAAATTTATGATTTTATTAAATGAGTGAGATAACTCACATTTCAACAAATAAATGTTGACTCCCTTCAACTGCTTCCTAACAACACCATAACAACTTCCTTCCTTTAACACTCGAGCACACGAATAAGTACAAACAGGAGAAGAGGAGGCAAGAAGTGCATGACCAAGCACCTACCACCCCAAATTGGGAACAACCTTGGAGTATTTGGAGAGGATGGCTCCAAATTCTTTCATTTTGAGGTGATGAAATGATGTTATAAGATAAATTAGGATGTGTGACAACCCGCAAATCCGTGCCCTTTGAATCGACATAAACCACACATGTTCGACCCAAAAGCACAATCTGACGGAAAGTCATGAGAAAGAAAAGAAGAGAGAAGAAGAGAAGAGAAGAAAGAGAAAAGAGAGAACTAAACAGAACAATACAGAATCTCACATCACAGCGGAAAACATATAATATCATATCAATGATCTTTACAAAACAGAAACTGTATATACATACATCAATCAGAGTTCAAAAATCAATCACTAACCATCAGCCTGGACAGTTATAATAACCTGTCCTTACAATTGCCGATAATATACAACTAAGCAGTGGATAATAAACAGATACATGTATACGGAAATGAAGATCTCCAACTCTCCTACTGAGGCTCCAAAAGCACCCAATCTCAACCTATAAATATACTCGGTCTGACCCGAGCATTGAAAGGGAAGAACGCCCGGTAAACTAGCGTGAGAAACACACTCAGCTGAATTTATTAGATTACCAAACTTTTCCTTTCAAAACAAAAGTATCTCGTAAGACACGCCCACACATAAACACGGACATGTTTTTACCTTACGATAACTAAAACCTTTCATATCAAATCATTTGATATTATACTAGTGTCTAGTATATACAAATAATATTAATCATAGACGAAATGGTTGCCCATATAGCATATCGGGGCTATTCATTACGCCAATACAAACAAAATTGCAGCTCGTAGTGGAGTTTGGATTTCCATACAAATAAAATGGTGAAGGGACTACCTTTCGGCAGTACATCTCTAGAGGAATGTACCGAGAAACCATCACAAATCTCCTCTACCAACACAAGACCGGCCTACCTCTATAACTAGGTAGTACCGAATATGTCATCCTCCGGTCATTACCGACCTTTTCCGAGGGCTCTATAGCATACAAACCACATTAATTTACATCCTGAACGTCATAGTGGGAAGAAATATTTCTAGAAGAGGATGATCATATCCTAATTGGGAATGACCTACTTAGCCTTGCCGCATCTAGCCCTGTTTCGGTCATTTCCGGTTGATGAGGCCAGAGGTAACGATAACCTTTCACATATCACAATCACGTCACTTTGAATGCCATACGGCCATTTCCGTTGACTACTAATTGCCTTCCACAAAAATACAACCCTTTAGCTCGTACGTCCCAAGGAGGGTGTTAAGCTAAGAGAAGTTGCCTTCTCTGCCACCAACTGATGTACGTTTGTAAAAACCAATGTACGTAATCTTAGAAATGCAATGTCAGAATAACATCCATACAAGTTGTCCAGGAACAGGACAAACCGAAGGTACTTTCCTATCACATCCTGTTGGCAAATCCCTAGGATTTGTAGTGACAGACCTTGCAATTGATGTTTCATAATGAAGAGACTACTGCTACTATATGTATATTGGGATTTTAACCCCAAATGATCAACAAGCAGTCCTCCACTATGAAAATCCTAAACATCAATATCATTAAAACCAACCTGCACAATCGTCGCATAAATGTTGGTCCAAAGTGGTTTTCAGATAAATCTACTCCCGGTCTCTTCGCACCAACAACGCAAAAGCGTTTCTCAACCTAACACAGAAACTATGTCTCATAGACTTATCACGTCTCCAACTTTCAACTTGCTATCCTTCGGCCAAGAATGAAGCTCGATAGATTGGAGTAATACTCCACACTACACGAATCAACATCCTCAACACAAACGATAATCAAGCCTACACAGATGGCTACGTACGAAGTGTACGACTAAATAGTTCCCACATCAAGTCGAGGAACTAAAATGGCCAAAATTTGATAGTCGGTTATTTAACTATCAAAGCAAACAACAAATATTTAGCACCATAAGCAATCACTAGGCCCTTTTAATTAATCTTTTATTAATTAAAACACTTTCCAAACATTCACTTCGAATTATCTTTAAAAAAAGTATAATTCCAAAACCATTTCAATATTCTACATTGGAAACCATTTCCATATACTTATTTAACAATAAGTAATTCACAATTCTCTTTATTTTCAACACTTGTAAAATATTACATATACTTAAATCGTGATTAAGTGTATATTTTATTCTTTAAGGAAAAAATTCTCTTAAACATGCTTATTTGGGTCAAAACAAATCTTGCGTAAAACATCGTTACGACAACCCAAAATCATTAGTATAGGGATTCGAAAATTAGATAGGTATATAAATCCCATATACTATACAAAACATCTTCTTTCAAAAATTATTTACTATAACAACAATGTTATAGTCCATCATTTCCTTCTCGAAAATGTCTATTTCAACAATGAATGTTGAAATCTATGGTTTTGATACTTAACACATTTTAAAACATCTTCAAACCATTTAACTTCATTTTATAATATCACTTTTCCAAAACATTTATTTCATTTAAAAGATTATTCACTATCCAAAATCGTGAATATAATTCCTTTAATAAACTTTCATATTTAACTTATCAAATTCAATTGATTTCGGATTTATAAAACAATGTTTCTAATTCACATTTCTATTTTATAAAAACTTCAATTTATAAAATTCCTTTATTAACAGATTCCATTTATATTTCATTTATATGCCAATATCCAATTATAAGTTTATTCACTTATAATTCTCTTATTAAAAATTCATTCCTTTTATAACTTCATAAATTATAAATCTATAAATCTTGTTTACTTATAAGATTCATTTATCACCTCATTTTAACACTTACAAAATTTCTTTACAATTTCATCACTTTGATTTATAAAAAAATATCAATTTTATAAATCTTATATATAAACCGTTTATAATAAATCAAAATCCTCATTTTAACTTAATTTATAAAATAGTTAAATTCATATCTCAAAAATCATATTTTGCTATATTTCCCAAAAATCATAATTTTTATAACATAAAAATTATACCTTTTATTTATTTAAAACGAACTCATTTCCTTAACAATTCAAAATTAAATGGAACATGTATTCTCAAAATCACTTGAAATTCCTTTTTAAATTTGAAATCATCACTTTAACATCTTTAAATTATCAAAAATAGGCCCAATGCTGCAACATCACTAAATAATCAATCACGGCATCCAAAACATCATATATCACATGATAACAGCATATATGTCAATATCTGTAAATAAAACCAATACTGGCACGGAATTCAGTTGGATCCCTCCAACCTGTCACCTGCAACAAATATACATATTAGAAAATATGTACAATGTCCGATTCATGGCAGACGTGAGTATAAAAGGTCATCCGCTCATACACGGGAACGTATAGGGTCTCATCTGCTCCAATAGGCAGGAATATATCCAAATACCAATCAAAATATAGATAATATATCATCCAAACAATCATCAAACATCATAAAATAAATTTATTCTCACTTATATAAAAATATAAGCGAGACAGAAAGAGTGAGTTGTACTCACTTTGGTTCCAATAACAGTTGTAGTGTTTTATTTCGAATCAAATTAAACAAGCGTTTAATTTTCCCAAAATTTACACTACCTCCAATCAACTCCAAACTAGCTCTAAAATGTAGTGCTCGTCAATACGGACCCAACGCATTTTGTTTCATCAAAAACGGACCTCGTATGAAGAAGTTATGCTTTTTAGTAGTTTACACAAATTTATATAAATAAGTTATTTTACAATTTCTTTTATTTTAAAACTCAAATTTATCTGGGCCGTTCGATTTGCTTGCATCTAATCTCGGCCGCATGTCCTATCTTCTTCCCTATCGTTCCAAACTCACGCATGAAAACCCATGGCCGCCTTTATTCATCGAATTATCGCTCCACAATCGATGAACTATATGACGATCCAAGACCTTCACGTTGAAGCTCACACTCGCCTCCACCCATAGCCCACACACGCAGCCTCCTAGTGCCACCTTCCTCTCAAAATTCGTGCGTGAATAGCAGACAAACGCGACCCCTTAGCCATCGATCCACCTCACCAAACTTGATCATCACCGTATGGATTTACTCGTCTCGACGAGTTCTACAATTTTCTAGATGAGGCCTTCGTCTAATTCCGCGTGGATTGAGAGATAATAGAGGGGGAAGGACGATGATTTTCTGGCCATTGAATTCTAAATGGCGGCCTGCCCTAGAGGATTAGTGTTTTGTGAAAAATGAAAATTATGACGTCCTTTTATAGAAAATTTTCCGCACTATTCACCAGAAATTTTTTCGAACTCCAATCGAAGCATGCCGCCTGCCGTTTATAATGTTTTACCCCTATTTCGAACACATGGATTATATATTGGAAGCCAATTCGATCGTATTTGGAAGATAGGTTTTCAAATCAACTTATTTAAAATAAAAATTTCACTTAAACAAATTTCTATGCGTTTCAGCCTGCCACGACTAAACCGTAAGTCTGATTGACACGAAATTAGAATAATATAACATTACGGATCCAATGAAACTAGTTTCGACGAAATCCGAGACTATTTGAAAAATGACTATTTTCACTCCTTAATTAAATATTAAAATATCCCATTTCTAGAAATTGACTTTTAATTCGATTTCAAAAGTTCTCTAACATCATTATAATTCAAATAGAATTTAAAACAACTTTATAAATAATTTTCAATCACATTAAAACCAAATTCCAATTATTTACACTATTTTAAATATTAAATTAACAATTTAATTATCCAATTAAATATCTGAATATTTAAAATCAATTAAATATCTGAATTTCAAATGACTGAAATTCTGGGTCGTTATGGATGATAGGTTGAGTGTGGTGGAGTTTGAACTTGTTTAGAGTTGTTTTGATTTAAGAACTTTGAGAAGGGAAAGGAGTGTAAGAAGTTGGAACTTTGAGTTTGTGAATTTATAAGAATGAAGAGAGCCCTTGCCTCATATATATAGGCTTAGGAATTAATGGCAAAAGACTACCAATACTCTCCTAGGTCAACCATGAAGTTACATGCATCCATGTCTTTTACACGCCATGTTTTCCCCAAATCACTCTACCTTCTCCTCCTTAAATCAAGGGTCCTTTAGTCCTTCTTTCTAGAAGCTTTTAGTTTAATTAATTTCATTAGTAAAAAGAAGGTTTAAGCACCTACTAATGCTTTCATGTGTTTGTTACATAAGCCCAAAGATCTTGGTCAACTTTTATTGAATAAAAAGTTGATTGTTAACGAAAGGTTTTTCGGTCACATTTTCAGTATTTACTCAAAGAATATATTTTCGCAAACATATTTCAAAAGAAGTTTTCCATCATTAATTATTAATTAAAATGTGTTTAATAAGGTTATAAAATCATATCTCCAATACTTAAACATTTTCCAAAGGTTGAGATATTCGAAGATGAAGTGTTCGAACTTTTCTGGTCGTTATAAAAATTCTAAGTTTAACCATTCATTTGTTGATCCAAAAGATAATATCATCTACATAAATTCGTATTAGTTATATATAATTATTAGCACTTTTTATAAATACTTGTATTTCTACTTTTCCTATTTCAAAACCTGATTGAATTAATTTTTCATATGGGATGCTTATTTTAGAAACAAAGTAGGCTCGTTTTAATTTATAAGCATTATTGGGAAATTTTACAATTTTAAATAACTAGATTTCTCAACATATACATCTTTTTTTAATTACTCCATTTAAGAAAGCACTTTTTACGACAATTTGATATAGCTTAAAGTTATTATAATTTGGAAATGCGAGTAGTATTCTTGTAGCCTCTAATCGTGCCACTGAAGAAAAAGTTCCTTCATTGTCTATACCTCTTTCTTGATTATAACATTATTCTATTAATCATGCTTTATTTCTGACAACCTTTTCAAGTTCATTAAGTTTATTTTTTATAAACCCAATTAGTTCCAATAACTAATTATTTTTCAGGTCATAAACTAGTTCCCAAACATCATTACTTGTAAATTGATTCAATTTCTCTTGCATAGCAAGAATTCATGAATCATCCGATGATGCTTCTTCTGGATTTTTGAACTCATTTGTCGAGATGAAGACCACGTCGCTCGCTTTGTTTAGTTGGTTCTTATTTCTTACAAAAGGATTCAAAATTCAAGATTTAGTTTATTTATTTTCGTTTATATCTTCATTAGTATTATTTTATTTTCAATATTTTGATTTTAATTCAGATTGTTAATATCTTCTTCATTGATAACTATATTAATTGTTTTTAAATTTTCCTTAAATGAAATGTGCAATGTTTCTTTTATAATTTTAGTTTTTATATAAAAAATTATGTATGCTTTGCTTCTGTTTAAATATCTAATAAATATCCCTTTATTAGCCCCTACGTCAAATTTGTCTAGATTATCTTTTGTATTAAGTATAAACCGTTTACTACCAAAAATTTTAAAATAAGAAACATTTGGCTTTTTATCAAAGAATAATACATATGGGTGTCTTCTTTATTAAAGGTCCTATAAATCCAATTTACGATATAACACGTTATTGCAACTGCCGTGGCCCAAAAATTCTTAGGTAGGTTACTATCTTTTAATAATGTCCTAATACATTCTTGAATAGTTATATTTCTATGTTCAGTTACTCAATTTTGTTGAGGGGTTCTTGGAAAAGAGAATTTAGTGTTATACCTTTCTTACAATTTTTTTTTATAGTTTTTTCATTATCGATTTCTCCTAAGTGATCACTTCCTGTAATCTTTATTTTACAGGATTTTTGGTTTGTATTGTTTTAGAAAATGTTCTAAATGTTTCAATAATTATTTATATTTTAAGAAAATTATCCATGTATATCTTTGAAATTCATCTATAATTACAAAAATGTAATTATTATGGTTTATTGATTGTACTTGAGATGGTCCGAAGAGATGTAGATGAAAAAGTACTAAAGGGTATGAAGAAATATCATATCCGAAGAAATGAATGATTTATTATGAAGTTTACCTGGTTGACAAGCATCACACAGATTTTCTACTTTGAAGCTCATCTTTTGAAGTCCTCTTACAAGTTCAATCTAGCAATTTTTGATAGATGTTTAAAATTTAAGGCCAAATCAATGGATTATTTGTTTCGGCCATAAGGCATAAGTTATCGTTTGAAACTTTCATACTTGACACATAGATGTCACTTTTCCTAATTACTTCAAATATAGTTTTGGAATCTTGGTCCAAGGCTAGACAAGTGTCTTTTGAAAAGTTATCCTCAAGAATTTTTCACATATTTGACTTATACAGTAGTTTATGTTTTAAATTTTTGACTAGTAAAACATCTAAAAAGGAGTTCTCGAGTTACCAACGTTGCTGATGCCAATGATGTATCCCTTCAAGTTATCTCCAAGGTTTACTATTCTGTTATCTTTGTAAGTATATCCGTTAGTAGGTCAAGATTTCCAATCGTGTACCTTGAGCATCTACTAACCAATATCCATTAGTCCTTCAAATATTAGATACATGTTCATTATTCGCTATAAAACATTATTCTCTATTTCTGAATTAGTGTTGCTTGATGTTGAGTTAGAATCTTCACAAGTTGCTTCAAATGCTCGCTTTCTTTTCTTGATTGAAACAGTTTTGGGTGAATTCTTTGATTTCCTTAGATTTGGGTAGTCTCCCTTTGGATGTCTAGATTTGTCACATTCAAAAAATTTGATAACGATTCCATTTCCTCAATTGTTTGTACTGTTGTTCATTCTACAAAATTTGTTCCATTTCCTCTACTTTAAGAATTTTTTGAAATTTCTATTCATGAACATGATTTCATCATCGGATCCTTAATTTTTAATTGTAGCATTAAACATTGGAGATTTCTTTTCATTTTCTTGGCTTTCATTCCTTTCTTACAATTATAATTTATATGACATTAAGTTACCAAGTAACTCTTCTACCTTCATTGTACTAATATCGTTAGTTTCTTCTATTTCCAAAGTACTTTGATCCCATTCCTTAGTCGGTGAGTTTAAAATCTTACGAACTTGGTCCTCTTAAGTGTGGAAGTGACTATGGATCATATAATATGGAATATTAAACAATTTACCTATTTGTGCGGAACGTAAGTATAAATATTAAAGCGATCAAGTAAATGACACTAGAGATTTTTATACTGGTTCGAACTTTCACGTTCTATGTCCAGTCCCAGGCTCCTAGAATTCAACTATCAACCATCTCTTAACCTGGAGGGATAGATATTACACCGTCTGAGCAACATAATAGGACTTCAACCACCTAAGCAATAGAGTAGGACTTTTGGCCTCCTGAGCAACCGAACATGAATTTAAATTATAAACAAATATCTGACTAATTATGCTATTTGAATAGCACAGATAACGCTTTAGAGTACACCCTTCTTATAATCTTCTCCTTTGTGATATATCGTGTATTTTGTGAAGAAAGGAAGTTTATTTGATAAAACAAGAATAAACTTGAATATATATAAGTGATCAATAGAGTTCTTGTGCGTAGAAAGCCTTTATAAACAGCAAGAAGGAATAGAATTAAGAGACTGGAGAATTAATTATAAGTCGTTGAAATTCTTTGCTATTTATAGGAATTAAAAGTTGCATTTTTTCATGAAGATTAGCCATGAATAGAGTAGCCATGAATAGATATGGAAGCTACTCTTGAATCGGGAGTTGTTTCTGTTCATGAAAGAGAAGCACCTTTTCAAAAACTAGCAGTTATAGATATTCAGCCGTCTGAACTAAACGTTTCTGCCAGCTAAATCGATTGAAAACAAAAATAGAAAAGAAATAGTGCAAAAATGGTATAATTCAGCCGTCTGGATATTCCAAGTCAGCCAACTGAATGTTCTTATTAACTTTTGAACATGCACAACATTCAGTCGGTTGACAAGGGTCATTCAGCTGACCGAACGCAGCGTTTTCATGTAGCTTCTTTGTTTTGCCAATACTTTTGCTTTGAGTGCATATATATACCACATCGGAGAGATTTTAACATCTATCTACATCTAAACTCAGACTCTATGCCTAACAAAAAATGTTGTAGCAATATTCCAAACTCTGAATCTGGTCTTCATATGTTTTTAGCATCTTCTCCTGCAAACATGGTTTGTTCATATAATATTTACTTATATAGTTGTCACAATCAAAATTATAGGTTCTAACATTCTCCTCCTTTTTGATGATGACAACTGTGTAAGTTATTTAAATATACAGAGTGATTTTTCTCCCCTTGACTGGATGCTCCCCCTACCAATCTTATTCTCCCCCTTTATCATCGACAAAAAGGAAAAAAACAATTGATATGAAAAATAGGCAAACATTTCACATGGACACTTAAACACATAAACATTACAAACATATAAACATTTCACATAGATGCTTCACAGAGGATACTAACGATTGTAGAAAGTATCAATAAGACACAAACAAACACATAAACATTTCATGTAATGACCTAGATTTTTCGTCGTTTGATTTTGAATATTTAAATGGTTTTAAATATTTGATTTGGAATATAAATTGATTTTCGAATATGAAGATTTTGGTTAAAATTATAGAATGAATTAAATTTCAAATATAACGGCTTATCGAAATACGGAAATGGTGAATAATTGGAATTTGAGTTGAATATGAATCGAAACGATTTCTAATATTGATATAAATTCTATTTGAATTAGAATTGAGTTAGTAAGTTTTTAAAACTGGAATTTCAAGTGATGTCACCAATTTTTGAATTCATCGATGTAATCGACGCGTTAAAATAGCATTTTAGGGCACAGTCTCGGAATTCAACGAAACTAGTTCCATTGAATCCATAATAGTATATTATTATAGGATTTCAAATTTTGTGGCGATTGAATTTACCATTTGGTCGTACGAAATAGAAATGCGTTGAATTTAATATCAAAAATTTAATATAATAATTGGGTTCAAAAAGCTATCTTCTCCATACAATCGAATTAGGTCTCGAAACTAGTTCCATTGCGTTCGGAATAGGGATATGACATTAAGAACACCAGGAGGCACGGCTCGATAAAAGTTCAGAATTTAATAATATTATAAAATTTTAAAAAGTCAAACCCTATCACCATATCAGCCACCCTACCCCCCGAATGAGCCACCCTATCATTCCCTTCCTTATTTAAAAGCTATGTTCTCCCTCTCTCCTTCGTTTTCATGCTTACAGTGGGAAAGAAAAAAATCCTCAAAATCTAATCGATAAAATATTATGAAACAAGCTTTGAAATTTGTGGTTTGACGAGAGCTTCTCTTCTATACTCGAATTTGAGGGTGCGACAGTGATTTTGGGATTTCGATAGGGATGTCAAATGGGTGCTTTGGCTAGGGTTTCGATTTCAGAGCGATTCGAATGGAGTTTGGATGTGTGGTTGGTGGCATTGGATTCGTGGTGGCTAGGCGAGCGAGTGGCTGCGCTTTGGTGGGTTCCAGTTCAAGATTGGCGATTGCGACCTAATGCTGGCTGCATGGGAATGGCGATGTCGCGATTTGATTAGGGGCAGCATGGGGCGAAGCGAGGGTATGGTCGAGTTCGTAGGATCATGGCGAGTCGTTTGGTGGCGGTGGTTTGGGCGCCGGTGACTGATTTGGTCATGTCACTGACACGAGAAAGCGTGTATAGGGTGGTCGAATTAGATTTCGAGGAAGAAGGATTATGAGCCGATTAGTTGTTAATAACGGTGATTAAGGTTAATGTTGTAATTAATTAATGATTAATTATATAATTAAATTTGTAAACCTTATAAATAATGTAACTTCTTCATATGTTGTCAGAATTGAACGCAACAAGTTGCATTTCGATTGTTATTGCGAAAACTACGCATTGGAGCAGAATTGGAATTGATTGGAGCTAGAAGGGATTTGGAATAAAATTAAACTCCTGTTTAATTTTAATTCGAACCGGAACGCTTCGGCGACAGTAAAGGATAAATGTGAGTAAATCTTACTCATTTGGATTGCTGGTTGTAATTTAAAATATTAAAATTATTTATTGGTTGATTGGATGAATTGATAATAATTTATCAGTTGGATGTTATATTATATATATTAGTAGTTGGGTATATTCCCGCCGATTGGAGCGGACGAGACACTATTCGCCCCATATAATAGCGGATGACCCTTTTTATTGCGATATCCCGCCTCGAAGCGGGATTATTATTATTTTATGTTATATAACATCTGTGGTTGCAGGGAGATAGGTTGGAGGGGTCCAACTGGATTCCTCAAAAATGTTGATTTCAAATTTCATATATGTTGATATATGATGTTTGTGAATATCCTGCTATGGATTGTGATATGTTTGATTTATTAGATGCTATAGGAGCACTGGCCTTAATTTCGCTATTTAAAATGCCATTAATATTATTTTTGAATTTGAAGGGATTAAAAGGAGATTTTGGATATAAAAATATTTATATCGAAATTGGATTATTTTAAAGGAAGTTGATTTGGATAAAACTGTGATTTGATTTTGGATTTTACACAATTAATAGTAAATGCTTTAATTAGAGATTTAAAATATAATTTATATAAGGGATTTTTTTTACAATGGATTTTTAAGTGATATTTCTGGATTTGGGGAAAATGAGTTAAAATCAATATTAAAAATAGATTTGAAAAATAAATGGAATTTATAAAGGAATTGATTCATAAATGAAATTTTATAAATGAGATTATTTTAATAAACAAGTGAAACCCATTTGAGTTTATAAACTTATGAACGATGTTTATAAATAAGGGGAAATGATTATAAGTAGATAAATTGGACATAGAAATTCATAATGTGAATTTATATCGAGATATGGAAACCGGTTTTTGGAAAAATAGTGGATTCTATTTTTGAAATATGAGAATGGATATGAAATCGAAACGCAATCGATGTGATATGAATCGAGAGGGATTTATAAATTGAAATTGGTAATATTGGATGTTAAAAATAGATTTTTGTCGAGAAATTAAGTTTGTTTTAAAATGGAATTTTTATTTATTAAACTATATTGTTAAAGCTGTTTTAGTATCGAAATATTTCAAAAAGTGGATTTTTCAAATATCTAATATTAATTGGAATAAATTCTAATTTTTATAATAAGCTTTGTAAATCGATTAGTATTATTTAAAAATAAACTGGAAATGAGTTATTGATTTTTATTTAAAAGGGTTTTGATATTTTAAATAATTACTTAAACGTGTTTTAAAAATATATTTATTATTCTTTAAAAATACTCATCATAAATATAGAGTTTTGAAATGATTGTAATTTATTTATAAATACTCTCGAGATTTGTAAACGTGGTTTATTTAATAGATGTGATTTTATAAGAAAAAAAATCTTATAATGAAATTCTGGGAACTTAAGGAAATTTCCGAAGTTTTTGAAAATAGAAACTTCGATAATGAATTAGAATTCATAAAAGAATATAGAAATGGGTAGTTGAAAGTATAGACAAGTGTAATAAATTTTCTAAATTTTAAAGGAAATTAATTAATGAATTTCGAAAACTTATAGAATCCGTTATAAATGGGTTAAGGAATTTACAAATAAATTGTAAAGGATTTTGAGGAGTATGAAATAAATGGAATATTTCCTAAGTATTGGAAATAAAATGATTTTGGGAAATTTACTTATGAATATTTTCCTATATATTGGAATGAAAGATTTTTGAAATATTTTAACTATGGAATGATTTAAATAGAAATATTTTCTAAGTAAGGAGTTATAAAATGGAATTTGGAATTATTTCTAAGTATTGATATGGTTCGAAAATATCATGTTATGGATATAAGTATTTGAAATTGTTTTCAATTTATTGAATATACTTGAAGAGATTTGAATATATATCCTTCTAAAAATATTTCAAAATAAATATTTTGAAAAGATTTAATATATAGAGAATAACAAAATGGGCCTGGTGACTGCTTATGTGTGTAATTTGATAGTTAAATAACCGATTTTCAAATCTGACCAAATTCGTTGATCATTTCGAAGAGACCAGGATCAGAATTAATTATCCGAAACCACTTCGATCCAATTTGTGCATTATGAATTGTGATATTATGAAGATAATGAAGACTGTGATTTTGGAGAGTCATTTTGTAACAATCCGCACCTCACTTAACGCAGATATTCTCCCCAACATAGTCACCTCCGCCTCATGGGTCAATAAAGCTTTCTTAGATTCAGGAACAAATCTGAGCTTGAATCGTTCTCGAAACTGAGTCCAAGAAAGAGTAGACTCGTTGAGCTCAGCTATGAGAAGCTCGTACCAATCATGGGCACGCTCTTGCAACAAGATAGATGCTACAAGAACTCTGTCGTGGTTAGAAAGATCCATGCCATAGAAGATGCACTCGCACGTACGAATCCAAGCTTGGACCTCAAGAACAGACTCGGAGCCTTTGAACGGCTTTCCTCAAAGATGAGAGAAATCACTTCACAAGCGCGCGAAGACAGACTAGCGTGGAGGAGATGCTCGAGTAGGAGCTGGAGGCCGAGTGCCCCTAAATAACTCCATAAATTGATCGGAAGACATATAAACGCCGTCCGGATGGGAGCCACTGGATTGCCCAGCATCCGAGCATTGTCCTTTGCCTCTTCCAGCCATTAGCTTAAAGTTAAGATAAGATAAAGATTATTCACATGGTAGATATCATTAATTCAAATATGAAATACTACGGAATTAAAACGCATTCCTAGACGTATTCCCAAAATTCTATCTACCCCAAAGGACACGAAAAGAACAAAGGCACGATGATTCAGGGATTCGTAACACTTGTATTACACTGATGTACCGTAATATGTGTTTCTGTTCTGTGTTTGTCATATTTTGTTCTGAACTCAGCTCTGATACGAAGCTGAGACGAACCACCCCAAGTCCCATATTAACAAAGAGTATTATTGGGTAATATTGTTTGCTAATGCAGAGAATAGGGCTGGGTAGGAGCGACTATCTATAGCCTTGTCTTAAATATCTATTAAATACGTCGACAATGCCATATTCTTTTCTCTCAAGTGGATTGACATATCCAATAAATACTTAATACAAAGCCATAGGTGGCTATAGGATCTATCAGAACAAAATACAACAACTTGAATGCAAAACACATCACAGAATAGTAGATCATCACATAAATATATACATATATAGATACATCACAGAGTATACAAAATTATACATGTCAGGTGGTATAGCAACCATAATATACAAGCGAGTCGAAAGAATATACATATCAGAGTAGCAAACCAAAAAAGACTACACAAAATGCTAAAACAAAAAGAGCTAGCAGAATAGAGTCCATGTGGAAGCAGAATATGCTACCAAATGTACCTAACCTGAAACAACTTAGTCTGACCCGAGTATAAAATACACGGGTCAGTCTAGCTAAGTAAATCAGTTAACAAGGATAAGCGATAATATAAGCATAAGGATAATGTGATAATATTCTCAAGTGAGAAGGGGAAACTAAAGTGTTTGAATACATCAAATGATAATATGGTATCACTACACAAACATATAATCTCAAAAGAGATAAAATAACCCATAAAACGCTAAAAGTAGGGAGCCTCATATCATCGGCATTCATAAAACATCAAATATGATTTAGGGGAAAACCTACACCCGCCATCTTGGCAAACCCAAAACATGCATAAAGAGATCCCATCTCAAACATGCCATAAGGCAAATATATCTCCAAAGAGGAGAATAAAATCTCAAGTAAACGCCAAAAGCAAATCTCATATAACGCCAGTGTAGGCAATTCAAATCTCAAAAATAGAACTTCCAAGAGTTCATATTCCACAAAGGTAATCACCTCAAATATATATCAAATGGTTCAAAGGACCAATTCCGAAAAAGGGTGATACACTAGGGAAATCACAAACATCAATGAAATCATCTCAAAGATAGCACGTGCTTATGGCCGAAGCCCACCAAGTACTGCTCTCTCAAAATAAGGCGCCACGTCTCTTAAACAAACGTCCCGAAGGACAATAAATACGTCTCTTAGACAACATCCCAAAGGACAACATCCAGAAGGACAAATACGTCGCAATGGACAAATACCTTTCATAGACAAACGTCCTGAAGGACAAATGACCCGAAGGTCCAGTATTGGAAAATACGTTTCTTAGACACTTGTGTCACAAACTTTCGGATAGGAACTCGAATAGTGTTAACGTGTGTCCCATAGCACATGTTCGCACTAAACGGTTTACTAACCACTAGTAAATTTCACACTCAAAGCAGTAAAAAGTCAAAACAATCAAACGGACAAGTCGAATTAACCGATAAGATAAACGAACATGTCCCATACCACGTGTTTTACCAAACCGTTTAATTCTCCTTCTCATTCGCTCGAATAGTGCAAAAACGTGTATTTTATATATAAAATAATTTACTTGAGAAAACAAGCTTTTAATACCAATTTTGAAATCCATATTTGAAAATTCCCTTATTACCAAGAATAAATAGATTCTATATTTGAAAATACTTTAAAAATATCATATAATAATTTAAAATGTCCATTTATTTTAAAAATTATTTCAAAAAGGTTTGGAAAAATCCATGCTCGAAAACGAATAGAAACCCCAGAAATAACTCAAATCGATATTCAAATTAAATTCAAATTTAATCCAAAATTTGAATTTCAAGATCTCCAAAATTTTGCTAGTCTACCGATAGACATCATGGCCTCAAAACATTTCAGAAATATCACAAAAACATTAAGTAAAAGTCAAAAGTCAGAAGGAAAAAGAACATAAAAATGCATCGGCAACACAATACCCAAGTCTAAAATCTTCTCCGGGTTCAACTTTTGGACATAAAAAAGGTTGCCATACGAGATTTGATTGACTAAAAATTAGTGTGTACAAAGTAGGAAACTTCGGCTTTGAATCAAAAAAAGAATCGATGAATTTTGACTGGAAATGAAAAAGTTATGCTGTCTCAAACATGGACTCATGCCATGTTTGCAACAGTTCAAAAACAAAAATATGCGCAGGCCTAAAAACCATCTATGGTCCAATTTATATGCCTAAAACACAGCACCAAACGACCTCATATTGAGCTACAAATTGGTATTCACATAGTAGAAAACTTCATCTTTCAGAGAAAAAAAGAATCAATGAATTCCGAGTGGAAATGAATAAGTTACACTGTCTCAAACATGGACTCAGGTCATGTTTGCAAGAATTCAAAAACCAAATATGTACAGGCCTGAAAACCATCTCGGGTTCAACTTCCAGACATGAAACATAAGACCAAATTACCTTGGATTGAGCTGAAAATGGGTATGCATATAATAGAAAACTTCAGCTTTCAAACAAAAAAGAATCGATGTATTCCGGTAAGAAATGAAAGAGTTATGCTGTCTCAAACATGGACTCAGGCCATGTTTGCAGCAACTCAAAACAATTTCTACATGCAAAAATCTGCATTTGAGTTAATTTTCTACCACTGTTTTGAACATCCAAATGACAATATTTCTCAACCAAAATTTGCAGAGATGAAGTTCAACTTGCAAGCTACCAAATGCAAGAAATCCGGCAGCATTTCGTTGCCGGAATCCAAAGATATTAGCATTAAAAGTACCAACCAGAGAAGGTTTTGACACAAACAAAATTGAAAGTAAAAACGAATTACAAATCAAATTTTCGGCGATTTTGAGCTTGGCTCAGCTAGTTTTTGTGATTTTTGTAAATCACATTGCTGTTGCAATGGAAGGACTCGGATTTTGGCTGCAAGTTGAGAGCTTTGTGCAAAATTTGGCTTCAAAACCTGTAAATGAGCAAAAGAGAGACATGCAAAGAAGAAAACTATAGTTTTAGGAGAATTCCACAAGAGGTAGGTGATCCTCTCAACTACCACCGAAATCTAGAATGCAAGCACGGAGAAGATGTAACAGCCCGCACCTCACCTCATAACAATGTCGATGCCTTTTGAGGAACAAAACCTCACACCTTGGCTTGGCCCATGAGGCGGAGGTGACTAAGTTGGGGAAAATATCTGTGTTAGGTGAGGTGTGGGCTGTTACACATTTGTTTAGACCCAGAACAACTTGTATGGATGAATGCTATTATTGCATCGTTGCTTGGAGGCAGTGTTAGCATTCCAAGAATGAATGCTATTCTTAAGGTAATACATAGCCTCAAGCGTCAGAAACCAAGAATGACTAAAAAAGGGAAGATGCAACAAGGCTATGTGGGTCGCTCCCATTAGAGTATGATCATCACTCATCTAGAGTGGACATTTATCATCATCACCGTCTATTGTTTGTTGTGTTTCGGGGGCCCATTAGTGGTGATCATATTCGGTACTATCTAGTAAGGGGTAGGCCGGTCTTGTGTTGGCAGGGATTGATAGGTTCGATCTCGGTACATTTTTCTAGAGGTGTACTATGGCGAGCGGTACCCCAGTAGCCCTGTCATTGTATGGAATCCAATATCCACTACGAGCCTGTACGGTTTTAGTTGTATACTAAATATGATGAAACGTGAGATTCAAGCATTTCAGCAATTTTATAATTTACTTTCTATAGACACTATTATAATATCTGATGATTTTTATATAAAATGTTTTGGTTACCGTAAGGTAAAATGGCGTGGTCTTACGAGATACCTTTGTTTTCAAAGGATTTTGATAACAATAATAATTTAAATTGAGTGTGTTTTCTCATGCTGGTTTTTCAGACTGACTCGGGTGTTATTTTATTATAATGCTCGGGTCAGACCGAGTAGTGCAGATCCAGGTTAGGATGCTATGGAGCTCAGGAGCCGAGCTGGAGATTTCAGGTGTATTACATGTACTTGGTTATTTCTGCTTTGTGTGTTATGTTGTATATTCAGTATATGTGAGGACAAGTCATTATAACTGTCCAGATTGATTGTTGACTGTTGTACTCTAATGATTGTATGTATATTATAGTTACAGTTTCTCTATATAAAGATCTGTTATTATATATTATATTTTGTTCCGCTACAATTGTGAGATTCTGTGTATTGCAGTTTCTATTTTCTTCTATCCCTTTTCTTCTTCACCCCTAAAGATTCATATTTTCCGTTTAAATTGAGTTGGACACATGTGATTTATTGTCGACTCAAAAGGGTATGGAGATACGGGCCTTAACATTTGGTATCATAGCACAAGGTTAAGCGAGAACCTTGGCTTTGGTGGGGTTTACTCATTAGAGGCAGGGTCAGTAGTACCTTAGAATGAGTTTGAGTGTATTAATAGATATGAGCGCGTATTTGTTAGTGAATGTAAAATGTTTTAAATTGTGTTGATTTATCTGTTGAGTGATTTATGAATTCTGGTCGAGTAGTGGGATGCCATAATATCGATAGGAGTTTCTAAACAATTGAGCAAGGTAAACCGATACGGTATTGGTTTGAAGTGGGTAAATGAAATAATTTTTCCCAAATTATATTTTGATATAAAAGAAATAATTTCCAGAAATCATTATAGTTTAATTGGTTTGTTTGGTTGTTATTATTATAAAAACCAGATTATAAAATTAAAATGGTTTATATAACCAAATAGAAATTGTATAAATATGATTTATACAAACGAGTTAAACTAAAAACGGATAAAACCAGAGTTTGGAGATTTAAATCTCGGAAAGTTTGGAAAATATTTTCCGAAGTGTTGTGAAAATAAAATAGCATTATTTTCGAAAGGATTTCTGAATAGAAATTGTTTTAAATGGATTTTGGAAGTGATAAGGCACTGAACTCACTTCCGTCGCTGGAAAATAATCCTAGTGATGATTGCAGCATTATTTGTATTTATTTTTGTGTTTCTAAGTGATAGATTGCTACCATAGTAATTTGATATAGATTTTTGTTCGGTAAACAGGTGTTGTTTTGGAAATTCCGAAGGAATTATTTTGGATAAAACCAAGTTGATTTTTAAAATTCTGAAGGAGTGGTTTGTTAAACCAAAAGAGCTATATATACTTATGACTACAAAATGATTTGAAATAAAAACCGGGTGTTTGAATTCTGGAATTTTAATTTAAATGTTGGGAAAAGCATCAGGAAATAAGTTTTGAACTTATAAACTAAGAATGGTTTAAATAAGAAAGAAAGTGTAAAAAATTGAATTTGGAATTAAATTTTAACTTAAGCTAAGTTAAATAAAACTGGATTTGAGTTTGAAACAATATCGAATTGAATGGAATATAAAATTTGAGTGTAAAATGACTATATAACTTTGAGTTATAAATCTTGAATGGAATCAACTCCAGTATAGAATGGATGAAAAAGTGAAAAATAAGTTGTGCAACTTATAAATTGGAAAAGTGGGGTAGAAAAACCGAAATAGAAATAGTTTGATATTTTTGCAAAGGAATGGAAACCCGAATTTGTATTATAAAATGAAGTTAACTCAAGTCGAGTTAAATGAGATGATTTTTGAAATAAAATTAACTCAAGTTAAGAAAATGGAATGAAGTGAAAAGAAGTGAAAAGAAAGTTGAACATGAATAAATGAGACAATTATTGGAATTGGGTTTAATTCGAATTTAATTAATAGAATGGACTAAGTAAGTAATTGGTGAAAGGATGTGGGATTGAATTGTTATTGGTAATTATAGAAATGAGTTTTGAAATATTATTTTATAACCATTGGAAAATGGACTTAAGTCGAAAGTGATGAAAATCAGAAGTGATGGTATAAAATGTTTATACTAGAACTCAAATAAAAATGAAATGAAATCGATAAATCGAATTGGATTTGAATTATAATGGAATGGTGAATGAATATGGAATTTGAATTATAAATAAAATTTGAGTATGAACTTAAGTTTTGAAGTGGAAATAAATTCAAGTGCTGTATAAAAGGTTATAATAAACCTTAATATTTATTTTATGAGGTGAGTCGTAAACAAATTGTCATGGAATGAAATACAGGTTGATATAAAATGAAGTGAACAAGATTTTGTGAATTAATTGAATGTGTATCAATAGAAATTGATAAATCAAATTAGAATCAATTTAAATTAGTTTGTAAGCTTAAGTGGCTATTTTATTAAATGAATATCACCGAATTTCTATGGAAATTTTTTTGTCATTTGACGTAAATGGAAGTAAACAAAATTTGGTCAATCAATAGAAAGTGAATAAATTGATTTAGAATCAATTGGGAATGGATATGAATATATTGGATATGAATAGGAAATGAATACAAACGAATTGTTTGTGAATCACTTGGAATTGAATAAAATGGTATGTAAATCAATTGAAATGAATAATCAAATGTCGGAACCTTGTGATTATTGATAAATTCATGATATAACATGTTTGGTTATGGAATTTATGTGATTAAATAGTTAAATGAATGAAATTTATTAAATTATATATATTGTTACTTATGGGTTTTATACGAGTAAGTACAGGAGCATAGAGCTATTTGGCTAGATTTTGGTTGCGCAAATTGCATATAAATTGAGCGAGCTCGCTTAATAACGCTAAAATAAGGCACGTTTACGAATTTAGCGCGCGAAAAATAAAAATATTGATATATATTGCATTTTCCAGCCATGAGAGCCGATGTATATCCATTTATCACATTTTTCATATTGCAACTGGCTCCCCGTACAAGAGAGACTCTCCCAAAAAATTTTGAAAATTTAGGGTGTTAGAGAAATTTTGAAAATTTTTGGAAAATTTTTGTTAGCCAAAATTTGATTTCGAATTGTAATTGAAATAAGAGATTTTGATTTAGGAATGAAAACTAATTGTTATGAATGGAACTAAAAGATTTGGGGAAATGAAATATCGAGTTTCAACTAAGTGGCTTTTAACAAGTTAAGGGGTTTATTGCATTTTTCCTGTTTCGGGGACGAAATTCTTTTAAGTGGGGAGGAATGTAACGACCAGGATTTTTCGTCGTTTGATTTTGAATATTTAAATGGTTTTAAATATTGGATTTGGAATATAAAATGATTTTTGAATATGAAGATTTTGGTTGAACATATAGAATGAATTTAAATTTCAAATATAGCGATTTATCGAAATACGGAAATGGTGAATAATTGGAATTTTATTTGAATATGAATCGAAATGATTTCTAATGTTGATATATATTCTATTTGAATTAGAATTGAGTTAGTAAGTTTTTAAAACTGGAATTTTAAGTGATTTCGCCAATTTTTGATATCGTCGATTTAATTGACGCGTTGAAATAGCGATCCGGGGTACAGTCTCGGAATTCGCCGAAACCAGTTCCATTGGATCCATAATAGTGAATTATTATCGAATTTCAAATTTTGTGGTGATGGGATTTACTGTTTGGTTGTATGAAATATAAATGCGTTGAATTTAATATCAAAAATTTAATATAATAATTGGGTTCAAAAAGCTATCTTCTCCATACGATCGACTTAGGTCTCAAAACTAGTTCCATTGCATTCGGAATAGGGTTATAACATTAGAAACGTTAGGAGGCATGCCTCGATAGGAGTTCAGAATTTTAAGTTACTATAAACGAGATATTTTGGAATTTAATAATATTATAAAATTTTAAAAAGTCAAACCCAATCACCATCTCAGCTACCTTACCCCTGAATGAGCCACCCTATCATTCCCTTGCTTATTTAAAAGCTACGTTCTCCCTCTCTCCTTCATTTTCAGGCTTACAGTGAGAAAGAAAAAAACATTTCTCAAAATCTAATCGATAAAAAAATTATGAAACAAGCTTTGAAAATCATGTTTGATGAGAGCTTCTCTTATATACTTGAATTTGAGGGTGTGGCGATGATTTAGTGATTTCGATAGGGATGTCAAATGGGTGCTTTGGCTAGGGCTTCGATTTCAGAGCGATTCGAATGGAGTTTGGATGTGTGGTTGGTGACATTGGATTCGTGGTGGCTAGGTGAGCGAGTGGCTACGTTTTGGTGGGTTCCGGTTCAAGATTGGTGATTGCGACCTGATGGTGGCCGCATGGGAATGGCGATGTTGCGATTTGATTAGGGGCAACGTGGGGCGAAGTGAGGGTATGGTCGAGTTCGTAGGAGCATGGCGAGTCGTTTGCTGGTGGTGTTTTCGGCGCCGACGACTGATTTGGTTGTGTCACTAGCACGAGGAAGCGTGTATGGGGTGGTCGAATTAGATTTGGAGGAAGAAGGATTAGGAGCTGATTAGTTGTTAATAATGGTGATTAAGGTTAATGATGTAATTAATTAAGGATTAATTATATAATTAAATTTGTAAACCTTATAAATAATGTAACTTCTTCATATGTTGTCAGAATTGAACGCAACAAGTTTCATTTTGATCATTGTTACGAAATCTACGCATTGGAGCTGTATTGGAATTGATTGGAGCTAGAAGGGATTTGGATTAAAATTAAATGTCTGTTTAATTTTAATTCGAACCAGAACGCTTTGGCGACTGCAAAGAATAAATGTGAGTAAATCTCACTCATTTGGATTGCTGGTTTTAATAAAATATTAAAAGTATTTATTGGTTGATTGGATGAATTGATAATAATTTATCAGTTGGATGTTATATTATATATGTTAGTATATATATTAGTAGTTGGGTATATTCCCGCCGATTGGACGGAGGAGACACTATGCGCCCCACATAAAGCGGATGATCATTTTTATAGCGATATCCCGCCTCGAAGCGGATTACTATTATTTTATGTTATATAACATATGTGGTTGCTGTGAGATAAGTTGGAGGGATCCAACTAGATTCCTCAAAAATTTTGATTTTAAATTTCATATATGTTGATATATGATGTGTGTGAATATCCTGCTATGGATTGTGATATGTTTGATTTATTGGGTGCAATAGTAGCACTGGCTTTAATTTTGGTATTTTAAATGCCATAAATATTATTTTTGAATTTGAAGGAATTAAAAGGAGATTTTGGATATAAAAATATTTATACCGAAATTGAATTATTTTAAAGGAACTTGATTTGGATAAAACAATGATTTGATTTTGGATTTTTACTCAACTAATAGTAAAATGCTTTAATTAGAGATTTAGAATATAATTTATATAAGGGATTTTTTACAATGGATTTTTAAGTGATATTTCTGGATTTAGAAAAATGGAGTTGAAATCAATATTTAAAATATATTTGAAAAATAAATGGAATTTATAAAGGAATGGATTCATAAATGAAATTTTATAAATGGGATTATTTTTATAAACAAATGAAACCCAAATGAGTTTATAAACTTATAATCGATGTTTATAAATAAGGAGAAATGATTATCCGTTGATAAATTGGAAATATAAATTCATAGTGTGAATTTATATCGAGATATGGAAATTGGTTTGTTGAAAAATAGTGGATTCTATTTTTGAGAAGTGAGTGGTTATGAAATTGAAAGGGAATCGATGTGATATGAATCGACAAGGATTTATAAATTGAAATTCGTAATATTGGATTTTAAAAATAGATTTTTGTCGAGAAATTATGTTTTTTTTAAAATGGAATTTTTATTTATTAAACTATATAGTTAAAGCTGTTTTAGTATCAAAATATATCAGAAAGTGGATTTTTCAAATATCTTATATTAATTGAAATAAATTCTAATTTTTATAATAGGCTTTGTAAATCGGTTAGTATTATTTAAAAATGAATTGGAAATGAGTTATTGATTTTTATTTAAAAGAGTTTTGATATTTTAAAGAATTACTTAAACGTGTTTTAAAAATATATTTATTATTCTTTAAAAATTCTTATCAAATATAGAATTTTGAAATGATTGTAATTTATTTATAAATCCTCTCAAGATTTGTAAACGATGTTTATTTAATGGATGTGATTTTATAAGAAAAAAATCTTATAATGAAATTCTAGGAACTGAAGGAAATTAACAAAGTGTTTGAATACAGAAACTTCGAAAATGAATTAGAATTCATAAAAATGTTAGAAATGGGTAGATGGAATTATAGACAAGTGTAATCAATTTTGGAAATTTTAAAGGAAATTAATTAATGGATTTTGGAAACTTATAGAATCCGTTATAAATGGGTTAAGAAATTTACAAATAAATTGTAAAGGATTTTGAGGAGTATGAAATAAATGGAATATTTCCGAAGTATTGGAAATAAAATGATTTTAGGAAATTTAATTATGAATATTTTCCTATGTATTGGAATGAAAGGTTTTGGAAATATTTTAACTATGGAATGATTTATATAGAAATATTTTCTAAGTAAGGAGTTATAAAATGGAATTTGTAATTATTTCCAAGTATTGATATGGTTCGAAAATATCCTGTTATGGATATAAGTATTTGAAATTGTTTTAAATTTATTGAACATACAACAAGAGATTTGAATATATATCCTTGTAAAAATATTTTGAAAAGATTTAATATATCGAGAATAACATATTGGGCCTGGTGACTGCTTATGTGTGGAATTTGATAGTTAAACAACCGACTATCCAATCTGGCCAAATTCGTTGATCGTTTCGAAGAGACCGGGATCAGATTTAATTATCCGGAAACCACTTCGATCCGATTTGTGCGTTACGAATTATGATATCGTGAAGATAATGAAGACGGTGATTTTGGAGATTCGGTTTATTCAGACCCAGAATAACTTGTATGGATGAATGCTATCATTGCATCATTGCTTGGAAGGCAGTGTTAGCATTCCAAGAATAACTACTATTCTTAGGGTAATTCATAGCCTCAAGCCTCATCTACCAGGAATGACTAAAACAGGGGAGATGCAGCAAGGCTATGTGAGTCGCTGCCATTAGGGTATGATCATCACTCATCTAGAGTGGACATTTATCATCATCACCATCTATTGTTTGTTGTTTTTCAGGAACCCATTGTGGTGATCATATATGGTATTATCCAGTAAGGGGTAGGCCGGTCTTCTGTTCGCAGGGATCGATAGGTTCGATCTCGGTACATTTTTCTAGATGTGTAATGTGGTAGGCGGTATCCCAGTAGCCCTGTCATTTTATGGAATCCAATATCCACTGCTAGCCTGCACAGTTTTAGTTGTATGCTGAAACGTGAGATGCAAGCATTTCAGCTATTTTATGGTTTACTTTCAATGGACACTATTATAATATTAGATGATTTTAATATAAAATGTTTAACCTGTCGTATTTATGTGTTGTGTGGTCTTACGAGATACCTATGTTTTCAAAGGATTTTGATAACAGTGATAATTCAAATTGAGTGTGTTTTCTCACGCTGGTTTTCCAGACTAACTCGGGTGTTATTTTATTATAATGCTTAGGGCAGACCGAGTATTGCAGATCCCGGTTAGGATGCTATGGAGCTCAGGAGCCAAGTTGGGTATTTCAGGCGTATTACACATACTTGGTTATTTCCGCTGTGTGTGTTATGTTGTATATTCAGTAGTAAGGACAAGTTATTATAATTGTTCAGATTGATTGTTGACTGTTGTACTCTGATTATTGTATGTATATTACAGTTACTGTTCTTTGTATAAAGATCTGTTATTGTATATTATATTTTGTTCCGCTGCGATTGTGAGATTCTATGTATTGTTCTTTCTATTTTCTTCTATCCCTTTTCTTCTTCACCCCTAAAGATTCGTATTTTCCGTTCAATTTGAGTTGGACACGTGTGATTTATTGTCGACTCAAAAGGTACGGAGATACGAGCCTTTACATTTCACATAGATACTTCTCATAGGAAATGATACTAATGATTGAAGAAAATATCACAAACACAATCATTACAAAAGTTCAAGATATAAACATGTCCTAACCACACAAAAATCATAAAACATATTGTCATAAATTAAACATCATAGGAACATTAAAATCAGTTCATAAAAAATAGTCATAGAGTTTATACACAGGAGTAGATTTATTAGATGAATCCGAAGTTGGAGTGCTGAGAACAATTGATGATAGGTCGGAATTTTCTTGAGATGACATTTTATAAGATGAAGTGGATGGTTGTTAGTTTTATATGAATTTAAAACATCCTCTTCATGTGTGTGTGTGTGTATATATATTGATTTGCATTGGCTAATTCTGAAGCTAAACTGGTTAACATTAATCTTTAAATTTCGGCCAATCTTTTTAATTTATCTATATGTTATACATAGTTATAAGTTTGTAAGGTGAAAAAGTATAGAAAGATTATTACTGTATATATAAAATAGAAAGAAGAAAAGGTCTTAATGAAATTAATAAAATAGAACATTGGAAAGTCATATGTCTATCTCCCATGAGTGTAGAGTTCGAGTGCCATCAGCTCTAATTTTTGTCCAATTATATTTTTATTTATTTTGTAACTTTTTATTTACACTATATTACAAAATTATAAATCATGTAATGACATAATTCCGAGTTCACATCTTAATTTAAGAAAAATATTTTCATTTAAAAGTTTAGTAAATATGTCTGCAACTTGATTTTCTGATGAAACAAAATCAAGAGAGATTTTACCTTTTTCTATGTTATCACGAAGAAAATGATGTCGGATGTCAATATGTTTAGTTCTTGGGTGATTTATTGGATTTTTCGATAACTTTATAACACTTGTATTATCACAAAAAATTGTCGATTTAGGTAAATTTATATTAAAATCTTGAAGTGTTTGTTGCATATATATTACTTGAGCACATGCCAAAGCAGCAGAAATATAATCTGCTTCACACGTCAAAAGTGAAACACAATTTTATTTCTTTCTAAACCATGATACCAAAGATTGTGTCCAATGAAATGACATGTACCACTTGAACTCTTTCGATCCATTGGACATCCTCCAAAGTTAGCATCACTATATGATACTAATTCAAAAGGACATTCTTTCGGGTAAAAGAGGCCACAGTCTTTAGTTTTGCTTAAGTAGCGCAAAATTCGTTTCACCGCTCGCAAATGTGATTCTTTGGCATTTGCTTGAAATCGTGCACATAAGCATACACTCATCATTATATCATGATGACTAGTAGTTAAGTAAAGTAAAGATCCAATCATACTTCGTTATAATTTTTGGTCAATACTTTTGCCTTTTTCATCTCGATCGAGATGTACCGTAGTACTCATAGGTGTTGGTTTAGTAGAAGTATTTTCCATACCAAAATGATTTATTAGATTATTACAATATTATCTTGATTAATAAAAATTCCATTATATAATTGTTTGATTTGTAATCCAAGTAAATATGAAAGTTATCCCATATGAGACATTTCAAATTCTCTGGTCATAATATTTGAAAATTCTAGACATAATTTTTCGTTCGTGGAACCAAAAATGATGTCATTTACATAAACTTGTATTATTAAAATACCCTTTTTATCTTATTTTATAAATAGAGTTTGATCCACTTTTCCAATTTTAAAACCAGAGTTTATAAGATATCTTTTAAGTCGATCATACCAAGCACGGGGTGCTTGTTGAAACCGTATAAAGCTTTCTTTAATTTATAAACATGGTTTGGGAATTTTTTATATGTAAATAGAGGTGGTTGTTCTACATATACATTTTCTTTTATAAATACATTTAGAAAAACACTTTTTACAACCATTTGATATAATTTAAAGTCATGAAAACATGCAAAAGCTAATAAATATGTATTGCTTCTAGTCGTGCTACAGGAGCAAATGTTTCTTCATAGTCGATTCCTTCCTCTTGATTGTAGCCTTGATCGACTAATCTAACTTTGTTTCGAATAATATTCCCTTGCTTATTGGCTTTATTTTTGTAAACCCACTTAGTACCGATGACTGTTAGATTACTAGGTCTAGGAACTAAGTCCCACACTTCGTTTCGTTCAAATTGATTTAACTCTTCTTGCATAGCTATAATCCAGTAATCATCAGTTGAGGCTTCTTTAGCATTTTTAGGTTCAATTTTCGATAGGAAAGCTACATGACCCATTTGGTTTAATTGATTTTGTGTTCTTACGTTCGAATTTATTTCTCTAATAACATTTTCAATTGGGTGATTTCTTAGTAGTCTCGGTTGAGATCGAAACTCATTTCATTAGGTAAGTTGTTGTTTTCAATTTCAGTATTATTTTCAATATTTTCAATATCATCTTCTGTGATATCTAATTTTGAAATTATACCTTCTTCTTCATTTTTATTATTAAGTTTGAAATTTCCATCGAATGACACATGAAGTGTTTCTTCGATTATTTTAGTTCTTTTATTATAAATTCTATATGCCTTGCTTCATTCCGAGTATCCAATGAATATTCCTTCATCGGATTTTCGATGGAATTTACCAAGTTGGTCTTTTGAATTTCATAAAAAAACATTTTGAACCGAAAATTTTAATATACGATATGTTAGGTTTTTTTTCATTAAAAAGTTCATATGGGGTATGTTTCGTTAGTGGTCTAATGGAGACTCGATTTAAAACATAACAAGCAGTTGCTACAGCTTCTGCCCAAAATTGTTTAGGTAGAGTGCTTCCATTTAATAAGGTTCTAGCACATTCTTGAAGTGTTCTATTTTTCCTTTCTACAACTCTGTTCTATTGTGGAGTTCTACAAAATGAAAAATTGTGAAAAATTCTTTTCTTATTACAATATTTTTCAAAAATATCATTATCGAACTCACCACCATGATCACTTCTAATGTTTTCAATTTTTATGTTTTTAATATTTTGAATTCTCTTAGCAAAGTTTTTAAAATTTTCAAAAGTATCACTTTTATTTTTCATTAATATTGTCCAAGTATATCTCGAAAAATCATCTAAAATTACAAAAAAATATTTATTATGGTTTATAGATTGAACTTGAGTTGGTTTAAAAAGATATAAATGTAATAACTCAAGAGGTTCTAATGTAGAAATAATTTTCTTTGATTTAAAAGATGATTTAGTTAATTTTCCTAACTGATAAGCATCACAAATGCTGTTTACCTTAAAATTCATTTTTTGTAAAACTTTTACTAAATTATTTTTAGATAATTTGCTTACTGCTTTGAAGTTTATATGACAAAATCTTTTGTGCCATAACCAAGGATCATTTCCTTTGACTATTAGACACATATTTGTGTTATGATTAACTTTCATATTTAAAACATATATATTACGTTCTCTAGTTCCTTCAAAGATAAGATTCTAATTTTGATCAAATTGTTACATTTATTTTCAGAAAAAGATATATTAAAACCTTTTTCACATAGTTGGCTTATACTAAGCATATTATGTTTTAAATTTTTAAATAGTAAAACATTTGTTATAAGAGGTAAGTTAGATATACCATCATTGCTCACATTGCCTTTGCCGACGATAATCCTTTGGAATTATTTCCAAATGTGACAGATCCTCCATTCGAGTAGACAATGTTAGTCAGCATGTCTTTGTTTCCTATCATGTGTTTTGAGCAACCACCGTCAAGTATCCACTTTCCTCTTTTCTTGTTGGTACCTTCAAAAAATATAGAGATAACGTTGGTACCCACTTTTTGTTAGGGTCCCAAGAGTTAGGTCTTAGGAAACCAAACCCAAGTGGGTTTAGAATTCCTTTTATAAGTAAAATTTTCAATTTTATGAACTGTATCTATAAAAGTCTTAATATAATTATTTCTAACTATACAATTATTTGTCTTTGGAACCCAAATCTTAGTAGATTTTGAATGATTGAACTCTTTTAAAACAGGTTTTGCAAAAGTATTATCTGTTAACGTAAAAATCGAACGCTAACACCCCGATGTGAGTATTAGTAAAGTGAAAGCACCACCCGTTGGTATGGGAACTAAAAATAAGCAGAGAATAGCAGAAAAGTAAAGAGACAGCATTTTTATAGTGGTTCGGCTCAAAATCAAGCCTATGTCCACTTTATCTTCTTTATCACAAGTTCGATTACAAGTTTTACAAGAATTCCTTCGATTACTCAACAATCGATACAAGTAATTAGCACTACAATGCAAAAGAGATTCTGGAATCCATCTTGAATGTAGTTGATCGCTCTTTAGGTAGTTTGGAATGTTTTTGGTAGTAGAGGTGTTGTAGAAGTCGTGAATGCAGCAGAGTTTCGGCGCTTCAAAGTCTTGAAAAAGTCCCCCTCGAATATGGAGTAAGCGGGGTATTTATAGGGAAAATCTGGAGGTTAGGTCATAGGTCGCGAGTGACCTAAGGGTCATCCCAAGTTAGCTTAAGTCGCTGGCGACTTAGTGGAGCCATTCTGGGTGAGATACTGAGGGTGAGCGACCTAATGTTGTAAATACAGAAGTTATCTCGGTCGGATTAGGTCGTGAGCGACCTAATAGAAGAGGCAGGTCGTGTGGCTTTACTCCGAGGCATGTTAAGTCATTCCCTTCTCCTGAATCGCTAGGTCGCTAGGTCGCTAGGTCGCTAGGTCGCTAACTCGTTAGGTCGCTAGGTCGCTAACTCGTTAGGTCGCTAGGTCGCTAACTCGTTAGGTCGCAGGAGATCTTCTGGTGTTAGGTCACAACCTTCTTATCTTGTTAGGTCGCTAGCTTGCTTATCTTGTTAAGTCGCTAGCTCGCTAACTTGTTAGGTCACTAGCTTGTAGATCGCTGAGTGCTAGGTCGTTGAAAAAGTGGTGTTAACACTTGCCCCACGAAGTATATGCCTAGGGACTTGGTCGTGTGCTTCGACACTTTTTAACTCGTGCCATCTGAGTTGCTAAGTCGTGAGTCGCTGGAGTTGTTAGGTCGTTTTAGGCCGATTCGAATTCCACCTTTCCCGCCTATAAGTTATTTAAGTTGCTTTGTCCTATACACTTTACTGCTTACACCCTGCCGCCATTGCTGCATTCGAGCTCAAAGATTAACACGAAATCTTCTCTTTTTCATCTCCAATCGTCGATTCCAATAGTGAACTTAGGTAATTCCGATCATCTATTCGCCGCGTTTACCATCGATTCCTCCATATTCAGCTACATACATTTTTCGTTATCATGTCGTAAGATTATACTTTGATTCACCCTCTGATTTTCGTCGAATCGTTGGTGATTGCTTTGAGAATGAATCAGCTTAGGGTTTCACATAGCTATATTTGAATTTGTGGAGTTAGTAGCGGTTTCTGGAAATTTGGAGGAGATGATGGGGTTTTAGGTGTTTGGAGAAGACGAGGAGATGTGAGGTTAACGGGTTAGTGGATAGCGGGTTACGCCGTTGTACTTTGAGTGATGCAAAGGGTGGTGGACGCATGGAAGAATGTGATTGGAGAATAGGACTTAGGTTTTTTAATGGGAGATAGCTTGACATCACCGAGCTACTTCAAGAGCGACCTAGTGAATCGAACGACCTAAGAACCCTCGTGACTTAAGGGAAGCCGAACGACTTAACAGATCAGCGACCTAACTCAAATCAGCGACCTAACTCTAATCAGCGACCTAACTCTTTGCGACATAAATTTTAGGTCGCGGTTACACCTGAACGATCTATTACTTGGACAAATTTGCACTGCCTTGACCTGAAGTTTCATGCCTTGAACTCTTTGACTTGGGCACTTTTTTAACTCGTAGGAACATAACATTGCTGAACTTTCTGACTTAAACAGTACGAATTAAGGAAGCTTCGACCTATGCTAAGTCGCTTGAGCTTGACTACTTGCAAAAATTTACAACACTTAACTTGAGTTTTCAACTTGAACTGCTGAGATAACCTGCCTGAACTTGTTGCATTTCTTTACAGATTATATTAACTTTATTGCTAATCAACCTGTTAAACATAACATTTGCAGACGAATGGGACGAATATACTCATCATCGACTGTCCACATCGAGTGATGGATTAGATCAAAGAAACGATATTTTACTTAAATAAAATAGTATGAATCTGATTAAAGATGAAGTGATGTGAATCGACTGATTTAAATGAAGTATCAATGCAAAATGTATACAGCTATAACTGCTTATTGCTAAATGTTATCTGCATTGATACTACACTTAACTTTGATCTAATAACAAGCCTTGAAACTTCCTGAATTAACGTGTATCAATCAGTACTATTTCAAGTTTTATTCTATTTACTTGTTATTTCAATAGCCTTGCACAACACTTCACACGCTTTTAGGAAACGTGCACCTTCATATTTGAATGTCCAGTTCCTTGTGTAGAATGACTTCTCAACAAGAAGAGATAGTAGGGCAAGCTGGAGAGGTCTTCCCAATAGCTAATCTCTTGGATAATCCCCCGGAAAGAACTTCAACCACTCTGAATCAACGGGTGTTCAGTCAATTATGTGTTCAGTTCGGTATTGCTGAAGCGGATACTTTGCTTCCTGGGGTAAACGATACTGCTGACAGGCCACCTCTTGGTTTTATCGCATTTAATCGTCAGATGTGCTCAAGTGGAGCTATTCCTCCCTTCAACGATTTTCTTCGACAGCTCCTCCTCCGATTAACTATCTCTCCTTTCTAGTTGCATCCCAATGGCTACGCCATCTTGATGGGACAGTGTGTACTGTTTAGGAGGACACTCGACCGTCTTCCGAGCTTTGAAGAGATTTGCTATTTGTGCACGTTTGCGAAGAATAAAGATCATCCTTCTATTGTACTTGTGAGGAGCGCCAGGAACCGTAAACTAATTGCTGATCTTCCTGACAGCGCCCACGGGTTTTTGAATCAATTTTTCTTTGTTCGCTGTCCCCCAGGATTCTACGCCATTTGGAGAGTAGGAAGTAAGCTTGTCTATCTCTGTTCTTTCCGTTCCTGAACTTTTCAAAATCCGAGTTGTTAAGTGCTAACTTCATTCTTTACTTTTACAGCACTTCCTCTTCTTTCTAAGGACTCCAGCCATAAGCCAACTTTTGAAAGGATAAGCGCTGTTGCCGCCGAAGAGAGGAGTATCAAATATCTTTTGAAAGATGAATTTTTACATCAATTTGGCCTTTTACATTCTTCCCGATCCCTTCAGCTTCGCGATGCCCCCGCTTCTCAACCGGAAACATCTGATGCCCCAGCCCCCGCAAAAGAACTTGCGTCGAAAGAACTTGTTGCAGAGGCTTCATTGATAAAATGCTCCGGTTCTGCTGAGGGTGCAGGGTTTTTCGGCAAGTTTAAGCCTCTCCCGGTTATCGAAGAAGAGGAACTCCCTCAACATTCCGGGAAGGTCGCCACGGAAGTTGATGAGGGGACGGAGAAGGAAAGTTCTGCCACAAAAAGCGCTGAGCATGCTGAAGAAGGCACTGCTGGTGTGACTCACTCAGCTGGGCATGATGGTGAAGACATCTTCGGGGAGTTAAGCGATTTTATGGTGACTTCTCAAGAGCTTTTTAAAGATGATACCATCGCTTCCAAGCTTGTCTCTCCATCGGTTGAAGCAACATCCGTCTTGCGACCACTTCCGTCAACCCAAGAGTTGACCCCTATTGCAAAAGCCAACATCACTCCTAAGCTGAAGAGTGGTTTGTAGCTTGATGCGTGTAGTTTGCACGCCACACACACTTAGGACTTTTAGCAGTTACTTGCACTTAACATCCTTTTTCTGGAGATTTCTAAATTCTATCTCTTTTTCATTTTCAGATTCTCCAATGGGACGAAGCGGCTCGTATTATGATGATTTTATGCGCTACGGGAAGCTTGACTTTTATGATTCCCGACGCTATCTCTCTGCCCCCAGGGAAACTGATGAGGAACGAGCGACCAGGAAAGCTCGTGAGAGGCAGGCTCACGAGGAGCGATATGGAAGAAAAGATGACCACCATGAATCCTCTCAAAGAGATGATGATTCTCATAAAAGAAAATCTCACGATGACAGGGGAAAGAGTCACATAACCGAGGGTCCAAGCAAGCGGGCCAAACTTGACGACAAATCTTCATCTGAACTGCCCGCTGCTTTTGTCTCTTTAGATATTCCTTCCCGCTCTCATGCGCTCAAAAGAACTAATATTCAGTCAATCATCAGCAGGCCTCCTTATCAGGTCGAGACGCCTCCGACTGCACTCCAAAGCCGGTTTCCGAATTGGTGCTTGAAAGGAGTGCGCTTTGATTTGTATTTGGTACCGATCGACAAACAAGCCATGCTGCGAAATCTTGATGCTGTAAAGCTTGATATCGAAAGAATGTCCAGCTGGCAAAAACTAGTCGATGAACTCCAAAGAGTCAACCGTGCCAATCTTGAGGCTATGCTGACTATGGAAAATGATAAGTCTGAATGGCAGAAAATTCTTGATCAGCACGATGCAGAAATGAAGAGCATCACCGATGATAACGAGAGACTTGAGGCTAAAGTTAAGAAACTTAAGGAGGACCTTGCTACCTCTTCTGCTTCCTATTCTCAAAAGGAAGAGGTTTTTCAAAAGCAAGTGAGAGATGCACATGCTGCTCAGAGAGATGCCGAGATCAATCTTGAGGCGGAACAACATGTTGTTGAAAAATACCGCAACGATACCGTCCAGTTGTGGGAAAAAGTCAGCTCCCAAGACTTGGAGATTACCATGTTAAAAGCTCAACTTTTAAAAGCCGAAAAGGAACGTGATGAGGCCGTTGCTGGAAGAGCGACTGCTGAAGAGTCGTACGAAACAACCAAGGCCAACATCAGCTCCACACTTTTTGAGTTTTACGTTCTTAGCGTCTTAGGGAAAGGCAGTCTCTCTTTCTTGGGTCCGAAGTATGAGATCACATTGGGTGAAGTGTGGGAGGCAGTAATTGAAATGTATAAAGATGCTGGCTATGTGGAGGAGAACTTGGAGGCTTGTTATTTGGACGACGAGGGTCATGCTGCCCTTGCTAGAGGGAAAGAACAGCTTGCCAGGGAGCGAGCCGAAGCAGCAGGAGGAGAGCATCTGGAGAAGGCGCCTTTAGGTGACCCCACTCGTCCTTCGGCTTCGGTCGACCCTGATACCATTGGCTATAGCTCTCATTCTCCACCCCCTGCAAAAGCCGAGATTGAAACTAAAACTGCTCACACTGAAGAAGAGGCCAAAGAAAGTACTGAAGCCCAGGATTATGAAATCGAAGTGATCAAACCAAGCTCTCCAGGTAACTTCAATTCCGATCTGGCTCAAGTGGACAGCTCGTTTGCTTCACCTGAGCTTGATGAACTTTTTGCCTATTACTTAAGCCTTGATGTGCCACCATCTCCTCTCTTTGCGGGAAATACTGATGTTTTTAACTTTTCTTCTTCTGTAGCAAAAACAACAAGTGCTTTACCAGCTTCGCCTCCCCCAGCTGCTGCTCCTCCACCTCCTCAAGTTACTCCTCCTTCTGCTTCTCAACCGGGATCGCAAGAGGAACAAATAGAAGCTCTCCAAGGATTAGACGACCCGGTGGCTTCTCAAGAGCAAAAAACCGAGGAACTTGAGGAGGGTGAGAGGACCCCGAAAGGATTCACTGCCGATGATACAAAACTTATGATCTTATCTCTCTGGGCAGTGAATCTTCTTCGAAAAAGAGGGGAAAACGCGACATTTCAAAGAAAAAGAAGGACGCTCCTGCTGATGATGAGAAAGCAGAAGAAGACCCAGTTGCACCTCTTTCTCCTTCTTCCCCGAAGAGTTCAAACCGGCCTAAGAAATTAACCATTAGGCCGAGTGAGGGCTCAAAAGGCGGTGTGAGGAAGAAGAAATGAGTTTAGTTCTAGTCGTCTTGTTTTCCTATTTTGCCTTTTGTCTAAAGGCTTGTATCGACCGGATATTGTGCGGGTACCGGCCCCCGCTTTTTGAAACATGTACACGTATAAAAAATTTGATAATATGGAATGAAAATGACTCTTTTTACTGGTACAATCTCTTGTCAGTATTTGTGAATGCATTTATTCCATGTTTTTGCACAAGTTTCTTTATTTTCTTTGTACGATACTGCAGTGAGCTCGTGGTATGCTGTTTGAGCATTGTTTTTATTAATATAGCTATATGCCCCCATACTACGGCTCATTGCATTATTCTGAAAAGACTTGTACTCTTATTCTAGAGGATAATTCTTCAGTTTTGAGGAAAGATTATTCTGCTTTTAGTAGAGTGTGCCTTGTATTAGAGAATTTTTCTTCCTTTTCTTTTCTTTTTAGAAAGAGTTAACACACTTCAACTTTCAGAGACGGCCAGTTTTATTTTCTGAGAAGTGGATTACTCTTTGTAGTGAAGTGGGCTTTCGAAGAAAACTTTTATTTTTTGGACGTGCCTCTTTAGAGGGCTTTACTTGTTTAGTGCTTCCGAAGAAGGCTTTGTGCCTCCGAAGAGGGCTTCTTGATTTGTGCCTCTGGAGAGGGCTTGCTTGATATGCCTTTGGGAAGGGCTTTTTTGATATGCCTCGGGAGAGGACTTGTGCTCCGAAGAGGGATCCTCCGAAGAGTTGTGCCTCTGAAGAGGGCTTGTGCCTCGTTGGAGGTCTTTTGCCTCATTGGAAGTCTTTTGCCTCCGAAGAGGGCTCCTCCGAAGAGTTGTGCCTCCGTAGAGGGCTTGTGCCTCGTTGGAGGTCTTTTGCCTCGTTGCAGGTCTTTTGCCTCCGAAGAGGGCTCCTCCGAAGAGTTGTGCCTTCGAAGAGGGATTGTGCCTCGTTAGAGGTCTTTTGCCTCGTTGGAGGTCTTTTGCCTCCGAAGAGGGCTCCTCCGAAGAGTTGTGCCTCCGAAGAGGGCTTTTGCCTCGTTAGAGGTCTTTTGTTTGGCACTTCAACTTGGTGAAGTGTGCCTCCGAAGAGGGCTTTGTTTGTTTTGCTTGAAAGTTACTTTCTCACAATCAAATGGTCCCATGGAGCAGACGCAAGTTACCCGACTGGATGCTCGTTTGTTCGAATGATCGCAATCAAATAAGAAGGGCCTGGAACCTTCTATCTTGGGAAGGTGCCCCCTTGGGTGGTCCCACCAACATTCTTGAGTGAGAGAAGCATTTCGATTTGGGCGTGCCTCGTTAGAGGGCTTTTGCCCCGTTGGGGGTCTTTGTTTGTGTGCCTCCGAAGAGGGCTTTTTTGGTTTGCCAAGAAGTTTGCATCTTCAGTTAAGTGGGTCCACGAGGTAGACGCAAGCTACCCGACTGGATGTTCGTTTGCACAAACGATCACAATCAAGTAACAAGGGCCTGGAACCTTCTATCTTGGGAAGGTGCCCCCTTGGGTAGTCCCACCAACATTCTTGGGTGAGAGACAAGATTCCATTTTGGCTGTTTTTGTCTGCTTGTCCTTGTCTTTTCATCAACTGCCGCTTAGCGATTCCTCGTTATCATTCTCGAATACATGTTCCTTTCTTTGGTAAGCTGTTTGATTTTTCCAAGGAAGTGTACTTCATGGTTGAGTGAATCCACGGGCATACGCAAGCCACTTAACCGGATGTCTATTTGCACAAACGATCACAGTCAGTTAGCAAGGGCCCAGTGCCTTCCTTTGGGAAGGTGCCCCTTTGGTGGAATCATCAACCGTTTGTGTGATGTCCTTCTTGTGTAAGAATTAAGTCTGTAACTTTTGTGGCTTGACTTTTTTTTGTTGAGTGATTTATAGGAATCGCTTGGGTTTGTGACGTGTTGAATAGGTAAGCTTTGCTTTGATTTCCTGCATTATTAAATCGACATGTTAGCAACATATTTAAGATATTTGTAGATTGAAATGATACAGGCATTTTAAAGCAGTAAAAGACACAAGATTTATAGTGGTTCGGCCAAGAATTGGGCCTACATCCACTTTATAGTTCTTATTGCTGAGTCGCACTGATTCTACAATGGCTTACAATACAAGAATCATACATCCAGAATTATTTTACAAAATTAAGCATAGCTTTTAAGTAAAATATGGACGAAAGTGGTTGCTGTTCCAGGCTCTTGGGATTGGATCTCCTTCGACAGATGTGAGTTTGAAAGTGCCATCAAGAAATTTTTTGCCTATGATATATGGCCCTTCCCAGTTTGGCCCAAACACTCCTGTTGCTGTCATGATCCTTTTCAAGACTGGATCCCCAATTTCAAAGCTGCGTTGACGAACTTTAGAATTGAAGTGCCTGGCTATCCTTTGCTGTTGAGCTACAACTCTAAGTTCAGCTTCTTTCCTTCTTTCATCAAGCAAGTCAAGTGCTTCAAGTTGCAGCTTTTCATTTTCTGCTTGGTTGAAATGAAGTCTCTTGTGTGAGGGGACCTCTATTTCCACTGGAATCATTGCTTCCGATCCATATGCTAATGAGAATGGAGTGTGCCCAGTCGTAGTTTTGTGGGTAGTCCTATATGCCCATAGTGCTAGTGGCAGCTTGTCAACCCAACCACCTTTTGCTTTTTCCAGTTGCTTTTTGATGGTTGATTTGATGATTTTGTTCACTGCTTCCACTTGCCCATTTGCATGCGGATGAGCCACTGCTGAGAAGCTTTTTCAGATCTTGAATCGCCTGCAAAATTCCTGGAATTATTCGCTTTTGAATTGGGCACCATTGTCTGTTATTATCTTCTGAGGCACACCATACCTGCAAATGATATTTTTAGTCACAAAATTTATCATCTTTTTAGAGGTAATAGTAGCCAATGGTTCAGCTTCAGCCCAATTAGTGAAATAATCAACAGCAACAATGGCATATTTGATTCCAGATCTGGCAATCGGCATAGGCCCAATGAGATCTATTCCCCAAATGGCGAATGGCCATGGACTGACCATCTGTGTTAGCACGGTGGAAGGTGCTCTTGGGATTTTTGAAAATCTCTGGCATCTGTCACACTTTCGGGAATAGCTAGCATCATCTCGGTTAATATCCGGCCAAAAATACCCATAACGGAGAACTTTCTTTGCAATAGTTTGGCCACCTGAATGATCCCCACATTCTCTTCCGTGCACTTCAGCTAAAATTTTCTTAGCCTCTTCTTTGGTTACACATCGGAGTAATGGCATCGAGAATCCTCGTCTGTACAAATGGTCTCCTTAAATTACATATCTCGGGGCTTTTCTTAACAGCTTCTGGCGTTCTTTTGAGTTTTCTGGCAAGGAACCGTTGAGTAGATATTCCTTGATCGGGGTCATCCATGACTCCTGTTCTTGAGATACAGCCATGATCCAGTCAATATCCATCTCATCAATACTCGGAGCTGTCAAGACTTCTACAGGGACCAATCCCAATAATTGTGCTTCGCCAGAGCTTGAGTATTTCGCGAGAGAATCTGCCTTCATGTTCTCTTCCCGGGGTATATGGTTTATTGTATAATGGTCAAAATCATCGAGAAGTTCACAGGCTTTTGATAGGTAAGCAGGCAGATTTCCTCCTTTAGTTTGAAACTCTTTCTTGACTTGGCATACAATAAGCTGGGAATCACTGAAGATCTGCAATACTTTGATGCTCAGTTCTTTAGCAATCCTCAGACCGGCAATAAGAGATTCGTATTCGGCTTCATTATTTGTCGAAGGAAATTCTAATCTCAATGCATAACACAATGACCTCCCTTCGGGGGTTTCAAGCACAACCCCAGCTCCGGAACAGTAGTCATTTCTTGCACCATCAACATATAATTTCCATTGGATCGGAATGTCATCAGTTACCTCTTCCTTACTGCCACCTTTATCTATGCATTCTGCAATGAAATCTGCTAAAGCTTGTCCATTGATTTCTTTTCGGGGATGGTAGGTGATATCGTATTGACTGAGTTCAATATTCCATTTCAGAAGACGACCCGAAGTTTCAGGGCGGAATAGGACTTGCTTTAGAGGTCGATCAGTGAGGACTTTAATAGGATGAGCTTGGAAGTATGGCCTCAACTTTCTGGACGCGATTAATAGACAATAGGCGAGCTTTTCTAACTTTGAATAATTCGTCTCTGCCCCAGTGAACCTTTTGCTGATGTAATAAACTGGACGCTGAACTTTTGCATCTTCTCGTACCAACGCTACACTGAGAGCATGAGATGAAACTGCTAAGTATATGAATAGATCTTCACCATTGTTGGGCTTAGAAAGTACTGGAGGCGTTTCCATATGATGAACCAGCTCATCAAAAGCTTTTTGACACTCAGGAGTCCATTCGAAATTCTTCTTTCCTTTCTTCAGAGCATCAAAGAAGGGAATGCATTTATCTGTGGCTTTGGAAATAAATCGACTCAAAGCAGTGACTTTCCCATTGAGGCTTTGCAATTCCTTCTTTGTTCTAGGGGGTTTGACTTCTCTTAAGGCAGTGATCTGAGCAGGATTAACTTCAATGCCCCTAGCACTCACAATGAAACCTAAGAATTTTCCGGACTCAACCCCGAATGAACATTTCAGAGGATTCAACTTCATCCCGTACTTTCGGAGGATCGCGAACATTTCTGCCAGATGGTCCATGTGGTCTACTGCCTTCTTCGATTTCACTAACATATCATCAACGTACACTTCCATAGTCTTGCCAAATTGAGGCTTGAACATGGCATTAACGAGTCTCTGATAAGTTGCCCCCGCGTTCTTTAATCCGAAGGGCATGACTTTATAGCAGTAAAGACCAACATCGGTGATGAAGCTCGTGTCCTCCTGATCTGGCTCATGCATCATGATTTGATTGTATCCTGAGTAAGCATCCATAAAAGACAATATTTCATGCCCGGCTGTTCCATCCACCAACTGGTCAATCATGGGTAACGGGAAACAATCCTTGGGGCATGCTTTGTTCAAGTCTGAAAAGTCGATGCATACTCTCCACTTTCCATTTGCTTTTTTAACCAACACCGGATTAGAAACCCAATTTGGATAAGTGGATTCTCTGATGAAGCCATTCTCCATGAGCCGATCTACTTCTTCTTTCAATGCTGTTGACCTTTCTGGACCATGGGTTCTTCTTTTCTGCTTTACGGGTGTGAATTTTGGATCAATATTTAAGGCATGCACTGCGATTTCTGGAGATATTCCACACATGTCGGCATGACTCCAATCAAAAACATCCTGGTTTGCTTTCAAGAATGCTATTAGTATATTCTGAACCGTCATACCAAGCTGTGAACCCACATTCAGCACCTTGTTTGGGTCATTCGGGTCAACAGGTATTGGCACCGTTACTTCTACCGGCACCACACTATTCTCCCATGCACTGGCCTTTCTGGGATCAATTTCTTTTCGCACACCACTATGCTCACCAGTGCAGGGTCCACCCTGTACTTGCTACAAGGTGGGTTCTTTGATGCAGAGCGGAGCTGCCGCACCCTTTCCCATCTCTCTCTTCTTCGCCTCCCGCAACTCTGTGAGATAACATTCCCGCCCAGCATTCTGGTCCCCCTTCAAAACACCAATGCCGTTATCAGTGGGGAATTTCATAGTTAGGCACCACGGGCCGAGAATAGCTTTGAATGCAGCCAGAGTTGGTCGTCCGAAGAAGGCGTTATAAGCAGATAATCCGTCAACAATAACAAAGGTCTGCTTACGGAAAACTTTTCTTTCCCTTTCACCAAGGTCTACAAATAAGTCGACGGTTCCGATGGGCTGTTTTGGTTCCCCAGTGAACCCAGCAATTTTTTGCGTAGAAGCTTGAACATCAGCCATCGGAATTTTCATTTGATCAAATGTCTTTTTGAAGAGGATATTACAAGATGCGCCGCAATCAACAAGCACTCTTCTCACAATAGCTGGTCCGATACCGGCGGTTATTACCAAAGGATCCATGCTGGGAGCCTCAACTCCCATAGAATCTCTAGCTCTGAATACGATGTCATCGTGAAAAGTTCTTTGTTGTTTTGAAGGCACACCATCTTCCAAGAAAAAAACAGTTTCTTCTTTCGGGGCGTGTCTCAGAGCATGAGCATACCTCTCCATCTCTCCCCAACTTCTGCCTACTGGGTGAGGACCCCCTATGATTACATTAATAACATGCCTTTCAGATTCCTGCACCACAGCCTTTTCACCTGAGCCAGATTGACGAGCAGGAAGTCGCTGTCCCTGAGTGGATGAGGCTGGATCACCTCTGTTTTTTTTGACATACTGTTGCAGTTTATTTTCTCTCAACGGTTCTTCAATCAAGTTCTTTAGATGGCGACATTCGTTGGTGTCATGGCCAGGTTGGTTGTGGAATCGACAGAACCTTCCATTAGGCACAAAATTTTTCTCGAGCTTAATCTTAGGTGGCTCAGGGTACTCGATGGCATCCTTGGTTGCGAAGAAGATGTTCTCTGGGGTATCAGTCAAAGGAGTAAAGTCCGAAGGTCCAAAACGGAGAGGTTTCTTCATATCTTTCTGCTTTTTCCCACCGTTATTTTCTCTCTTTTGACCACCAGATTCTTTCTTATTAGAATCTTCAACCACATTGTTGTTTTGAATTTCAGCCACAACCACCTTTGCTGGTGCAGGAAGATTCTCCAGACGCATAAACTCGTCAGCCTTCTTATAAACCTTCTCAAGTGAATTTGGTTCCTTCATCTTCAACCATTTTCCGAATTCACTTGTTTTATCGATGGCTCGCATCAAGTAAGTTAGAATCATTCGAGGTTCAGCATTATCCACTTCGGCCAAGGCTATGTTGAAGCGGTTCAAGAAAGATTTGATAGATTCCCAGGAGCTTGTTCAAGGCTGGACAATGACATTATGTCCTTAGCTTTTGAAGCATACAATCTAAACTGATCCTTGAATTTACGAGTTAAGTCAGAGAATTGATCCACAGATCGGACTGGTAGCTTTGTAAACCAAAGTAGAGCCACCCCCTCCAAATAGATAGGAAAATACCTACATTTAATTTCATCTGTTGCCCTGGCACTTGTCATATGCCAGTCGTATTTGTACAAGAACTGATTTGGGTCGCTTGTCCCCCCGATAGGCTGGGATAGTAGGGGGAACAAATTTCTTTGGAAATTCAGCTTTTAGAATTCTTTCGGTAAACAGAGTCTTGCTTGGAGCAAACCCCCAGTCATTTTCATCTTCATCCCTTTGCATACTTTCTTTCATAATTTGGCGAACCATTCCTGATAGGTATTCCTCATCGTTCAGAGGCCTTGCCGGGCAGACGTCAGCCACTTTTTCGGAAGTTTGCCTGAACAAACGTTCGCGAAGAGGTGGCTGCGGCCTTGAACCTCCAGCTTGGGGAGGTGCCCCTTCGGCGGTGCCAGCTGCCCTTGGAGAATACTTTTTTCTTGGGAGTCATAAGCATCTTCAGCAAAGGTTGGTTCATTATTTTCTGGTTGTCGGTTCATCCCAAGCAAAGCGTTTAACCTGTCACTCATCAGAGCATTTTGAGCTTCCATTTGTTGGTATAACCCAGACATAACATCATCAAGTTCGGCTGTTGTGACTCCAACAGTAGGAGTCGCCTAATTTGGCGCTGGAGAAGAGGCAGCCCTGTCATAAGCATCTCCGAATCTAGTGGATCTACTCTTTCTTCCAAGAGCCATGATTTCAGACAGACTTTTGGTTTTTAAGGAGATTCTTTCAATAAATCTTTGCGAAGCAATGGTGAGAACACACCTGGGTTCAATTCTCAGTGAAAGCACCAAAAATGTTAACGTAAAAATCGAACGCTAACACCCCGATGTGAGTATTAGTAAAGTGAAAGCACCACCCGTTGGTACGGGAACTAAAAATAAGCAGAGAATAGTAGAAAAGTAAAGAGACAGCAGTTTTATAGTGGTTCGGCTCAAAATCAAGCCTACGTCCACTTTATCTTCTTTATCACAAGTTCGATTACAAGGTTTACAAGAATTCCTTCGATTACTCAAAAATCGATACAAGTAATTAGCACTACAATGCAAAAGAGATTCTGGAATCCATCTTGAATGTAGTTGATCTCTCTTTAGGTAGTTTGGAATGTTTTTGGTAGTAGAGGTGTTGTAGAAGTTGTGAATGCAGCAGAGTTTCGGCGCTTCAAAGTATGGAAAAAGTCCCCTTCGAATATGGAGTAAGCGGGGTATTTATAGGGAAAATCTGGAGGTTAGGTCGTAGGTCGCGAGTGACCTAAGGGTCATCCCAAGTTAGCTTAAGTCGCTGGCGACTTAGTGGAGCCATTCTAGGCGAGATACCGAGTGTGAGCGACCTAATGTTGTAAATACAGAAGTTATCTCGGCCGGATTAGGTCGTAAGCGACCTAATAGAAGAGGCAGGTCATGTGGCTTTACTCTGGGGCATGCTAAGTCGTTCCCTTCTCCTGAATCGCTAGGTCGCTAACTTGTTAGGTCGCTAGGTTGCTAACTCGTTAGTTCGCTAGATCGCTAACTCGTTAGGTCGCAGGAGATCTTCTGGTGTTAGGTCACAGCCTTCTTATCTTGTTAGGTCGCTAGCTTGCTTATCTTGTTAGGTCGCTAGCTCGCTAACTTGTTAGGTCGCTAGCTTGTAGATCGCTGAGTGCTAGGTCGTTGAAAAAGTGGTGTTAACATTATCTTTCTTTTTAAAGTTTGTATATAAAGAACTATTATTTTTAGGATTTTTTGTTATCTTATTATATTCTAATCCCCTTTTATTTGAAGTAGCTTGTGAATTTTCAATAATTCTAGAAAGATTTTCTCATCCTTTAGTAAAATTAGAAATGTTGTTGGTAATGTCTTCTAATATTGTTTTAAGACTAGAGATGTCTAATTCTATTATTTTAATAGTAGATTTTAGTTCGTGATTTTCAGATGAAAGAATTTCATTCTTTTCTTTTGAGTTTCTATTTCCCTACTTTGCATCGTAAATTGAGAGGTTGTATTAGAACAAGATTCTTGAGCAATTACAAGTTCTTCTTCTAAAATTTTCTTCTCATCTTTTAACATATCTACTTCAATTTCAGTTCTATTTAATTTTCAAGGTGTATCTTTATATTTTCTTTCGATATTCCTTAGTGTATCTAGTAATTTTGAGTTTACATCCACTAAATCATCAAAGGTAAGATCATTTACATTATTATTTGTAGTCATAAAGCATATGTTGGCTTGTTCTATGTCACTATCACTATCACTATCTGATGAAGAAGACGATTCTGAATCATCCCATGTAATAGGAAATGATTGCTTCTTCTTATATTTGTCCCTTTTATTCTTGTACCTGTCTTTCTTTCAATCAGGATAATCCTTCTTTATGTGACACTTTTTGTGACATTCATAGCATTCGAGATTTGAAGCTGATGGTTTGTTGGTGTTCTTGTTATTTCCAAATTTGTTGTTCTCTCTAAATTTCAAAAACTTTTTGAAATTTTTAGCTATAAATGTGATGTCAACTTCATCTAAATCTGATTCTTCCTTTTCTGCCTAGAACGCTATTGTCTTTTTATCTTGTAACCGAGCTCTTTTGCCTGTAAATTTACTTCATATGACATTAGATTTCCTATCAACTCTTCTAGTTTTATGGTTGAAATGTCATTAGCTTCTTCAATTGCTAAGACTTTCCGTTCCCATTCATCGGTCAAAGAGTTGAGGATTTTTGAAACGATATCAAAATCTGTGTATTTTTCTCCTAATGCCAAAAGTGAATGATATATACCTTGAAACCTAGAGTACATTTCATTTATAGTTTCATCTTGCTTTATTCTAAAATTTTGTAACTAGTTCTTAAGCATAGAAATCTTGCTTTGTTTAGCTTTGTTTAACTTTTTTAGTACCTTCATGTGTAACTTTAAGAATACGCCAAATTTCATATGCCGAATTACACATACTAACTCTGTTAAACTCATTTTTGTCTAATGAACAAAACAACATATTCATGGGTTTAGCATTAGCAATAGCACCTAATTTTTGTGTGTTAGATCATTGTGCATATGGTGTAGTAGGTATAATGTATTCATTTTGAGTGATATTCCAAGTATCATATCCATTTGCTTGCATATAAATTCTCATTCTAGTTGACCAATAATTATAGTTTAATCCGTTAAACAGTGGTGGTCGTGCAGTGGATTGACCTTCAATAAAACTTGTGACAGTATTATTTTCCATATTATTTGAATATCAAATAACTATGTTATGGTTATATGATGACCTTGCTCTGATACCAAATGATAGTGACTATGGATTGTATAATATGGAACATTAAACAATTAATCAACTTGTGTGGAATGTAAGAATAAATATTAAAGCGGAAAAGTAAATGACACCAGAGATTTTTTTATTGGTTCGAGCTTTCACGTTCTACCTCCAGTCCTAGACTCCTTCTGGAATTCTACTATCAAGCTTCTCTTAACCTGGAGGAATAGGTGTTACACCGCCTTAGCAACATAATAGGACTACAACCGCCTAAGCAACAAAGTAGGACTTTTTACCGCCTGAGCAACCGGACAGGACTTTAATAATAAACAAATATCAGACTGATTATGCTCTTTAGATAGCACTGATAAGTCTTTAGAGTACACCCTTCCTATAATCTTCTCCTTTATGGTATATCGTGTATTTCATGAAGAAAGGAAGTTTATTTGATTAAACAAGAATAAACTTGAATATAAATAAGTGATCGATAGAGTTCTTGTGTGTAGAAAGCCTTTGTAAATAGCAATAATAAATAGAATTAAGAGACTGGAGAACTGATTATAAGTCGTTGAAATCCTTTTCTATTTATAGGAATTAAAAGTTGCATTTGTTCATGAAGAGTAGCCATGAAGATATATGGAAGCTACTCTTGAATCAGAAGTTGTTTCTGTTCATGAAAGAGAAGAACCTTTTCAAAAACTAGCCTTATAGATATTCAACCGTCTAAATTAAACGTTTCGGCCAGCTGAATTGATTGAAAATCAAAACAGCAAAGAAATATTGCAAAATGGTATAATTTAGCCCTCTGAATATTCCAAGTCACCCGGCTGAATGTTCTTATTATTTTTTGAACATGCACAACATTTTGTCGGTTGACAAAGATCATTTAGCCGGCTAAATGCAGTGTTTTCATGTAGATTCTTTGATTTTCCAATATTTCTATTTTGAGTGCCTATATATACCACTATGGAGAGATTTTAACATATGTCTACATATAAACTCACACTCTATGCCTAACAAAAAATATTGTAGCAATATTCTGGAATCTAAATCTGGTCTTCATATGTTTTTGAGTATCTTCTCCTGAAAACTTGGTTAGTTCATATAATATTTACTTATATAGTTATCACCATCAAAATCATAGGTTCTAACAAAGTGAAATTCTTTTCTAATGATACTAGTTCATGTAACATGTCTTGAAATCTAGAATACAAGTTAGAAATAGATTCATTTCGTTACATCTAGAAAAGTTGGTACTGAATAGTTGACATAGAAATCATGGTTTGTTTTACTTTACTAGTGCCTTCGTATGTAATCATGGAACAAGGCCTGTACGCAGTGTGTTTAATGAGTGAATTTCAATTTTTTTACCTTTTTGGATCTTATTGGGCCTATGAAGTTTAAATTTATGTAGATCTGATCTAAGTAATTTTTAAATGAAATCATTATTTTATTTTATTTATTAATAAAAGAATTTTATTTGATATTATATATGTCATATTGTGGACATATGTATCTAAGTGTATGGATTTACACCGTAACGGACATGTCAGCTCCTTCATTTACATATTTGTTGTTTGTAATATTGTATTAATATAATATAGAATATTTATCTATATATGCATATGTGTATATACGAATAATTACTAAAAATAATATACATATATTTGTATGCAAAATAATTATTTATAATAATATTAAACGATTAAAAAGTTTAACTTCAAATTATATAATTTGAAATATGAAATTAGATCTTGATTTAAAATATCTTCAAAATTCAAATACAAATTCATAAACGAATTATATGTATGTGTATATGTTTACATGCGAATTTATATTTTTTAAATATATAAATATATTTTAAATTTTTAAATTTAAATCATTTATAAATATATATTTTAATAACACCACATTAAAAAATATTTATATGTTATTTATATAAATATTATATATGTAATATTTAATTTCGACCTTAATTTAGGTTTGACAAAAACAAACTTTTTTATTTGTGTACAACTTCTTATGAAATTACTAAAAAAGGTATTTTTTTAAGTGTAAATTTCCATACAAAACTTTAAAATTTTTATTTCTATATAAAATTACGTTTTACGTACAAAACTTTATTTTTTTATTTCCACACAAAATTATGTGATATAAATACATGAATATATTTTATTTAGTTATATTTATAGTCATATATATATATATATACATACAAACGAATTATGATTTAATATATTTATATTAATAATATTAAAATTTATAACAACCTAGGATTTTGGTCATTTGAATTTGAAATGTTCAATTAATTTTAAATATTGAAAATTTAATTTTATAAAGTCAAACAGCTTATATTTCAAATATAGGGATTTAACGTGAATAAAAATGTTTTTGAAAGTTGATTTAAAATCTTTTTAAATTGAATAAAGATAGTAAAGTTTTAAATTTGAATTAAAGTGATTAGGATGGTTTTAATAATAATTCGTTTAATTAACGTTTTAAATTAGACTTCCAGGACCTGTCTCAGATTTTGTCGAAACTAGTGCCATTTGATCCGTAATAATGAATTATTGTATATTAATGAATTTCATGGCGATCGCGGACATATCGTTTAGTCGTGCGAGCTCGAAACACGTAGAAATTAATTAAAGAAATTTAAATTAATATAATTGTTTTTTGAAAGTTAACTTCTGCATATGATGGAAATAGGCCCCGGTACTAGTTCCATTGTGTTTGGAATAGAGGTATTTAGTATGTAATGTAAGGCGGCATGCCTCGTTTGGAGTTCGAGATTTTGGAGTGTGGATAGTGCATTGAAAATGTTCTATAAAAGGACCTCAACTTCCTTCATTTTGCAAAATCCTAAAATTAAAATCTTAGCCGCCATTTTTTTCATCCACACCCAACGGCCCAAGATGATCATGACCACTAGAGTCCATGTGGGGAGAAGGTGTCAACATGAAGATTGACCATAGTGATGAGATGAATACATCGATTGGTGGGATTGGCACAAGATCGACAGCGACGATGGCAATCCCTAGATGAACGACGTGACATCCCAAGCTATTTTTAGGCGAATGAAGGCGCTAAGGTGGTCGGACCAGTGGAGATCGACGTGGCATGGACGAGGCGATCTTCAGCGAGCTCGCGGTGGCTTGCAATTAACTATGTTGGCGGCGGTTTGAAACTGAACGGCGACGTCGAATTGTAAAACGAGCGCGGCCTGGGTTATAAAATAGAAAGAAGGTAATTAACATTTAAAAACTTAATATATTTAAGTCCAATAGAATTTAAATAATCTCAAATATTCTAACATCTGTATCTTGTCCATACAATATCGGATTTGGATGCGGTCAGTCGGGTTGCACTCGTTTCAACTAATAGTACGTTAAGGAATTGAATTGGATGGATTTGGAGCTAGTAGAAATTTAGGTTAGAATCGAACGTCCATTCGATTTTAATTCAAACCAGAACGCCTTGGTGATAATTGGAATTTCAGTGAGTTAACTCACCTCTCTGGACCCACTTATGTTTTATATAAGTGCGGATATTTTTATTTATGTTTGTTTTCTGCTTGTTTGAATAATTTATTGTTTTGTCAATTGGGTTGGATTTATTCCCACTCTTGGAACGGATGACCTTTTTATATATACCCGCCTAGTGGCAGATGACCCTTATTATATGATTATATATTGTATGCAACGCAGGGGAACAAGTTGGAGGGATCCAATAGGATTCCTCACCACTGTTGATTTTACTTTTCATATATATTGTGATATATAATTTGTTGGATGCCATATTTGATGACATGGACATGACATTGCTTATTTAGTGCTACAGTAGCATTTGGCCTTATTATTAGTTTTTCAAAATACTATGAAGTGAAGGTTTTGATTTAAAAAGGATTTTAAAGTAATCTTGAAATAACATATGTTTTTAATAATTATTCTTGAATTATTAAAGAAGGAGTTTATTTTAAATAAAAAAAGTATGATTTTTGTTATTATAAACTGATAGTTTGCGAAATATGTTAAATAGATATTTTTGAACTGTGTTATAAAGGTTTTAAAAACTTAATAAAAAAGTCCATTTTTTATAAAGGAAATATAGTTTTAAAGAAGATAGAAATAGTTTGAAACATATATTTTTGGAATGTTTTGGATAAAAGATTTATAGAAGTAATATTTATAAATAAAGTAATAGATTTATAAACAAAGTTTTATAAATATTAAAAATGAATTTCTAATTTATATTTGGTAGATAGATTTATAAATGAGATTTTATAAATAAGTGAGATCTATAAAAGAATGGATTTATAAATAGAATTTTATTAATATTGAGTTTTATAAAGAGAAGTTTTATAAAATAGAAAGGATATTTATAAATATAGTTTTATAAATATGGAAATGATTTATGTTGAGATTTGGATATGGATTTTTATGGAGGAAATACATTCACGTTTTAAAAGTTAAAATAATCTATTAAAGGAATATATTGAAACTAATATTTTACGATGGAGTCAAATGGTTTTAAAAGGTGATTTAAATTGTACTATGCGATGAATACATCGATTTCAACATTTATTGTTGTGATAGCTGTTTTTGAGAAATCAAGGAAGGAACAGACTATAACACCATTGTTATGGTAAGTGATTTCGAAAGGAAGTGTTTTATATAGTATACGAGATTTATATATTTAAATAGTTGAATCCCTATACTATTGTGTTGGGTTGTCGCAACGACGTTTTACACAACATTTATTTTGACCTAATAAAAGCGTGTTATGGAAAATATGAAACTTTCCTCAAAATATTTATAAATATACTTATTATGGATTTTAGTATATAGAGATATTTTCTAAGCATTGAAAACGAGAGGGTTTGTGAATATACTTATACCGTTGGAATAAGTAAATGGAAATATTTTCCAAATATCGAAAGATTAAAATGGTTTTAAGAATATATCTTTTTAAAGATATTTTGAGATGAATATATGGAAAGTGATTTAATTAATAAAAGATTAATTAAACAGGCCTAGTGACTGCTTGTATGCTAGATTGTATTTTGTCATTTTTGGTTGCTTGACTTGATGTGGGAACTGATTAGTCATGCACTTAGTACGAGGCCAACCGAGTGGGCTTGATTATCTTTTGGTGTCAAGAATGATGATTCGAGTAGTGCAAAGTAACTATAGTACTCCAATCTACCGAGCTTCCTTCTTGGCTGATGGGTAGCAAGTTAATAGTTGGAAACATGATAAGTCACGAGACTTGGTTTCCATATGAGGTTGAGGGCCTCTTATCGATTGTTGGTCTGGTGAGACCAGGATCGGATTTATCCAAAACCACTTCGAACCAATGTATGTGTTCGAAAGTGAAGGTATGTTAGAGACAATGAAGTTGAAGGTGGGGATCTTCATAACGGAAGGACGGATTGTTGATAATTTTGGATTATCTCCCAAGATAAAAAAATAGAAGTGGTCATTTCGTTCTGGGATCTTCGTATGCAAGGACTACTCGCTACTTATCCCAGGGGTAATGCCCAACAGGAAGTGGTTGGAAAGTGCCTTCAGTTTGTCATGTTCTTGGACAACTTGTGTGGTTGGATGTCTGGCATTGCAATTCTAAAATCACAGTGCATTGGTCTCTACAACAGTACATATGTTAGTGGTGTAGGAGGTAATCCCTCTTATACTTAACACCCGTCTCTGAGACTTTCGAGCTCAGAGGCTGTACTTTTGTTGAAATCGGTAGTGTATTATTGGAAATGGCAATGTTTCATTTTAAATGATAATGTTCTAAGAAAGGTAAACGTTACCTCAAGCCTCACACCGGGGAATTATGAAACAGGGGTTTCTTTAAGGTTAAGTGGTTCACAACCATTAAGGTATGATATCACCTTTATAGGTCTATTTATTTCTACCTGTTATAACGTTGGATTTAAATTATGTGGTGTATGCTATGGGATCCCGGATAGGTCGGTAACAACCAGGGTGATATCATATTCGGTGCTATCCGTACCATTTGTTGATCTCAAGTAGGCCGGTCATAATTTGCAGAGCTTTCAAAGATGTCGATCCTCGGTACATTACTCTAGCAATGTACTATACGGGAGGTATTCCCTTACCTTCCTATTAATTGGAAATCCAAATCTCCAATAAGTGCCATCGGTTTAGTTGTAAACCTATTATGCCGTTAGATTTAACCAGTGTAACAGTTTCGGTTATGATTAATATGTATTTGTATCCTGGATACTATTATAATATCAAAGGATTTGATATGAAGTGTTTTGGTTACCGTAAGGTAAGAACCCGTCCGTGTTTATGTGCTGCGTGGTCTTACGATATACCTTTGATTTTGAAAAGTTTTTATAACTTTAAAATCAAATTAAGATGTGTTTTCTCACACTGGTTTACCAAACTGATCTGGGAGTTCTCCCTTTTATGCTCAGGTCAGACCGAGTATATTTACAGATTCAATTTGGATGATTTGGAGCTTCCCAAGCCGAGCTAGTGGTCTTTAAGTCGTATTCACATATATGTTTATTTTTAGCTGCATTGGTTGTTTTGAATTATGAGCATTTGTGATGACAGGTTGTTATAACTATCTAGACTGATGATTAGTGATTTGTCGTTGTACTCTGACTGATGTATGTATATTACAGTTTTTCTTTTGTAAAGATCATTGATATTATATTATACGTTGTTCTGCTGCATTGTGAGAGTCTATTGTTATTTGGTTTTCTTTCTCTCTTCTCTTTTCTATCTTTTCTACTTCCTTCTTTCTTTCCCCTAATTATTTTCCTTTTCATTCAATTTGAGTTGGACATTTGCGGTTTAATGTCAGCTTGAAATGCGCGAAATTGTGGGTTGTTGCAAAATTATTATTTGAACTGAAAAAATATATAAATATATACATATATGTATATAATTTCTTTATATCCAGAAATATCATTCATAAATTTATCAATATAACTTAGAAATATACATATGTATATAAATAAGTATTAAAATTATATTTTATTTAAAAATCATTTGTTATTAAATTTAAACTTAAAGTTTTAAATTAGGCCGAAAACAAATTTACATATATGCATAAATTTTTTTATTTAAACAACTATTAATATATGTATGGATCGATAATAAATATATATATTAATTCTTTTTATTAATCGAGCTTATTTAAGTATAGATCATATGATGAAACTGAAATTAATAGAATATTACCTTAGGTGTAACCTAGATATAACACATCGAATGTTGAATCACTAGAACTCCTAGAATCGAATCTTATAACGACCCACTATTTTGGACCATTCAAATCGACAATAAATCCACACATGTCTGACTTGAATAATTCAAAATATCAGATTGTTAATTTAAATTTGGCAAAACTCAGCATATGCAGTAAATAAATCAATCACAGAATCACAGACACAGAGTAATACAATAATACGCAGCGGAATAGATAAAATAGTAGTTCATGAAGCTACTATATAAACATCAGAGTTAAAAATAAAATACAACAGAATATCTCAAATATAATGAAGTCTTCAGTATGAATAGATGACTTCTCTGAACAAATCAACTAGAAGAGCTGAAAGCTGAGGCGATAATTGGATCTCCAAAGGAAGCTCCAAACTCCAAGGGTGAGTCTCAAATGCTGTATCACTCGGTCTGACCCGAGCGTAAAGCAAAACACAAAACACTCGAGTCAGGATTAACATTCTTATATAAATAAATCCAACCCAACTGAAATATCAACTGAAATACAAATAACTTAAAGGATGTTGGGATAACCATCCTCTAAGGGTCCATAGAACTATCTACAAGGTAGAAATATAGTCAAGTGCTACGGATATTTATCATTTCAATCCGTACACTAAATATATACGGGTGGATATCATTTCAACCCGTAATCCCAAACTTAATTAAATGAAAATCGCTTGGGTCTATCATTTCAACCCATAACGAAATTCTCCTATTCTAAAGTCCGTTTGGGTATGTATCATTTCAACCCATAGTGATTTCTATACTAATAGGGAACTTGTAGAGTGATAACATATATGAAAATAATAACAACAGGCATATATCATTAAAAATAAATATAAAGAATAGGATATGGTGTCATATCCCATAAGTGAACAGTTATAGATAATAGCATATATAACAATTTAAATAACTACAGCCTCATATTTCAATTGTTGTTTCAATTGAAATCAAATTTACTAAATACAAGAACGTTAATCGTGAGTGATTGCTCACCTTTCGAGGCTAGAGAAATTTGACAAGGAAATGAGCTACGAATTCCAAGCGACGCTAGATGGATACGATTCGATGGAGAAAACAGGCACGATGGACAAAGCTGATAACAGGAATCGACAGAATCAAATTAGAACTCGGTTTGATGAAGAAAATTGGTATAAGAGAATTTGAAAACAATATCCATTTAAAGCACATATACATATATAAATCAAAATAAATATATTATTTTCTTATTAAATTAATATTTCTTTTTAAGGCCAATATCAAAACAAAATACGTATGTAAGAAAAATCATTGTTTTGTATTAAAAATCAAATGTAATAAATTTGAAATAAATATTGTAACTTTCATATTGAAATGTACATAAACACATGCAAGTTTAAAGAAAACAATGTTGAGACCCATTTTCAACATAACTTATATTAACTGCGACAAAGAAAGCTATAAACACTTGTTATTCAATATATATATATATATATATATATATATACAGTCCAAGTAAAAATCAATGTACAAATGCAGACATCACTTAATAGCTATATTACCCCATGCAGTAACATATAACTATGGATATAAAACCTCTCTCTTTCTTTCTAACATATAAAACCATACTATATAAAATAAAACTTAAAAATAATATATATTTGTTTGAATTAAATAGTTAATCCCAAAACATACTATATAAAAAAATATTTGAAAACCAAGCTCTCATCCATATAAAAAAAAGTATATACATACTATATGTGAACTTACAAAACAGCAATACGTGAACTTGCCAAACATATAACTATTTATGTTTTAAAACCAAAAGTGAAGCACTACTATCCATAAAATCGACATATTATTTTATATTACTATAGACCTTGCAAAACCAATTATATATATATATATATAGCTTAGTTAGCATTACTAAATGCATAAACCAAAACTGATGAAAATAGAAAGTATGAATTAATGATGGCCTCGCCTATTTATGTTAAACTATCCCAGTTTATACATCAAAATTTTGCCTTCCTTTACATAAACTTAAACATTATCTTTTAAATGTAAATACTTAGACCCAAAATGTATAGCCAACAATCAAATGCTCCTAGGACCGGGACTGTAAAATATAAAGAAAGTGACAAAATAGTTTAAACATACTTCTCCAAATACCATGTGACCTTAATATAAAGAGATCCTTTTTAAATATATATATATATACGTGTAAATTATAACTTTTATGTTACATTGAAAATCAAAACATGTAAAAAAAATAGAGAAAAACATGTTTTGCTTAAAATAAAGGAAAGGCAATATAAACAATAAGAAAACAAAAGAAAAGGATGAAAAAGAAGAAGAAAAAGAAAAGAAATAAGAAGAAAAAAATTAGTGCAGCCATTTACCTACAGAAGAAGCTTTACACCCAAGAGAGGAGATGAAGGTCTATTGATATGGAGTAGGGTATGTATGAGTGATTTGTATTTATAAGAGAAGCCCCACATTGATAAAGTGGAAAGAAATTTTGTTTAAAGTGGCAAGAAATAAAGATAGTAATGGCTAAAATTTAGCTGAGAATAATTTATGCTTTGAACGTATGACATAATTTAAGCAAAAGACACTGATTTCAATTATATTAATAGCCAGGAATAGGAACGTTTCAAACGTGAATTGGAAAAATTATTTGCTTAAAATTGAGGAATGCTAAAAGGAATAGATAGATAGACAAGAGGTAACTTATCAATTTGAAAATAAACTGAGATGATGGAAAGGTAACAACTATACGTTTAAAGAAATAAATTTTTGTTTGTTTGGAGAGCACGTAATGAGTTTGGAAATGAAGGATATTAAAATGGAAAAAGGAATGGACAGAGAAATTCAAGCAAAGATAAACGTACAGAAATAAATATAGAGTAGTGGAAATTTAAAAGTTAGAAAGCTTAAATCAAGGAAATATCAAATGCAACGGGCTAAAATAGGGGAAAGGTGATATAAACAAAATGTAAAAGCAACGGTAATCCTTAAATTTAGCTGAATTATTAAGGAAAATAAATATGGAGCATTGGTTAGTAACGCACGAAATTCGGGAAATAACAAAGGAAAGGACTGGTCAAATAAATGAATGTAACGTGCAACGAATATAAAATTTATATAAATTTGAACCGATGGAAATGAAAGAAGCAAAAATCAACGCATTGAAGTGATGGAATGAATATATTAGAAAAGTAACGATTCTAGTAACAACGGTCATCTTAGATTAAGTTGAAAATTTTATAATAATTTATTACCGTGGCTATGGTTCAAATTTTTTTTTTTGAAAGCAAGGAAACCAAAATGTCACAATTAAAGGTAAGCTTTAAATTTTTAATAAATACAAAACGTATCTAAGTTTATACGTTTATAACTTTCCAGCTGTAGTGTATATATATAATGAAAGAAGTGGAAACAGGGAGCGTAGGAAAGGAAAGGTTAGAAAAATAAAATTTTCACCCTTAAATTCTGGAGATTAATAAGGTAACGTACCTCTTTAATGAAATGTACAGCAACAGTCACTAGCTAAAATTTAGCTGAAATTTTAAAGAAATGAGGGGAAGATGGGTTTTTTTTAATCACTTCCCAGAATTAATATGTCAATGAAAAAAAAAGGAATGGAGATGAAGCTGGGAAACGTATTATAACTATATATATAATTATTAAATGGATAGATGGAAGAAAAAGTGAGCAGGTGAGTAAAAGTGGAAACTGATTTATAAGCGAAATGGAATGTGAGCTGTTGCATGGGAAGAAAATGGAACAGTTTAAAAATTAAAGGCAATGGACTGCTGAAATCAAATGAGTATGAAACATGTAAAAGTTATATACTGAAACGGCTATAAATTTCAATTATTATTATAAAACGGGGAATAACGAAAGGCAAGGACGATGCTTTCAAAGTTTATTAATGGCTAGGAATGGGGAAGTTTATCTGTGAATTGGAAAAATTATTAAGCAATTGAAATTTTAACGGTAGAAAAAGTAACAGCTACACACTGTTCTAGAAAAAAAATCAAAGCAATTAATAGCTTGATTGGACAACAAGAATAAATATGGAAGGACACGTTATAAAGGCAAAATGAACCGTTTGAAAATAAATAAAAGAAATGGTGGCAAATAAAACAGCTGTGCCTTGAATTTCCTAAAATAAATTATTTTATGAACATCAATTATTACTTACTTAATTTGAACAGAATCACACCCTAAAATATACTTCCTTAATATTTGATGAAAATTTATCATTTGCCACATTTAACTATACGTAATCCAAATGAAAATTTTATTTCAAAATATTATTATTTAAAATTTCTCAGAAATCAAATTAAATACGCTAAATAAAACCAAAAAAAATAACAAAATTTTATGGGTCGTTACACTCTCCCCCACTCAAAACTTTTCGTCCCCGAAAATGAAGAAGGTAGGAGAATAGAAACAACCAGAAAGATAAATAGATTTAAAGACAAGGATAAACAATTGATTAAGACCATATAAATTTTACTTGAGATATTCATTTTAAAACTTCATTTGTAATTAAATTTTATTTAATTCAAATTTTTTCTTTCAAAACCCATTAGAATTAAATATGTTAAATAACACTTAATAAATATATGAAAACTATTTGAAAACAATTTATTTACATGATTAGTTATATTTACAAGGAAGTTATTTGAAAACATTAAATCCATAATTTATAACTTACCAATTTTCTCTCAAAATACTTTTCAAATATTCTCACTAATCATTTACTTTAAATATGTTTATTTTAATTAATAACTTCTAAAATATTTATAACACTAAAATTTTCTATTAAACAATGTAGTATACAAATAAACAATATTTAAAAAGGATATAGTCAATTAAGGAAAAAGAAGGAAGATTCGGAAGAACAGAATATAGGTGAATAAATAAACTGAGCAGATAAGGTAGATTCAAAGAATAGTATCAGGCACGAATAATTTATCTAGAACCATAAGAACTTAAATTTCAAATATTAATTCAAAATTTCTTTGTTGGGAAAAATACTTTTATAATAATACTTTATATAAAAAAATACTTTTATATCGAAACAAATTTTTTCTTTCGAAAATAATTTTATAACTCGATGTTACAACAAGTTTATCCTTGTTCCTGTAGACTCTGGTAGTGCGTTGATCAGGCGTAAAACTAGAATTCTCCAGGTACTTAGTAGACTTGTTTCAACACCCAGTGAAAATATTGGAAAAACTTTTAAAAACAGATATGGAAAGTACAATCCAAACAAAAAAACAAACAAAACCTTTGTCTAACCATGGTTCGCAGATACACAATGGTTACGCCTGGTTCCACCAGGAAACAATCCATATCCGTAAGCTTTCTCAGCCCTGCGAGTTACGCCATGATGACTAGTAGAATGCAGGATACACAATGGTTACGCCTGGATCCCCCAGGAAACAATCCGTACCCCCAGGCAAGACTCAGCCAAGCAGTTGCGCTACTATTCGCGACCTACACAGATTGCAGGATACACAATGGTTACGCCTGGATCCCCTAGGAAACAATCCGTACCCCTAGGCAAGACTCAGCCAGGCAGTTGCGCTATGCATCCGCGCTCGTAAGACCATGGTTAATGCCATGGAATTCGAAGGACACTCGAGTATCATATCCGGAAAACCAAAAATCAGAGAGAATAATATCGATAGAATGAATCCAAGATGTGGCCACAAATCGGATATCAAGCAGAAGGCACTTTCCATATCTTTACTTTGAAAATATGTATCATATAGTACCTTTTCAAATCACTTTCAAATATCGTACTTGTATGAAATCCATTATATATAAGATTTAGTTTTCAAATCAAATACTTTTCCAAAATCAAAAGTATATCAAATCACACTTATATAGACTTTAATTATATAAGATTTCACTTTTCAAATTGAGTACCCTTTTCAAATCCATAGTTTTCGAATCAATTTCATACTCATACAAATCAATTTTATATAAGTTCGACAACTCCCAAATCAAGTATTTAGTAACACAAGGTTCTCAAATTTCAATTTGTTTCAATATCAGTTCAATTTCAAAATCATATACAATTTCACCAAATTATTTCTTCTCAAATTAAATATCTTTAGTTTTAAAGTTTCCAAAATAATAGATTTAGAAAATAAATCCAAATTTCCAAATCAATATAATTTAAGTCAACCAATTCATTTCCAAAATCAAATGTTTTCAAAATCATCTTATGCTTACATAAGGTCCATCTTATATAAGGATCAAATTTTACAAAATAAATTTCGCTGTATGAAGAGCCATATGGGATTGAATATCTTTACTTTTATGGGTTATATATCTTTGTAATTTAAATTTAAAGTTTTCTTTTAGTAAGCAAAGATATTCTAACCTGACAGCTTTCAATTTCAGCGTCGAAATATATCAATGATATTAGAATATAAGATTTACGTACGTCATCATTTCGCAAAATCACATTTGATCGCTCGCTCGATCACACAAGTTCGCTTTCGAACTAGTATTGTCCATTCGACTTCCCTAATGCGGATTTCGATATGGTTTCTCGACTAGAAGCCATCAGTCTCCTTGCATAGCCATATACTATGATAGAGAATTGTAGAATTGAGCCCAAAATCCATATCAAATATTCGCCATCAAGAATCGAATGAAAAATCCTAACACGAAATGGTGTAATTCACCTCGAACTTGTGTACTCAAACCTGGATCAAATTAATTATGCGAATAAAATAGCATACGTACAACCTATATATTTATTCCAACTTGTTAAATATATAGTTTCATAAAGATGTTACTAAGTTAAAACACTTAAAATTTATTCAAAATATTTTGAAGAACAATTTCTTTTCAAAACATTTCAAATCTAAATTTCATATTAGAAAATTTTAAAATTGCCTTATTCATTTACTTAACAAAACAGTTTCAACTTATTTAAATCATATTACCGCATACTTTAACATACATACCAAACTTATATACTTTATACTTGTCAAAATTTCTTAGCTTTGAAAAGTTAATCTTGATTTGGAAGTGCTCGAACCTTCGAAATAGTTGAAGAAATCATTTTCAAATTCAAGAGTTGGAAATCAACAATAAATCAATAAATCAATTTCAAAGGATAGGTTTATATCAAATTCGAAACTCGAGGACTGAACACCGGCTTACTTTAAATCATTTCAAATATATATATATATACATATATCTTTTGAATATCAAATCTTACTTCGGAATTTGAAATCAAAATGGTTTCACAAAATCACTCGCATAGAAAAGCTACTGAAGTGGCCTATCCCTCACTCTGAAACTCGAAAATCAATGTCGATGATGCACGCACTCATCACCGAAATTATTTTCCAACGACATAAGTGAGTTCTGCACTTCTATTTTCTCAAACTTCTTTTGAAATTTCTTCGAAATCATTCGAAACTCATTAAAATCATTTGAAACATTTCTTATTCGGAAAATACTTTTAAATCATATTATTATTATATATTTCAAAATCTTAAAACCAATTTCAACACACCGGAGTTCAATTCTCGAATTTCAAATTTAAATCCTTCAGTTATAAATCATTTTTAGATAAATCAAATTTCTTATATAAATTTTTTCAAAATTACAAATCCTTTCGAAACCTCAAATTCTCATTTTAGAAAAAGTATATAATCTTTATCGAGAACATTTCACTTTTATATGTAGAATATAATCATACTTATCAAAATAAAATTTCGGTATATAAAACACTTTCTAAAAATACAAACAAACCCGATTTTCAAAGGATGATTCAAAAATGTATTTCAAAACAATGATAGGGATTCAAATTAGAGGGACTCCAATCGGATAGAATTCTGACTTGAAGATAGTCTCGAACGAAGATGAGATTACAAAATACAAGATAGATATATTTTTATAAATTGCGGATGACTCTAGGGTCAACCGTGACTTCAAAATAAGATTGGTGCAGAATTCTGAGGCAAATCGACATTCGATCGCCAAAGATAGAATTCGGCATAACAAGAGATAGCAGCATCTAAACCGAGGGATATATAAATCTTCGGTGAATCAATGCCAATTGTAAAGGAGTTTCACCCCTTCACAATTCATTCAAAGATTGGTGGGATCTCCTATTCATATAGAGATCATTCAAAGTGGAGTTATGGGATACTCCAGAATCAAAAGAATACCAATAGAGAAAGACAAGAATGAATTTTGGAACCGTAGGGAACGTTCCAAAGTTCAAAGGAAATCGAGTCAAAAGGAAGAGATTAAACTCGAACGAAAGTGATTCTGTAAATAAATTTACAATATATGCTAAGTTTCGCCTAGAGCCAAAGCTTTGATACCAACTATAACGACCCACTATTTTGGACCATTCAAATCGACAATAAATCCACACATGTCTGACTTGAATAATTCAAAATATCAGATTGTTAATTTAAATTTGGCAAAACTCAGCATATGCAGTAAATAAATCACAGAATCACAGACACAGAGTAATACAATAATACGCAGCAGAATAGATAAAATAGTAGTTCATGAAGCTATTATATAAACATCAGAGTTAAAAATAAAATACAACAGAATATCTCGAATATAATGAAGTCTTCAGTACGAATAGATGACTTCTCTGAACAAATCAACTAGAAGAGCTGAAAGCTGAGGCGATAATTGGATCTCCAAAGGAAGCTCCAAACTCCAAGGGTGAGTCTCAAATGCTGTATCACTCGGTCTGACCCGAGCGTAAAGCAAAACACAAAACACTCGAGTCAGGATTAACATTCTTATATAAATAAATCCAACCCAACTGAAATATCAACTGAAATACAAATAACTTAAAGGATGTTGGGATAACCATCCTCTAAGGGTCCATAGAACTATCTACAAGGTAGAAATATAGTCAAGTGCTACGGATATTTATCATTTCAATTCGTACACTAAATATATACGGGTGGATATCATTTCAACCCGTAATCCCAAAATTAATTAAATGAAAATCGCTTGGGTCTATCATTTCAACCCATAACGAAATTCTCCTATTCTAAAGTCCGTTTGGGTATGTATCATTTCAACCCATAGTGATTTCTATACTAACAGGGAACTTGTAGAGTGATAACAGATATGAAAATAATAACAACAGGCATATATCATTAAAAATAAATATAAAGAATAGGATATGGTGTCATATCCCATAAGTGAACAGTTATAGATAATAGCATATATAACAATTTAAATAACTACAGCCTCATATTTCAATTGTTGTTTCAATTGAAATCAAATTTACTAAATACAAGAACGTTAATCGTGAGTGATTGCTCACCTTTCGAGGCTAGAGAAATTTGACAAGGAAATGAGCTACGAATTCCAAGTGACGCTAGATGGATACGATTCGATGGAGAAAACAGGCACGAAGGACAAAGATGATAACAGGAATCGACAGAATCAAATTAGAACTCGGTTTGATGAAGAAAATTGGTATAAGAGAATTTGAAAACAATATCCATTTAAAGCACATATACATATATAAATCAAAATAAATATATTATTTTCTTATTAAATTAATATTTCTTTTTAAGACCAATATCAAAACAAAATACGTATGTAAGAAAAATCATTGTTTTGTATTAAAAATCAAATGTAATAAATTTGAAATAAATATTGTAACTTTCATATTGAAATGTACATAAACACATGCAAGTTTAAAGAAAACAATGTTGAGACCCATTTTCAACATAACTTATATTAACTGCGACAAAGAAAGCTATAAACACTTGTTATTCAATATATATATATATATACAGTCCAAGTAAAAATCAATGTACAAATGCAGACATCACTTAACAGCTATATTACCCCATGCAGTAACATATAACTATGGATATAAAACCTCTCTCTTTTTTTCTAACATATAAAACCATACTATATAAAATAAAACTTAAAAATAATATATATTTGTTTGAATTAAATAGTTAATCCCAAAACATACTATATAAAAAAATATTTGAAAACCAAGCTCTCATCCATATAAAAAAAAGTATATACATACTATATGTGAACTTACAAAACAGCAATACGTGAACTTGCCAAACATATAACTATTTATGTTTTAAAACCAAAAGTGAAGCACTACTATCCATAAAATCGACATATTATTTTATATTACTATAGACCTTGCAAAACCAATTATATATATAGCTTAGTTAGCATTACTAAATGCATAAACCAAAACTGATGAAAATAGAAAGTATGAATTAATGATGGCCTCGCCTATTTATGTTAAACTATCCCAGTTTATACATCAAAATTTTGCCTTCCTTTACATAAACTTAAACATTATCTTTTAAATGTAAATACTTAGACCCAAAATGTATAGCCAACAATCAAATGCTCCTAGGACCGGGACTGTAAAATATAAAGAAAGTGACAAAATAGTTTAAACATACTTCTCCAAATACCATGTGACCTTAATATAAAGAGATCCTTTTTAAATATATATATATATATATATATATACGTGTAAATTATAACTTTTATGTTACATTGAAAATCAAAACATGTAAAAAAATAGAGAAAAACATGCTGTGCTTAAAATAAAGGAAAAGCAATATAAACAATAAGAAAACAAAAGAAAAGGATGAAAAAGAAGAAGAAAAAAAAAGAAATAAGAAGAAAAAAATTAGTGCAGCCATTTACCTACAGAAGAAGCTTTACACCCAAGAGAGGAGATGAAGGTCTATTGATATGGAGTAAGGTATGTACGAGTGATTTGTATTTATAAGAGAAGCCCCACATTGATAAAGTGGAAAGAAATTTTGTTTAAAGTGGCAAGAAATAAAGATAGTAATGGCTAAAATTTAGCTGTGAATAATTTATGCTTTGAACGTATGACATAATTTAAGCAAACGACACTGATATCAATTATATTAATAGCCAGGAATAGGAACGTTTTAAACGTGAATTGGGAAAATTATTTGCTTAAAATTGAGGAATGCTAAAAGGAATAGATAGATAGACAAGAGGTAACTTATCAATTTGAAAATAAACTGAGATGATGGAAAGGTAACAACTATACGTTTAAAGAAATAAATTTTTGTTTGTTTGGAGAGCACGTAATGAGTTTGGAAATGAAGATATTAAAATGGGAAAAGGAATGGACAGAGAAATTCAAGCAAAGATAAACGTACAGAAATAAATATAGAGTAGTGGAAATTTAAAAGTTAGAAAGCTTAAATCAAGGAAATATCAAATGCAACGGGCTAAAATAGGGGAAAGGTGATATAAACAAAATGTAAAAGCAACGGTAATCCTTAAATTTAGTTGAATTATTAAGGAAAATAAATATGGAGCATTGGTTAGTAACGCACGAAATTCGGGAAATAACAAAGGAAAGGACTGGTCAAATAAATGAATGTAACGTGCAACGAATATAAAGTTTATATAAATTTGAACCGATGGAAATGAAAGAAGCAAAAATCAACGCATTGAAGTGATGGAATGAATATATTAGAAAAGTAACGATTCTAGTAGCAACGGTCATCTTAGATTAAGTTGAAAAATTTATAATAATTTATTACCGTGGCTATAGATCAAATTTTTTTTTATGAAAGCAAGGAAACCAAAATGTCACAATTAAAGGTAAGCTTTAAATTTTTAATAAATACAAAACGTATCTAAGTTTATAACTTTCCAGCTGTAGTGTATATATATAATGAAAGAAGTGGAAACAGGGAGCGTAGGAAAGGAAAGGTTAGAAAAATAAAATTTTCGCCCTTAAATTCCAGAGATTAATAAGGTAACGTACCTCTTTAATGAAATGTACAGCAACAGTCACAAGCTAAAATTTAGCTGAAAGTTTAAAGAAATGAGGGGAAGATGGGTTTTTTTTAATCACTTCCAAGAATTAATATGTCAATGAAAAAAAAAAGGAATGGAGATGAAGCTGGGAAACGTATTATAACTATATATATAATTATTAAACGGATAGATGGAAGAAAAAGTGAGCAGGTGAGTAAAAGTGGAAACTGATTTATAAGTGAAATGGAATGTGAGCTATTGCATGGGAAGAAAATGGAAAAGTTTAAAAATTAAAGGCAATGGACTGCTGAAATTAAATGAGTATGAAACATGTAAAAGTTATATACTGAAACGGCTATAAATTTCAATTATTATTATAAAACGGGGAATAACGAAAGGCAAGGACGATGCTTTCAAAGTTTATTAATGGCTAGGAATGGGGAAGTTTATCTGTGAATTGGAAAAATTATTAAGCAATTGAAATTTTAACGGTAGAAAAAGTAACAGCTACACACTGTTCTAGAAAAAAAATCAAAGCAATTAATAGCTTGATTGGACAACAAGAATAAATATGGAAGGACACGTTATAAAGGCAAAATGAACCGTTTGAAAATAAATAAAAGAAATGGTGGCAAATAAAACAGTCGTGCCTTGAATTTCCTAAAATAAATTATTTTATGAACATCAATTATTACTGACTTAATTTGAACAGAATCACACCCTAAAATATACTTCCTTAATATTTGATGAAAATTTATCATTTGCCACATTTAACTATACATAATCCAAATGAAAATTTTATTACAAAATATTTTTTATTTAAAATTTCTTAGAAATCAAATTAAATACGCTAAATAAAACCAAAAAAATTAACAAAATTGTACGGGTCGTTACAAATCTGGTCTCTTCTAGAAAGCGTAACTAATTGAAGAGATCTATATACCATACAATATAATTTAATTTGGCATTGTTTTGGATTGAGAAAGGAACAAGAGGAGGCAAGGTATTTTCGGCCTATGGGATAGAGTGGGAGAGGAAAGATGAAACTCAAAATGAAGGGGGTTATTGGGTTTAAATAAAGAAGGGGGAGAGAGGAAAAAATGGATCTAGATCCTTTCTTTTCTCCATAGATTCAAACCCAAAAATATAACAAATATCATCTCTTAACTCACATTCTATATCTGGCCATACCATGGGCCATATGGGCTTGCATGCTTCTTCAAACCATATCAATTAATTTACGTTTAAATAAAATCCAAATTTACATTGATATCGTATATCCACACGTGTGTATATAACTTTTATATGCACACTATTTTTAATACCGATCAATAGAATAATAAAATTTCATAATTAATATTTCATAAATATTAGTTATTTTAATTAATTTATAACAATTTTAATTTAATTAAATCAGGTGGTATTCAGATTATTCAACATTGCGGTTACGTGACACTTAGGTGTAATTCGACTAGCGATTAATATCGAACAATTCGAATATTAATGTTCACATATCAATTTAGCTAATGGTGTGACAGTTTGGTTGAATTTATCGCTTATTGTTTCGGTAAAATACAATTTTACTATTTAAGTGGTCCTCGACAGTGACAGTTATTTACACTGATTCTCTTCATCATAATTATACCACATTAGGACTTATGGAATTTGATATTGGTCAAAATTCCAATATCGTTCGCATTTAACTTGTATAATCTAAACACAAAGTCATTGATTCAACAATAACAATCATTATTAACCGAACTGCTCTGGCAAGAACTTTAACATTGAGTTGACTATAATTGACTGTGATACTGACCTCATATAATCGAGGAGACTAAATCTCTATTGGATAGTGTTTCACTTCCAATGCTTTAACTTAGACCCAATTATAGTCATTCGATGGATGTCATTCCATAATTTAGCAATAATCAAATTAGATAATCCACATTAAAGCTCAACAGTATTCTCAAGTCGAGAAAACTGTGTAATATTTTCACTTTGATATTTTTTTTCACCGTAGTTATATTTACCGATATAAAATTATCAGTAGGCGAACCTTTAATGCCCCCCAGCAACCATGAGTAATGCATTGCCTAACATTTGGTGAGCATTGCATACTTTAGTCTCAACGGTCGTATTGATATCCAATTTCGATACATCTTGACTAGGAATATTAAAAGCGATATTTATATTTGTATTATGATAAATTGCTCATGATTACAATACATTGCAATTACTATCACAAAACATATAATTTATGGAAGTTATATTAAATATAGTAAATTAAATATATAATTATAACATATTATATCAAGTATATAATATAACGAAAATGCATTTTATTACAAACGAGATTTTGTTACAGAGTTAATAATTTATAGTGAATTACAAAATTTCCCTTCCGCATACCCCTAACTCTATCATGTGACATATAATACTCTCCAAATTTCATATGCACTTTAACGAACAGATATTCTATTGAACTCGTTTTTTTAAGGCGCAAAATAAAATATTCATGGCCTTTGAATTATTGAGTGCATGTGCCTTTTTCTAATTACATTTCGCATAATTAGCCTAGGGCTCAATGTTCTTAGTTTTCATGATGTTCCATATAACTAACCATTAGATTGTAATAAATTTCCATTCTATATAACCAATATGTGTAGTTACCATCATTAAATATTGGTAGTCTGGTAGTGGATTGAATTTCTACAAATATGTTAAAAAGAGAGTTATTAGTGTTACTAGCCTTTTAAACTTTTCAAAAATTAGATGATGAGTTTTTGAAAACATATCGCTCTAATAGCAAATGTGGGTTAAGTGAGATACTCAAATACTAGTGTGGAATGAATCCTAAGGTTATTATAACAATAAAAGGGATGGACGGTGTATTTAAACCTTTTAATACTTTTACTTCTGTTTTTCAAACTTACTAATTTAGAATCACATTCACAGGCAGATACTAATATAAATGCAACGTACAAAGCAGTAGAGTAAAAAGAGTGACCATATGAATTTTTGTACTGGTTCGTATTCTCAATCCTACATCCAGTCATGTACCCTATATCTCACTACAAAAAAACTTCCAATTCCATGGGTAGCTAGTAAACCTATATAACTTGACTTTGAATCAGGTGATATGCACACCTTGCCCATTGATTTTCCATGGATGGTCATAACACTTATTACAATCTTGGCTTTATGCATTTGGTAGGACACACCTTTATAATTCAAGTAGTAAAAAGTAATTCGACAAGAAATTGTATCTTTCAAACACAAAATCTCATAGTCCTTAATACATTGATCCTATTGACCTCCAATGGCAGTTTGTATGTCGTAGTGTTGACGAAGAAAACACCTGTAAATTATTGTAACCATTGGTACCGCTTAAGGCTTGATTTTAGCAAAAAGATATATAAGCAATGAATTTGACCAAACTGTCACACCACTAGCTAAGGTGACACGTGAACGTTAATATTTGAATTATTCAATATTAACCGCGAATTAAATTCACACCTCTGAGTCACTCAACCATATTTTTGAATTCTACGAAATATCACATAATTTAGTTTGTTTATAAAGTTTTATAAATTAGTTAAAATAATAGATATTCAATAAATATTAGTTATTAATATATTTGATGTTTGGGAGTTATTAGTAAGTAGGGTAGCTCTTAGAAATTTTTTAGCTGTTAATATAAAAAAATCAGATGTGCGCATATCGGTATATATATATATATATATATATATATATATATATATAAAGCTTCAAATATCAATAATTATTTAAATGGGCTTTGTGATGTTTTAGCCCATATGGGACTATATATTTCCCACCAAAGATGGGTGAAATGGTCTAGATAGTGGCTCTAGATTTAACTGGAGTTCATAAGAGAGTAAGGAGGAAAGTCTTTATCATTTTCTCTCTGTAAATATCAAGCTTTCCACATTCATTCCGTTCTTCTTCCTTCTCCATTTTTGCCGCCACCTCTAGCTGTTCTTCCCTCTAAGCCAATCTCATTTACACCCATTCAACATCAAACACAAATAAAAAAGTGTTTAATTCGGGTCTTTCAATGTCAGATGGTGATTTAAGCAACTTAGGAAACGATTCTAGAAATACATCGTTTTTTATGAAATAGAATTTAAAATTTACAATTTAGTCAGAACATATGATATTCATGTTTGTGTATCTTATTTAAGATCCATGTGTTTTTATATTTTCATATCTATTTTTAAGTTTGAACGAAATATTTATTTGACCTAGTTTAACTAAATTTGAATTTATTTTTAAACTACTATGTTTTGAATAAAATTAGCAACCTCTTAGTAAGGCAAGGTAACTACATACTTCATAATAATTTGATTTCAAACATATATTTGTAGAATGTTTTCAAAGTTGAACATTACGCGCACACATACATTTGATATTAAGATTGTTTTAAATATGACAATAAATTATACACACATATACATACATAAGTGGATATAAATCCTAATATCCACACGTGTGTATACACATATATCATTCATTTGTTATGCAATATTGTTTTACATTACCATATTATGTATAAATTTCATTTTCTATATTCACTATATTGTGATTGTTATTTTAGTTTTATGTTATATTATCATGTCATAGATAGGTCTTCTTCTGCAATAAACACCTTATAGGTCTATGTGACCTTTCACAAACCTAGAGGTGATAAAATAAAACTCATAATTAATACACACATGCCACAATAATTATATGTTAATTTATACCCCATAAATAACAATATGACCTTTCACAACCTAAATGATAGAACATTGTTTAAACCAAAAGTGGCACAAACACCCAAATGAGTACAGTAGAAGAAAGTGTGAAAAAACTAAATAAAAACATACATAAAACAAGACACCAGAGTTTTACGGTAGTTCGGCTAATCATTGCCTACACCTACTTAAATTTTTTGATGGTTTATAGTGCTATTTACACATCTATTCTTATGGATTGGTATAAATCCATTATGATTACAAGAGATTTTAGTTAGAGAGCAAAAGAGCCAAAAAGATCCCAAAAAATGAGCCCCTGTCCTCCTATTTATAGATGTAGGAAGCCTAACCCATGATCTCAATATTGTTTTCTACGTCCAAACCAATTCTTTTGAGAAAAATAAGGATACCTCATCAATATTCGTGAATTGGTACCGATCCATGGGTTTGGATAGGTACATATCCATAAGAGTGCTAAATGGATCTCTTTGAATTCCTTGTCCTGGCTCGATTCGTGGTTAGCATCATGATTCCAAACTTGTTTGCACAATTATTAGCTTGTTTTTGAGTCCAAATGATGGATCAGTGGAAGAATGGAGTTGCTGACTTCAAGTGCTCATGGAGATTGATAGAGAACTGCATAGGCTATTGGCACCATTACTTGCAACTAGTAAGAGTGGGCACAATATTTGATGAAGAATCGTTGATTGGAACCGATCCAAATGGTTGGGTCGGTACAGATCCACCACTTTGGTGGATTTTTTAATCCTCGTTTCTTGTGGTGGATTGGCCTTTATCCTGTGACCCTGTTCATACTTGGTTTTTGGACTCTAGGGCTATCTCTCCGGCTGCTTGCCTCAATAATTCCCAAGTTCGATTCGTTTGGTCTATCTGAATATTTCCTGGCCAAAAGGCTGGATAACATTTGTCCCCCAAAGCACGCCTAGCGAATGGAAGGTACACTTTGCTCAAGAAAAATACCAAAGTCAATGGAATATTAGTAATTGAATATTCTTGTTACAGCCGACCATGCTATTGTGAATCATCCTGTTCCTTTGGATTTACCTGTAAATCAAATATCGTTCTGAACATTTATAGCTAAGGATTCGAGTCCTTGCTTGATTGTCGGTCAATGATTATCATTCCGTATTCCCTTGGAATTGTTATTTCATTCCTTATACTATAAATCGGAATCATCCCATGTTCATCCAAGAGTTAGCAATCATATGTTGAAATCGCCATCTCTCAGGAACGTTAATAAACTTGTGGCTTTTCCAGATTGATAGCTAAATCTTGATCTCTTCGGATCATTAATTTATTCCATGGCCATTCAGGGCCGATAGTTAAGTCTGCGATCGCTCTGGATCATTAATTGAATTCGTGGCCATTCAAGTCCAATAGTTAAATCCCTGGTCTCTCCTGACCTTAAATCCAATCCATGGTCGTTCAAAGCCGATAGTTATATCCATGGTCTCTACGGACCTTTAATCAAATCCATCCCCTTTTAGGGCCGATAATCAAATCCATGGTCTCTTTGGACCCTTGTTGAGCCCAAGACGCTCGCTATATCACAAGAGGACTCAATGGAAAGCATGCCTATCTACTCACACTCCGATGAGGTGACATACTTCTTGGAATCCGGTCCTTGCTCTCTGGCTGAGACTTAAAGCGATCAATATCGTACAAGTCCATCCGCTTGCTCTCTGGTGAGGAGACTTGCACCATGCACTCTGGTCTCGTCTCTCTGGACGGGACTTAAAGCGATCAATATCAGTCATTACATTCAACGTGATTTTTCCAAAATCCTAATATTCAAATCAAATCAAATAAAATAAGAAGAAATCATAAGTGTTCATCCCATACAATAGACTCAAAGCGTGCCTAGAGGGCAATATAGATATCGTACGCGTGTAAGTAGTCTGAGGTTATTATCGTCCTAAGTAGTTTTAGCATCCCCTATCTAGAGGCCCAAAATCAAGCACTATAGATGTTGCAGTCATCTATAGTATTAGCTTACAGCGACTAAATACAGCTATGTTAATGGTATCTATAATATCAGCAGCACTAGAATATGAAACAAAACACAGATTTCAAAACAACATTTTCACATTAAATTTCAGAACAGAAGTTCCATATTCGTAATACATAGTCTCAAATACGTTCCTAGGCACAGATAACATATACTTATTACAAAATACGCCAAGAGTAGTATATGAAGATACACCCTTGGATGATCATAGTCATATAGTCATAGTTGACTTAATACAAACACAACGGAATTAACAAAAAAACAAGGAACTGCACTCCTAAATAGCAATCTGTTAGCCTCCTGCTTGCCTCCGGTAGCCTTATTCATTATCCTACTAAAACTTGAAAAACCTTAATCCCTCAGCCTACTCAAATCAATTTTGAGCACCCGAGAGTTTAAGGGGAAAATATAAACTTCGAGTCAAGCATAAAGCCTGGTGTGAATAATACTATACATCTCAGTTAAATATGTTAAGTGAGACCACACATCTTAGCGGAATAGGTTTCCCTCACTAACATCTTTTTAAAACATATCTCTTGCAAATCAATTCCTGCAACCAAAACTAGTTAAATACTGTAAAGTATCATTATGTAAACATACATATATATCAGGTAACAAATGGACTATCTGTCCGAACACTATAGTTTTGTTTGGCTTACTATCAACCTATGGCTGACTCAGGCCAGCCAGACAATACAAACAAAACAAATCTAACACCTGTTAGACACTCATCTTATGGATGGTCTTTCCTTAACTATTTGTTAAGTACTTCTCTTCTGGACGGGCTGTCCCTATCTTAATCATCTCCCAGGTCAGCTGATCCTAATGGTTTTTCGGGCTCACTAATAACCTATCTGCATACAAAAATATATTCTTTTCTGTGTGTAACCATAATTTTAGTCTTACCTGTGATCAATCCGTACACACTGGAATTTTTGACAACAATTAGCTGGGCCCAATAGCTAATGTATAGGGCGCAACCCTATACCAGTCCCATCTCGTATTCTAATGTCTTAATCATTTTCACTTAGGGATCCCCTCCCATAATTTTTCTTGAAAATCTTTTCAAAATGATTTAAAACCCTTAAATCAAATTTACACAAGGAAAACAAATAAACTCTATGCTTTACTCAAAATTATCTTGACATGTTATATAAATTCTTTACCCAAACCTTAGTTAATGAAAACATTTAAACACTTGAAAGTACCCCTTTTGATTCCATTGAAAGTATATCTTTTGAAACTAAGTAAAACCCTTATTTAACTAGGCCGAAAGGCCAAAGCTTCCCTTTCGAAACCATACTCAAAACCCCTTTCTAAACCTTTGAAAACCTTCCCTTCGAAAGCTTAAAACCTTGGACATCTTCTCTTAAAAAACTTCAAAACATTGCCTTTAGAAAACTTTGGAAAACCTTTCTTTCGAAAACATCATGCCTTTCGACTCCTTCGAAACCCTTTAGGGAACCACCCCTTCGAAACCATTTAAAACACCATTCTAAAGCATTAACCTTTAGAAACTTAAACCTTTCAGAAGCTCTTTGGGTTCAATTTAAAACATGTGGAAAAACCTCTTTCGAAACCAAATAAATCAATCCTTTCGAAACCCTTGGGTTATACTTCATTCGGAATAAAAATGGCTAGCTAAAACATTTAAGTCGAAACCTCCCTTTCAAAACATTTTTCTAAGTAAAGAAGCAATGGTGTCGAAACCATCCCTTCGAAAGCATGGGAGAAGTGGCTAATTTTAAAAGTTAAGTATACCTTCCAAAACCATTGACTTCGAAAGGTAAAAAGGCGGCAGCTAGGGGTTTTAACCCCTTCGAAAGCTTTGTTAAAACAAAAGAATGCAACCAAGTCAAAACCATTCCTTTAAAAATATTTGACCCAGTCGAAAGCAACTGAGTTGAAACCTATCTCTTTCGAAAGCAAAGCAAGTGCTACCTTAGTTTTAAAACAAACATACTCCAACCCCTTCGGAACCTAAGGTTTCGAACAAGTACCCCTACACCTTTTTCCAAAATGCTACGTACCAAGTAGCTTGATACCATGCGCTTTGGTTTCGAAACCATTGGTGGCGAAAGATCTGGGTCGGAACCCCCAGTGCCGAAAGTTTGCAGAACATGCTAAAATCATGTTATTTTTGTTTTTAACTTAAAAGAGAGGACTTTTCAACTAACCTGCCTTTATTTGTCAAATTTTCATTGGTTGCTAAATACTTTCGAGAAAAGTGCTGCTAATAATTTCAGAATTAAACAATGATTTTATTTTATAAAATGGCCTTTCCCCTTAATTAAATGTATAAAACATTTAAGTCCCATACTTTAAATAATTTTATATATTTATCAAAACACTTAGGAAAAATCTTGGAAAATCCCAGAAAATCTATTTTAATCTGTTTTCTAACATATAAAAATCCCAGACCCAAATAATTATTTGTTTTTCCGTAAATAATTTATAACCTAATAATTAATTTTCTTTACTAGAAAATTAATATAAAATCTAGCATACTTCAGAAAATTATGAAACCCATCTCTAAAATATCATTTCTGATCTACATTTAAATTTTTAAGGAATTTTGATGTCATTTAATAGGGTTTTCATATCAAACATATCATAAAAACTTATATGAACATGCATAAATCATCAACAAGCATATGTAAACTTTCAATCATTCAAAACATGGCATAATCAAGCAAAATCATTTCGAATTCACTTTAAATCCGAAAACTCATAAGAAAATGTGATGTAGTAATCATTCACCTTAGCTATGTGATTAAAGATGTGAGATTTGATGTTGAAAAAGTTGATTTACTTCTTCCTCTTGAAATCCTAGCTTTATCTTCCCTTGAGATTAAAAATGGTCGGCGGCCTCTCTTTTAAATTTAAATTTTTGCAAATGAATTCAAGTGAGGACTCACGGCTAGGGTTTAGGGTATTAGAATGTTCATTTTCCTATTTTACCCTAACTTATTTCCTAACACTTTTATTCATGTTATCTCATTTGGATTTACATATTAACATGGCATGGCTACCCTTGATTACAATCAAATCTCAATCTATTAATCATCACATTATTATATTTAATTTAGCTAATTAAATATCCTAAATAATGTTATTAAAATTATGGGGTGTTACAATCTCCCCTCCTTAAAGAATTTCATCCTCGAAATTACGATAAGGAACACGTCAAAACAATCAAAGGTAAAACATACCATCAAACAAATCCGGATAAGTGACTATAATCCTGCTCTCAGTCTCCCAAGTGCAGTCTTTAGCGTCGTCAGTCCACTGGACTTTTACTAACCTGACTGTCTTGTTCCTCAACTTCTTCTCATCTCTCTTGACTATTCGTATATGCTTCCTAATTATAGTCATATCTAGTTCCACTACTAAATGTTCTAACAGTGTCGGTGTTGTAGTAGTGTTTGGATCCCTGACACACTTTCTAAGATGAGATACATGGAATACATCATGGACTCCAACCAAACTACTCGGTAATTTTACTCTATACGTGAGTTTCCCGATCCTTTCTAAAATAGGAAATGGTACAACGAACTTCGGTGCTAACTCCCCGACTTCCCGAACCTGATAACACCTTTCATTGACGATACTTTGACGAAAACATGATCTCCAACAAAAAATTCTAAATCTTTTCGTCTTTTATCTGCATAGCTTTTCTACCTAGACCGAGCTTCCTTCATTCTCGTCCTTATCAGCTCAATCTTTTCTACTGCCTCTTTTACCAAATCAGGACCAAGAACTAATCCGTCTCCAGTCTCTAACCAACATGCAGGAGATTTGCATGGTCTTCCATACAAACTTTACATCCTTTTGTGTTAGCTTAGTCATCGGCGCTGCAACCCATGACAAATCCTTTATAAACCTTCGATAATATCCTGCTAATCTAAGGAAACTTCTTATCTCAGTTAACGTTTCTGCTCTTTTCCAATTATTAATTGCTTCGATCTTTTCTGGATCAACCGACAATCCTTTCTCTAAAACCATGTGACCAAGAAACTTCACTTCTCTCTTCCAATAGTGTCAATTCGAAAACTTTGCCTTTAGCTGATGCTGCCTTAGCATCTCAATCATAACTCTGAGATGAACTTCATGCTCCTTCTCATTCTTAGGGTATATCAGAATATGATCTATCAAAACCAACACGAATCTATCTAAGTGCTCTTGGAAAATTCGGTTCATCAAATCTACAAAGAATGTCGGCGCATTAGTGAGTTCGAACGGCATAACTAACCATTCTTATGACCCATATCTCATCCTAAACGCCGTTAAAGGTATACTATCTTCTGCTACTCTAAGCTGATGAAATCCCGTTGCCAAATCCATTTATGAGAATATCTTGGCTCCACTTAACTGATCGAACAAATCGTCAATTCTCGGCAATGGATATCGGTTCTTTATCGTCTTCTCATTCAACTTACGATAATCGATACATAGCCTTAGCGATTCGTCCGGCTTCTTAGCAAATACAACGGCTTCTCCCCAAGGCGAACTGCTTGGTCTAATAAAACTCTTGCCTTCCAAGTCTACCAACTGGACCTTTAGCTCTCTTATCTCTATAGGTGTCATTCTGCTTGGCAGCCTACTTACAGGTTCTTCTCCGGGCACTAAATCAATTTGAAACTCAATGGCGCATTTCGGTGGCAGTTCAACTACCGGCTCAAACACATCAGCAAATTCTCTGACCACAAAAACTCGATGTAACTCATCCTCCAACTCCACAACACCCAATAAAGAATTCACTTAGCAACTAGGGTTTACGACGGTATAAACTATCCGATCACTTCAATCGGGGTGTCTAAGTGATATTTTCCTATTTTGGAAAAATATCCTAACATCACACTTACTTAACCAATCCTTACCCAGTATAATCCCGAACCCAACAAAATCAACCACATGCAAACAACAATAAAAAGTATGACCTTGCAAATCAAACTCTAAATGGTCACACCTCATCCCTAGTGTCGCGTATCCTCCTATCGGATTTGCAACCTTTAACGATGTAACTAAATATAAGGGTTCTAGGTTAAGCTTATCTTCCAAACATCGAGAATTAAAAGAGTGTGATGCACCAGTATCAAACATAACGCTAACATACATACCGTGAATCTGTAGCGAGCCTCCCAGAACAGCCTTTCCCTTCTCCTGCACCATTAGCCTTGAAGTTGCCGGCTCTAGTGCATACATTTGCCCATTTCCATCTCTAGCAGGCTCCTTGCATTGGTTCTTGTAATGTCCGATCTGATCACAATTAAAACATCTGATATTATTCTTTCCAACTGCTTCTTTTACCTTTCCTTTTTCAGTACGACACTCATGAGCATACTGTCCATTCTTATTGCACTTATAACAGACCACTTCAGATTTTCCCTTCTTCTATGCTCCTCCCTTCTGAGCATTCTTCTTATGGAAAATCTTTCTTTTCCTGCCTTGTCCACTCTAAACCTCCTTCTCTTTCTTCTTTTCCAAACAAGCTAACGCCTCTTCCTACCTCAGTGCCATTTCTACCACTACGTCACATGGATCCCTTATGTGTGGTAAGGTAGCTCTCGCCAACTCCGACTTCAACCCTTTGATAAACTTCTCAATTCTTTTCATCATTGTATCGACAGTGGTATAATCTTACTAGGCCAACTCTTCAAATTTTCCAGCATATTCTAGAACAGACATCTCCCCTTGTTCCAGTTTAACAAACTTTCTAACCAACACCGACCGCGCCATTACCGACATAAACCTTTCTTGAAACTTCACTTGAACTCCGCCCAAGTCATCATCTCCTCATCAACACCAGTAGTAACAGTATTCCACCAATAAAGAGCAGCTCCCTGAAGCTGTCTTGAAGTAAGTCTCCACTTCTGTTCGTTATTAAGTCCTAAATCAGCCAAAATCCACTCACAATGTAGCAGCCAGTTTTCTATTTCAATTGCATCCTCAGTCCCAATGAACGGCTTTCCACCAAGCTTAGTATAGTCTCTAGTCAAGTTGGCATAGTGGTTGACTATCAAAGCTTCCTGAACTCCCTCTCCTGTAGCATTCCCTCCGACAACTCCAGCTGTAATTCCAGCTTGCATCATGTTTATGAAAAACTGATACATGGCTCCCATATCCACTTAGGGAACCCCAGCACCAACATTTTCAACTTGAGCCTGACCTGGACCTCTTCTAGCATTTGGTCGGGCATTTCCATTTATGGTGGTGCTCTCTCCTCCATGGTTAACTCTGCCTCTTCTTTCGTCCATATCTGTATTCAAGCCTCGTGAGATACAGATGAATAGCCTAATAAAGATAGGAGTCTATAGGTACAGCTTATACTTATATATATATATATATAGAAAATACAAGTACGTTACTATGGCGCTATCCCATACCCCGATCTTAACTCTAATTTCTAAGGATTATGTTTCCAAAAGAATTTGTAGTTAAAGTATTTCATAAACCATGCTCTGATACCAAGCTGTAACATTCCCTATCTAAATGCTCAAAACTAAGCGCTACAAATGTTGTAGTCATCTATAGTATTAGCTTCCGGCGACTAAATACGGCTATGTTAATGGTATCTATAATATAAGAAGCATTTGAATATGAAACAAAACACAGATTTCAAAACAACATTTTCACATTAAATTTCAAAACAGATGTTCCATATTCGTAATACATAGTCCTAAATACCTTCCCATGCATAGATAACATATACTTATTACAAAATACGCCAAAAGCGGTATATAAACAAACCCCCTTGGATGATCAGAGTCATATAGTCATAATTGACTTAATACAAACACAGCAGAATTAACAACAAAACAAGGAACTGCACTCCTAAATAGCGATCCGTTAGCCTCCTGCTTGCCTTCGGTAGCCTTATTCATTATCCTACTAAAACCAAAAAAACCTTAATCCTTCAGCCTACTCAAATCAATTTTGAGCACCCGAGAGTTTAAGGGAAAACATAAACTTCGAGTCAGACATAAAGCCTGATGTGAATAATACTATACATTCCGGTTAAATATGTTAAGTGAGACCATGCCTCTTAGCGTAACGGGGCTCCCCTCGCTAACATCTTTTTAAAACATATCTCTTGAAAATCATTTCCTACAACCAAAACTGGTTAAATATTTAAAGCATCATTATGTAAACATACATAAATATCAGGTAACAAATGGACTATATGTCCGAACACTATAGTTTTGTTTGGCTTAATATCAACCTTTGGCTGACTCAGGCCTACCAGACAATACAAACAAAATAAATCTAACGTATGTTAGACTCTCATCTTTTGGACGGTCTATCCTTAACTATCTGTTAAATACTTCTCTTCTGGACGGTCTGTCCCTAACTTAATCAACTCCCAGGTCAACTGATCCTAATGGTTTTTCGGGCTCACCAATAACCTATCATCATCCAAATATATATTCCTTTCTGTGTGTAACCATAATTTTAGTCTTACCTGTGAGCAAGCCGTACACACTAGAATTTTGGACAACAAATAGCTAGGGCTAATAGCTAATGTATAGGGCACAACCCTATACCAGTCCCATCTTGTATTCTAATATCTGAGTCATTTTCACTTAGGGATTTCTCCCATAATTTTCCTTGAAAATCTTTTCAAAATGATTTAAAACCCTTAAATCAAATTTACACAAGGAAAATAAATAAACCCTATAATTTACTCAAAATCATCTTGCCATGTTATATATATTCTTTACCCAAACCTTAGTTGATGAAAACATTTAAACACTTGAAAGCACCCCTTTCTATTCCATTGAAAGTATCTCTTTCGAAACTAAGTAAATACCTTTATTTAACTAGGCCGAAAGGCCAAAGCTTCCCTTTCGAAACCATACTCAAAACCCCTTTCGAAACCTTTAAAAACTTCCCTTCCAAAGCTATGAAACCTTGGACATCTTATCTTAGAACACTTCAAAACATTGCCATTGGAAAACCTTGGAAAACCATCCTTTCGAAAGCATCATGAAATAGTGCCTTTCATCTCCTTCGAAACCCTTTGGGGAACCACCCCTTCAAAACCATTTAAACCACCTTTCGAAAGCATTAATCTTTAGAAACTTAAACCTTTCGGAAGCTCTTTGGGTTCAATTTAAAACATGTGGAAAAACCTCTTTCGAAACCATATAAATAAATCCTTTTGAAACCCTTGGGTTATACTTCAACTAGAATAAAAGGGCCAGTTAAAACATCTAAGTTGAAACCTTCCTTTCGAAACCTTTTCCTGAGTAAATAAGTGATGGTGTCGAAACCATCCCTTCGAAAGCATGGGAGAAGTGGCTAATTTTAAAAGTTAAGTATACCTTTCGAAACCATTGACTTCGAAAGGTAAAAAGGCGGCAACTAGGGGTTTCGACCACTTCGAAAGCTTTGCTTAAAACAAAAGAATGCAATCAAGTCATAACCTTTCCTTTGAAAATATTTGACCCAGTCCAAAGCAACTGAGTTGAAACCTATCTCTTTCGAAAGCAAAGCAGGTGCTACCTTAGTTTTAAAACAAACATACTCCAACCCCTTCAGAACCTGAGTTTTCGACCAAGTACTCCTTCACCTTTTTCCAAAATGCTACGTACCAAGTAGGTTGATACCATGCGCTTTGGTTTTGAAACCATTGGTGGCGAAAGGTCTGGGTCGGAACCCCTTTTGCCGAAAGTGGCAGAACATGCTAAAATCATGTTATTTTTGTTTTTAACTTAAAAGAGAAAACTTTCCAACTAACCAGCCTTTATTTGTCAAAATTTCATTGGCTGCTAAATACTTTTCAGAAAAGTGCTGCAAATAATTTCAGAATTAAACAATGATTTTATTTTATAAAATGCCACTTCCCCTAAATTAAATATATATAACATTTAAGTCTGATACCTTAAATATTTTATATATTTCTCAAAACACTTAGGAAAAATCTGGAAAAATCCCAGAAAATCTAGTTTAATATGTTTTCTAACATATAACAATCTTAGACCAAATAATTATATATTTTGCGGTAAATAATTTATAACCCAATAAATCATTTTTTACTAGAAAATTAATATAAAATCCATCATAATTCAAAAATTTATGAAAATTGAAAGCCATCTCTAAAATATCATTTCCGATCTTCATTTAAATTTTTAAGGCATTTGGATGTCATTTACTAAGGTTTTCCTATCAAACATATCATATAAACTTATATGAACATGCATAAATCATCAACAAGCATATGTAAACTTTCAATCATTCAAAACATGGCATAATCAAGCAAAATCATTTCGGATTCACTTGAAAACCGAAAACTTATAAGAAAATAGGATGTAGTAATCATTCACCTTAGCTTTGTGATTAAAGGTGTGAGATTTGATGTTGAGCAAGTTGGTTTACTTCTTTCTCTTGAAATCCTAGCTTTATCTTCCCTTGAGATTAAAAATGGTGGTCGGCCTCTCTTTTAGATCTTAATTTTTGCAAATGAATTCAAGTGAGGACTCACTGCTAGGGTTTAAGGTATTAGAATGTTCATTTTATTATTTTGTCCTTACTTATTTCCTAACACTTTTATACATGTTATCGCATTTTGATTTACATATTAACATGGCACGACTACCCTTGATTACAATCAAATCTCAATCTATTAATTATCACATTATTTTATTTTATTTAGCTAATTAAATATCCTAAATAATGTTACTAAAAATATGGGCTGTCACAGTAGTCATCTCAGGCATCTGACTTTTAGTGTGCCAAGGGACCATTGGGATTCCGTTCACGTGTATGCAGCCTGAGGTTATTATTGTATTTATTGCTTAATACGAAAAGTAAAATGCAAGAAAAGAAATGAAAAAGCAAAGTGCATGAATTCAACTCCCATGCCATCCCAATAAAGAGATGACTATCCTCGACCTCGATCCAAGGTCGTTTCCATTAGCTGCGGCTGATGGTAGCTCTTGTCCCACCACGGCAGATCGGCTTTTCACATACTGCTGTAATTGGTTATTTTTGACATGTTCCTTGATCAGATCGCGCAAGTGTCTACAGTCATTCGTGTTATGTGCTCCCATCTAGCTCATGGAATAGGAAATATTTTCTAGACATCCTTTCACGGTCTGTGAGCTCTCTCCTTGCTGGTTTCCGATAAGGGATATGTCCCCTTGTATCAAGGCAAATCCGCTCCAGGGTTTCATTTAAATCTGCATAAGCAGAGAACTTTGGTAACCTTCTTTGCCGCATTGGTCCTCTAAATTTATTATCAATTTTTCATTTTACTTTATCCTTACTAGATCCTACGTCGGATGTTCCACCACCATCCACAACTTTAATTTCTTCCTGATCAGCTTCAACATCGTCCTAACGCAGGTATCTCTCGGCCTCATGAAAAAATTCTATGAGATCAATCGGAAGATCCTGTTACAAAGCAACCTTGAAATTTGTCTTAGCGGTTATCCCTGAAACCGCTGCCATCAAAACCATTGATGGGTCCGACTTATTGACCACAACAGCCGTCGTATTGAACCTTGTCAAAAAACTTCTAAGGGTCTCTTCGGCCCTCTGCTTCATATTTGATAACGTCATCACATTTTTTGGTTGTGAAATATGGATCCAAAACTACTTCACGAATCTATTCACTAACTCAACCAATGTGCTAATAGGACCATTCTCCTGTTGCCTAAACCACAATTGTTATCCCACCTTTTGGCAAGGCCGTGAACCAAGGACTTGACTAGAAACCAAGAACAATCCGTCCCGAAGATCGGCTTTACACAGGTTCACTATGGATACTGGAAAATTTGGTCCGAGTCCGGATCGAGCTACAATTAGTATGGTACAATAAACCAAGCTATGAAAGGTAACATTCCAAATTTTGGGTCAATTGGAGTTCATATGCTCAAGTTATGGATCGATCAAAATCAAGAAAGGAGATGTCATTTCATATCCATCAAAAGCCGCCCCTCTTCGTATCCATCCGGCTACGTCTCCATCGAAGTCTATCCCCTTATTATCCATCAACAATTATCCATATGATCGGTTCATATCGACTGACTCCTTCACTCTACTTTGTGTCGATCATTCCAAGCATCAATACGAAATGAGAAACCGGGCATCGATACGAAGACGTCTTCTAATCATCGATACGAAGCGGCACACAATCATCGATACGAAGCCAACAACAAGCATCGATACGAAGCGGTGCACAAACATTGATATGAAAGGAACAGCACACGATCGATATGAAGAAAGCATGGTCAACCAAAGGAACCACTCTTCTAGCATGAATGTGGATCTCTTTTGAACTATCGCTCCACGTCATCAATAAACATTTGATCGATATGTAGAGGGATTGATACGAAGGTCAATCGATACGAAGGTATCGATACACACCCTTCAGCCTACTTACAAAACCAACCTTGGATCGATCATAACTTAAGATCTACAAGTCCAAACGCCTTCAAATTTTCACAGGAGCTCGCTTACCACCTCAAGGATGTCTCTGATCGATCGCAGCTAAAATGAAGCAAGTCTCGATCGATATGAAGGAGACGGGAATCGATCCCAATCGATCCCAAATGACCCCTGATCGATCTAGTGAGACCACCCATGTGTGAGAAGAAGTACTCCAAACTCTGGGGCAGATATTTCAGACCTACACCTGTAAATAGCACCCCAATGCCAATAGAAAAAGGACTTTTTTGACTCTGCTATGCCGTTACTCTGCCACAACTCCATTGTAACTTGGGTCTTCGAGTGTTGTACTATTGTAATCAATTATCAATGAGCAATAAAATAGAAAAACATTCAAAGTGGACGTAGGCTACAACACCGAACCACTATAATTTCTCATGTCTTTTCATTTCTACAAGCTTTTATTGGTGTGGTTGTTAGGTTAGCCTCTTTTCCATTTAATTTCTTCACTTTAATCTCTTCAACCACATCCGAAGAGTGTTTTGCCCAATTTTAGTACAAACACTTTGGTGCTTTCACTGAGAAAACTCCGTTTTTCTCTGATTCATTGGATCTACTACCGTTGTTGGATTGCTAAAATATGAGGAGATCCAAATCTGTCTTCTTGTGGTTCCTTCCATTCTATTCAGATTACTCAAGATCTAGGAAAGAGCTACATCAATCATGGTGCGTACTACCGGAACTGCTTCAAATGCTGCAGATCCAGAAGGAAGGGATAAGAAAAATCACACGAAGCTAACTACCGTAGGCCAGACATCAGCTAGAGCTTCAGATCCACAAGGTCCTGTGACTAGAGAGGAGTTCTAGATCCTCATGCAAGATCTTACTCAGAGCCGTCAAGTGCTTACCCAACAGATTCGTGCCAACAGGGAGCTCGCGAACCAGCTAAATGAGGAATGGCGAAGGAGATCTAGGTGGGATCATGTCTCACATTCCTCAACTGAAAGCTCGACTTCATCTGACTTCAACCACAGATCCATACGTCGTCGGTTAGATGGAAATTATGCAGAAGCCTCCGAGCCTCAGCATGCTGTGAATCTCGAACAATCCGAGGTTGGTCCTTCTACAGGGCACCAAGCTGGACCCTCTTCCTGAGGAGGGGCGCTTCCTTATCACACCGTCCATGACCATGTCGCTACTGGCGCTATAGATATGGAAGCTGAGATCTAGAACAAGCCAAATCTAGCCCTTCGTCAACATATCCATGCTCATAAACCCTACGTTCCAGAAGACCGAGAGCCAAGGAGGCGAGAAACGGACCGTCGACAGTGCCCGGACCGTCCCTGTAACATGGAACCCGACCATGCCTTGGCCCCGAATGTCTAGATGCCTGACATTCCAACCATGATTCGCCAAATGATCCGAGAAAGTCAAGCTCTTATTGATGACGATTGGGGATCTCTCGAAGTCATACTCCGTTCACCAACGACATTCTTTATTCTAAGCCACCTCGTCGATTCAGGATGCCTACCTTGCATGTGTACGAAGGAAGTCCGGATCATAACCAGCATATATTAAAGTACGAATGGCTCATGAATGCCGCTCGAGCTGACGATGTGGTTAAGTGCAGGAGTTTCCCTATTTCCTTGGGGGGTATCACAGTTATGTGGTTCACTCGACTACCACCCAGATCCATTTCGAGTTTCGATCAGTTGCCTACAAAGTTTGTCGAACAATTCTGTATGCATGTTACAAGGCCAAAGGATGTCAACACATTGTCCAATGTGACCCAAGCTCTAGAAGTGACTATTAGACGTTATCGGGAAAGGTTTCATGCTGCTTGTGCTGAGGTTAGCAACCCTAATGATTATTCTATTTTAATGGCATTTACTAAAGGAATCGATCCTGATTTCAAGTTTGGCAATTGATTGGATGGGAAATCCCCCAGCTTCGTTGGATCGTTTCTATGCTAAGGCAACCCAGATTTTGAGGAGAAAAGACGCTAGACGATCTAGGAAGTAGGACGATGCGAGGCCCAGTGCTAAAGGCATTCAAAGTAATGTTGTTGTGAAACAGACCGGTGAGAACTACGGCAAAGTACAATTCAGCATACAAAATAAGCAAGGTCAACAGAAGGGCGATGGAGGTAAGGGGAATAAAAGAGACCCGAATAATGGACCGAGACCCAGAGCTCCCATGTTCGACCGATATACCCCTTTGAATACATCGCTAGAGAATGTTTATTTGCAGACTTGTAATACTGGACAATATAAGAAACCAGCTCTGAAACAGTCATCTAAGAATCAAATTCAAATAGGGAAGTTATGTAGATTCTACGATTGTTAAGGCCACAACACCAATGAGTGTCGTCACCTATAAGACATCATTGAGAAGTTGACTAGAGAGAGGAAGTTGGAATAGTTCGTTTGGGCACTGCAAGATGGAGGTGCGGTCCCATCTAACCCGAATCAAGGTCAAGGCCATGCTTGGCCCGAGGAACCCGCGCGTACTGGGGGGAGGTTGGTTATAAATATAGTTAGTGGTGGTCCTCATCTAACTGATTGGAGCTGGAAGCAAATGGAGTCGTATGCCAGTTCGATCAAGCATGTGGACTTCGAATGTTGCATTAATGTTGATGATGGGGCTCCGACGAAACAATAGAAAACAGACAACATCGTTTTTCAAAACAGAGATGCTGATAGAGTCGAACCTCGACTATCGATCCGTTGGTCATTTCAGCTTGATAGGTCCTGCTTGGATGAAGAGGATCTTGGCCGACAGCAGAAGCTGTTGATTCATGAGTTTCGATTCATGACACAAGCTTCAGAGATCATACGACGAATTACAAAGAGAATACTATACGAAAGCGACAAAAAGAGAATAAACGTATATTGTGCACTACAAAGGAGACAAGACTACAATCTAGAGATTAGTATGAATATTTTATTGTATTGAGTCTTAGAATATTGTTAAAATCATTCCTCAAGTAGTCACACACACACAAATTGATTTACATTGATTTATACATAAATAAGTGTGCACTGTGCAATTGACAACAGGTCGGCTGACCGTCCAGGAACCTCGGTCGACCGACTCTGTGTGAAGTGCACAGATATACACTATTCTGTGTACGGCTTTGAAACTCAGCTGACCGGCTAGTTTTCTCGGTCAACCGACCTGAACATAACGGCTAGTTTTCTAAAGAGTTGTGATCGTTCATGAAGAGGAATGTCCTTCAATCCAAGAGATACGAACACAACTTTTGATTGAAACTCTTCATGAAAGATTGTAACTATTCTACAACTATATAAACATGTTCAATTCACTTCTACAATGACCAATTCTTGTTTTAATTATGAAATCTATTCTCTATTATTCTCTGCAAATAAAAAGCATTCATTCTCATTCAATATCACTAGAATCCTTGAATTAATTCATATACTTCGATTCTACGTGATTATCTTCCTTCTAAATCTTCACACTCATATATACTCTTGAGGATTTGATTATAGGAAAGTTGTACTACCAAAAGACAATCAGTGTTATTCAGAACACATTCGTCAACAAGTTTTTTGTATTAAGTTGAAGTCCTCTTCGGCTGTTGAGGCGGAAAAATTCCTGTTCGGCTGCTCAGGTGTCGTATACATGTTCCTCCGGGTTAAGTGAGTGGTTTAGTTTAAATCCAGAGGGTATTCTGGGACTGGACCTAGAGCGGGAAGTTCGAACCAGTATAAAAATTCCTGGTGTGCTTACTTTAATTTTTATTTTACTGCTATTATCAGTTTTCGCATTTATATACCATATTACACGATCCTTAGTACTGCACGTACACTTTCATTTGGTATCAGAGCAAGGTTATCCTATAACCGTCACAAAGTTATTTGATATCTATTTCTAGTAATATGGCAACAACACATACTAACGATTTTGACACTAACACTAATACTAGTTTCATAGAGGGTCAATCAACTTCACGACCTCGAATTTTTAATGGTATAAATTATAATTATTGGTCGACTAGAATGAGAATCTATATGCAATCTAGTGGTTTTGATATCTGGGATGCTATACAAAGTGAGTACACAACTTCTACTAGAGAATACTCAACTTGGAGTAACACACAAAAACTAGATGCTACATCAAATGCAAAGGCTATGAATATTTTATTTTGTGCATTAGATAGAAATGAATTCAATAGAGTTAGCATGTGCACTTCTGGTTATGAAATTTGGAGAACACTTAAGATAACACATGAAGGAATGAACAAAGTTAAATTAAGCAAAATCTTTATGTTGAAAAATCAATTTGAAAATTTCAAAATGAGGCCAAATGAATCTATAAATGACATGTACTCTAGATTCCAGGATATTTATCATGCTTTACTATCACTAGAACAAAAGTTTACGGATTTTGATGTTGTTACAAAAATCTAAAATTCTTTAATGGACGAATGGGAAAGAAAAGTCCTAGCCATTGAAGAAGCAAGTGATTTGTCAACATTAAAACCAGAAGAATTAATAGGTAATTTAATGTCCTACGAAGTAAATTTGCAGGCAAAAAGAAATGGAGCACAAGAAAAGAAAAATGTGGCATTCCAAGCAGAAAAAGATGATTCTGACTCAGATAATGAAGATATGGCAATGATCGCTAAAAATTTCAAAAAGTTTTTGAAATTCAAAAGAAACAAATTCAAGGGAAACAAAAATAATTTCAACAACAATTCCAATAACAGCAAACCATCATCTTCAGCAATGGAATGTTATGAATGTCATAAGAAAGGACCCATGAAGAAGGATTGTCCAGAGCGTAAAAAGAATAATTTCAAGAAGGACAAAACCAAATGAAAAGCCTTTTCAGTCACTTGGGACGACACCGATTCATCATCCTCATCAGAGAGTGAAAGTGATAATGAACAAGCAAATGTATGCTTCATGGCTTCGTCAGACGATGTAAGTGATCTTACTTTTGAAGATTTAATTGAAATTAATTCTGAATTAGTAGATTTAGCAAAGCAACTTAAAAAGAAAAATAAGGAGTTACAAAGAATGTTAGATAGGACAGTCTTAGAAGTAGATATGCTGAAAGATGAGAAGAAAATATTAGAAGAAGAACTTGAAATTTCTCAACAATCGAATTCTAACTTATCTTTTCAAATTTCGTCAATATCTGAAGAACTAGAAATTCAGAAAAATAAAAATAATGTTTTACTTTTCGAAAATAATAGTTTAAACTCGAAGATTAAGGATTTAGAGTTAGAAAATTCTAGTCTTAAAATAAAATTTGATGATATTTCTAAAAATGTATCTAATTTCAATAAAGGAAGAGAGAATCTTTCTAGAATACTTGAAAATTCTCAATTCTCTATCGATAAATCTGGACTAGGATTTAAGAAACAAAATAATTTTGCTAAAAGTAGGATTAATAATAATATTAAGAAGGATATTAAGAAAACAGTTTACCCAAACACTAAAACCATCAAGATGCGGATTCCAAAAACAAATAATATTTTGATAAGGAATAAACATATCAAAATGCTTATGGAAACTGTTCATAATAACAGGAATTATGTTTATAAAGGGAATTCTGAACCCGTATGGGTTTAGCTTCCTAAAATCTAACTCTTAGGACCCTAAAAAGATTGGGTACCAACTTTTTATAAAACTTTTTGCAGGTACCACATAAGAAGAGAGGAAAATGGATTTTAGATAGCGGTTGCTCAAAATGCATGACTGGAAACAAAGAAATGTTGTCAAACATTATATACTCAAATGGAGGAGCAGTCACCTTTGGAGATAACTCAAAAGGATATATCATCGGCAAAGGCGATGTCAGTAGCAACGGTACCTCTAATTTACCTCTCATTAATGATGTTTTATTAGTTAAAAATTTAAAACACAATTTATTAAGTATTAGTCAGCTATGCGATAAAGGTTTTAATATAACTTTTTTAGAAAATAAATGTAATATTTTCGATAAAAATCATAACACTATTTTTGAAGGAAAAATAGATAAAAACATTTATATCTTAAATATGAATGTTAATAATGATTCAAATTTGTGTTTAATAGCTAAAGAAAACGATTCTTGTCTTTGGCACAAAAGATTTTGTCACATCAATTTTAATACTATCAACAAACTAGCTAAAAACAAATTAGTTAAAGGATTACCCAATATAAAATTCAAAACTAATATATTTTGTGATGCTTGTAAATTAGGAAAATTAACAAAATCTTCTTTTAAATCAAAAAAGTAATATCTACAGAACAACCACTTGAACTTTTACACATGGAACTTTTTGGTCCAACTCAAGTGCAGTCTATTAATCATAATAGATATGTATTTGTTATAGTAGATGATTTTTCTAGATATACTTGGATTTTCTTTCTGAAAAATGAAAGTGATACTTTTGATAATTTTAAAGTTTTTGTTAAAAGAATCTAAAATATTAAAAGTTTGAAAATTAAAAATATAAGAAGTGATCATGGAGGAGAATTTGAAAATGAAGCTTTTGAACAATTTTGTAACAAGAAAGGTATTAACCATATTTTTTCGTTTCCTAGAACACCACAACAAAATGGAGTTGTAGAAAGGAAAAATAGAACGTTACAAGAATGTGCAAGAACTTTATTAAATGGAACCACTTTATCGAAACACTTTTGGGCAGAAGCTGTAGCTACTGCTTGTTATGTATTGAATCGTGTTTCTATTCGACCATTAACTAAGAATACTCCATATGAACTTCTAAATGGAAGAAAACCAAATATTTCATATCTTAAAGTTTTTGGCTCTAAATGTTTTATTTTAAATACTAAAGATCAACTAGGCAAATTCGATCCAAAATCCGATGAAGGAATATTCGTTGGATATTCGGAACGAAGCAAAGCTTATCGAATTTATAATAAAAGAACTCAAATTATTGAAGAAAGTTTACATGTTTCATTTAACAAAAATTTTAAAAATATAAATCCAAATATTACTATCGATTCTGATGATGAAACTACTCAGAATGAAAATAGTAATACAAATGAAAATTTTGATATTCATGAAATTAATGAAAATATAAACATTACTCCTAATATAATAAAATCTCCACCTAGAATTTTACGGGATCATCCTATACAAAACATAATTGGAGAAGTAAATACGAACGTTAAAACCAGACATCAATTAAATCAAGTTGGTCATGTAGCTTTTCTCTCTAGCATAGAACCTAAGAATATAAAAGAAGCCTCAACTGATGACTACTGGATTCTTGCCATGCAAGAAGAATTAAATCAGTTCGAACGAAACGAAGTTTGGGAACTTGTTCCTAGACCAGGTGATCAATCAGTCATTGGTACTAAATGGGTCTTCAAAAATAAAGCAGATGAACTAGGAAATATAACTAGGAATAAAGCTAGATTAGTTGCACAAGGATATAATCAAGAGGAGTGAATTGACTACGAAGAAACGTTTGCTCCAGTCGCCCGACTTGAAGCAATACGAATCTTATTAGCTTTCGAATGATTTCATAATTTTATACTCTATCAAATGGATGTTAAAAGTGCATTTTTAAATGGATACATAAAAGAAAATGTTTTTGTTGAACAACCACCTATTTTTAATCATGAAAAATTTCCGGGTCATGTTTATAAACTCAAAAAAGCATTATACGGTTTAAAACAAGCACCACGTGCTTGGTATGATCGTCTTAAAAGCTATTTATTAGAATCTGGTTTTGAAATTGGTAAAGTAGATCAAACGCTTTTTATTAAGAAAACTAAGAAAGATATTTTAATAATTCAAATATATGTTGATGATATTATTTTTGGCTCGATAAATGAAAAACTATGTCAGGAATTTTCGACAATAATGACAAATGAATTTGAAATGTCCCATATGGGAGAATTATCATATTTTCTTGGATTACAAATTAAACAAATTGAAAATGGAATTTTTATTAATCAAGAAAAATATTGTTATAATTTAATTAAACGATTTGGTCTGGAAAACACTTCTGCCAAGCCAACTCCAATGAGCACAACTACTCATCTTGATAGAGACGAGGAGGGCAAAAGTGTTGATCAGAAACTATATCGTAGTATGATTGGATCTTTACTTTATTTAACAGTGAGTCAACCCGATATAATGATGAGTGTTTGTTTATGTGCTCGATTTCAAGCAAATCCCAAAGAATCACATATGCGAGCAGTTAAACGTATTATTCGTTATCTAACTAAAACCAAAGATTTCGGGCTATTTTATCCGAAAGAATGTTTTTTCGAATTAGTCTCCTATAGCGATGCTGATTTTGGAGGAAGTCGGACAGATCGAAAAAATACGAGCGGAACGTGTCATTTCATTGGACGTTCCTTAGTCTCTTGGTTTAGTAAGAAACAAAACTGTGTTTCTTTATCGACGTGTGAAGCAGAATATATATCTGCTGCTTTGGCATGTGCACAAGTCGTATACATGCAACAAACATTACAGGATTTTAATTGTCATCTTGAAAAATCTTTAATTTATTGTGATAATACTAGTGCAATAAATCTTTCTAAAAATCCGGTCAATCACTCACGAACAAAACACATCGATATTCGTCATCACTTTCTTCGTGATTGTTTGGAAAAAGGATTAATAAAATTAGAATTTATTAATACTGAAAATCAAATTGCTGACATTTTTACTAAACCGCTAAATGAAATTATTTTTATAAAACTTAGACGTGACTTAGGAATAATGTCTTTAAAAGATTTATAAATAAAAATATGCAAAAATATTGAAAAACAAAAATTGTTTTATTTCTGACCAAAGCGGAACTCGAACCCATGACCACTGACTTGCTTGTTAGATGTTGTGTTATAGCTACTTGAGCTATGGGTGTTTCTTGTCTCAGTTCTCTTTAAAATTTGTGTTATTTATTTTTGTTTCAGAAAAACTATTTTTAGTTCTAAAACTTATAAATCATACATTTACGAACAACTTTACTGTTAAACTTCTATGATTATAGTTAAAACTAGTTTCTATCCACTAATTTTTCAGCAAACAGATGCTTATATATACTATGCTTATTTTAAAAAAAAACATATACTAAGAAAGTTTTAAAATCAAAACTTGAAAATGTCTTCAAACAATGACTTCTATAATTCTGAAACTCCCATCTATCATACACATCTCCGGACGATGATGGTTCCGACCGCATTCCTGAAAACGGCCCATATCCTACCTTTCCCATGCCTAAACGTATCCTTGACTTCTCTTCTCCGGATAAAGACCCCCGACATGGATGGAAACCAATGGAAAACTCCCATACAGGCTATACACCGGAAAAGAAAAAAAGGGAAGAATGCAATGGTAATATCTCCATCAACTAAACAAAAAATTGATGAAATACATCACTACCAACAACAACAAATGGATATGCAGCGGGAACTATACTATGAACAAAAATTCACGACAAGACGTTTAAGTTTTCTCGAAAAGATTGCCATGAAAGCTTGTTCATCAAAGAAGGATGATGTTGCTGAACCTGCTTATAGACCTTCATCCTCTTCGAATCCGGCTCAGTCTCCAATAGCTCCAAAATGGTCGCCTGTAGAAGATGTTCCGCCTCCAAACTCTTGGGAACGTCGATTTTAAGAACGGTAGCTAAACACTTTTTTTATATATATTTATATGTTGCTTGTTTTCAATAAGTTGTATTAAAATAGTGCAACTATAATAAAATTTATATTTATATAATTTTTTTTGGAAAAACAGCAAAACTGTGCATCTTTGACAGGGTCGGTCGACCGAAGACCTGAGTCGGTCAACCGAACCCATCCCGAAAGTTTCAACTATTCTCAGATAACCCAGTCGGTCAGCCGACCCAGTTTTTCGGTGGGCCGAACATATATTCTGCTGTTTTTTACTTAATATTTATAACCCATCCATTCACCTTTTCAACCTACCTCTTCACTTCTACTTTCCCAATTTCAGTTTTTACCCTAGCCCCCATTAAAATTTTCTCAAATTTTTATCTTTTCCTCAAAAAACAATGGCTCCTAAGAAGAGAACAAAAACTACCGGTGGCTCATCTTCATCAACTCTAGTAGATACTCAAATCGCCCCATGGCTTGTCAATGATATAGCACTTCAAAGATGGATACAAATTCAAGATGCCAAAATCTTTGAAGAATCATTTTTAAGTTACCCTGATTTCGCTACCTACGGTATTGAAAATGCTGCTATTGAGAGTGGACTTGATACATTTCTTGACCGTAGGAAAAATAATTTGAAAATCAATCATATTATGGTCAAGTTATTTCTAGCAAACCTTAACCTTGTCAATCCGCCGAGAAACACTGACAATTGTATTTGGACATCGGTTTGTGGCACTTCAATTTTCCTTTCCATTGATCGAATTAACCACATTTTGAATGCTCGACCGGGTGGAATTTCATTACACGATGTAGATTGTAATATATCAAGTCGTGACCGGATAAGCCATTTATTTTTCGAAGATGATGCTACGGATTTTAGACAAACATTATCACTTAGACCTAAAGCTCGACTTTTTCATCGTTTCATGATGAAATCTATTGTTCCTAGAGGCGGTTCATATCATCTAGTATATCCTAAAAATTTTAAGGCATTGTATGCTATATGTAGGAAAATACGAGTTAATTGGGCACAACTTCTTATGGACGAATTTCTCTCTTTTAACCAAAGAAAGATGCTCTATATTTATTATGGAGAATACATAATGAGATTGATCAATAGCTTCGTCATCCATGCTCCGGAATCCGAAACCTCCAAAGTCCATTCTTTTGATTCAAGGACCATAAAACTAATGAAATTGCCTGATGTTCCACATAGATTTATAAGATTTGAGCAATGGAGTGCTACTCCGAGAGAACAACTACGCCGTAGCTATTCGACACCTCAACCATCTACTTATGCTACGGAACGTCTAACCCGCCAATCCTCAATTCAACGACCAACTCCCGGAATTAGTACGGAGGCGGCCATTGATATTTTGGCTCAAAATCAACTAGCCTTGGATGCCCGGCTACGAAAAATTGATGGTCGTTTCAAGAAAATCAAGGGCTTCTTCGTGAATTTATGGGATGCATTATCATGTACTTCCGAAGCCGGTGCCTCTTATGTTGCTCCCGGAAAAAGACCGGCACCAAATTTCTCTTGGTCTACTTCAGATAACACAAGTTCCGGTACATCGGGAACTTATGTTTCTCACACTCAAAGACGTGGTAAGGAACCTGCTCCTCTGGAATAAAATATTCGTCCAGAATTTTGGGATTCCAATGATGGTGAGGAGTGATCATATTGTTTTACAACTTGCTATTTCATAATTTCAAGTATTTTTTTTGAACAATATGTCTATTGTTAGATGTTGTGTAGTAAGTAAACATCATTAATATTCCTATTTTGTTTGAGTATGTAATATTTAAAACTCGATGTTTTCTTACTTATGTTACATGTTCCATATTTCTTTTACATATTACATCTAGTAAGTATTCCATTTTGTCGATGACAAAGGGGGAGAAATATATGAAATCTAACAATTTTTTGCAGAAAAGTCACCATATATTCAGGGGGAGAATTATAATATATATATATATACTACTTCGTCACATAAGTATTGTCTTCAATCAAAATGGGGGAGAATGTTGATTCATGAGTTTTGATTCATGACACAAGCTTCAGAGATCATACGACGAATTACAAAGAGAATACTATACGAAAGCGACAAAAAGAGAACAAACGTATATTGTGCACTACAAAGGAGACAAGACTACAATCCAGAGATTAGTATGAATATTTTAATGTATTGAGTCTTAGAAAATTGTTAAAATCATTCCTCAAGTAGTCACACACACACACAAATTGATTTATACATAAATAAGTGTGCACTGTGCAATTGACAACAGGTCGGCTGACCGACCAGGAACCTCGGTCGACCGACTCTGTGTCAAGTGCACAGATATACACTGTTCTATGTACGGTTTTGAAACTCAGCTGACCGGCCAGTTTTCTCGGTCAACCGACCTGAACATAACGGCTAGTTTTTTGAAGAGTTGTGATCGTTCATGAAGAGGAATGTCCTTCAATCCAAGATATACGGACACAACTTTTGATTGAAACTCTTCATGAAAGATTGTAACTATTCTACAACTATATACACATGTTCAATTCACTTCTACAATGACCAATTCTTGTTTTAATTCTGAAATCTATTCTCTATTATTCTCTGCAAATAAAAAGCATTCATTCTCATTCAATATCACTAGAATCCTTGAATTAATTCATATACTTCGATTCTACGTGATTATCTTCCTTCTAAATCTTCACACTCATATATACTCTTGAGGATTTGATTATAGGAAAGTTGTACTACCAAAAGACAATCAGTGTTATTCAGAACACATTCGTCAACAAGTTTTTTGTATTAAGTTGAAGTCCTCTTCGGCTGCTCAGGTGTCGTATACCTATTCCTCCAGGTTAAGTGAGGGGTTTAGTTTAAATCCAGAGGGTATTCTGGGACTGGACGTAGAACGGAAAGTTCGAACCAGTATAAAAATTCCTGGTGTGCTTACTTTAATTTTTATTTTACTGCTATTATCAGTTTCCGCATTTATATACCATATTACACGATCCTTAGTACTGCACGTACACTTTCAGAAGCTTCGTAAACATTTTTTTCAAACGAGCTTAGGAGCAGATGAGGATGGAGGCGAAGGATCTAAAACCGTGTTAGTCTCCCATACATGGTTTTAATGGAAGTGCAACTATACCCGCCGGGATGGTAGATTTGCCGGTTGAGTTAGGTATTGGAGAGCACCGAAGAGTCCAGATGCTACAGTTTGTTGTTTAGACATTAATTCCCCCTATAGTACTTCCTTGGGCCGACCGGCCCTCACTGAATTCAGGGGAGCTATTGCCCCATTTTGGTTTACTCTAAAGTTCCCCATAGATAACGGGGTTGGAGTGGTTCACATAGATCAGGCGGCTAGACGCGCCTGTTATGTTGCTGAGCCACGGGATGCGTAGCTTAAGGAGAAGGGCAAGGGCGTAGAGGAATCACTCTGTGTCCGTTTTTCTGAGAATTGACAGCTAACGCCTAGGCCTAGGCGCCACAACCAGTTCCTAAATGATCTTGATCCCCAAGATAATAGTGATGAAGAGGAAGTCAAAGACAGTCAGGCTTCCCCGACAGAGTTGACGATCGATGTTCCTAACGTCAACTCGGGTAGGCTTCTCTTATACAAAGACATGCATTAAACATCCAAAGCAAATAGACTTACACTATATATACAACCTACGACTAGCTATCCTAACGTCAACTCGGGATAGGCTTCTCTCATACGATCCACCATCTCCCAAGTGCAGTCTCTAGGATCCCTGCTCCACTAAATCTTAACTAGTCACACCATCTTTTTATGCAACCTCTTTTCATCCTGATCCACAACATACATTGGATGCCTAACCACTATCAGGTTCGGTTCTATTTCTAATTTCTCCTGAACCGATGGCTCCATAATTAAAGATGGGTCATGGATATATTTCCTCAAATGAGACACGTGGAACACTTTATGAACACCCGCCAACCTTTTTGGAAACTCAACCCTATAAGCAAAGCGATCCAATCCTTTCAAGAATACGGAAGGGTCCAACATACCTTGGAGCTAACTTCCTAGCTTTTCTAAATGGAATAGCTCCTCTCATTGGTGAAATCTTTACGAACACCTAGTCTGAACCTTAAATTCAAAATCTCTTCGTCTCTTCTCAGCATAACTCTTTTGGCAATCTTAGGTCTCCTTTATTCTTATCTTAATCACTGTAACCTTCTCCGTAGCCTCTCGGATCATTTTTGGTCCAAGAACTAATCTATCTCCCGTCCCAATAAAACATATTGATGACTTGCACGGTCTTCCATATAGGGCTTCATATGGCATGATATTGATGCTTGCTTGGAAGCTATTGTTATAGGAGAACTCAACCAAATGAAAATGATCCTCCCATGATCCACCAAAATCTAGAATACACGCTCTCAAGAGACTATCTAGAATTCGATTCAGTCGCTCCGTCTGTCCGTCTGTTTGGGGGTGATATGTTGTGCTTAAGCTTAACTTTGTTCCAAGGGTTGTTTGCAATGCTTCCCAAAATTAACTAGTAAATATGGGGTCTCCATCACTTACTATACTCGTAGGAACTCCATGCAAACTGACAATCTCTCTTATAAAAATTTCATCTAAAGAAGCAGCGGTCCTCATTGGTTTTACCTGAATAAAATGTGTGTTCTTTGTTAGCCGATCCACGATAACCCACACTCCTTCATTTCCTTTTCTGCTTCTGGGTAAACCATCGATAAAATCAATTGATATCATTTCCCATTTCCAATTGGGTATTTCTGAAGGTTGCAATAATCCAGCTATCTTCTGATGATCACCTTTGATTTGCTGATAGCACGAACACCTACTAACAAAGATGGAAATGTCCTTCTTCATTCCTGGCTACCAAAATACTCATTTCATGTCTTTATACTTCTTATGAACACTTGGATGAATACTTAACTTAGACTTGTGACAGTCATACAAAACTTCTTGCCTTAGCCCTTCCACATCTGGAACACACAATCATCTGTTTATCCTTAAAATACCTCGACCATCCATCTCAAAATCCGAACAACTACCTCCTTTGACCCCTTGAATTAATCCTTCTAGTGTCTCATCCTTTCTCTGATTCCTCGTAATCCTTTCCTGAAGTGTCGGGGTAACCTCCAAAAGAGTCAAAATAGCATTCCTGCTCAATGCATCTGCCACCATATCATCCTTCCCCAGCGTACACAGAATATACAAGTCATACGCCACCAGAAACTCTAACCATCTCTATTGCCTCAGGTTAATATCCTTCTGAGTAAAGAGGTACTTCAGGGATATATGATCCGTGAAGAGCTCGTATTTTTCACCTAATTAAAGAAAGAAAACTTAACCCTAAAATCTATAAATATTAGAAAGAAACTAAGAGGAATAGAAGGATCCATACCCAGCATGTAGTGTCTCTACATTTTCAATGCAATGACAACAACTAGCAAATCCAGGTCATGCGTAGCATAGTACTTTTCATGAGGCTTCAACTGCCTACTTGCATACATAATCACTCTACCATGCTGCAACAAAATGGCACCAAGTCCCACTCCACATGCATCTGTGTAAACCGTGAACCCACTATTTCCATCTTGAGCAGCCAAAACTAGCGAACTGGTCAATCTCTTCTTCAATTCTAGAAATGCCTCTTCATACTTAGGGGTCCATACAAACTTCTCCTCCTTCTTAGTTAGCTTAGTCGAATAGGAGGAAATCTTGGAATAATCTTGAATAAACCACCCATAGTAGCCAGCCAAACCTAAGAAACAGCAAACCTCGGTAGGAGTCCGTGGTCGTTTCCATTCCTAAACAGCTTCCACCTTCACTGGGTCTACGAAAATACCTTCTCCCATCACAATATGTCCTAAAATTCTAACATCAGATTTCCAAAAATGGCACATAGAAATTTTTTTCCTTAAGGACATGTCTCTTCAATGTTTCCAGTACCACTTCCAAATGATGTTTATGCTCCTCCTTTGATTTGGAGTAGATAAGGATATCATCGATGAAAACTAACACAAACTTATTAAGAACATCTCGGAAAACACGGTTCATGAGATCTACAAAATACGCTGGTGCATTGGTTAGCCCAAAAGGCATAACCTACCATTTAAAGAATCAATTAGGGCCTCTAAAAGAAGTTAAGGGTATACTATCTTTAGCAACCAAAAATTGATAGAATCCATTAGCTAGATCCATCTAAGAAAATTCCATAGCTCCATGAAGTTGATCAAAAATATCACCGATGCGGGGTAAGGGATACTTGTTCCTAATGGTAAACTTATTCAACTCCATATAGTCCACGCACAGCCTTAAAGATCCATCATACTTCACCAAAAACACAAAAGCAGACCCCCAACTCGAACGACTGGGTCTAATAATTCCTCTTCTTAACAGGTCCTAGGTTTGACTTACCAACTCCTCTCTTTCCCTCGAAGCCATTCTTCGCTTAGGTTATGTTTGTACCAAAATTGCGCACAACACTCTTTGGATGTAATTGAAGAGATTAGAATGAAGAAATTAAATGGAAAACGAGGCTAATCTGACAATCACACCAATAAAATCAAACATAAATGGAAAGAGACAAGAATTTATAGTGGTTCGGTGCTGTAGCCTATGTCCACTTTGAATAGTTTTGCTGTTTATTGATGATTGACAATTGATTACAATGGTATAAATAACTAACTCTAAAGTTACAATGGAGTTGCAGCAGGGTAACGGCGTAGTGGCATCAAAAAGTCCTTTTTTGTAAGTGTAGGGGTGCTATTTGTAGGAGTAGATCTGGAAATATCTCCCTTAAAGCTCGGAATACCTCTTCTCACTCGTGGGTGGGCCCACCAGATCGATCTGGGGTCATTTGGGATAGATCCTGATCGATCCCCATCATCTTCGTATCGATTAATTTTACATCCATCCCCTTCATATCCATCAGGCAATAGCATCTCTTGGGTCGATCAAAGCCCATTTGCTCAACAATTACTTGTTTTGTATCGATCCCCTGTATATTTCATAACGATCAGCCAAACGATCGATATGAACCAGTAACCAAGTATCGATACGAACCAACTTGCAAGCATCGATACGAAGAGAAGCAACCTCTGATCGATATGAAGGAAGTAACCAAGGGAAGCAGTCTACTAGCTTGAAACTTGGATCTCCACAAAATGCTCAAGACACGTCATCGATATGAAATCGATCGATACGCATGGATCGATACGCAACCATCAGCCAAACTGCAAATCCATTCTTGAACCGATCATAACTCAAAAACTAGAAGTCCAAATGCTACGAAATTTACACAGAAGCTTGCATTTCACCTGAAGAACCATTAAGATCGATCGCAGCTCAAATGGAGCTAAAATTGATCGATACAATGATGATGGGGATCGATCAGGACCGATCCCAAATGACCCCAGATCGATCTGGTGGGCCGACCCACGAGTGAGAAGAAGTATTTCTAGATCTACTCCTATAAATAGCACCCCTACGCCTACAGAAAAAAGGACTTTTTGATGCTTCTACGCCGTTACTCTGCTGCAACTCCATTGTAACTTGAGAGTTAGTGATTTGTATTGTTGTAATCAGTTGTCAATCGTTAATAAACAGTAAAACTATTCGAAGTGGACGTAGGCTACAACGTCGAAACACTATAAATTCTTGTCTCTTTCTATTTCTGTTTGATTTTATTTGTGTGATTGTTAGATTAGCCTCTTTTTCCATTTAATTTCTTCATTCTAATCTCTTCAGTTACATCCGAAGAGTGTTGTGCCTAATTTTGGTACAAACACGTTGGTGTTTTCACTGAGAAAATCCTGCTTTTCTCTGGTTCAGTGGATACCCTGCCGTTGTTGGATTGCTAAAATCTAAGAAGGAGATCCAGATCTGTCTTATTGTGGTTCCTTCCATTCTACTTAGATTACTCCAGATCTAGGAAACATCTACATTCATCATGGTGCATACTACCAGAACTGCTTCAAATGCTATAGATCCGAGGGGATGGGATAGGCAAAATCACACGCAGTGGACCACAGCAGTCCAGACATCAACTGGAGCTCAAGATCCACAAGGCCCTGTGACTATGGAGGAGTTCCAGACCCTCATGCAAGAGCTTACTCAGAGCCGTTAGGAGCTCACTCAGTAGATCCATGCCAAAATGGAGCTTGCAAACCAGTTGAACGAAGAAAGGCAAAGGAGATCTAGAAGGGAACATGTCCCTCATTCCTCAATCGAAAGCTCGGCTTCATATGACTTCAATCACGGATTTACATGCCGTCGGTCGGACGGAAACTATGAAAAAGCCTCCGGGCATCAGCATGCCTTGAATCTCGAACAGGCTGGGATTGGTCCTTCTACAAGGCACCAAGATGGACTCTCCTCCCAAGGAGGGGCACTTCCTTATCACATCACTCACGACCACGCAGTTGCTGCTGCTTGTTAATCTGCCTTTTGCCAAGGCTGTAGGCAGGCGGATTTAACTAAGTCGATTCCTCAGTTATCAAGGATGGAATGTGGTAGGTTTGAGTCGACTGGATGGATAGGTATTGCAGCACGTTTGGAAGTCGTTCGACATGGAAGTCGTTCGGCATGGAAGTCGCTCGGCATGGAAGTCGTTCGGCATGGAAGTCGCACCAGGGAAGTCGCTCGGCATTGGACATCGCTCGCCATTATACCTCGCTCGGCATTATACCTCGCTCAACATTGGAAAGCATTCGGCATCGAACCTCGCTTGGCACTGGACATCGCTCGGCATTGCGGAAAGGTCAGGGTCGCTCGGCATGGAATTCGTTCGGCATGGAAGTCGCTCGGCATGGAAGTCGTTCGGCATGGAAGTCGCTTGGCATGGAAGTCGCACCAGGGAAGTCGCTCGGCATTGGACATCGCTCGGCATTTTACCTCGCTCGGCATTGTACCTTGCTCGACATTGGAAGTCGCTCGGCATTGGAAGGCGTTCGGCATCGAACCTCGCTCGACATTGGACATCGCTCGGCATCGAACCTCGTTCGGCATTGGTGAGACGGCTCGACATTGGTGAGGTCAGGGTTGCTCGGCATTGGTGAGACGGCTCGGGATTGTGGTGAGGCTGGTGTGGCTCGGCATTCTGGTGAGGCCGGTGTGGCTCGGAAATGTGGTTAGGCTGGTATGATTCGGCATTGTGGAGGTATGTGTGGCTCGGCACTGTGGAGAGGCCGATATGGCTCGACATTGTGAAGGTATGTGGCTCGGTGGAAGGCCTTGATGGGCCCGGATCATTCAGAAATCCCAACAACTCAGGATTTGCCTATAAATACAGCATGTGTGGGTTCAGAAAATGGATCTTCCTTTCGACTCTCTTACTTTCTCCTTTCTAAGGCAAAGGCAACTCTGCCATTTTTTAACTGTAATCGGTTATTATAGCAATAAAAAGGAAAATTCTGGAGTGGACGTAGGCTGGAGTTAGCCGAACCACTATAAAATTTGTTGTTCTTTACTTCTTTCATTTTAATCTTTTTTTGTTCTTTATATTAATATTCTCCATGTATAATCTATTTGTGAGCTGTGACTGGTATTTGGTGCTTTCGTTTGGATTTGGGTGTTAGTGTCCAATTTTGGCGTTAACAATTTGGTGCTTTCACTGAGAACACCAGCACTCGGGGATTTTGGAGTTAGGAACTTGGATCCTAGAAAGCAATGGCTAGACCACCAACAAGGAAGCAAGCAGCGGAAAGGAGCAATCAGGAAGGAAGTCAAGCGGCCTCTTCTGAAGCTGGAGAGGATCATGCATCCATCTACATAACTCGGAACGAGATGCAGGTTATGATGAATTCTATGCAGGAGCAGATGATGAAACAGCAAGAGGAGATGATGTAGGCTCTTCTTAGGAAATTCGGACAACCAGGAACTGCAGGTGCTCAAGTTCTTGGAACTGGACCAGAGGAACTCAACCAGTGGACAGATGGAGTGATTTAGTAGGGGGCAGCTCCCAATCAACAGACAACTAACCATCTGGATGGACCTAGATTCAGGGGAACACCACCAGGTTTAATGCCGCAATGGCATCGGTAGATCATCCAGATGGTTGGAAAGAGGCTCTATTAACACATGGACGGAATTGATTGAAAGGTTTAATGCCGTGATGGCATCGGTAGATCATCCAGACCCATCCATGGTTTTGATGGCAGTTGTATCTGGAATTGCTGATGGCAGCGAGTTCAAGGATTCACTAGCGTGAGATCCACCTATGGATCTTGGGGAGTTTTATCATGAAGCAGAAAGTTCCTGCAGTAGAAAGACGCACAAGCATATAAACCGAAGGTGAATGCTATGCAAAGTGGAGGATCATCATGAGATGTAAACAAGAATGATAAAGGCAAACGAAAAATGAATGGTGGCATTAATGTGTCGAAGAGGCAATGAAGAGAACCAAAATTCTGTTCTTATACAGATTTAACTGAATCTCTGGAAATAATTTATTTGGATACTCAAGGACGTCTTTAGTATCAAAGGCCGGCAAGGAGGGAATCCTTCGAACATGAGCGGGCATTAGGAAAGCATTGCCTATTCCATGAGCTAGATGGGCACGATATAAATGACTACAAGCATTTGAAGGATATCATTGAGGAACACATGAGGACTGGTTAGTTACAACAATACATAAGGACTCGGGCTGTGTCGGTGGAACAGGAGCAGCCACTGTCCACCTCGAATGAAACTGTCACTGGATGAAGCCATCATTATCAACTTGTCATCAATTGGTCGGAACGGCACGGAATAAGTAATAAACTCCACGGTAATACGGCTAAGTCACTTACCCACTTTTCTTTTTAGGGTCCTAAGAGTTAGGCCTTAGGAAACCAAACCCAAGCAGGTTCAAAATTCACTTTATAAATATAATTCTTATTTTTATGAACAGTTTCCATAAATGTTTTGATATGTCTATTCCTAATTAAATTGTTATTTGTTTTAGGAATCCATATCTTAATAGTTTTAAGATTATTTGAAACTGTTTTCTTAATCTCTTTCTTAATTTTGTTTTTAAACTTATTTTTAAACTTTCCAGATTTCTTTGGATTTTCAATTTTCTTATATCCTAATCCCATTTTATTTGAAGTAGATTGAGAATTTTCTATTATTGTAGAAATATTTTCTCGTCCTTTATTAAAGTTAGAAATGTTTTGATTAATATCTTCTAACTTAGTTTTGAGACTAGATTTTTCAAACTCTAATACTTTAGTGTTAGATTTTAAATCATTAATTTTTGCTAATAAATCAACATTTTTATTTTTCTGAATTTCTAATTCCTGAGTTATCATAGAAAGTTGAGATGTTTAATTAGAATTAGATTCTTGAGATATTTCAAGTTCTTCTTCTAGAATTTTCTTTTCTTCTCTTAGCATACTAATTTCTAATTCAGATCTATTTAATTTTCCTTGTTACTCTTTATTTTGCTTTTTAGTTTGTTTTACAAAGTCCACTAGTTTTGAATTAATTTCAACCAAATCTTCAAAACTTAGTTCACTTACATCATCATTTGTAGCCATGAAGCATACATTTGCTTGCTCTATGTCACTGTCACTGTCACTCTCTGATGAAGAAGAAGAATCTGAATCATCCCATGTTACTGAAAATGATTTCTTCTTGAATTTATCATTCTTGAATTTCTTTTTCTTTTTCTTTGGACAAACTTTCTTCATATGACCCTTTTTATGACATTCATAACATTCCATGACAGAAGATGTTAGTTTATTGCTATTATTGTTGTTGTTAGAGTTATTTTTGTAACTCTTGAATTTGTTATTCTTTCTGAATTTCAAAAACTTTTTGAAATTTTTAGCAATAAGTGCCATATCCTCTTCATCTGAATCAGTATCATATTTTTCTGCTTGAAATGCTAGATTCTTCTTATCTTGTGCTTGAACTTTCTTTGCCTGCAAATTCACTTCATATGACATTAGATTTCCTATTAACTCTTCTGGTTTCATAGTTGAAAGATCGTTTCCTTCTTCAATATCTAAGACCTTTCTTTCCCATTCATCCGTTAAAGAGTTTAGGATTTTTGATACTATATCAAAGTCAGCAATTTTTTCTCCTAGTGCCAATAATGAGTGATATATATTTTGAAATCTAGAGTACATGTCATTTATAGTTTCGTTTTGTTTCATTTTAAAATTTGGGAACTGATTTTTCAACATAGATATTTTGCTTTGTTTGACTTTTGTAGTTCCTTCATGAGTTATTTTTAGAGTTCTCCATATCTCATAAGCAGTTGTACACATACTGACCCTATTAAACTCATTTTTATCTAATGCACATAATAACATGTTTATTGCTTTAGCATTTGAAGTAGCATCAGTTTTCTGTGCAGTAGTCCAAGTTGAAAAATCTTCTGTTGATATGGTATACTCCTTTTGGGTAATATTCCAGGTTTCAAAACCATTAGCTTGCATATATATTCTCATTCTAGTTGACCAATAATTATAGTTAAGACCATTAAATAGTGGTGGTCGAGCAGTTGACTAACCTTTAGTGAAACTAGAGTTAATGTTAATGCTAGAATTGGGGTTACTATCCATATTACAAAAACCTTATCAAATAACTGTGTTACGGTTATAGGACGCCCTTGCTCTGATGCCAAATGAAAGTGACTACTGTGTGGCTAGTTATCACTTAGGATCGTTTAATATGGAATATATTATAATCTTAATGCGGAAACAAATAATAATAATAAAGCAAATAAGAATAAGAACACCATGGATTTTTATTTTGGTTCGAACATCCCGTTCTACGTCCAGTCCCAGACTTCCTTCTGGAATTTCTACTCAATAACCCCTCACTTAACCCGGAGGAATAGGTATACAACACCTGAGTAGCCGAACAGGATTTTTCCACCTCTAACAGCCGAAAGAGGACTTTTACCACCTGAACAACCGAATAGGACTTTTACCGGTATAAGAAAATAGTTGACAATTGTGTTCTGAATAACACTGATATGTCTTTAAGTATACAACCTTCCTATAATCAAATCCTCAAGTATATATTGTGTGTGTGAAGATATGAAAGGAAGATATTGCTTAGAACCAAAGAATATATTGATTAGTTCAGAGATTCAAGCAATATAAAGATTGTGATTGCTTTTAGAATGCAGGGATAGAAAGTAGAGAGTATGATCAGAAAGAAAAATGAAATTCGGTTATTTGGAAAATGATTTTAAAGTGTTTATATAGTAGACAAACAACTACAACTATTCACGAAGAGTTTGATCAAAAGATGCAGCCGTATCTCTTCAATTTGGATCGTAACTCTTCGCAAATGGAAGTGTCTTTTTAGAAAAAATAGCTGTTAGAATCGTTCTGTCAACTGAGCAAAATCGACCAGTCGACTGAGTATTCAAAGACTATGTAAAACAGAGTATATCTGTGCGACAGAATAGGTTCAGTCGACTGGTCATTTTTGGTCAGTCGACTGACCTGGTTGTCAGTGCACAGTTTACACTATCTTTAAAGAAATTGAATCTTAAAACAACTTTGATCTTGTGTAAACTACTTGAGGATAGATTTTAACAATTTAAACCTATATCTAATGACTAAAATTTCAATAAATAAACATAATATACTTAGATTTGAAGTCTTGTCTCCTTTGTAGTTTAATAGCATATCTCATTCTCTTTTTGTCGCTTAATCGTATAGTCTCAGCACTTGATTGTTTAAGCTTTTTGTCATGAATCAAAACTCATGATTCAACATTCTCCCCCTTTTTGATTGATGACAACCTGTTTTAGATGATACTATATTTTAAGAATTATATAACGGAAGTTATATATATCTCCCCTTGAATATTTGGTGACATATCTAACCCTGCAAAGAATTGGTTAGTCATACAAATTTCTCTCCCTTTGTCATCGACTAAAAGGAAATAACTAATAATTATATCATTGCGAACTAACAGAATAACAACCACAAACAAACAAATTGTTTCAAATTTTACCGAGCTATTTATACAAGCTCATAAAAAATAAACAGTACTAGACTGTTTGTGAAATTAAAAAAAATAACTTACCACCACCAATCAGGAAATATCAACATCACTCATCAGAGTCCGAATCTGTTACTTCTTCCACTTGCATTGGTCCTTTGCCTCGTGAAGAACTTTCCACAAATTTTCTGCCACCCCCATTTCCACTAGTGTCAGAACTTGTATGTTCTTCGGATGTAGACCAAGTAAAACGAGGTGTAGGACGTTTGCCCGGCTCCCGATGTGAAGTATCCACATTTGTGGAGGAGGAACAAGAGATTTTTTTTATTAACCATCGCTACCCTTTCCACCACGAAATCCACAATCAATTTTTTTTATTAACCAGTTGCGACCATCGGCAACCTCTCTTGACATCGCAAACCCAAGATGCTTGACTGCAAATTTAAGAAATTGAATTGTGATTTAAGAAGCTCGGCTGCAAGTTTAAGAAATAGAATTGTGATTTCGTGAAGGGAGTAGTTTACGAATTTGTTTTTGAAATAGAAAGTGGGCCGGGCTGTTTTGGTAATTATTCTTTCTTTTGTTTGTTTTTCCTTTTTCTTCTTTTTTATTTATTTAATTTGTTTACTTAGGTCTTTCTCACTAAAAAAAAAGAAAAAAAAACAGGTTTCAATTTGTTTTTGTTTTCAATTGGTTTTTGTTTTCATTTGCAAATAGTTTACGGAAAAAAAAGAAAAAACAGGGAAACATAAAAAAAGAAAATAAATATAAATGCTTTTAGTTTATTATCAATTGTTTTAGTTTGTTTTGTTTTCATTTATTGGAGTTTCCTCTTTGATATATATATACAAAATAAAACTGTATATATCTTGTTTTTGATTTTCAAGTTGCGGGAAATAAAAAGGAGTTGCTGCAAGAAAACTGCTCTGCTTGCTTGCTTAAAAAAAATTTGGGTTTTCATCTCTAGTTTTATTTGCCTTGCATTGTTGTTTTCTTGCATTTTATTTAAAAGAAATATTAAAAAAAATTCAAAAACAAAAATCCATTCGTAGTTGCATTGATAATACACGTTTGATTTCTGCTTTGCATTTCATCCTAGAATTTTGATTAATAATAACGGTTAGACATCGATAACACTTAATTGTATATTGACAATTTGTCCTCTTTCAACAATTTACTTTCTTGGTGTCCAGGCTACGGCAGAGCAATAATCAGTTATAAAAATTACGGTGATTCGTAAATATTATACTGAATTATTTCTTTGAAGGTACTTAAACTTTCGGCTGCATTGCTATGGTGATTCGTGGTGCACCGATAACCCTTGCCCGTTACCTGGCTAAGAACATCTTGTTGATTTAAGACAGTGTGGGTATACAATTTTGGGTTAACTTAGGATAAATCATTTGTAATTAAAACCTTGCATTAATTTAGTTCCATTAGTTCATGCATATTTAAAAAAAATACAAAAAAAAATTTCAAAATCCAAAACTAAAAAAAATAGTAAATATCTTCAACTTTGTTTTTTTTAAAATCATTTTCCTTTGAAAATTTTCAAAATCAAAAAAATATTTTAATTAGTTTTTTTTAGAAAAAAAAAATCCAAAAAAAATATAATCTCTTCAGAAAGCCAAATAAAAAATTGAAAATCCAAAAAAAAAACAAAAATCAATTTCCCTTTTGAAAAATAAATTTTATTTGTAAATATTTTTCCCTTATAAAAAAACCAAAAACTTGAAAATGTCTGAATTTCCTTACTCACATGAATTTTACGATAGTTGTGAAAATCAATATAATCCATATAATTTCACTTCAAATTCTTATGGTTATTTCAACAACAACTATTGTTTAAACGATTCGAGTTTTGAACCACAATATTTTCAAAATGACGAACAACCCTCGTATCTCGAAAATAGCATTTCATCTCTACTTGAAATCTCTAAACAACAAAATCAAATGATAAATGATTTGTGTAATTCTTATTTGCGTGTTAACTCAAATCAAAGTTTTCAAAACAATCAAAATTTGAATTCACTTCAAAATTCAAACGATTTCGAGTATAACCCATGCCTATTCAATTTCGAATTTCAAAATAAATTTCAAAATCAAAATGAAAATGTGATCCACTTTTCAAATAATTTTGGCAGTGGGAATAATCTCGACTACGATGCGAGTGAAAAACTATAGACTTGATTTCCTAACAAACAAGTCCAAAGTGAAATTTTTCAAGTTAATAATTACAAATTGGGTTTTGTTGAGAAAATGGACGAAATTTACAATGACCACACAGATTCGTTGTTTGAAACACATATGAAACAATGTGAAAAACAAAATCAAATCCTAATGTGTGACGATTCAAGTGATAATCCACCTGTCACGTACGGGAATTTTCGACTTTCGAAAATTCGACATCGATACTCACTTTATCGACTGCCGAGCAATCGAGCGCCGGAAACTCCAATAGTGAGGGTTTTAAATAGAAGAAAAAGGTAGAAGAAGAAGAAAAGAGAAGAAGAAGGAAGAAGAACAACAGAACACACAGAACAAGAGCAGAAACAGAAACAGAAAACAATATCAGAATCTCACATATCGCAGCGGAACAATATATAATAGATAAATGAATAATCTTTAAACACAGAACTATATCATTTTATACATACATCAATCATCAGAGTCAATATACAACAATGGACAGTTATATAAACTTGTCCTCATACAGAATACACAGCGGAATAAATACTATCAGATACAAATACTACGTCTCGCCATCCAGCTTATCTCCAAAGCTCTAGAATATCCTGATAACATAACTCTAGGCTGCCCGTGTGGAAATTGGTGGGCACCCAGAGTTTAGAAGGGAACAATAAACTCCGAGTCAGTCATGGTGACTGGTGTGAGATCGTAAAACAGTTGTCTTTAAAATAAACAGGAATATTTTTAAAGTCAATTCGCAATGCTTTTGGAAAATGAAACTACCATAAGACCTCCCGCCACACACACAATGCAAACGCAGAATTGGAGGAGATTTCTTCTTATGATAGTCAAAGATGCTTACTATGCAAAAAATCAAATTCTTTTTGATATTATTATTAGTGCATAGTGTAGAAAACATTTCGAAAGTATAATATTAATCTTAGCCAGCATAGACATTCCGAACTATGCCTACTATAGCTACCATCCAAACAGTGGTGACCACCATAAGTGAATGGCAGGTTCTACAACTAAAACCGTACAAGTCACGTATTGTTTCTTTGGATTTCCAACAAATGGTCAGGCTAAGGAACTTCCTATCCACGATGGGTACGTCCCTGGAATAGACGACCCGAGAACCTAACCGGATCTCTGCCAACACAAGGCCGGGTTACCTCTGCAAAAATAGGTAACTACTGACACGCGTATGCCATCCCCCGATCGTCACCGATCTTCCCGAGGATCACCGATTCGCAACAAACCACATAGATAATAATAATGCAGTAACCACAGAGGTTAAGTATCTGGGCTCCATACCATGATACCACCTTTATCCAGAAGGAATGACATACACTAAGGGGCGCTACTCCCTAGAACCTTGCCGCATCCTTCCTGTTTCGACCATTTCCGGGGTGTGAGGCTCGATGAAGTCTCGTCCACAAAGCTACGCTTTCTCAAAAAGCCCTGCTTCGGGTCAAACAAAATGATCAACCTATGATCACAAAGATATAAGATCAAACAAATGATCATATCACAAATGATCAAACACTGATCATTTCTCAGCAACACTCAGTATGCCACGTTACCAAATTGGGATATATCGCTGATAAATTTCAACTACATAACCTCTGAGCTCGTACGTCTCAGAGAAGGGTGTTAAGCTAAGTGAATAAATTCTCCGCCACCAACAGAAATGTATTTGAAAGAAATCAGCTTTATATCTCAAATTGTAACGTCAGACACACAATCCATACAAGTCTGTTCCGGGATCGAACAGAACCGAAGGCACTTCTCACGAAGCCCTTGCATTTCCGGATAATTTTCTAATCACGTCCGGACTTCCCGTCACTAAGGGTGATAAAACCTCTAAATCGAAGATCAGTCGATGTAGAGTAACTCGACGGTAATCCTTCCGTTTTCAAAAATATCCGGTCTTCAACACCAGTCTTCGAATGCAATTCATAACGACGTATCACATATTCGGAATGGGTTATACGACCCCATGGTCCTTTCCCGGTTAACCCGAATAGTGAGCGTTTATTCAAAAATAAGTGTGGCATTCAAATTCATCCAATTCACAACAAATACCTATCTAAAGGTAATTATTGATAGTTGGTTATTTAACTATCAATAAAGATGCGCAACGTCATCAGATTCCAAATAATTTTCCAAATTATTTATCTTCAAAAAAATATCTTTACTAGATATAAAATTTCCACACTTAACCGTTTGAAAACAAATTCAAATCAATTTCCACATTTCATTTTATCTTTGAAGATAAAATCTCAAAACAGTTCATTTCATATTGGAAAAGCATTTCCATACTTATTTAAAAATAAGTAATTCACAAATCATTTATTTTCAACACTTAGAAAATATTCGATATACTTAAATCAAAATTAAGTATATATCTCATTCTTTTAAGGAAATCATTCTTAAAACACATTTATTTGAGTCAAAACGAATGTTACGTAAAACATCGTTACGACGTCTCAACATCACTAGTATAGGAATTCGGATTTTAATAGATATATAAATCCCAATACTACATAAAACATTTCCTTTCGGAAATCATTTACTATAACAACAGTGTTATAGTCCACCATTTCCTTATTTCTCGAAAACGTCTATTTCAACAATAAATGTTGAAATCTATGATTTCGATAGTTCACACGTTTTAAAACATCTTTTAAAACAATTACTTCATTTCATATATCATTTTTCCAAAACCATATCCATTTTACTTAATAATATATTCACTGTCCAAAATCATGTGTAACGACCCGCCATTTTGGACCATTCGCATCCATTATAAGTGTATAGGTAGACACTCATGCCGGAGTTGAATTGCTCAAAATACCGCGTTGTTAATTTAAATTTGGCAAAACTGAACATATACAGTAAATAAATATAATCACAGATCACAGACACAGAGTAATAATTTGCAGCGGAAATAAAAGAGATAGTAGTTCATGAAGCTACTATATGAATATATAAAATACATCAGAGTTTACAACAGAAGAGTAATACGATACATCAGAGTTAAACTAGATACAACGGAAGAGTAACAGATACAAATCAGAATACATCACTGGAATCATCGAATATCTGAAAGCTGGATAGATAGCTGGATCTCCAAGCGAAGCTCCAACTCCAAAGGTGAGTCTCGAATACTGGTACACTCAGTCTGACCCGAGCGTAAAGCAAAACACAAGACACTCGAGTCAGGATTAACATTCTTATATTAATAAATCCAACTCAAGTGAAACAGCAATTGAAATACAAGTAACTCAAAGGATGTTTGGAATAACCATCCTTTAAGGATCCGTTAAACTATCTACTAGGTAGTAATGTACGCTAAGTAGATAATGTCTATCAGTAATATAAAGATATCAAAGTAGGGTTAAGCAGGGCCCATACACCTCTTAACCTGTTTATTCCCAAAAGCATATACAAGACCGTAGTTTCCCCAAAACCGGAAGTCACCAGAGGGCAATCCATATACTAAAGGTACAAATCAAAATCGTAGTGGTCGCGAATAGGATAATCAGTATGACAAGGTACATGAGGCGATACCAACTAGGATACTAGTAGTTGCGTGATCCGGACTGATGTTGGGCATAGCAGCTACTACCCCAACACCGCGAAACAACACTCCCAAATCGAGGGGTGCACCCAAATCGAATCACAAAAGTAATAGATATGGTATCGAAGAAGTGTGTCCGCTAGAGATGGCGATCCTCAATGGCCCGGCGCGGCTCCTGTTTTAGTCATGTCAAGGGTCATCCAAAATCGTTCTCTTTCTTCAGTCAACGCGTTCACCAAAACCATCCACTTCGTTCTGGATCAACACTCCGCGTATAGTTATTAAAGTGGTTTCGGTTCAGATAGAGAGTATATCCATTACCGATCCCGGTCTCTTTAATAACTTTCGTAATTATTACACCGATTGGTCGTTTATATATTTCAAAACCAAATCAATTTCAATTTCAAATAGAATTCGTAAATCAACATTTCATTTGTCTTTCGAAAACCAATTTCCATACTTTACATTTCAAACTTTCAAATTATCATTTCAAAATCTTATAATTCAAATTCAATTTCTATTTAAACAATCCAAATATTAACTCAAGTTCGAATATAAGTTTCATTTCGAAATCATTTAAATTAATTTAATTTAACATTTAAATCAATTTAAATTCATTTATCAATTTCACTCAATATCGTTCAATTAATTTATCATTCAAAACAATTTCTATTAAATTTCCAAATCATTAAATCAATTTCTTAAATTCAACTTCATTAAATCAAAACTTACAATTTAATTAAATTAAATTCATCAAATCAAATTCTTTACATTTCAAGTCTTACGTTAATTCCAAAATATCACATTTTCATTTTTTGTTAAAGAAATCCAATTTCACTTATTTACTTACTTAAATAATTTTCCAGAACTTAATTAATAAAGAAACTCAATTTCAATTATTTACGAAGTAAAATTCACTTATTCAAAAGTTCAATTTTTCTTATTTAAAGAAATCCAATTCAATTTAATCATTAAATAATTCAATCTTACTTAATTATTAAATAATTCAAAACTTAATTATTAAATAATTTCAAAGTTTAATAAATTTCAAACTTAATTATAATTTCAAACTTAATTATAATTTCAAACTTAATTATTAAATCATTTCAAAGTTTAATAATTTCAAACTTAATTATAATTTCAAACTTAATTCAATAAGTTCTCAAATTAAACAACATTCTTCCATCAATTCCATTTTTAATATTTTGTTTCAGATTATTAAACATTAACATTTCCTTTCATAAGAATTCAAATTTCAACTTCATTTCAAAACCATATTATTTATTCAAATAAGATCTTCATTTTATTTTTAAATCAAATTATTGACCAATCGGGTTTTTATTTAATTTTCTATCCTAGGTCAAAGTTCAATTTTTGGGTATTTATCATTTCAACCCGATTCCAATTAAATTCCAAAATCAAAGCATAGTAAAGGGAACTTGCAGTGTGATAACTGGGATGGTGTCAAAGTAAATAAACAAGCAATAACAACAAACAATACAATCCAATAATCAATTCAAATAATCCCGAAATAACCGTATTAATTCGCATTGTTATTTGTACGAATTAATATAATTATTTCTAGAATCTACACTATCATTACATGTAGATTAAAGATTATTACATTACGGTTTTCACTTGTCATCTATTCCAATTTCATACATCATCAATTTAACAACATATATTCAGTGGTTCAAAATGTAATTAAACAAATCCTACGTGTCAATAAATTCAACAGTTAAAGGGGTCATATTATACAAATGTCAGTTAATCAAATTTAACATTTAATTATCCTATATCAAGTTCAATTTCATACTATCTATCATTTTACATTAACAATTTAACGTCCAATTAAACATCAACAATCAATCAATTAACAATCAAACTGGATTATCATTTCATATATATAACAGATAATGGTGTCAGATGTCACAGGTGAACTGATGTAGGTAATAACATATATAACAGTGTAATTAACTAACAACAGTATATTTCAATTGTCGTTTCAATTGAAATCAAATCTAATAAATAAAAGAACGTTAATCGTGAGTGATTGCTCACCTTTCGAGGCTAGAGAAAGAATAGACAATGAAATGGGTTACGGATCCAATCACGAATTCCGAAACAAGGCCAGAGTGAAGTCGAATCGAAGAACGAAGCTGATAAATGGGAATTTGACGAAACAAATTAAATCAGTTCTGATATAAACTGAAAATATATATTCATTACTATTATTATATAAAATTTCAATATTAAATTTAAGACAAATACTAAAATATATAAGAAATTCAAAATCATTATTGAATCAACCAATACAATTTTGTGAACCGGTAAGTTACACTTCGGACATATATATATGACATACAAATATATAACTTATACCATACATATATAATATATAAATAACATTAAATGCTTGAGCTAAACTATAAGGAGTATAATGAGCGAAGTCAAACTTCAGTTATAATATATTTATATAAACCAAACGTAACATTTTTTTTTTTTTTACTTTTTTTTTTTTTACTGATATAACAAATGACTTCTTAAATAAAATATTATACTGTAGATGCTATAAAAATGCACACACTATAACATTTACCTATACGAACAACAAATTTAGACCTTATCTATAATATTTATACAAGCAGGCGTAGTTCAACCCAACTGTAAATAATAACTTACTGAATCATATATATATATACTTTATATTATATTGTAAATCCTTTTAGATAGTCTAAAATATATGTGTATGTAGATTAACATAAAGTATACATAATCCTTTCAAAATATAATACACGTTACTAAATTTTTACAGCACATAACTTTATATACCTTAAAACATAGTAGGCTCAAAAACTAACATATACAACTGCCTTCTAACTGGACGACTTGCAGTTAAATTGTTCCTTGTATTCTATTTTTAAATGTTTAGTTAGTGACCAGGCTTAGGGTAGGAGTACTGTTATATGAAGATGGATGTTTTTCCCAAGTAATCAGAGACAAAAGCAAACAATGTAACTAATATATAACTTATACAAAGTAATAAACAACTATCCATCTTACTTTATAAGTATATGCTCAAAACACTAACAGTAAAACAAATAGATTTATCCCTTATATAAACATACATTTATAAACATATATATATATAATCTATATACCATAAGATAACTTACCCAGTAGAACAATACGAAAAGGTGAGTGGGAAAGGAAGCTTTGGGTCGCAGCGAGGGTGGGAGACTGGTGAGGTGGATGGAATGAGCAGGTCGAGGCACTGGCGGCTGGTCGCGTGGCTTTGACGCTGGGTGGCGGGTTGTCGAGCACAAGGTGTTGGACTTCAAGCAATGGAGGTAGAGATCGGTGGTGGGCTGGTCTTGGTTGATTGATGGGCGGAGGAGAGAGAGTGGGGCCAAGTGGCGGTTGCAACTGACATGGCGGAGCAGTGGTGATACTTGGAGGAGGAAAGGTGGTTGGAGAAGAGAGATGAGGGCTGTTGGTCGTGATGCGGAGGACGTTGGCTGTGCTCGGCAAGGGTGGAACAGGTCTGGGTGGCGTGGGTGTTGCCGTGGTGGGCGAGTTGGCCGGGGGGAATGATGGTTTCTGTGATGGGAGATGAAGTGGTGCAAAAGTGGAGAGACGCAGATCTCAGGAAAACCAAAGTAAATATGTTCATTTATTTATTTTTGCAACCGATGAAGATTGGAACCAAACAAAATAAAAGCAAGCTTTGGTTTCTATAGACTAATAAATGATAGTGGTAAATGACAGTGGCTGCTCAAATTTCTCACGTTGGAAAATCAAGAGGCACACGGGAAACAAAAGGTCTCAGAGCAGATTGTAACCGGCTACCGATACGGTAGGCGTTACGCAAAATGCAACGTACAACGAAACTCCGAATTTGACGATCGAATATACCGTAGAGATCGGCACGACGAGACGATCAAAACGGTATATAGAAATCAGTGGTACGATCATCCGATAAAAATCGATATCGGTACTAGAATACTGCTATTTTGCAGAAATTAAGAACGACGGAGCCAAAGATGTCCGAATTTGAAAAAACGACAAACTGAAATCTTGCTCAGAAGATGATTTAGAATTTTTCTATGTAAAATATTTAGGTTTCGGAAACATTTTATTTTCATTACTTTTTAACTGATTGAATTGAAGTGAATTTACGCGCGAAATAAACTTTCATATTTTCGGACGAAAATTTACCAGTTGCTATGTTTGACTAGACGTATTCCAAATATCAAATTTTTATTTCAAAATTTTATCGTTTGAAATTTCGCAAAATTTCAACTAATTACGTTATTAACAGTTGAAATTTTACGGGTCGTTACATTCTCCCCCACTCAAAACTTTTCGTCCCCGAAAAGGAACGAGGTAGGAGAATAGAAACAACCAGGAAGAAAACAGATTTGAAATACAAAATAACAATTAGTTTAAACCGTATAAATTTCAATTTAAATTACTTGATATTGAATAATTGATTTAATCCATTTGAGTTCACTAAAATCAATCTCAACTATTTCCAAATTTATTATCTTATCATCCAATGATCTTAAAATTAAAAATTTCTAACCATAAATTTGAATAGTCTTTTATTATAATCATATTTTTCAACAATTTAAATTCTTCTTTATTCCAAAATTATTATTAAGTTTATTTTACTTAATATATCTTATTACATATATTTAACCCATATAAATTAATTTAAACCATAAAAGTTTCGATTTAAATTAATTTACATCTATTAATTTCTTTTAAATTCAAGGTATTTTCATAAGTTGATCAAATTTCAATTTATTAATTCTTTCAAAACAAACTTATTTCATTATTAACTGAGTTTACTTATTATTCTATCCAACTCTATTAACATCTTTATAATCAAAATTTAGTGTATAACATTTATTATAAACACTCAAATTTTATTTATAAATTCAATTTATCTTATATATTATCCAATTACTTATTCAACTTCTGAATGATTTAGGTAAGTTGTATTAGAATGCAGTTGAACAATATACAAATAAAATTTTCCCAATTCAATTATTCAAGTTCAAATATTAATTCCAAATTTTGGTTTTATTTATAATTAAAATCATCTTTTAACAAAATTTAAGAATTTGATTTCCGATTAACTTTAAACAATTTGGAGACATATATAATATATTTATATCAAATCAAATTAAATTTTAAAATAAGATACCTATATATATATAAATCAATTTATACTGAAGAAATTTAAATCAAAATATTTTTCAAACACAACCGTAGCAAGGCTACAGAATAGTATCTCCACTTCGAAACTCGAAAATGAATGTCGATGATGCGGCCGCCATCACCGAAATTATTTTCCAGCGACAAAGAGAAGAGCACTGATTTCAACACTTTAAAAAAATTCTTTGAAACCGATTTCTATTCGAAAATACTTTCAGTAATATATACTTTGAAATTTTAAAACCAAAGTTCGAAATCACCGGAAACTAATAAATTCTCAAATTTCTGAATTAAATTCATTTCAAATTCCAAATCAATTTATAAACCGTATTTATAAATTTATTTAGAACAATAAATGATAATCAAATATTATCATTTCAAGCAACAATTTAATTAACCTATTAAATTCCAGAAAATTTTACTTATATTTTCACAATATAATCAAACAAATTTATTCCATTTTCCAAATTTGAAGATAATATTGTGTCAGTTTGCTCTGTTCAAGTGTTTTGGAAATCCTATCGATAGCGTTGATCAGACGAACCGATCGGAAACCCAAATCAACATCAACAACTCAAACAACACAGCATATATTAAAACATTTTAATATTAATTTACAAAACACTTCCTCACCTAACGATACAATAATGGATTTCAAAGCAAGGATAGGGATTCAAATTTGATGGACTTAAATCAAAGAGAATTTTAATTCGAAAATAAGTTCGAAACAGAAGATAAGATAATTCAATTACCATAATCGGGAAATGGATGAGTTTATTTAATTCACGGGCAACCTTAACCGGGTCGTCCGTAACTTCAAGAATAAGGTCGATGCTGAATTCCGAGGTAAATCGACATTCGATCTCAAGAAATAGAATTCAGGTATAGCATGAGATAGATAACATCGTAAACCGAGGGTACAGGAATCTCCGGTAAATCGATGCCTATTATAAAGGAGTTTACTCCTTTACGAATCATCTAAGATTGGCGAAACCGTCGACCTATTATAGATAACATTCAGAATGGAGTTATGGGGTGCTCCAGGATTGAAAGAAGATGAATAGTGAAGGACACGGATGAATTTCGAAACCAAGGGGAACGTTCCAAAATTCAAAGGAATTGAGTCAAAGGAAGAGATTGAAACTCGAATGAGAGTGATTCTGTAAATACATTTACCCTATATGTTAAGTTTTGCCTAGAGCTACCAAAGCTCTGATACCAACTGTAACGACCCAGAATTTTGGACCATTCGCATCCATTATAAGTGTATAGGTAGACACTCATGCCGGAGTTGAATTGCTCAAAATACCGCGTTGTTAATTTAAATTTGGCAAAACTGAACATATACAGTAAATAAATATAATCACAGATCACAGACACAGAGTAATAATTTGCAGCGGAAATAAAAGAGATAGTAGTTCATGAAGCTACTATATGAATATATAAAATACATCAGAGTTTACAACAGAAGAGTAATACGATACATCAGAGTTAAACTAGATACAACGGAAGAGTAACAGATACAAATCAGAATACATCACTGGAATCATCGAATATCTGAAAGCTGGATAGATAGCTGGATCTCCAAGCGAAGCTCCAACTCCAAAGGTGAGTCTCGAATACTGGTACACTCAGTCTGACCCGAGCGTAAAGCAAAACACAAGACACTCGAGTCAGGATTAACATTCTTATATTAATAAATCCAACTCAAGTGAAACAGCAATTGAAATACAAGTAACTCAAAGGATGTTTGGAATAACCATCCTTTAAGGATCCGTTAAACTATCTACTAGGTAGTAATGTACGCTAAGTAGATAATGTCTATCAGTAATATAAAGATATCAAAGTAGGGTTAAGCAGGGCCCATACACCTCTTAACCTGTTTATTCCCAAAAGCATATACAAGACCGTAGTTTCCCCAAAACCGGAAGTCACCAGAGGGCAATCCATATACTAAAGGTACAAATCAAAATCGTAGTGGTCGCGAATAGGATAATCAGTATGACAAGGTACATGAGGCGATACCAACTAGGATACTAGTAGTTGCGTGATCCGGACTGATGTTGGGCATAGCAGCTACTACCCCAACACCGCGAAACAACACTCCCAAATCGAGGGGTGCACCCAAATCGAATCACAAAAGTAATAGATATGGTATCGAAGAAGTGTGTCCGCTAGAGATGGCGATCCTCAATGGCCCGGTGCGGCTCCTGTTTTAGTCATGTCAAGGGTCATCCAAAATCGTTCTCTTTCTTCAGTCAACGCGTTCACCAAAACCATCCACTTCGTTCTGGATCAACACTCCGCGTATAGTTATTAAAGTGGTTTCGGTTCAGATAGAGAGTATATCCATTACCGATCCCGGTCTCTTTAATAACTTTCGTAATTATTACACCGATTGGTCGTTTATATATTTCAAAACCAAATCAATTTCAATTTCAAATAGAATTCGTAAATCAACATTTCATTTGTCTTTCGAAAACCAATTTCCATACTTTACATTTCAAACTTTCAAATTATCATTTCAAAATCTTATAATTCAAATTCAATTTCTATTTAAACAATCCAAATATTAACTCAAGTTCGAATATAAGTTTCATTTCGAAATCATTTAAATTAATTTAATTTAACATTTAAATCAATTTAAATTCATTTATCAATTTCACTCAATATCGTTCAATTAATTTATCATTCAAAACAATTTCTATTAAATTTCCAAATCATTAAATCAATTTCTTAAATTCAACTTCATTAAATCAAAACTTACAATTTAATTAAATTAAATTCATCAAATCAAATTCTTTACATTTCAAGTCTTACGTTAATTCCAAAATATCACATTTTCATTTTTTGTTAAAGAAATCCAATTTCACTTATTTACTTACTTAAATAATTTTCCAGAACTTAATTAATAAAGAAACTCAATTTCAATTATTTACGAAGTAAAATTCACTTATTCAAAAGTTCAATTTTTCTTATTTAAAGAAATCCAATTCAATTTAATCATTAAATAATTCAATCTTACTTAATTATTAAATAATTCAAAACTTAATTATTAAATAATTTCAAAGTTTAATAAATTTCAAACTTAATTATAATTTCAAACTTAATTATAATTTCAAACTTAATTATTAAATCATTTCAAAGTTTAATAATTTCAAACTTAATTATAATTTCAAACTTAATTCAATAAGTTATCAAATTAAACAACATTCTTCCATCAATTCCATTTTTAATATTTTGTTTCAGATTATTAAACATTAACATTTCCTTTCATAAGAATTCAAATTTCAACTTCATTTCAAAACCATATTATTTATTCAAATAAGATCTTCATTTTATTTTTAAATCAAATTATTGACCAATCGGGTTTTTATTTAATTTTCTATCCTAGGTCAAAGTTCAATTTTTGGGTATTTATCATTTCAACCCGATTCCAATTAAATTCCAAAATCAAAGCATAGTAAAGGGAACTTGCAGTGTGATAACTGGGATGGTGTCAAAGTAAATAAACAAGCAATAACAACAAACAATACAATCCAATAATCAATTCAAATAATCCCGAAATAACCGTATTAATTCGCATTGTTATTTGTACGAATTAATATAATTATTTCTAGAATCTACACTATCATTACATGTAGATTAAAGATTATTACATTACGGTTTTCACTTGTCATCTATTCCAATTTCATACATCATCAATTTAACAACATATATTCAGTGGTTCAAAATGTAATTAAACAAATCCTACGTGTCAATAAATTCAACAGTTAAAGGGGTCATATTATACAAATGTCAGTTAATCAAATTTAACATTTAATTATCCTATATCAAGTTCAATTTCATACTATCTATCATTTTACATTAACAATTTAACGTCCAATTAAACATCAACAATCAATCAATTAACAATCAAACTGGATTATCATTTCATATATATAACAGATAATGGTGTCAGATGTCACAGGTGAACTGATGTAGGTAATAACATATATAACAGTGTAATTAACTAACAGCAGTATATTTCAATTGTCGTTTCAATTGAAATCAAATCTAATAAATAAAAGAACGTTAATCGTGAGTGATTGCTCACCTTTCGAGGCTAGAGAAAGAATAGACAATGAAATGGGTTACGGATCCAATCACGAATTCCGAAACAAGGCCAGAGTGAAGTCGAATCGAAGAACGAAGCTGATAAATGGGAATTTGACGAAACAAATTAAATCAGTTCTGATATAAACTGAAAATATATATTCATTACTATTATTATATAAAATTTCAATATTAAATTTAAGACAAATACTAAAATATATAAGAAATTCAAAATCATTATTGAATCAACCAATACAATTTTGTGAACCGGTAAGTTACACTTCGGACATATATATATGACATACAAATATATAACTTATACCATACATATATAATATATAAATAACATTAAATGCTTGAGCTAAACTATAAGGAGTATAATGAGCGAAGTCAAACTTCAGTTATAATATATTTATATAAACCAAACGTAACATTTTTTTTTTTTTTACTTTTTTTTTTTTACTGATATAACAAATGACTTCTTAAATAAAATATTATACTGTAGATGCTATAAAAATGCACACACTATAACATTTACCTATACGAACAACAAATTTAGACCTTATCTATAATATTTATACAAGCAGGCGTAGTTCAACCCAACTGTAAATAACAACTTACTGAATCATATATATATATACTTTCTATTATATTGTAAATCCTTTTAGATAGTCTAAAATATATGTGTATGTAGATTAACATAAAGTATACATAATCCTTTCAAAATATAATACACGTTACTAAATTTTTACAGCACATAACTTTATATACCTTAAAACATAGTAGGCTCAAAAACTAACATATACAACTGCCTTCTAACTGGACGACTTGCAGTTAAATTGTTCCTTGTATTCTATTTTTAAATGTTTAGTTAGTGACCAGGCTTAGGGTAGGAGTACTGTTATATGAAGATGGATGTTTTTCCCAAGTAATCAGAGACAAAAGCAAACAATGTAACTAATATATAACTTATACAAAGTAATAAACAACTATCCATCTTACTTTATAAGTATATGCTCAAAACACTAACAGTAAAACAAATAGATTTATCCCTTATATAAACATACATTTATAAACATATATATATAATCTATATACCATAAGATAACTTACCCAGTAGAACAATACGAAAAGGTGAGTGGGAAAGGAAGCTTTGGGTCGCAGCGAGGGTGGGAGACTGGTGAGGTGGATGGAATGAGCAGGTCGAGGCACTGGCGGCTGGTCGCGTGGCTTTGACGCTGGGTGGCGGGTTGTCGAGCACAAGGTGTTGGACTTCAAGCAATGGAGGTAGAGATCGGTGGTGGGCTGGTCTTGGTTGATTGATGGGCGGAGGAGAGAGAGTGGGGCCAAGTGGCGGTTGCAACTGACATGGCGGAGCAGTGGTGATACTTGGAGGAGGAAAGGTGGTTGGAGAAGAGAGATGAGGGCTGTTGGTCGTGATGCGGAGGACATTGGCTGTGCTCGGCAAGGGTGGAACGGGTCTGGGTGGCGTGGGTGTTGCCGTGGTGGGCGAGTTGGCCGGGGGGGAATGATGGTTTCTGTGATGGGAGATGAAGTGGTGCAAAAGTGGAGAGACGCAGATCTCAGGAAAACCAAAGTAAATATGTTCATTTATTTATTTTTGCAACCGATGAAGATTGGAACCAAACAAAATAAAAGCAAGCTTTGGTTTCTATAGACTAATAAATGATAGTGGTAAATGACAGTGGCTGCTCAAATTTCTCACGTTGGAAAATCAAGAGGCACACGGGAAACAAAAGGTCTCAGAGCAGATTGTAACCGGCTACCGATACGGTAGGCGTTACGCAAAATGCAACGTACAACGAAACTCCGAATTTGACGATCGAATATACCGTAGAGATCGGCACGACGAGACGATCAAAACGGTATATAGAAATCAGTGGTACGATCATCCGATAAAAATCGATATCGGTACCAGAATACTGCTATTTTGCAGAAATTAAGAACGACGGAGCCAAAGATGTCCGAATTTGAAAAAACGACAAACTGAAATCTTGCTCAGAAGATGATTTAGAATTTTTCTATGTAAAATATTTAGGTTTCGGAAACATTTTATTTTCATTACTTTTTAACTGATTGAATTGAAGTGAATTTACGCGCGAAATAAACTTTCATATTTTCGGACGAAAATTTACCAGTTGCTATGTTTGACTAGACGTATTCCAAATATCAAATTTTTATTTCAAAATTTTATCGTTTGAAATTTCGCAAAATTTCAACTAATTACGTTATTAACAGTTGAAATTTTACGGGTCGTTACATCATGAATATACTTCACTAACCAAATTCCAATCTTTCCTACACATTTATTCCAAGAATTATCCACTGTCCAAAATCGTGGATAAAATTCCCTTAATAATCTCTTTATTTAAAATCAATCAAATTTGATTGATTCTCGAATTTATAAAAAACAACGTTTATAGATTCGATTTCCATTTCCTAACAACTTTGATTTATAAATCTTCTTTATTAACAAATTCGAGTTATACTTGATATAAATATCACAAGTCCATATTATAAGTTAATAACTTATCATTCATTTTCAACTTCACAATTTATAAATCTATAAATTTCATTCACTTACGGATTCCATAATATTTCATTTTTATCACTTATAAAAACTCATTTTATAATTTCAACATTCTAAATTTTGTAGATATCAATTTCATAAATCTTTTATATGAACCGTTACAGAAATTCAAAAATCTCAATTTAAACCATTTCATAAATCAGTCAACTATTTATCCCAAAAATCACTTTTCGGTTATATTTCACAAATCTATAAATTTTTGTAACTTTAAAATTTGAACGTTTATTTATTTAAAATAAATCACTTCAGAAATTTAATAAAACATATAATTTCAAAGATCACTTTAAAAACCCTTTTAAAGTAAAAGTCGTTATTTTTAAAACTTCAAAACTGAATCTGATGATGCAAAAACATCAATTAGTCAATCACAACAGTCAATATCATATATCAATATGATAACAGAATATATCACAATATCTGTAAATAATCAATACGGTGAGGAATCCAGTTGGATCCCTCCAACCTGTTTCCCTGCATCCAAAGATGTTAGCACAATACCAATTCCGCTCCAGTACGGAATTATCGCGGTATATAGGTTTTTATAAATCCGCTTACTAAAGGCGCAATAGGGTCTCATCCGCTATACGAGGCGGGAAATCAATCAATCCAATATATACATATGCCAATATGTATATATTGCTATATATAGATATATATCATACTATATCTAATATCACATCCAAACAGTCAATCATCAATCAATAACTGTAAATAATTCCACATTCAATTGAGTGAGAAGATCTCACCGTGATTTTTAATTCTGATTTCAGCGTTTTATTTCGAATAAAATTAAACAGCGTTTAATTTTACTCGAAATTCAAACTAGCTCCAAACGACTCCAATCCAATTGCATCGCGAAGAGCTCGACAAAACGAAGCCAACGCAACTGGTTTCGTAATTTTCTGACAATATATGACAAAGTTACGATATTTTAAACTTTATACAATTTAAATCTTAATATTATTTACAAATTCTTTTATTTTTATACCCCTGCAATCATCTGCCGTTCGTTTTGTTTTCAACCAGATCTGGACCGTTCCACGTTTTTCTTCCCAATCGCGTGATACTCCAGTAAAAATCGAACGAGCCAAAACCCATTGCCGCCCCTGACATTCGAATTTTCGCAACCTATACGTTGATCGTGATGACGATCAGATGTCGCCCCTTGAAAGCTAGTCGCGGCCTCCACCTATGGCCAAAACGCGGCGCGACTCGATCACCCTATGCTCACCCATGACGAGCTCGAATGACCATCGTCTCGGCTTCGATCCTGGCCTCCACAACGACTCAAACACGATCTCCACCGGTCAAATTATAGTATTCAATGAGTGCTATGATTTCTTAGTTGGAGGAATTTCGAATTACTGCGTGGATTTCAAAAGAAAAGAGGAAGAAGGGCAAGAAGTATCGGCCATTGATATAGTAAGTGGCGGCCTGCACGTTTAAAATTAGGGTTAGGGTTTATTTTTTTGTCTTTGAAATTGTGAAAAAAAATGGGTATATTTATAGAGTTTTCTCGAACACTATTCATCCGGCTTTTCCGAACTCCGATTTACACGTGGTAACTGGCGTTTCTGGGGTTTATCCCGTGTTCCGGACACAATGGAACAGGTTTCGGAAGCTAATTCGATCGTATGTGTGAGATATGACAGTAAACGATCAATTTAAATTAAACCGATTTAAATAGATTTCGAGGCGTTTTGATTCGTGCCGGACAAACGGTAAATCCAAAAATTACGGAATTTGAAATCTTACAATAATATCACATTACGGATCCGATGAAACTGGTTTCGTCGAAATCCGAGACTTTTTGAAAAATGACTATTTTAACTCGACGATTTAAAATTAAAATGATATCGATGCGTTTCGAGCTGCCACGGTCAAACGACAACTCCGATTGATACGAAAATTGAAATCCGATAATAACTAACTATTACGGATCCAATGGATCTGGTTTCGTTCAATTCTGAGACTGTTCGAAAATTGGCTATTTTTCAGTCGATAATTAAATATTAAAATATTCAATTTTCACAGTTTAACTCCAAATTAAATTTTTAAAAGTTCTATAACCTTTCTATACTCCAGTATGATTAAATAAAATTTTCCAAATCATTTTCAATCATTTTAAACTCGATTTTCAATTATCTCTGGAATTTCACTATTTAATTTATCGATTTAATTATCAAATTAAATCCAATATTCGAAAAATAAATCATTCGACTTCTAAATTCCATTTATTAATATTTAAAATCAATTAAATATTCGAATTTTAATTATCAAAATTCAGGGTCGTTACAGACTTCCCCCCTTAAAAGAATTTCGTCCTCGAAATTACAAGTTAGGAAAAAAAAAGTCCTTAACTCGTCTACTATTTTTCACAATTCAATAGTTTTCTCAAATTTTCAAAACAAATCTTTCTACTAAAGATTCGTTATTAATTCAACTAAATTTCAACTTCAACTATAAGTTCAAACAACATTGTTTAACTTCTCAATTCAAATTCGAGTTTATATTCAAATTTTAAACTTTCAAAATTTTATCAAAATTTTCTAACACTCGAAATTTTCGAAAGTCTCCTTTGCGCGGCTAATACGGTACGACTACAAAACGTCCCTACGGACTCTCAGATTTCAAAAAGAAAAGAAAAAGCCAAGCGGCTAGACCAGAAATCAGTAAATCTCATATAGAAATTTAAATACATACCTTTTGTCGAGCAATTCAAATTATCTTCGAAAACAAAATTCCAATTCCTTTTATAACACCTGTATATCCTACTAGCCATAATATCTAGTTACATATATTCAAACTATTTTGCACATTCAATTACAAAATTTTCAATATAACTGCTTATATATTTTTACTTCACTATTGAAGTTATATATCTATTCTCATTCAATTTTACATTTCCCATTCATTTGTATTTAGTTTTCCATTTCAACTAAATTTGGATTCAATTTACTTTCAATTCTGAAATATTGAATTTTATCAATTATCTGTCATTTACAACTGCACTATCTTAAATTAGTTCCAATTACTAATTCATTACAAATTCCAATTTCAAATATTCAACTTGAATTACAGTTGCTAACAAATTCAAAACAAGTTTAACATTCAGTTTTAATCTTATTTACGTACAATTGTGAATTCCATTCATTGAAAATTTATTTATACTTACTTGAATTTATCTTTAAATTCGAACCATCCCTTTTATTAGTTCACAATTCAAGTTTCAATTTACTAATTCATTTCTAATTCTAATCCACTGACAAATTCAAATCTGTTTTCAACATTCAGTTTCAATTCCAGTTTTATCTTCATTCAATCATCCCTTGGAATAATTTCAATATCACATTTACTTAAGAATTTCACTTTATTCACTTATACTTACTTTGATTTAACTTCATCTTTTTAAGTTAAATTTATTCTATCAAAATTCAATTTGTATAAGTTATCAACTTAGTAATATTCCATAGATATCTTAATATAGCATTCCAGAGTCTTTTCAACATTTCAAAAATCATTTTGAAAACAATTCAAATCATCCTTTGAATTTCCAAAAGAAAACCCAAATTTTCCAAACAACTTTCATTTAAAAATAATTTGGCAGCAATTCCTCTTTTGGAAACCCGAAAATGAACACCGGTGATGTCGCGATCATCATCGGAATTATTTTCCAGCGACCGAAAAGAGTTTAGAGCTTTTATCTCTCCAAAATACTTTTCAAAACCTTTGAAATTCATTTTCAAATCAAAAATGATTTAAACTTTCCAATCCTCAAAATTTTCAAATTCTTTTCAAAACATTTCCAAAAACTTCTCTGGAATTCCGTTTCAAATTACAAATCACATTTATAATTTATATTCTCAAATTTCATTTGTATATGAATTTATTTCTTAACTTTGGAGTTTCGATTTCAATTTCTTATTCAATTTCAATGATAATAATTTACCATTATTACTTCCTAACATCCATGCAACCATATACTATAGTACTTTATAGAAAAACATTTCTTTTCTATACAAAAATAGTTTTGGGCAAAATTATTTCATTCACCCTATTTAAAACAATATTGTGCCGAATTGTTCTATATAAGTGTTTAGAGATCCCTATCGATAGAGTTGTACGGACAATACCGACCAGAATCCATATACCACCCAACAAACCAATCATCACAATATAAAACAATTTCATATTCACTAACAAATACGCACTCGTATCTATTATTACACTCAAACTCATTCTAGAGTACTACTGACTCTATCTATAATGAGTAACACCCAACAGAGCAGGGTTGTCGCTTAACCATATGCTCTGATACCACGCTGTCACGTACGGGAATTTTCGACTTTCGAAAATTCGACATCGATACTCACTTTATCGACTGCCGAGCAATCGAGCGCTGGAAACTCCAATAGTGAGGGTTTTAAATAGAAGAAAAAGGTAGAAGAAGAAGAAAAGAGAAGAAGAAGGAAGAAGAACAACAGAACACACAGAACAAGAGCAGAAACAGAAACAGAAAACAATATCAGAATCTCACATATCGCAGCGGAACAATATATAATAGATAAATGAATAATCTTTAAACACAGAACTATATCATTTTATACATACATCAATCATCAGAGTCAATATACAACAATGGACAGTTATATAAACTTGTCCTCATACAGAATACACAGCGGAATAAATACTATCAGATACAAATACTACGTCTCGCCATCCAGCTTATCTCCAAAGCTCCAGAATATCCTGATAACATAACTCTAGGCTGCCCGTGTGGAAATTGGTGGGCACCCAGAGTTTAGAAGGGAACAATAAACTCCGAGTCAGTCATGGTGACTGGTGTGAGATCGTAAAACAGTTGTCTTTAAAATAAACAGGAATATTTTTAAAGTCAATTCGCAATGCTTTTGGAAAATGAAACTACCATAAGACCTCCCGCCACACACACAATGCAAACGCAGAATTGGAGGAGATTTCTTCTTATGATAGTCAAAGATGCTTACTACGCAAAAAATAAAATTCTTTTTGATATTATTATTAGTGCATAGTGTAGAAAACATTTCGAAAGTATAATATTAATCTTAGCCAGCATAGACATTCCGAACTATGCCTACTATAGCTACCATCCAAACAGTGGTGACCACCATAAGTGAATGGCAGGTTCTACAACTAAAACCGTACAAGTCACGTATTGTTTCTTTGGATTTCCAACAAATGTTCAGGCTAAGGAACTTCCTATCCACGATGGGTACGTCCCTGGAATAGACGACCCGAGAACCTAACCGGATCTCTGCCAACACAAGGCCGGGTTACCTCTGCAAAAATAGGTAACTACTGACATGCGTATGCCATCCCCCGATCGTCACCGATCTTCCCGAGGATCCCCGATTCGCAACAAACCACATAGATAATAATAATGCAGTAACCACAGAGGTTAAGTATCTGAGCTCCATACCATGATACCACCTTTATCCAGAAGGAATGACATACACTAAGGGGCGCTACTCCCTAGAACCTTGCCGCATCCTTCCTGTTTCGACCATTTCCGGGGTGTGAGGCTCGATGAAGTCTCGTCCACAAAGCTACGCTTTCTCAAAAAGCCCTGCTTCGGGTCAAACAAAATGATCAACCTATGATCACAAAGATATAAGATCAAACAAATGATCATATCACAAATGATCAAACACTGATCATTTCTCAGCAACACTCAGTATGCCACGTTACCAAATTGGGATATATCGCTGATAAATTTCAACTACATAACCTCTGAGCTCGTACGTCTCAGAGAAGGGTGTTAAGCTAAGAGAATAAATTCTCTGCCACCAACAGAAATGTATTTGAAAGAAATCAGCTTTATATCTCAAATTGTAACGTCAGACACACAATCCATACAAGTCTGTTCCGGGATCGAACAGAACCGAAGGCACTTCTCACGAAGCCCTTGCATTTCCGGATAATTTTCTAATCACGTCCGGACTTCCCGTCACTAAGGGTGATAAAACCTCTAAATCGAAGATCAGTCGATGTAGAGTAACTCGACGGTAATCCTTCCGTTTTCAAAAATATCCGGTCTTCAACACCGGTCTTCGAATGCAATTCATAACGACATATCACATATTCGGAATGGGTTATACGACCCCATGGTCCTTTCCCGGTTAACCCGAATAGTGAGCGTTTATTCAAAAATAAGTTTGGCATTCAAATTCATCCAATTCACAACAAATACCTATCTAAAGGTAATTATTGATAGTCGGTTATTTAACTATCAATAAAGATGCGCAACATCATCAGATTCCAAATAATTTTCCAAATTATTTATCTTCAAAAAAATATCTTTACTAGATATAAAATTTCCACACTTAACCGTTTGAAAACAAATTCAAATCAATTTCCACATTTCATTTTATCTTTGAAGATAAAATCTCAAAACAGTTCATTTCATATTGGAAAAGCATTTCCATACTTATTTAAAAATAAGTAATTCACAAATCATTTATTTTCAACACTTAGAAAATATTCGATATACTTAAATCAAAATTAAGTATATATCTCATTCTTTTAAGGAAATCATTCTTAAAACACATTTATTTGAGTCAAAACGAATGTTACGTAAAACATCGTTACGACGTCTCAACATCACTAGTATAGGAATTCGGATTTTAATAGATATATAAATCCCAATACTACATAAAACATTTCCTTTCGGAAATCATTTACTATAACAACAGTGTTATAGTCCACCATTTCCTTATTTCTCGAAAACGTCTATTTCAACAATAAATGTTGAAAACTATGATTTCGATAGTTCACACGTTTTAAAACATCTTTTAAAACAATTACTTCATTTCATATATCATTTTTCCAAAACCATATCCATTTTACTTAATAATATATTCACTGTCCAAAATCGTGAATATACTTCACTAACCAAATTCCAATCTTTCCTACACATTTATTCCAAGAATTATCCACTGTCCAAAATCGTGGATAAAATTCCCTTAATAATCTCTTTATTTAAAATCAATCAAATTTGATTGATTCTCGAATTTATAAAAAACAACGTTTATAGATTCGATTTCCATTTCCTAACAAATTTGATTTATAACAAATTCGAGTTATACTTGATATAAATATCACAAGTCCATATTATAAGTTAATAACTTATCATTCATTTTCAACTTCACAATTTATAAATCTATAAATTTCATTCACTTACGGATTCCATAATATTTCATTTTTATCACTTATAAAAACTCATTTTATAATTTCAACATTCTAAATTTTGTAGATATCAATTTCATAAATCTTTTATATGAACCGTTACAGAAATTCAAAAATCTCAATTTAAACCATTTCATAAATCAGTCAACTATTTATCCCAAAAATCACTTTTCGGTTATATTTCACAAATCTATAAATTTTTGTAACTTTAAAATTTGAACGTTTATTTATTTAAAATAAATCACTTCAGAAATTTAATAAAACGTATAATTTCAAAGATCACTTTAAAAACCCTTTTAAAGTAAAAGTCGTTATTTTTAAAACTTCAAAACTGAATCCGATGATGCAACAACATCAATTAGTCAATCACAACAGTCAATATCATATATCAATATGATAACAGAATATATCACAATATCTGTAAATAATCAATACGGTGAGGAATCCAGTTGGATCCCTCCAACCTGTTTCCCTGCATTCAAAGATGTTAGCACAATACCAATTCCGCTTCAGTACGGAATTATCGCGGTATATAGGTTTTTATAAATCCGCTTACTAATGGCGCAATAGGGTCTCATCCGCTATACGAGGCGGGAAATCAATCAATCCAATATATACATATGCCAATATGTATATATTGCTATATATAGATATATATCCTACTATATCTAATATCACATCCAAACAGTCAATCATCAATCAATAACTGTAAATAATTCCACATTCAATTGAGTGAGAAGATCTCACCGTGATTTTTAATTCTGATTTCAGCGTTTTATTTCGAATAAAATTAAACTGCGTTTAATTTTACTCGAAATTCAAACTAGCTCCAAACGACTCCAATCCAATTGCATCGCGAAGAGCTCGACAAAACGAAGCCAACGCAACTGGTTTCGTAATTTTCTGACAATATATGACAAAGTTACGATATTTTAAACTTTATACAATTTAAATCTTAATATTATTTACAAATTCTTTTATTTTTATACCCCTGCAATCATCTGCCGTTCGTTTTGTTTTCAACCAGATCTGGACCGTTCCACGTTTTTCTTCCCAATCGCGTGATACTCCAGTAAAAATCGAACGAGCCAAAACCCATTGCCGCCCCTGACATTCGAATTTTCGCAACCTATACGTTGATCGTGATGACGATCAGATGTCGCCCCTTGAAAGCTAGTCGCGGCCTCCACCTATGGCCAAAACGCGGCGCGACTCGATCACCCTACGCTCACCCATGACGAGCTCGAACGACCATCGTCTCGGCTTCGATCCTGGCCTCCACAACGACTCAAACACGATCTCCACCGGTCAAATTATAGTATTCAATGAGTGCTATGATTTCTTAGTTGGAGGAATTTCGAATTACTGCGTGGATTTCAAAAGAAAAGAGGAAGAAGGGCAAGAAGTATCGGCCATTGATATAGTAAGTGGCGGCCTGCACGTTTAAAATTAGGGTTAGGGTTTATTTTTTTGTCTTTGAAATTGTGAAAAAAAATGGGTATATTTATAGAGTTTTCTCGAACACTATTCTTCCGGCTTTTCCGAACTCCGATTTACACGTGGTAACTGGCGTTTCTGGGGTTTATCCCGCGTTCCAGACACAATGGAACAGGTTTCGGAAGCTAATTCGATCGTATGTGTGAGATATGACAGTAAACGATCAATTTAAATTAAACCGATTTAAATAGATTTCGAGGCGTTTTGATTCGTGCCGGACAAATGGTAAATCCAAAAATTACGGAATTTGAAATCTTACAATAATATCACATTACGGATCCGATGAAACTGGTTTCGTCGAAATCCGAGACTTTTTGAAAAATGACTATTTTAACTCGACGATTTAAAATTAAAATGATATCGATGCGTTTTGAGCTGCCACGGTCAAACGACAACTCCGATTGATACGAAAATTGAAATCCAATAATAACTAACTATTACGGATCCAATGGATCTGGTTTCGTTCAATTCTGAGACTGTTCGAAAATTGGCTATTTTTCAGTCGATAATTAAATATTAAAATATTCAATTTTCACAGTTTAACTCCAAATTAAATTTTTAAAAGTTCTATAACCTTTCTATACTCCAGTATGATTAAATAAAATTTTCCAAATCATTTTCAATCATTTTAAACTCGATTTTCAATTATCTTTGGAATTTCACTATTTAATTTATCGATTTAATTATCAAATTAAATCCAATATTCGAAAAATAAATCATTCGACTTCTAAATTCCATTTATTAATATTTAAAATCAATTAAATATTCGAATTTTAATTATCAAAATTCAGGGTCGTTACACCACCTTTTACCTAAATCAATGATTTTAAAATAACAACTTTTGCAATTGAAAACAAAAATCTTAATGAAGTTGTCGAAAACATGGTAATTGAGTTGGATATCCATTCTTTTGATGGGGTGGAACCAAATTTAAAATTCGACTTTCCTTTTCTCGATTTCAAAAATTTAAACACAACAACTTTGAATGTTGAACTTGAGACATGAAAAAAAGTCGTTGATAATTCAATAAAGGAAGACGAATTCAATAAACACGATTTCTTTGGACTTTTCGAAAACGAGTTGTCGAATTCTGAAGGGGAAGATTTACATCACCATTTTGATTTTGAAATCGATAATTTTAAAGAAGTTTTCAATGATAAGTTTAAACTTCAACTTGGTGAAAATAAACTTGAATTTCAATCAATTGTTTTATCAACCCGAAAAATCATCGAAAACAAAACAACTCGTACAATTTTCAATAAAACGACATTCGTTTTTCCAAATCAACATTCAATATTGAAATATTTTACGATTTTGTTTTCCGAGCTTAAGCCGTGTCTCGCATATTTGACGGAACAAATGAATCGGTCTTTGGAAGACCGTTTCATTTACTTTTTAATGATATACTTTCTAAGGCCGTGTAAATACATTTCATTTTCATGTAAATAATAATAAACGTTCCTTTCACTTGGGTTGACTATGGGGACACAGTCAAAATCAAGTGTGGGGGGAGACTCATCAACATTTTCGAATTTCCATGGTCTATTTTTACTTATTCTTAACAAAAAATCTCAAAAAAAAACAAAAAAAAACAAAAAAAATACAATTTTTTTTAAAGCATTTTGATTTATTTTTAAAGAAACACTATAGGATAAGTATATGGTTTTGGTTCATTAAATTGAAATTTTTGAAAATTTATTTGTCTTAACAAAAATAAAAATGAAGTTTGATTACAAATAACAATGGTTTAACTAGTATATAGGAAGGTTCATACGTGTTGATTATGAAATATCCTAACTGAAAATCTTTGTTTTAATAAGTGGTGAATTCAAATAGAAGGATATAACATTTTTTTGTCTTCTAAGTTAAATGGTGCTAATATGATTTTGCAAAACTCTCTCTTCAAAACAAAAAAAACAAAAATACAAAAAAATAATATTTCTTGTATATGTGTATATATTTTTAATAAACACCTAGTGTCATGTGTTCACTCGCCAAGCTCTGTACCCTTCTCACGTAAGCCCGAAAGGCGGTGCACGATCGGTATATCTGGCCTCAGTTTACCTGAGTCGGGTGTATGTATATAAACAATTCTTTTATTAATAACGCCTAGAGTCGATAAGTGTTCACACTTGTGTGTTCACTCGCCACGCTATGTATTCCCCTCACGTAAGTCCAAAAGGCAGTGCATGGGTAATATATCGGGCCTCAGTTTACCTGAGTTAGGCATATGTAAATATTGTAAATATCAATAAAATTTTCAAAAAAAAATATAGAGAGAGAGTAAGAAAATGAAATCCAAGCACTATTTTTACTTGTTTGATTTGACCTGTTATTGAAAAGAAATGAAAATACCACTTTGATAAACTTTGATAATCGACTAAGGATCTATTTCATAACTACACTTTGTTATCAACCGAAATAACGAGTTAAACTATAGTCTATTTGTTATGATAACTTGATTTTTGTTGGAAATATTGACGAGTAAATGACTTGAATTTTCAAGATAATGACCAAAACTTATATTTATCTTATTTGTATCGATTTAAAAATAAATCGTTCATTGTAAATATTTTCAAAAACTCGCATTCATCTCTTTGTAAATAAATCTTGGATTTTGTAAATATTTTCATCCTGCATTTGGATTTTGTGGGTAGTATCTGCTGAAAACCCTCACGAGATAACACTCATCCTACTGTGGACACCCAGAGGTTTAACGGCTTATTGCATATGCACAATGCAATCGAGCTCCCTATGAAAATGGATTTATCTTAGTTTTTCTTTATCCGAGGACGAATAAAAAGATAAGTGTGGAGGTATTTGATGTGCACGTAAATGTGCATATTTTTATTAACATATTTAATCCATATAAATTAAATAAATGATCATATCGGGTATTTTAACTTGTTTAAACCAAATTTCAAATTATTTTCAAATCGTCACATATTCATCTTAAAATAGGGGCAAAATGGTCATTTTTTGTGCATATATTAATTTGAGAAAATTTAATTGGAAATTTCTATATTATTTTATAGGAATTTGGCTTTATATACAAGTGTTTTCATGAAGATATATGCATGCACAAAGAATATACAAAGGAATGGAGATGGAAATAATTCAATGTGATGATCATGGAGGACCCCACTTACCCACCTACCTTAATGTACATTTAGGAGCTAATGCACATGCTAAAAGGAAATTAAATCTTCATGCAAAGTTAATGGATGATTATTGGATGCTAATGTTTACTTAGCCACCACACTACCTTAAGGGCAATTTGGGCATTCCCCAAAAATATGAATTAAGGTTTCATACATGTATAAAGACCCCTTATGCTTCATGTAACCTCTCTTCATTTTAGTTAGTTTTAGGCTCAAAACAAAACACAAGCTCTCTTTCTCTTTTACATGGCTACTTAGCCATTTTTATTTTCATGTAACTTTCTTTTTTTATATGCAATGTTAATTAGTGCTCTCTTTTCTTTTACATGCTTCTCTTACTTTCTTGTTAGTAGTTAGTTTATTTTCATGCAAGTAGAGTAGATTTTATTTTATGCAAGTAGATTGGTTTTTCTTTTCATCTTGCTCTCTTTTTCCTCTTGTTTTATTTCATGTTGCAAGCTACAAATGTTGATATGATAACACAAAAAAGAGAGGCCGATCCCTTTAATTTAGGGGTAATGAAGCCCTCTAATCATGTAGCTTCAACATTTTGATAATTATTTCTCTCTTTTGTGCTTAAATGAATGTTGACGTCATTTATTTTTTCATGTTGAATTTGATAGTCTATGTTGTTCATAACAAATAGACTATGCTTAGACAATCACAAACGATAATTACCTCTTCATCTACATATGATGATGGTAATGAAGTGAATGTTGAAATCAAAATTTAATGGTCTGTATTTCTAATTAATAGTTAATAGGCCATACTTAAAATAGATTTCATTTTAAACATGTTGTCATTTTTCATGAGAATTAAAAGTGGTTTAAAGGTTGTGTTATAGTTTGATGGCTTATGTTGAGCTAATTAATAGCACAAATAAGCCATACTTTTGATAAACACATCAATTAAACTAACTAATGACCAAAAAGAGAGATCATAATTTCATAACTTGTTGAACTATGTGATCTAGAGAGTGAAAATTACCTCTAAATTGTCTTAACACTCTCATATTTTTATCAATCCTCTTTTGTCATTTTTCTCATTTTTTAGCTAATCACTCTAAATCTTTGGTTAATTTGATTGAATAGAAATTTAAAATCAACAATTCCCTGCGGATCGACCCGTACTCGCCATGTACTACAATAGTACGCCGTGCGCTTGCGGTTATTTTAATTTAAAAATTTTTGGCATTTTTCTAACTCAATAGAAAATTTGTCGTCAAAACAAGTTTTTGGTGCCGTTGTTGGGCAATTGTTTTGATTTTAATTTTCTATTCTTCGAATTATTTTGTTTGATTTTGTGTGTTTGTTTTGTGTGTGTTTGCATAAAAAAAAATTTGTTGTGTGTTTGTTGTGTGAAATTCGCTTGCATTTTGATTTTGCTTGTTATTGTTTTCTTGTTTCATTTTGCATTTGCATTGCTATCTATTAAAAAAAATTATTTGCACAATTGAAAAGAAAAAAAATCATTTTCGTTTACAATTTTTGTTTTGATTACATTTTCATTTGCATTGGTTTACAACTTTACATTCACCATATTACATTTTACAAAATCTTCACTGTGCACATATCCACTCCCCACTGTTCTGTGCGTTTCCCTCCCTCTCTGTCTCTATTACATCACAGTAATACATCCCACTTCATTCAACATCAACCTCATTCCTACAACATACATAACTCCACAAACCAAACTGCTGTCCCCTGATCATCGTCGCAGTGCCACAATACACTCCTCCATATGTGCACTACTGCCATTACACTCCAAACTGTAGCACAGTGCAATAAGAGTTTACTGCAACCCTCGGCCATAACACTGCCCACTACCTACTGTAGCTTCCTCCCACTTCATTTCCAATCTACCCTCCTTCTCATTGTTGGATCACGACACTACCAAACACTCCATTGCCTTAACATCCACCTCCTCCCAAACCCACACTTGCCCCGATCAACTAACATACTGTTGCCTGAGCTTCTACCATACTTATCATCACTGCAGTGTTTTCCACCACTAAACTTCATCCTCGAATACCCAGTCAACTTTCACCCCATCACATCCCATTAAACTGAATCCAACATCAGATTCAAGTTCAGCCTTCATCATCAACTACCAACCAAAACAACCACTACCCTGCAACAGCCTTCATATCTCCACTACTAACCCGTCATCTCATACAACAAGCAACCCAGTTCAACCTACCACTACTGCAGCCCACCTCAAGCAACCCAATACACTCTGCCTGCAACACCAAACTGCCAAAACGGCTAAACTGCTGAACTACTATTGTCACTTGCACAACATCATCATCAGACCATTGTCCTATACAACATTTCTACTGACAATCATCTTCCATCCTCCAAGCATATACAACCCTTACCTACTGATCCTAAACCATCCACAAAACCATCTCACTTCAGATTCACAAACATACATCACAGCAGACCAACCCCCCCCACTACAACCAAAGCACTGTCTTCTACATACAACATTCACATAACAAACATTCCCCTGCTGCATTCACCACTGACAACTTCCACCTAACACACAAACTCCTCCGTCAACAAAAGTCCACCAAAAAACAAAACAATTCATCACCTGAAATCAAGGTCCCGACCATGACACCAATCGAATCATCCCACCTGCCGACCATAGCCTCTTGAAAATCTAGTCGAAATCAGCTTCACCTCTAATGGAGGGGAGATCCCCAATGTTTTCGAAAGGCTTACTTTGAGTATTTGAATGGAGGGTTTCCAAAGATTTCGATAGGTATATAATTTGGGTTTCGAAGGGGAGATCCCCAATGTTTTCGAAAGGCTTACTTTGAGTATTTGAATGGAGGGTTTCCAAAGATTTTGAGAGGCAAGCTTAAAATAGTTTTAAAAGAGGTTGTCTAAGATATTAAGTTATGCTTTCGAAAGGGTTGATTTCAAAGATTTCAAAAGGTATTGTTTAATGCTTTAAACAAGGGCATCGAAGGTGATGTCTTGGATTTAAAACCTAATGTTTTCGAAGTTAAAGAAGGGCTTTAACTTGTTTTCAAAGGGATAGATAACCCTACCAATTTAGGTTTTCATCAACATTCTTTGTGTAAAGCATATATCAATGCAAAAGTATTTGTGTAAAGCAAAGAGTATATTTTCCTGTTTTAAGTATGATTTAAAAGGGTTAAATCAATTTGATAGAAATGATTTCAAGGAAAATTGGATGGGGTGGTTATCCCTAAGTAAATGACTCAGATATTAAAAGACCGGATGGGACTGGTGTAGGGTCGTGCCCTATACTTTAGCCAGTAGCCCCAAGCTAATATAAGTCCTAAATTCCAATATGTAAGGCTATGCCACAGGTAAGACTAAAATGATGTTACACATAGAAAGGAATATAAAGAGTAAAGATAGGTTATTGCTAATCCCGCAAAACCATTAGGATTAGTTGACCCTTAGAAAATTAAGTTAAGGATAGACCGTCAGTATTGTCTCTAACAGAAGTTGGATTATTTATTATGTCTGGTAGGCCCGAGTCAGCCAATGGTTAGTAGTTAGCCAAATAAAACTATATTGTTTGGACAGATAGTTTATTGATTACTTGATTTATATACATATATGATATTGCTATTATTGTTTAATCAACTTGATTGCAGGTTCTTAATTTTCAAAAGATATGCCTTTAAAAGGATATTGGTGAGGGGATACCCATTCTGCTAAGTGGTATGGTCTCACTTAATATTAGTAAACCGAGATGAAATAGTATTATTCACGCCAGGCTTTATGTCTGACCCGAAGTTTATGTTTTCCCCTTAAACTCTCGAGTGCCTAAAATTTAGTTTAGGTAGATTGAAAGATAAGGTTTTTCAGGTTTAGTAGGTTGGACGAATAAGCTTTCGAAGACATGCAGGTGGCAAAGTTAGCTATGTAGGATCTACTTAGTTTTAATTCCGCTGTGATGTATTTATGACAGATATGTCTATTTTGTACTCTGATCATCCAAGAGGGCATCTTCATATGTCACTCTTGGCGTAAGTTGTAATAATTATATTTGATCAAAACCTGGGAATTGTTTTGGGATTATGTATTTGAATATGAAATATTGATTTGAAATATAATCAGAAAAGCTGTTTTGAAATTTGTGTTGATTTTATTTCATATTCATATGCTTCTGATATTATGGATACCATTAACATTACCATCACGGGAAGTTAATACTATAGACGACGGAAGCATCTTTCGTGCTTAGCTTTGGGCCTCAAGGTACGGGGTGTTACACAATGATTAGGATATTCTACATCATGGAGGAAATAATGATTCTATTGTGAATTTTGGCGATGGTGGAATCAGTGTTTGATAATGATGGAACCAGAATTGACAAGATAGCAATGATGATAATGGAGGGTCAGCGACGATGGTGCAAGTGTGATAACGGCGTTGTTGGTGTACTAGTATAGGAGTTCGGGACTAAAATTAGGTACGAGTCGTAAGGAGAATTCGAGGCCTAATTGTTTCTGTTGGGAAAGAGAACTGAAGGTATCAGGCTTGTCTATGAAATAGATAAGGAATAAGGCTAGGGAAAGGCGTTGAAAGGGAGTAAAATTACCAATGCCTTTCCTATGCCATATTTTATTTAACATAGAGGATTAAGGACGTCGGTATTCCCATTCCTACCATACCCCATTTCGGTAGACTTTATTTGGTTATTTGCATAAATTTGTTGTCTTGTTTGTTAATTAATATTCAATAATTTTACTAAATATTATTTTAATTCTATAATATTATTTGAAATATCAAATAATATTTTAAGTTATGGTTATGAGAATTATGAAAAATCTATCGAATCAAATTTCTGATATTCAAGTAATTTTTTGATTATAATGCACTTAAGCTCAAGGATCAAATTGAGTTCAAATGACATGCTATTACATATTTAAGCTTTATAAATAATAATAGTGATTTTGTATGCGTGAATTTTGAACAAGGCATTGTTACTTACACTCCACTTTTGGATATGAGGAGGTTATTTTTTTAAAAATAAAATTTTACTACGAGGGGTAATAATAAAAATAGCCCCTCATAAAATTACAATTCAAATTAACCAATTTGCCCATTTCTTTTTTTACCCTTATTCATTTAATCCCCATTATTCTCATTCTTTAATCTTTAAATCAAATAAATAATTAATGGAGAAATCAAACTTATATGTAGATGAAATTCCAAATGAGAAAGAAATAAAGTTAATTCTTACTCAAAGAAGCATTCATAACGCAAATTTGTTCAACGAAACAATCAGGTAAAAATAATTAAAAATTTCTAGGGTTTTGTAATTAGGTTTTAGTGTGTGTGTCGACTAGAAAAATAAATGTATAGCCGATATTTGAAATAAAGATCGAGAGGAGATGACCGAAAAGAAAATTTTAATTCGGTAGCCTCTATGGTTTAACCTTTTCTATTTTGGCAGTTTATTGTCGATTTTGTGGTTTTGGTCGAACATGAACACATAAAATTTCATACATTTTTTTAATTAAAATTTAATTTAAATTCGGTTTTTCCTTTTAATTTTTGGTTCATCATTTTTTTGTTTTTATTAAAGCAGGGATGGAGAAAGTGTTACTTTGGATGTTTACTTTTTACTGTAGAGTTTTGAAGTTTTTAACCAAGGGAAAAAGAGGAAAAGATGCTAACTTTAATTAAAGGTCGTGTACCCCTTAATCAATTTTATTAAACATGAAGTGCTTATAAAATTTGATTCCCTCATATCTAAAGTTAGAGTGTCAGCAACAATAATGTGACGACCCGGAATTTTTGAACATTTGAAATTGGAATATTTAATTGATTTTAAATATTTAAAAGTTAATGTTTAACTTGAATTTCAAATATCACTAATTATGGGATAATTTAGTTATTGGATTTAATAATTGGAAAATTGGGTAAAATAGTGAATCATGATTTTCAAGCTTGTTAAAAATAAGTTGAAGGTTTATAAAATTTATATAAATATTACTAAAGGTAATAGAACTTTTAAAATTGAAATTTAGGTGATTTGTTCAGTTTTGAAAATATATCGTTTAAATTGATATTTAGAATTAGCCTTCCGAGGCATAGTCTCTGAATTCGACGAAACCAGTCCCATTGTATCTGTAATATTGTATTATTATCGGATTTCAAATTTTGTAGTGTTTAGAGTTGTCGTGTGATCGTACGATAGATAAACGCGCTGAAATCTATATCGAAAATTTAATATAATAACTTGGTCCAAAAAGCTATCTTCTCCATACGAACGAATTAGGACTCGAAACCTTTTCCATTGTGTTTGAAATAGGGGTTTAACATTATAAACGCCTAGTGGCACGCCTCGATAGGAGGTCGAGATTGTGAGTTGCGGAATCGAGACGATTTATATTTGAATTTAAATTCAAATATAAATATTTTAACTGCCTTGAAAACATTATAGCAAGCAGACACATAAGGAACATTTTAAAACATGTGTTCACTAGTATAACACGCGTCCCCTTTCCTCTTTGTAAAATCGAACCAAATAAATTAAAAAAAAAGAAAACAAAATAGTTTAGCAATTCTTCTCTTCCAGTGAAAATTTAAATCCATGGCCGAAACCAAATCTAGCATAGAAAATCGATTCGAACTCATTCGATTCGAAATAGGAACTAATCGCGTGGCCGAAGGCGACTTCGAAGCCACGATGGCTCGTGAGTGTGGCGATTGCTGGGACGAGAGGAGGGAGGATCGACTTTCTCCAGTCAAAGGGCTCGCGAGTTCGAAGGAAAGGGGCGAGATTCGATATCACGAGTAGTGGTGGTTCAGGTCGGCTTGGGCTTGCTCTCGCATGCGTTGAGGAGGGCGACGTGGCATTGGTTGGAGTCGTGATGTGTGGCTCTAGCAAAGGATGGAAGGGCAGTGAAGGTCGAAGTGTTGGAGCAGGGTCGATCGTCGGTGGAGTTTCGTACGAGGTGGATCTGGGTTCTTGTGTTGCTGTAAGGTCTGAAATCGGAAACCAAGACAATTTTGAAGTGGATTGCAAATAAAACTCAAAGGTGAGTTAATCTTACTCACATCTGGATTTCCACAATTAAATTAATAGTAGAATTTAAATTATTGATTGATTGATTGATTGAATGTGATTATTATTATCAGTCTGGATGCGATAATATATATAGTAGTGTGTATATATATATATATTGGAGTGATTGATATTCCCGCATTATATAGCGAATGAGACCCTATGCGCCCCACATAATAGCGGATGACCCTATATACCGCGATATTCCACCTAGTAGTGGAATTGGTATTTATATTGTGCTAACATCTGTGGATGCAGGGAAACAGGTTGGAGGGATCCAACTGGATTCCTCAAAATGTTGGAATTTATTTTCATATTCGATGATATGTTTTATTTGATAATTTGTGATAGATTATGTTGGAATTGATGTTATTGTTTGTTATGGTTGGCTGAATATATTTGGGTATTTTAAGATATCAAATATATGGATGTGGGATTTTTTTAAAGGAAAATAAAATGGGAGTTTTGAAATAAAGATTGAAATTGATGTTTCAGATTTAAATAAGGATTTTAAATCTTAATAAAGGGTGAATTTGGTGTTAATGGATTTTGGAATTGATTTTGGATAAATCGAGAAATGAATTTTAAAGGGAATTTAACTTATGAAATCAATTCAAAATCGATTAAGTGTTTTTGGAAACTGTGATTTAAAGGAAATGAGAAATGAGGATTTGTAAACTGGGTTTATAAATAAAGTGAAATATTTATTAGTGGATAAATTTGGAATTATAAATTCATGGTGGGAATTTATAAGGAGATGGGAATTGTGTTTTTAAAAATAAAAGTAGTTTTGGCTTAAGTTTTATTTGGAAAATTAGTATAGAATTTCATAACTATTGTTTTAAATTTAGAAGTATTTAAAGTAGCTTTATTTTAAAATGGTAAAGTATATAATTTTGGGTAAAGTGATTTAAATCTATTAAAATCTAATTTTTATTAGACTTGGCGTTTTCAGTGGGAATAAAATAATTGGCTGAATTGATCGTTTATTTGATAGTTAAATAACCGACTATCAGATTTGGACCCAATAAGACTTTGGAAATATATAGGAAGAATACGATAATTATATGGTACAGTTACCGTTCGAGGTGTGATACTGTACGTATAAACTCGTTCGTTCTTCTAGGACGTTATAAGGAAATCCATCCACTAATGGTTAGGAGGTGATCTCCGATCTTATTCTCGTATGTTTATTTCCTAAAGAACCGGGGTTGAGTTTACCGGGAAATAGCGAACGTTGTTTCGAAGAGACCGGAATCGGAATTGTAATCCGAAAACCACTTCGATCCAACGAGTACGTTTTCGTGAGGAAGACAAGAGCTTAGAGTCGATGATGGAGCAGTAAAGTGCAAGGGCTAATTGCTACTAATCTTGAGGGTGATTCCAAAATGGATGTAGTAGGAGTAGTGCCTTCGGTTCCGTTCGGACCCGGAACGGACTTGTATGGATGAATCCTTTCAGAACATCGTTAGGAGGACGATGAGCATACTAAGTGAATGTGTTCTATAAAGGTAACACATAGCCTCGGGCCTCATCAACCGGGAATGGCTAAAACAAGGGAGGTGCATGCAAGGCTAAGTGGCTAGCAACCAATTAGGGTAAGGTCATCCCTATCTAGAGGTTCCTTTATTCGGCTTAGTGGGCGGTTGATGATCCCAACCACGGAGTCATCTTATTCGGACTATCCAATAAGGGGTAGCTTCGGTCTTGTGTAGTAGGGGATCAGGGTGGATCCTCGGTACGGTGATCTAGACCACGTACTATGACGGGCGGTACCCCAGTAGCCCTGCCATTGTATGGAAATCCATTCTCCCTACGTGCTTTTACGGTTTTGATTGTAGAACCTAGTATTGCTGGAATTTAATAATGTAACAATTTCGGCTATTTGAATAAGTATTTGTATCTAGACACTATTATAATATCAGAGGATTTGATAAGAAATGTTTTGGTTATCGTAAGGTAAAAAAACCCGACATGTTTATTTGTGGCGTGGTCTTACGAGATACCTTTGATTTCAAAGGATTTTGAAAAGTTTAATAATCCAATTGAGTGTGTTTTATCACGCTGGTTTTCCAGACTGACTCGGGTGTTATTTCACTATAATGCTCGGGTCAGACCGAGTATTGTAGGATAAAGGATATGATGTTGTGGAACTCAGGAGACGAGCTGGATGGCGAGACGTACTTCCGTACTTGATATGTATTCCGCTGTGTATTCAGCTATGAGGACAAGTTTATATAACTGTCCTGCATTTGGATATTGATTGTGTTGTTGATTTGGGTTATACTATGATGATGTAATGTATAAATCAGTACAGATTTCTTTGTGTTTTAAAGCTGTTGATATATATTATATTTATTCCGCTACGACTGTGAGATTCTGATGTTGTTTCTATTTTCTTCTTCTACATCCTTCTTCTTTTACCCTAATGGTTCGGTTTTCCGGCATTCGATTGTTCGACATTTGATACAGTGGACGTATTGATGTCGATTTTTGGGCATCGAAAAACTCGGGTCGTTACAAATAACCTTTGAAAATTCAAAATGTAAATAGGACTGTAGATTCAAACTATTTGTTTTCTATTACTTATATATAAAACTCGGTCTAAAATAATAAGTTTAAATTGGCGATCTTATTTACATTTTGAAATTTGATAATCTAATTGTAAAAGTTATTTAGGCTTAAATGAGAAGCTGAAATATATAATATCATGCTACTTGAATCCAATTTGATCCATAATTTTATCAAAGTTTAATATTAACCAAAAAATGTTAACCATCGAATAAAATCAATCAACTTCCAAGAACAAGGATCAGATTGAGTAAAAATTACACAATATGATTTATTTAAGCTTTTTGAATAGTAATAATGACTTTAAATGAATGGATTTTTAAATTTCCAAAAATAAATATGATTGTTAGTTCATACTGGTCATTTTTGATAAATTTGTTTCAAAAGTGCCTAGTTTGAAAAGGAAATTTTTTTGTGTTCTAGAATTTCAAAGTATGACTATAAAGATTCGTTTAAGTTATGAGAAGCTTAAATATATGATATCATGTAAGTTCATTGATTAAAATCGATTCTTGATCTTAACTATGTTATGATCGAATGATAGTAGTTCTAACTTTTTGATAAGCCTTTAACAATACATAACTGTTATCCGAGTTTTTGACCCAAGGGAATTCAAAGGGGGTTAGAACATTTACGATAGGTCAAAACATCTCAAGGATCAACCAAGAAGACCAGAGGAAAATGGAGAAAAGATCCCAAGAAGAAAGATGTCAAAAAAATCTAAGTCGATGGATCGCTAGCGATCCATCACCCATGGATCGCTAGCGATCCATAATGCTTGCTCTTGGTCGTTCCATTCTTCTTGTGCCATGTTCGAATATCTTTCCTAGGGATGACTGCCAAGTTTCATGATATTTCTAGCAAGCTAGTTAAAGAAGTGAGCATCCAGTTCATCCCAGTTATAGTTCAATGCAACTTGTATATGAATCACCATCAAAACAAGGCAATTAATTACCACATTGCATAAAGAGCGGCTACATAAGGCAAGGAATGCAACCCAAAAGAGGCAATCTAAAAATCCCTTAATTATATGGATCGCTAGCGGTCCATGCCCTTTGGATCGCTAGCGATCCATCATAATCAGTTGGATCGCCGTAAAACTTTTGGAGCACTTTCATATTTTCATGTTTAGGTCTCTGGTAAAGCAGCTTAGTCCAATAGCTCTCCAACCCTTATAAATACGATCCTACCTACAACATAAAGAGGACCTTGGGGACTGGCTACTAAATCTTTGTAAAAACAATTCTTCACTCTTCTCCTCCCATACAACAGTCATCCAAAAGGTTCACCGTAATTCTCCGGTGAAGTCTAACAATGGTGACTTGATCTAACCCATAAGATCCAATTAAATTGTAATCAGATTCAACTTGCAATTGCAGTTAGTCAACAACAAAAGTTATAAAGTGGATGTAGGATTCGTTAACAGTCGAACCACTATAAAAATCTCTTGTCTTTTCACTTTATCTGTAGGTTATTATTCCTTGTTTCTATTTTATTTGCCTTGATAAACAAGGTTGGTGCTTTCACACTCAATCCAGGGTGTTGATCCATTTCTTGGGTTAACATTTTGGTGCTTTCACTGAGAACCCAGCTCAGGCTTAGATCTAGCTATCTATTTTGGATCAGATAGGTTTAGAAGTTAGATCCTCAATCTTTGCCGAGAATATTTGTTATTGAAAATCAATGGCACTAGGAAGAAAGAGAACTACCTCTGGAAGATCCATAGGAGCTACCATTGCTGGAGAAGAAACAAACCCTCAACAAAGCGAAGTTAACAATCCCAACAATCTATAGTTTGGAGATAACTCTGAATATCAGGTTCCAGGATCTTCTGTTCAGCGTGAAGTTGTCACTGGAGATGAATTAAATAAAATGGTTGATGAAATTAATCAGAAGATGGAAAACAACAAAAGGGTTCTCATGGACAAATTTAATTCCCTATTAACCATGAAGTCGCATGCTGTTCCAAGAACCATGGCAGAGCCCGTGGCTGCCGTGGAACAAGAAAATCCTTCCATCTGGCTTAAAAGGAGATACGGGAAGCTGCCACAGAAAGGAGTGATAGGTGGAACCGTAGGAATCAATATGGAAGGAAACAAAAGCACTCCACCAACTATGGGGCAACTAGCTGCAAACTTAAATCTTGGGGTGAAAACCACACGGGAGGATGTAGTTATGGATCTCTCCGACTGAGAAGACGGTGAGCGACATAACGACGACACGTTGGATGGAAATACTAATGCATTCAGTGATGCTAGGGAAATCTAAACTGCCCCCGTCAGACCAACTGCAAGCCAACGGAACCCTGTGGGAGTGGCTCTCCCGAAGACAGGAGAGCCTAGGCTTCAGCCCACTCACTAAGATCATTTGCAAGGCTAAACACTTAGTGCAGTCACTGACAGCCGACCCCCGGATTACTGGACATCTGAGGCATATATTGTGGACATTGTCAAACGACTAATGTATGAAAGTAAGGATAGAAGGGACGATGAATGAGGATCCACTCCAAGTCGGTCTCCTTTCACTGATGACATTCTGAATGAGCGGTACCCCGAAAAGTTCACTATGCCAACTATTCTGTCTTACGACGGAATGAGAGACCCGACACCCCACTTATATAAGTACAGTTGGTACATGGACGGAGTGAATGCTTTGGATGTCATTCGATGTAGATATTTCCTGATTTTTCTGGAAGGAATTGCTTCCATGTGGTTCATCAGGCTTCCACCAAGATCCATCTCCAACTTTAATCAACTAGTAATAAGATTCCTTGATAAGTTTAGAATTCACACAGCATAGCCAAAAGATGTGATGTCCTTTTTCGGCCTATTCCAAGAACGGAACGAATCTCTGAATTCTTTCATGAATCGGTTCAACACTATGGTAACTTAAGTAAGTAATCCGAACAAGGATATGGTTTTCATGGCCTAAGTCTATGCAATTCACTTCGGGACTGAATTCGGGAAATGGATCAAAATAAAACAACCCACCACTAGGAAGGACTTCCATTGAAAGGCGAGCCAGTATTTGAGATTGGAAGATGCGAAATAATTAGAAATGAAATCTTCTATCCTACAATAGACCAATATGGGGCAGAATGGTATGGCGATAAATCAAGATATAAACACCTTCGGGACCGTTGAAGGGAACATAGGAAAGAATGGGAATCATAAAAGGAAGAACCAGAATTTTAACATACGAAACGAAAGTAGCAAGCGACTCAAAGTTTTGTGACCCGAGACACCCCGCTCAACGATACTCTAGAAAACAACTATCTTGCGATAGAGGGGATAGAAGAGTACAAGAAGCCACCTAAAAAGGAAGCAACTGAACAACATAAGCTTTTCAGAACTTACTGCCGCTTCCATGAGACGCATGGCCACAATACGAATAAGTGTCGTCACCTAAAGAACTTGATTGAGGAGTTGATTCGGGAAAACAAGCTTCAGCAGTATGTGAGGAAACCACTAAATCCTAGTCATCCCACAGCGCCCGAAGCTCCTAAGACCAAGGGAACCATGCTGGGACCAGCAAAGAGGGACCTAGACGAACTGGCTAGAGGCTTATCATTGGAATGATATCTGGATGGCCTCATCGTGCACACAAGAGTTAGGGAGAAATGGAGCAGTATGCGACCTCATTGAAGCATTCTACGAACGATGTGTGCTTTGTAATCAAAGATGGAACCTCTGATAAGTACCAAAAAACCTTGAACTACGACACAGTTTTTTGGAATCGAGACACTAAAGGAATATTAGCTCCAACTCTCGACACTATGGTCATGACAGTAGGAATCGGACCCGCCATGGTCCAACGAGTATTGGTATACAGCGGTAGTTCTGTGAATATCCTTTTTAAATGCACCTTTTATCAGATGAAGATCAAAATGAAAGATGTATCCGCCTGCCAAAAAAAGATTCAGGGATTCATCGGTGAAACCAAACAACCTATAGGAACACTTGACTTACCCGTAGAACTCGGAGAAGGCGACCGAAGAGACACCCTCATCGAAACCTTTGTGATCGTAGATGAAATTTCTACCTGCAATGCTTTCCTGGGGCGTCCCACCTTGGCCTATTTTAGGACTGCATTTTCTCAATGGTGTCTAACTATGAAATTTCCGACGAAAAATGGAGTCATGGTGATCGAGGGAGACTAAAGTGCCATAAGGGAATATTATATCATGGAACTATGCGAGTTTAAAAGAAACTAAAAGCGGAAAAATGTAGGGAGAACTCTCCACGATCGTGAACTTGCCGAATAGCAACTATAGAGCCGCCCCTGGCTTGGGGACCATAGCCGATTTGGTAAGGCTTTCGACCCTAGAAAGAAGAGTTCAAGGGAGGAACGGGCAAAACCGGCAGAATTGACGGTTTCTATCCCAATCGACATGGATGACCCAACATGGGTCCTCAAAAAAGGATCACATCTTGGAAACAGGATGCGACTGGACATCACCAAATTTCTTCGCACCAATCTGGATGTATTCACCTAGATACATTCGTGAAGCAGAAAAGGCGCAACCTAGGGCCCTAGCGGACCAAAGTGCTAATAGAAGAAGTGGACAAGCTAATGGTGAATGGCTTTATCCGTAATGCAACTTACACTGAATGGGTATCTAACCCGGTTTTGGTCAAGAAGCTCAATGGGAAATGACGAACTATATTGACTACTTGGATCTGAACAAAGCTTACCCGAAAGACAGCTTTCCTTTACCCAGAATCGATTAGCTTGTGGATGGGATGGCTAGACATGAACTACTATCATTTATGGATGCATACTCGGGGTACAACCAGATCATGATGCACGAACCAGATCAAGAAAATAATAGTTTCCTTACCGATCCGGGACTATATTGCTACAAAGTAATGCCCTTTGGCTTAAAAAATGCTAGGGCAGCTTACTAACAACTAGTGAACGCCATGTTTAAACGTCGAATTGGGGAAGAAAATGGAAGTTTATGTTGATGATATGTTGGTTAAATCACGCATAATTGCAAATCACTTGGATAACCTCGTTGAAATATTCGAAATACTCCGCAAATATGGAATGAAGTTCAATCCACTTAAATGTCACTTCGAAGTTGCCTCAGGAAAGTACTTGGGATTTATAGTCAGCGCCAGAGGCATTGAAGAAAATCCCAAGCAAATAACCGCTTTGCGGAAGTTGAGGCTCTAAGGAACATGAAAAGGTTACAGAGCCTGAATGGAAAGGATGTAGCACTGAGCCGGTTTATCTCAAAAGCGACCAATAAATGTATATGATTCTTTGACGCTCTAAAGAAGGGAAAGAAAAACTTCGAATGGAATCAAGCTTGTCCAACTGCGTTCGAAGAGCTGGTACGATGTATGGAAACCCTACCAATTCTGTCCAAGCAGGTAGACGGAGATGATTTATATATCTACTTAGTAGTCTCGCAACATGCATTGAGTGTCGCACTCGTACGAGAAGAAGCTAAGTTCCAGCGACTCGTATATTACATTAGTAAGCAGTTCACTAGAGTAGGAAAGAACTACCCAAAATTGGAAAAACTGGCATATTGCCGCTTGATCGCATCCAGAAAGTTACGACCGTACTTCCAGACACACTCTATCAAAGTGCTGACAGATCAAACCTTGAAACAAGAGTTATACTGCCCCAAGACCTCTAGAGGCTAATCAAATGGAACATCAAACTAAGTCAGTAAGAAATCACATACCATCCTCAAAAGGCGATCAATGGGCAGGCACTGGCAGATTTCATTGCCGAATTTACAGTACGAGATAACAAGGAAGGAGTGACTCCAGAAGCGGAGACAGGTTGGAAGCTGTTCGTTGATAGTGCATCTAACAACTTCTGCTCGGGAGTAGTGTAGTGCTCGAAACTCCCGAAGGATGATCTGTTTGTTATGCCTTGCGCTTGGAATTCCCTGCAACAAATAACAAGGCAGAATACGAAGCATTGATAGTTGGGCTAAAGATTGTGAGGGAACTCGAGATAAAATCCATACACATCTATAGCGGCTCTCAGCTAGTCGTCTGTCAGGTGTAAGGCGAATACCAGGCTTGGGGAGAGAATCTCGCCTCGTATTTATCTAAAGTACAGGAACTGGTGAACGACATCGAGCATTACTCCATAACTTATATCCCAAGGGAGCAGCACATGTAGGTAGATTATCTAGCTAAACTACCCAGTTCTGGAGAAGCTCGGTCATTAGGGTTGGTCCCAGTTGAAACACTGACCACTTCAAGCATAAGCAAAATGGATATCGATTGGATTTTGAGACAACCAAGGAACCAGAGACATGGATGATTCCGATTAAAGACTACATACTCACTGGAGCTCTCCCTGTAGACAAGAACCAGCAGAAGAAGCTTCTCCGAAAGGCACCGCGATTTGTAATGTAGGATGGGATACTCTACCGAAGGGGATTCTCTACCCCCTTGCTGAGATGTGTGACTAGTGACGAAGTTCAAAGGATGCTAAAAGAAGTTCATGAAGGCGACGCGGTGATCACATCGGGGGACAAACGCTTGCAAAAAAGTTCTCCGGTATGGGTACTTTTGGCCAACAGTGAACCGCGATGCACCGGATAATGCCAGACGGTGCGATTAATGCCAAAGGTTTAGCAAGATCAAAAGAACCCCCCCGATGGAGCTAACACAGATGATCAGCACATGGCCACTCACAATCTGGGGAATCGATTTGATTGACGCATTATCAATGAGTAAAGGGGGAACCAAATTTGCTATCATTATGGTTGACTATTTCAACAAATAGGACGAAGCGGAACCACTAGCCACTATTACCACAAAGAAAGTCATTAACTTTGTTACTAAAAATATTATTTTCAGTTTTGGGGTGCCACAGAAAATCATCACTGATAACGGAACTCAATTCGAAAATGCTGAGTTCAAAATTTTTTGCTAACGCTTTCGAATTGAGAAAAGCTTTTCCGCTGTCGCACATCCGTAGGTAAACGGGCAAGTGGAAGCAGCGAAGAAGATCATCAAGTCCACCATCAAAAAATGGCTAACTAAAGGAAAAGGAAATTGGGTTGATGAACTTCCACTTGCACTATGGGCCTACAGGACAACACACAAATCTGCAACTAGGCACTCTCCATTCGCACTAGCATACGGTTCAGAAACAATGATCCCGGTTGAGCTAAACGTTCCTTCTCATTGGAGGCGAAACTTCGATTAAAGGCAGAGTGAACAACTCCTACTTTAGTCACTCGATATGGTTGATGAGAAGAGGAGGAAGCCGAATTAACGACTGCCGCTCACCAAAAAAGGGTCACATGGCACTTCAACTACAAATTTCATAATCGAACCTTCGAAGTGGGAGACCTTGTCCTTAAGAGGGTCTACCTTGTTACAAGTGCACTCGGACCAAACTGGGAAGGACCTTGTGTGATCGGATAGAAGCTAGGTGATAGCAAATTAAAGCTAACAACCATTGACGGAACCTAAATCCTCCGAGCATGGAATAGCGAATCACTGCGTTGTTACTTTACCTAAGATTATCTTATGTATTTCCTATTTTCAGCAAATAAGCCATCCCGAAATATCGAAAGCATTGTAAATAGGAAAAACTTGCCCAACCTTCATTAATAAAATTTCTTTGCTTTCTGAACCAATAAAACCGTGTTCACAAAAGTAACATGCTGAGTCGACGGGGTCAAATCAACTCAAAATCATCCGATCGTGGCTTGAGATAGTGGAACCATGCTCAAGTATGCCCCACTTACCTGCCGGGTCGACGGAAGAAAACTGACTCAAATCGTTGGATCGGCGGAACCCGATCCTTGCCTTCTAAGAACCGATGTTGCTCTAGCGACACCAGGAAGGCCCAAATAAATGTCGCACATTTCAAAAGCCAGGCACCGCATCTTGGATTATGGAATCACATCCAAGCAAGCACAACCTTGAAAGCCGTGCATCCCTATAGGCCATGCATTACTTTTTGAGGCGTGGGATCACACTTTCAAAACATGAACTCCTTAGTTTGCCCGAAGGTTGATAACGTCAAGAAATTCCAAACCATTCCAGATCGACGGGCCATATCGATCCCAAAAGCCGTGCATCTCATAAGCCGTGCAAACTCTTAATTATCGGCATTGCCTCGGCACTACTGGGAAACTCGTATATTGCAGGACCAACAAGAATCAATCCGCTCCCACTATTATGGGTAATGGGTACGAGTCCAGCAATGTCAAATGACTACGAATCGATAGAAAATTCCGATTGTTGACCGATAATATATCTGGAATCGAGGCGTTCACAAGTTCCCGAAGATAGGAACCACAAAATAGGTCCGGTTACAGACATCCAAAAAATCACATGGATCAACCGATCATTTGTCAAGTGTTTAAAGTGAATAGCCTCATGAACTGGGGGGGGCACACCGATACTCAAAAACAAAAAAAACCAAGTATTTCACAATTCTGTTACTCCAAACAAAGAATTTTGTCGATAATTACCGGACTAGATAAAATTAAAATAGCAGTAAATAAAATTGGCATAAGTGCATGAAACGAAGATAAGTAGACATGTAAAGTTATAATCAAAATGTCAACATTGTATTACTTATAGCATTTTCTACACAAAGTCAAAATGTAGGGGTCGTACCCACAAAATATCGGCCAAGAAAAAGGAAAATACAGATGCCACAACAATCAAAGCAACAAGTGCAAACTCTGCACTTGAACAAAACATGAATCAAACAAAATAGAATGTCCCAAAATTTGGCTCCACCTTTACCCGAGCCTGTCAATTCCTCTTTCCACCACTCCCCTTCCCACATTTAGTCAGAAGTTTCTTTTTCCTCTCAGAATCCCTGCCAGGACTAGTGTTGTTGCCTGAAATATCAACTATCTTCTCTGAGCTAGCATCTCCTCCCTGCGCTTCGACCTTCTCGGAAGGCTCCCCCTTAGTCCTGTGCTTACGGGACTTGCGGGAGCTCCTTAAATATTTTCTCTCCTCGATCTTTTCCTTCTTAACAGCCACCATCTGCTATTTAGATATTTAGGTGGCCAGTTTGGTGTAACATCCTTAATATTTAATAACATTATTCGGAAATTTAATTAGATAAATTAAATAAAATAATGATGATAAGGAGATTGAGATTTGAATAAAATATATAATAGGGCCATGCTTATTAACAAGATAAATGGGCTTTAATTGGGTTTAAGGGCTAATTTAGTTACACATAGGCATATTAGTAAAATAGCCTCCTTATTATTTTACACGGCTATTACTTCTCATTTTGTCCATTCACGTTTCATTTTTCTCATGATCAAAAATGCAAATAACTCTAAGATAGCCACCCAATATCAAGGAGGAAAAGAGGAATTTTAATCTAAAGCTAAGAATCAAGCTAAAAAGGATTAATCAATACCAAATCTCAGGTTCCTTATCAAATCTAAGGTGAATAATAATTCTTACCATCTCCTTTTGGTTTTATAATCATGTGATTTCAGATTTGAATATTTATTTTGTTCCCATGATATATTGAATGATGATATGCTAGAATTTATGGATTGTTTGATTTAAACCATTAAATTACATGACATCTGTATGGTTTTAGGATCAATACCGTGATTTACTGATTTTAAAATGCCATGGAAATTTTTTATGTTAAGTAAAACATAATTTTGGAGATGAGTTTTGATTTTATGAATTTTCCAAGTTATGGAAATTTTACTATGAATTTTTGATGGAAAATAAGACAAAATTGGGTTAATATTTATTTTGTGAATTTCAGGAAGAAATTAGGTCTACAATTTTAATATGTTTGATTACATGATTTACTCAAATTCCTATGATTTTTGGGGATTTTTCCCATTTGATTTATTTGGGGAAATAAATTATTTTAAAGGAAGGTCTTTTCTACAAATGTCGGTTTTGTTATTTGGAAAGACTTTAACTTTAAAATCATTTGATTATATCTGAATAAATGCGACTGTTTTATTGGAAAAGTATTTGAAATGTTTAGAGTAGAAAATGAAGGAGTTACATGTGGCAGGATTAGTTATAAAGTAATTACCATTTCTGGATATGACGCAGCTCTTTAGAAAAAAAGGTGGTTCAGCCTATTTTGAAAGGAATACCTTTCGACTCCTTTACCTCCGCCATCCTAGTCGAAACCATCAGTGTCGAAACCCATAAAGCCAAAACCAAGGCACACAGTATTAATAGAATTTGATACGAAGTGTGTTGGTAAGTAAGCGGAAGGTAGGGTGTCAAAAGCTAAGCTTTCATCATAGTTGAAACTAAGGATTCAACTTTAAAAAGATCAATGCCTGCCTAGTTTTTGAACGGACGTCGACCAAGTCGATATCCTATAGAGTCGAAACCTTAGCTTGTTTTCTAAAGCTAATTTCCTGCTTTTATTTACTTAAGGTTTTCAACATAGTCGAAAGCTGGGCTTTCGAAAGGAATTTTAGAAACAGCTTCAAAAGGGGTTTCTTTTTCTTTAAGTAAAAGCTTTCGAAAGGGTTGGTTTCAACCTAGTCGAAGCCTATCCACTACTCTAACTTTTGACCAAGTTGACCAGTAATGCATTCGAAGGGTTGCACTTGTTTTTACCTTAAACCAGACCTTTTGCCTAATTGTTTTCGAAAGGGGTTGGGGTTTCGAAGGAGATAGAGTCAAAAGGGGGTTTCGACTAAGACCTTCAAAGTTTTAATTTTAAAGTCTTTTGCTTTCGAACTAGATGACTCCGACACCATCAGTTTTACCCAATTCTAGTTTTTGTTAGTTTCGAAAGAGATACTTTCGTATATAATTAATTTGGCCCAAATATTGATTTTAAAGATGTAAACCCAATGCTTTCAAAAGGGCTACTTTTGTATGTTTTGATGCTTTATTTTTTAAAAGATGACTTCGTACTTTTGAAAGGTACCAATGGTTTCGAAAGAGGATATTTTCCAAGTGTTTCGAATGGTATGTATACTACGTTTTGAAAAGAAGTCTTTGCTTTCGAAGGAGGCTATCCAGGGTTTTCGAAAGAGATGTTTTTATGATGTCAAAACACAACCCAATCTCAATTTTAAAAGTAATAACCATGGCATAAATAAAGATTTTTGAAATACTATTCACACTATTAGTAACCCATAACTGTATCTTGGGGAAAGGGCAGAATAACCAGTTAGGTTGACCCAGTAGTAAATATAACTTAATAGATGTAAAATTCTTAATCTAATGATATTGGCAGGGGCTAATAGATTTATAGTAAGCCCATGAAAACTGTATGATATTTGTAGGGGCCAAAAGGTTCATAGTCAACCCATGAAAACTATGATTTGATACTGGTAGGGGCCAGTAGGTTTGTAGTTAGCCCATGAAAACTATATCCGAATTAAGATATTGGCAGTCAGCTAATATGTTCCTAGTTAGCCCATGAAAACTAGGATAAGAAATATGATATTGGAGATACCAATAGGTTATTAGTTATACCATGAAAACTAAGTAATTGGACAGATAGTCCATAAACATTTAACAGATTAATAGTAACCCTTGAAACTACAATTTAGACATATAGTCAGAATGAATTGGTATAGGTAATCCAGAATTGATTTACTTGTTTTGTATATCATCATTATATTTTGAAATACTATTTTTACCCATTGTGGATGTAGGAAGCAGGTATATGGTTTTGTAAATGTATTGGGACATTAGTAAGGTGGAAACCCGTTCTACTAAGCTGCATGGTCTCACTAGATATCTAAGTGGTTTGGTATGGTAGATTATTATTCATACTAGGCTTTTTGTCTAACTCGAAGTTTTTCCCTTAAATTCTAGGGTACTCAATTGATTTTTGAGTAGGTTGAGAGTTAAAGGTTTTCAGGTTTTCTCTTTAGATGAATAAAGCTTCCAGTGGTGTGCAGGAGGCAGATAGTATCTAAAGTTATTTTATTTCCAATGTGTGATTAGTTGTAAAGGGAAATTGTTTTTATGCCTTAGTATGTACTCTGATCAACCAAGGGGGCACCCTCACATGTTACTCTTAGCGTAGTTTGTTATTGTATGTTATTTGAACGTGGTCTGCGAATGGGATTATGTAATCAAATTGAAATGTTTTGAAATGGAATATGGATTTTATTTGCTGTTTAAATTTCTTCCATATTCTTGTGTTTTTGTGTATCAATGTAACTGATATCGCCATATTTGGTCGCAAAGATTTAATAACTATGGATGACTACAGCATCCGTAGACGTTAGTTTTGGGCCTCCAAGTAGGGGGATGTTACAAGTTGGTAGCAGAGCATGGTTTGTGAAACTTTAAAAGAAACTTAAAAATATTTTCCAAACATAATCCAGTGAATCAGATAATAAGATTGGGGTTTTGGTTAACGCTGTAATAACGTACTAGTATTTGATACATATAGTTATATATATAAGTACATATACCCCATTCTCTTAGACCGTTCTTTTGTATCTTACTAAGGCTCGTATGCAGAGTTACGAGAAATGAGATATGGAAGTAGGAAACGGAACATGAAATCTCGGTGGAGGAAGCACCACAACTAATGGAAATGCTCGACCCACTACCAGGAGAAACCCGGGTCGACCGGCTAATGCTAGTAACAAAAATGCTGAAGCCAATGTGAGTGCTGGAAATCCACCAGTAGATATAAGGGTAATGTATCAGTTCTTTGCCGGTTTGATGCAAGCCAGAGCTGTTGTTGGAGTTGCTGGAGATGTAGGAGGAGTTAACCATGTGGCTCCAGCTGGGAATATTGCTTTGCTGAGTAGAGATTACACCTGTTTGGGTGGAAAGCCATTCTTGGGAACAGAGAGTGCCGTAGAGGTTCAAAATTGGCTGTTGCATTGTGAGCGTATATTTGCTGATATGGGTTTGTAATGACCCTAAAATAAAATGAAAGATACATTTATATTAAGAAATTCTAAAATTATAATATATATATATATATAATGCATTAAAACAGAAAAGAAAAATTGGCAATAAATAAAATTGCATGGGAGCTTCTGTTTGATAAAATGCAAGGAGTTAAGGTGATTAAACGAAAATTGGAACTCAAAATAAATATAGTTCTATGTCCAAAGAATTATATAAATACATACATTTAATATATGGGGTGTTTTCTGTTTTATTTAGAGATAGAATAAAATGAAGTTTAATAAAAAGGTTTAAATGTCTTATATTTGTGCTAGAAATAATTAGCATAATATATGTGATTTTTTTTTAAAGATATAGGAGGAGTTACTGTTTTGACAAAAAGGCAGAGATATATATATACATACAGGATCAAATAAAAATTTCCATATCTTATATTTATTTCAAGCAAATAACATGGTGTGAATGATTTTACATTACATGATTAGGTATGATAGTATGCATGATTGAATGGAAATGATAGATAGGTAGAAAATACAAAGGGGATTTTCAGATTCTTTAAACTTATAAAAAAATAATAAACCAAGGGTCACATGCTTATGGCATGAGTAAAATAGAGTCATGAAAATAGTATGGAGTGTTTAAAATGCTTGATTCCCGAAATAACTAATTAAGGTAACCAACAATGTACATTTCCAATTAAGGACCACACAGAGAAATGAATTGTGCATGAGTATCTAAGGGCATCAAGGAAATTACCCATATTTCTTAAACCCTAGAATGGTTTTATAAATAACTGCACATAACCATATCCATCATTCTCTCGGGATCAAAACAAAAATAAAATAAACTAGGAGAAACACAAGCTTGAGACTTTGGGGGATTTGCTGTTCAGGGGATTAAGTCAGTAAAAGGAGAACACAGGGTGAGTATTTATCCTTTGTATGCAATGGCATTAAGTCCTCTTGTAGGCAGCCTAAAATGTTATAAGTTATTTGAACTCTCTGAAATGATTTGTTATGGGTGAGATGAATGTCTGTGTGTGTGCATTCTTGTTTGGAGTTCAAATCTGTATATTTTTTTAGTTAAAAATGATTTGAGTATTTTTGTTTTATTTTTTTTTATGAAGTATGGATCTAAATCATTTAGGAAATAGGCAGCAAGACAGCATTCTTGCTTATGTTTATTTCTTGGATAATGAAGCATTAAACTAAAATACTCAAGACATAAGTCAAAGGAGGATTTCTGGGTTTTTGGGGAATTTCTTTATTCATACCCTTATCCATACATTCACAATAACATGGAAGAAAGATAGTAGGATCATGATGTTTAAAATATTCTTAGAAAAAAAAACTATAGGCAAACTGGGGGTATTTTCTGTAATAAGGAACATAAATGGGGAACATGGGGTTGAACTAGAAAGTATTAAGGAAGATAAGCCTTTCTGAAACATGAATGAACTGTGAGTTTTATTATTAAATTCAAAAGTAGAAGCTTAATAAAATAAGCTGAAACTAGAAAGGGGATTTATCAAAGAAAATTAAACTGGTCATTTGGAGTTAGTCAATGATCTGCTTGCTTCAGGTAGGAGCAAGTATATGCATGGTGCAATTGCACCCTGAGGCCTTTGTGTGATGCAATAAATTAAATAACCTGGGAGTTTCCTTCACAATGCATACATGGTGTTCATTTGACAAGGAGTTAAAGACCATAAAATAAATAGGGATTGGGGTTTAAAAATCTGGATTATAAATATCCAGACATGATGTTAAATTAATCAAGATAAATATTGTGCTTTGATTAATTGCTGGGTGAAATTGGGAGTACAAAATCTGAGTTTACTTATTTAGAAATGGAGAAAATGAATCAAGAATTGTACATATATTTATTGTAACTGTTTGCTATGTGTTGTTTAAATAAATGAATGTGTCTTTGTATCACTTGGTATTAACCAAAACATGCTAAGTATAAAAATCTGTTAAACTAGGAAGACACTGCAAGATTACCAAAAATTATGAATATTTATACAAATTTGATAAATGCTCATACCAGTGAAAACTGACCCTTTTGGTTGCCCGTACAATCATCTGGGTGTCTCATTAAAATTGGGGCAGCTCAGTGAATTGCTTGCAGGGAATTGAAGTTGGATTGATGGATGAAGAAGGCAATTTGCTGCTAGTATAAATAAAAAGGAACCAGTCTTAAATTTGCAGTTGCATTGTAATGAATTTACTAGTCAAAATTCATTTTGTAATTGAAGTTACTTGTAGGAAACTTTCTAAGTATTTGGATTGAAAATATGTACTTAAGTAAACCTGTTGTGAGTGATTATTGATGATGTTTGGTTAACTACCAATTTTTATGGATGTCTGATTTTGAGAAATAAGGGGATAGACATATCATATACATATGATATGTGCATATATATTTGATCTCTGATTTTTATTGCTTGAATTTATATTTTTGACTTTATGGAAATTAAAGAGCTAAGGTGGTTGATTTTAAAAATGAACTCTCAAGATTTTAGTAGGGATATTCAAGTGAAATGAATTTGTGCATGGCAGGTAAGTGATACAGGCATGTGCATGAATTCTGGAGATTTACATGTATTTGTGTATCTAATTTCAAATAAAAATTATGAAAGAAATAAACCTGGAAGTTTTTATATTTTGAATAATGGATTGAATACATAAAAGGATGCATTTCCAGGAAATTTAAACTAGGCAAAAACATGTCTGTGTTAGGAGTAGCTCTTTGTAGAAGTTTGTTAATATGAGAGATATGGGTTTGCAAGTGGTAAAAGAGGGACTATGGCCGGCCTAGATGGCCATGGGTCAAACTCTTGGAGCCTGGAACCATTTCATTTCAATTAATGAAGTGTAAGTGCTTCCGGGACAAAACAAAAGAAAACACCAAGCAACCCTCAAATAACACCAATCATATCCAATAAAACACCAAGTATGTAAGTCTGCACCATGTTAAACTTAAAAATGCAAAAAGACCTCAACTGTTCAACCTGAAATGAAAAATCGAAATTAGTTCCAATATTCATGCCTGCAAGTATAATTTTTGTAGTAAATTCATACAAGTACTTGATAACTATCTTAAGGTCAATTAAATACCATTTCAGTGTTAATAAAATTATTTAGACAGAAAGTCTAGAAAGCATAAGAAAAATGCACTATGCATTGCAATATTAAAAAAAAATCTCTATCTCTGGAAGAAGAACAATATAAATTTAGGGAAGAAATAAAAGGTTATGTTGTCAACACATATGATAATTTGGTTTCCTGTTTGATTCAAACTCTCTTTGAAAATTTGTTAGCTCTGAATGGAAAAGGGAAACAATTATATATCTTCAAATATATAATTGTCTTAATTTGTTTATGCACTGATATGATTATATTAGTAAATCCAGGGTCTTGGGAAAAATATTTGGAAATTGTATAAATATTCAAATATAAAAGAAATGGGGTTTAGTGGTGAATTCCTTTTGAATATAAAAAAAATTCTATGTGTTTTAGAGTGATGGGTCACCATAGTTGGTATCAGAGCTATGTTTTCAATAACATAGAAAATATTGTTGGGTGCATATGGATGTTTGAATGCATTGTTTGAATTACTGGTGTTGAATGCTTTTGTTTTATAAAAATATATGTGTGCATGTGATACATGCACAGTGTGCACAAAAATAAAATGAACAAAGTAAAGACACCAAGAATGATGGGGGTAAATAAACTAACATAGAAATCATATTTATAGCAATATGGTAGGGCCAAGACATCACACAGGTGCAGGACCATCACGTGAGCCACCTGTGATAAACATGGAGGATTTCGTGAGAGCTTTGAGAGATCGAATAGCACCAAGGCATGACAACCCTCATGAGGAGCTCTCCAAACTGCTTAAGACATGCACCAATTTGGGAGGAAAGGATTTTGAAGGCACTGAAGGAGCTATGGGTGTTCAAACTTGGATAAGGACTATGGAAAGGGTCTTTGCAGATATGCAAGTCAATGACCAAAGGAAGAGACAGATAGCTTCAAGGAGATTGAAGGGGGTTGCACTGGATTGGTGGGAAGTTGTGATGGCAGGAAGGCCAGAGAATGACATCACTTGGGATGAATTTAAGACCATGCATGAGGCTAGGTTTGTCCCAGCATCTGCTAAGGCCACACTGCTAGAAGACTTTATTAGATTAAGGCAAGGAAGCATGAGTGTGAATGAGTACACTCAGAAATTTGAAGGATTGTCCAAGTATGGAATGGTGTTAATAGGGAATGAAGAAGCAAAGAATGCAAGGTATATTCAAGGCTTGAACCATAGTCTGTCAAGAGCAATGTTGCCATATAAGGATAAAACCTTTGATCAAGTAATTGATCTAACTCTCTCCTTTGAGCAACATGATGCCACCAGAGAGAAATTCAGGAACATAAAGTTCAACAAGAAGAAGGGAGGACAGAACAAAGTACAACCTTATGACAAGAACAAGGCAAACAAAGGAGTTAAGAAGGGGGAAGGAGCAGTAGCACCTGAAAGCAAGAAACTCACTCATTGTTTTAATTGTGGAAAAGCTGGACATTATAGTAACCAATGCCCTGACCCTAAAATACCTAGAGGAGGCTGTTATAATTATGGAAAAGTGGGTCATCTAAAGAAGGATTGCCCAGAGACTAATAAAAGAACAGCAAGGATAGGAGCTTTGGTAGCCAACAACACTAGAAATGTTGGGCAACTTGAAGGTATAATTTTTATTCATACCCAACCAATATCAGTAATATATGACAGTGGTGCCTCACATTCAATAATATCTCTGGAAATTACAAAGAAATTAGCACTTGCATGTGTTTCTATTGATCAGCCCTTAATTGTACACAGTCCCATAGGGAGTCATTATATGTTAGGGATGAAGTGTATGGGTCTGAAATTAATTATAGGGGTTATGAATTTAATTCAGATCTATATACCTTAAACTATCCTAGTATTGGGGTAATTTTGGGGGTGGATTGGTTAATGAAAAATAAAGCAATTTTAAATTTAGAAAATCTTACTATTTCTTTGGAGACAAATGAAGGTAAAAGAATTACCATCTTAAGTGAAATAGCAAAGAATACATGTTTTAATAAAATCTGGAGTATTAATGAAGTCCAAAAGGAATTAAGAATAGAGGAAATTCCAGTAGTCAATGAATATATAGATGTGTTTGGAGAAGTGAGGGGAATTCCTCAAAACAGACCAGTTGAATTCAAAATAAAATTAATGCCAGGAACTAGCCCAATCATTAAGAAGCCTTATAGAATGGGTCCAAAAGAGTTAGTAGAATTAAAACACCAACTAGAAGAGTTAGAAGAGAAGGGGTTCATAAGATCAAGCAGTTCTAGTTGGGGTTCCCAGTGCTCTTTGTCAAGAAACATGATGGAACAATGAGGATGTGTGTGGACTATAGGGATTTAAATAAGGTGACTATCAAGAATAAGTATCCACTGCCTAGAATAGATGATCTATTTGATCAACTGCATGGAGCTAAAATATTTTCAAGGCTAGACTTAACCTCTGGATTTCACCAAATGAAGGTTGCAGAGGAAAGCATTGAGTACACGGCCTTTAACACAAGATATGGCCTTTATGAATTTCTAGTAATGCCATTTGGTTTAACCAATGCTCCCTCCTATTTCGTAGATTTGATGAATAGAATTTTTAGAGACTTTTTGGATAAATTTGTCTTGGTATTTATAGATGACATAATAATTTATTCAACGTCAGAAAATGATCATGATATGCATCTACATTTAGTATTATCCAGACTTAGAGAACATGAATTAAAAGCCAAGTATTCAAAGTGTATATTTTGGCAACATGAAGTGAAATTCTTAGGACACATAGTGTCACAATAAGGAGTGAGTGTGGATCCAAGCAAGGTCATGGCAGTTCAATCACGGAGTAGACCCAAAACAGTGACTGAAGTGAGATCATTCTTAGGTTTGGCAGGGTATTATAGGAGGTTCATCAAGGATTTTTCAAGAATAGCCGCACCAATGACCAAGTTAACAAAGAAGAACCAACCATATGTGTGGACTGAACAGTGTGATCAAGCCTTTGAAAAGTTGAAGCAGGCATTGGTAGAGGCTCCTGTCTTGCAAATCCCAGAGGTAAATGAAGGAATGGTTGTATACACTGATGCTAGTGGATCTGGGTTAGGTGCAGTGCTCATGCAACATGGCAAGGTGGTGGCATATGCATCAAGACAGCTTAAACCCAATGAGACCAAATATGCAACTCATGATTTAGAACTAGCTGCAATAGTGTTTGCATTAAAACTATGGAGGCATTATTTGCTTGGGGCAAAATTTGAATTGTACACAGATCATCAAGCATTGAAGTATTTATTTTCTCAAAAAGATTTAAATATGTGGCAAAGTGTTTAACCTGCCAGCAAGTCAAGGCAGACTATCAAAATCCCTCTGGCCTATTGCAACCTTTGGAGGTACCTCGGTGGAAATGGGAAAGTATTTCCATGGATTTTGTGGATGGTTTGCCTAGGACTAAGAAAGGTAATGACAGTATATGGGTAATTGTTGATAGACTCACCAAGTCTGCTCACTTTGTCCCTGTCAGGTCAGACAGAAATGCACATAGGCTTGCACAATTATTCATTAAGGAGGTGCTAAGATTGCATGGCATACCAAAGACCATTGTAAGTGATAGAGACACTTTGTTCACCTCAAGATTTTGGGAAAGTTTCCAGGAAGCAATGGGAACTCAACTTTGTTTAAGCACTGCCTACCATCCTCAAAGTGATGGGCAAACAGAGATAGTGAATAAAATATTGGAAGATTTACTTAGAGCATGTGTACTTGATTTTGGGGGTAATTGGGAGGATCATATCCACTTAGTAGAATTCACTTACAACAATAGCTATCAGTCAACAATAGGAATGGCTCCCTTTGAAACCTTGTATGGGAGACCCTGCATGTCTCCTGCCTGTTGGTTGGATGTGGGAGAGGGTGTAATATTGGGGCCAGATCATGTTAAAGAAACTTCCAACATGATTGAGTTAGTTAGGCATAGGATGAAGACAGCACAATCAAGACAAAAATCTTACGCAGATAGAAAGAGGAAGCCAATGGAGTTTGAAGTAGGAGAGTTTGTTTTTCTGAAGGTATCACCAATGAAGAAGGTGTTCAGGTTTGGGAAATCTGGTAAGCTCTCACCAAGATTTGTAGGACCATATGAAGTCATACAAAGAATTGGTACCATGGCTTATAAGCTTAAGTTACTAGAAGAATTGAGTGGTGTACATCCAGTGTTTCACGTTTCTCAATTGAGAAAGTGGATACATGATGAAGGAGCAATTTTAGAGTCACCTACTCAAATTCAAATTGATAAGAACTTGGTCTATGCAAATGAGCCAATGGGGATTGTTGCTACGGAAGAAAAGAGGCTGAGAAACAAGGTGATTAAACTGGTAAAAATTCAATGGAGCTTGGATCCCAATGATTGTACATGGGAGGTTGAAGACAAAATGAGGGCTAAATACCCCAATTTGTTTTCTGATGGAGAGGTATGTTTAAGTAGCTTTATGAAGGTTTTCTGATTAATTTTATATATTGCTTACTTTTATAAAAATGTGAGTATGGGGTTGTGGAATTAAACCAGACTATGGATTAGTGCTTTTATTTGAAGAATTAGAAAGAAATTATGGGGACATAATTCCTTTAAGGGGGAGGGTATGTAATGACCCTAAAATAAAATAAAAATAAAATGAAAGATACATTTATATTAAGAAATTCTGAAATTATAAAATATATATATATATAATGCATTAAAACAGAAAAGAAAAATTGGCAATAAATAAAATTGCATGGGAGCTTCTGTTTGATAAAATGCAAGGAGTTAAGGTGATTAAAAGAAAATTGGAACTCAAAATAAATATAGTTCTATGTCCAAAGAATTATATAAATACATACATTTAATATATGGGGTGTTTTCTGTTTTATTTAAAGATAGAATAAAATGAAGTTTAATAAAAAGGTTTAAATGTCTTATATTTGTGCTAGAAATAATTAGCATAATATATGTGATTTTTTTTAAAGATATAGGAGGAGTTACTATTTAGACAAAAAGGCAGAGATATATATATACATACAGGATCAAATAAAAATTTCCATATCTTATATTTATTTCAAGCAAATAACATGGTGTGAATGATTTTACATTACATGATTAGGTATGATAGTATGCATGATTGAATGGAAATGATAGATAGGTAGAAAATACAAAGGGGATTTTTAGATTCTTTAAACTTATAAAAAAATAATAAACCAAGGGTCACATGCTTATGTCATGAGTAAAATAGAGTCATGAAAATAGTATGGAATGTTTAAAATGCTTGATTCCCGAAATAACTAATTAAGGTAACCAACAATGTACATTTCCAATTAAGGACCACACAGAGAAATGAATTGTGCATGAGTATCTAAGGGCATCAAGGAAATTACCCATATTTCTTAAACCCTAGAATGGTTTTATAAATAACTGCACATAACCATATCCATCATTCTCTCGGGATCAAAACAAAAATAAAATAAACTAGGAGAAACACAAGCTTGAGACTTTGGGGGATTTGCTGTTCAGGGGATTAAGTCAGTAAAAGGAGAACACAGGGTGAGTATTTATCCTTTGTATGCAATGGCATTAAGTCCTCTTGTAGGCAGCCTAAAATGTTATAAGTTATTTGAAGTCTCTGAAATGATTTGTTATGGGTGAGATGAATGTCTGTGTGTGTGCATTCTTGTTTGGAGTTCAAATCTGTATATTTTTTTTAATTAAAAATGATTTGAGTATTTTTGTTTTTTTTATGAAGTATGGATCTAAATCATTTAGGAAATAGGCAGCAAGACAGTATTCTTGCTTATGTTTATTTCTTGGATAATGAAGCATTAAACTAAAATACTCAAGACACAAGTCAAAAGAGGATTTCTGGGTTTTTGGGGAATTTCTTTATTCATACCCTTATCCATACATTCACAATAACATGGAAGAAAGATAGTAGGGTCATGATGTTTAAAATATTCTTAGAAAAAAAAACTATAGGCAAACTGGGGGTATTTTCTGTAATAAGGAACATAAATGGGGAACATTGGGTTGAAATAGAAAGTATTAAGGAAGATAAGCCTTTCTGAAACATGAATGAACTGTGAGTTTTATTATTAAATTCAAAAGTAGAAGCTTAATAAAATAAGCTGAAACTAGAAGGGGGATTTATCAAAGAAAATTAAACTGGTCATTTGGAGTTAGTCAATGATCCGCTTGCTTCAGGTGGGAGCAAGTATATGCATGGTGCAATTGCACCCTGAGGCCTTTGTGTGATGGAATAAATTAAATAACCTGGGAGTTTCCTTAACAATGCATACATGGTGTTCATTTGACAAGGAGTTAAAGACCATAAAATAAATGGGGATTGGGGTTTAAAAATCTGGATTATAAATATCCAGACATGATGTTAAATTAATCAAGATAAATATTGTGCTTTGATTAATTGCTGGGTGAAATTGGGAGTACAAAATCTGAGTTTACTTATTTAGAAATGGAGAAAATGAATCAAGAATTGTACATATATTTATTGTAATTGTTTGCTGTATGTTGTTTAAATAAATGAATGTGTCTTTGTATCACTTGGTATATACCAAAACATGCTAAGTATAAAAATCTGTTAAACAAGGAAGACACTGCAAGATTACCAAAAATTATGAATATGTATACAAATTTGATAAATGCTCATACCAGTGAAAACTGACCCTTTTGGTTGCCCTTACAATCATCTGGGTGTCTCATTAAAATTGGGGCAGCTCAGTGAATTGCTTGCAGGGAATTGAAGTTGGATTGATGGATGAAGAAGGCAATTAGCTGCTAGTATAAATAAAAAGGAACCAGTCTTAAATTTGCAGTTGCATTGTAATGAATTTACTAGTCAAAATTCATTTTGTAATTGAAGTTACTTGTAGGAAACTTTCTAATTATTTGGATTGAATATATGTACTTAAGTAAACCTGTTGTGAGTGATTATTGATGATGTTTGGTTAACTACCAATTTTTATGGATGTCTGATTTTGAGAAATAAGGGGATAGACATATCATATACATATGATATGTGCATATATATTTGATCTCTGATTTTTATTGCTTGAATTTATATTTTTGACTTTATGGAAATTAAAGAGCTAAGGTGGTTGATTTTAAAAATGAACTCTCAAGATTTTAGTAGGGATATTCAAGTGAAATGAATTTGTGCATGGCAGGTAAGTGATACAGGCATGTGCATGAATTCTGGAGATTTACATGTATTTGTGTATCTAATTTCAAATAAAATTTATGAAAGAAATAAACCTGGAAGTTTTTATATTTTGAATAATGGATTGAATACATAAAAGGATGCATTTCCAGGAAATTTAAACTAGGCAAAAACATGTCTGTGTTAGGAGTAGCTCTTTGTAGAAGTTTGTTAATATGAGAGATATGGGTTTGCAAGTGGTAAAAGAGGGACTATGGCCGGCCTAGATGGCCATGGGTCAAACTCTTGGAGCCTGGAACCATTTCATTTCAATTAATGAAGTGTAAGTGCTTCCGGGACAAAACAAAAGAAAACACCAAGCAACCCTCAAATAACACCAATCATATCCAATAAAACAGCAAGTATGTAAGTCTGCACCATGTTAAACTTAGAAATGCAAAAAGATCTCAACTGTTCAACCTGAAATGATAAATGGAAATTAGTTCCAATATTCATGCCTGCAAGTATAATTTTTGTAGTAAATTCATACAAGTACTTGATAACTATCTTAAGGTCAATTAAATACCATTTCAGTGTTAATAAAATTATTTAGGCAAAAAGTCTAGAAAGCATAAGAAAAATGCACTGTGCATTGCAATATTAAAAAAAATCTCTATCTCTAGAAGAAGAACAATATAAATTTAGGGAAGAATTATAAGGTTATGTTGTCAACACATATGATAATTTGGTTTCCTGTTTGATTCAAACTCTCTTTGCAAATTTGTTAGCTCTGAATGGCAAAGGGAAACAATTATATATCTTCAAATATATAATTGTCTTAATTTGTTTATGCACTGATATGTTATATTAGTAAATCCAGGGTCTTGGGAAAAATATTTGGAAATTGTATAAATATTCAAATATAAAAGAAATGGGGTTTAGTGATCAATTCCTTTTGAATATAAAAAAAACTATGTGTTTTAGAGTGAGGGTCACCACAGGGTTTGAATGACGGACAAAAGAGAATGTTGGCATCTAGGCAGTTATAGGGGTCAGCACTGCACTGGTGGAATAGTGTTACTGTCGGCGTGCCGGAAAAGCAGTTAACTTGGGCTAATTTTAAGACCAAATTTGAGCAGAAGTTTGTATCTGAGTTTTCCAAGTTCGAGCTGATGAGGATATTTAGTGCAAGGAGAGATGTCAGTAGTTGAGTATGTTACTAAGTTTGAAGAGCTGCCTAGATATGGGTATGCTCTTATAGATACTGACATCAAAAGGAATGAGAAGTTCATTCGGGGACTGAGGCCCAAGCTTGCTAGAATGACCATGACACATGTTTGAGACCCTTGCAATATAGTGGTGGAGACGGCTATTCGCCATGGGGAGTTGCTTGCTGATCTAGCTAAAGAAAAGTTAGCAAAAGCCCAGGGTTCCTAAGGGAAGAAGAGGAAGTTCTTTAAAAAGAAGGGAGCCCAGAAGGGAGATACAACTAAGAGGTCAAAGGCCGAAGTCGTTTGTTATAAGTGTCATAAGAAGGGTCACTTTGCTAATGAATGCCGGTCAGGAAATGGGATGAAGGCTGGAGTTAAGAAGAATGTGAAATGCTTCAACTGTGATCAAATTGGGCATTGCAAGAATCAGTGTCCAGAGCCAGTTAGGGAGGACAAAGGAAGGGTCATTGCTACTGGATCAACTAGGCCTATTGCACCAGATAAGGGAAAGACTGTGATGGAAGGTATGCTTATGATTCAGAGTATTTCAGTTAGAGTACTTTTTGATACCGATGCATCACATTCATTTATATCTTAGTGTTTGGTTGATAAATTATGCCTAGACCCCACCTACCTTGTTACTTCCTTAAGGGTTACGAATCCTATAGGAGGGTATCCAACTCTAGGGTTGAGATGTGACCAGTTAGAACTTGATTTGTTAAGTTATAAGTTTGCATGCAGTTTGTATGTTATTGATTTCGTAGATATCAGGATCATTTTGGGAATGGATTGGTTGGGTAGGTATGATGCTAGAATATTTTGTCATGATAGAGAGATATCACTGAGACAACCTGATAGTCATAACCGAGTGATAATCTCAGTAGAGAATGCGAACCGGAGTGTTAGTGCTATGCTTGGTGCTATGGAGATAGGTGAGGAGTTAAGTCAGGTTCGGGTAGCAAGAGAGTTTCCAGATGTCTTTGAGCCAGTCATTGGATTACCAATTAAAAGAACTGTTGAGTTTAGAATAGATCTTGTGCCCAGAGCTGAACCTATGAGTAAACCACCTAGCAGAATGACACCAACTGAGATCAAGGAATTGAAGGTGCAGCTAGTGGATCTAGAAGGAAAGAATTTTATCAGACCATGCAGTTTGCCTTGGGGAGCGGCCGCGGTGTTTGTGAAGAAACCGGATGGGTCGTTAAAGATGTATATTGACTATCGTAAGCTAAATGAAAAGACCATTAACAATAAGTATCCTTTGCCCAGAATAGATGATCTGTTTGATCAGTTGAATGGAGCCAGAGTATTCTCCCAGTTGGACTTAGTGACAGGTTTCCATCAGTTAAGAGTGGTGGAGGATAGTGTTCCTTTGACAGCATTTCGAACTAGATATGGATCATATGAGTGGTTGGTAATGCCATTTGGATTGATGAATGCACCTGCTTTCTTCGTAGATTTGATGAATCGAGTTTTCCGAGAGTACTTGGATAGGTTTGTTCTAGTGTTCATAGATGACATTCTCGTATACTCTAAGGATGAGAGGGAGCATGAAGTTCATCTTAGAGTGGTGCTTGAGACTCTGAGGCAGAATCAGCTAAAGGCGAAGTTTACCAAGTGTCATTTTTGGAAGAAGGAGGTTAAGTTTCTTGGTCACGTAGTTTCTGAGAAAGGACTTTTGGTCGATCCAGATAAGATTGAAGCTGTTAATAATTGAAGGAGACCAGAGATGGTGACTGAAATCCGAAGTTTTCTTCGACTTGCTGGTTACTATCGGAGATTCATTAAGGATTTCTTGCGGATGGTAGCACCCTTAACTAAGCAAACCAAAAAGGAGGTAAAGTTTGTATGGTCCGACAAATGTGAGGAAGCATTCCTTAAGTTAAAGCATTTGCTAACCAATGCCCCTGTGTTAGTAGTTCTAGACGAAAAGCAAGGATTGGTGGTATATACTGATGCATGTGGAACTGGTTTAGGAGCAGTGTTGATGTAGAATGATAAGGTCATTGCCTATGCATCCAAGCAGCTAAGACCACATGAAGTAAGATATCCTGCTCATGATTTGGAGTTGGCAGCAGTGATTTACACATTGAAAATCTAGAGACATTATCTCTTAGGGGAGAGGTTTGAGCTTTATACCGATCATAAGTCTTTATGGTATTTGTTCTCTCAGGAGTTGAATATGAGATAGCAGAAGTGGCTGGAGTTTTTGGTAGCTTATGATTTTGGTATGGAGTATACACTAGGAAAAGGTAATAAGGTAGCAGATGCTCTTAGTAGAAAACATCAGAATGTGGTGTTAGCTATGTTGGCGAAGTGGAAAGATTAAGGAAGCATTGGCCAGTTGTGGAGGGTAGTTAAGATCAACTGTTGTTCAAGCCAGAGTACCGCCAGATTTTTTTGCTTAGAAGTCCAACCAGTATTGATTGAGAAAATCGCTTCTAAGCAGAAGGAGGATTCATTAATTGCTAAGAGGATCAGAGGACTTGAGGTTGGAATAGAGATCGATGATTTAAAGGATTTTAGCCTTGACCAGAAAGGATGGCTAAGAAAGAAGGGACGATTATGTGTTCTGAATGTGGAGGATTGGTGGAAGGAAGTTCTTGGAGAATGTCATCCATCCAAGTTTATACTTCATCCTGGAGGAATAAAGATGTATCAGGATACTAAGAGGAGCTTCTATTGTGAAGGCATGAAGAGGGATGTTGGCTTGTGGGTTAGACAGTGTGCAAACTGTCAGTAGGTGAAAGCTAAACATCAGAAGCCCAAGGGATTGCTTCAACCTTTAGAGATTCCAGTTTTGAAATGGGATACGATATCCATGGATTTTATAGATAGGTTGCCAAGGTAAATTAGATGTAATGAAAGTATATGGGTTATAGTGGACAGATTGACCAAGAGTGCCCATATCATTCCAGTTAATTCTACCAGGATGGCACCTGTTTTAGCCAAGTTGTTTCTGAAGAACATAGTTAGACTACATGGAGTTCCTAGTAATATAGTCAGTGACTGAGATGCTCTGTTTACTAGTGAATTCTGGAAGAGTCTACAGGAAGTGATGGGTACCAAGCTTAATATGAGTACTGCATATCACCATCAGATAGATAGGCAGACAAAGAGAATTAATAAAGTATTCGAGGATTTACTGAGAGCTTGTGTATTGGACTTTGGTGGATCTTGGGAGGATCACCTACATTTGGTTGAGTTTTCCTATAATAATAGTTATCATACTAGTATAGGAATGGTGTCATTTGAAGCTTTATATGGAAGACCATGTAAATCACCAGCATGTTGGTTGGAGACTGGAGACAGATTGGTGCTAGGTCCAGATTTGGTCAGAGAGGCATCAGAGTAGCTTGAGTTAATTCGAGAAAGGATGAAGGAAACTCGGTCTAGACAAAAGAATTACGTAGATAAGAGGCGTAAAGACCTAAAATTCTCAGTTGGGGATAAGGTTTTCATTAAAGTATCACCTATGAAGGGTGTGGTACGATTTGGAAAGTCAGGGAAGTTAGCCCCGAGATATGTTGGTCCATTCCAGATTATAGAAAGGATTGGAAATCTTGCATATAGAATAGAGTTGCCGAGCAGTTTGGCAGGTGTCCATAATGTATTTCTTGTGTCTCATCTATGCAAGTATGTGCATGGTCTAGAGACTGCTATTCCTCCGACAAGGTTAGATGATTTAGTGGTAGAGCCTAATATGACTTTTGTTAGACAACCAGTTCGGGTTGTAGCAGAGATGAGAAAAGATTAAGAAACAAGACGGTCAAGTTGGTGAAAGTTAAGTGGAGCGACAATGAGAAAGACTTTACTTAGGAGACAGAGAACAGGATTAGAGATACTTATCTTGATTTGCTTTGAGGGTATGTCTATATTAGATTTATATACATTGTTGCTAGTCAGTTAAACTAGTATGATTGTTAGGAGTTGTTACAGATGATTGCTATGTTTAGTATTTAGTCCTTACAGAATTTCGAGGACGAAATTATTTAGGTGGGATCCTATAACATCCCTAATATTTGATAACATTATTCTAAAATTTAATTAGATAAATTAAATAAATTAATGATGATAAGAAGATTGATATTTGAATAAAATATATAATAGGGTCTTGCTTGTTAATAAGATAAATGGGCTTTAATTGGGTTTAAGGGCTAATTTAGTTACACATGGGAATATTAGTAAAATAGCCTCTTACTTCTCATTTTGTCTATTCACGTTTCATTTTCTCACAATCAAAATGCAAATAACCCTAAGATAGCCAGCCATTATCAAGGAGGAAAAGAGGAATTTTAATCTAAATTTAAGAATCAAGATACGAAGGACTAATCAACACCAACTCTAAAGTTCCTTATCAAATCTAAGGTGAATAATAATTCTTACCATCTCTTTTTGGTTTTATAATCATGTGATTTCATATTTCAATATTTATTTTGTTCCCATGATATATTGAACGATGATATGCTCGAATTTATGGATTGTTTGATTTAAACCATTAAATTATATGAAATATGTACTGTTTTAGGATCAAAACCGTGATTTATGGATTTTAAAATGCCATGGAAATTTTTTGTGTTAAGGAAAACATGATTTTGGAGATAGGTTTTGATTTCCAAAATTTTCCAAGTTATGGAAATTTTACTATGAATTTTGATGGAATATATGACAAAATTGGGTTAAATATTTATTTTGTGAATTTCAGGAAGAAATTGGGTCTAAAATTTTAATATGTTTGATTACATGATTAATCCGAATTTTTGTGATTTTTGGGGATTTTTTCCAGTTGATTTTATTGGGGAAATAAATTATTTTAAATGAAGGGCTTTTCTATAAATGTCAGTTTTGTTATTTGGAATGACTTTAATGTTAAAATCCTTTGATTATATCTGAATAAATGCAGCAGTTTTATTGGAAAAGTATTTGAAAAGTTTAGAGTAGCAAATGAAGGAGTTACATGTTGCAGGATTAGTTAAAAAGTAATTACCATTTTTGGATATGGCACTACTTTTCACAAAAAAAGGAAGTTCCGCCTATTTCGAGAGGAATACATTTCGACTCAATTACCTCCGCCATCCTAGTCGAAACCATCAGTGTTGAAACCCATAAAGCTAGAACCATAGGACATGGTATCAATGGAAATTGATACGAAGTGTGTTGGTAAGTAAGCGGAAGGTAGGGTGTCGAAAGCTATGATTTCATCATAGTCGAAACCAAGGATTCAACTTTAAAAAGATCAATGCCTGCCTAGTTTTTGAAGGGCCTTCGACCAAGTCAATATCCTATAGAGTCGAAACCATAGCTTGTTTTCTAAAGCTAATTTCCTGCTTTGATTTACTTAAAGTTTTCGACATAGTCGAAAGCTAGGTTTTCGAAAGGAATTTTACAAACAGCTTTCGAAGGTGTTTCTTTTTCTTTAAGTAAAAGCTTTCGAAAGGGGTTGGTTTTGAAATAGTCGAAGCCTAGCTGCTACACTACTTTTTGACAATGTTTACAAGTAATGCTTTCGAAGGGTTGCATTTGTTTTTACCTTAAACCAGACATTTTTCCAAATTGTTTTCGAAAGGAGTTGGGGTTTCGAAGGAGATAGAGTCGAAAGGAGGTTTCGACTCAAACCTTCGAAGTTTTAATTTTAAAGTCTTTTGCTTTCGAACTAGATGGCTCCGACACCATCAATTTTTCCTAATTCTAGTTTTTGTTGGTTTCGAAAGAGATACTTTCGTGTATAACCAATTTGTCCCAAATTTTGATTTTAAAGAAGTAAACCCAATGCTTTCGAAATGGCTACTTTCGTATGTTTTGAAGCTTTATGTTTTAAAATATGACTTGATACTTTCGAAAGCTACCAATGGTTTCGAAAGAGGATATTTTCCAAGTGTTTTGAAAGGTATATACTATGTTTTGAAAAGAAGTCTTTGCTTTCGAAGGAGGCTACCCAGGGTTTCGAAAGATATGTTTTTATGATTTTAAAAAAACCCAATCTCAATTTTAAAAGTTATAACCATGGCATAAATAAAGATTTTGGAAATACTATTCACATTGTTAGTAACCCATAACTATGTCTTGGGGAAAGGACAGAATAACCAGTTAGGATAACCCAGTAGTGAATTTAACTTAACAGATGTTAAATTCTTAATCTAATGATATTGGCAGGGGCCATTAGGTTTATAGTAAGCCCATGAAAATTGTATGATATTGACAGGGGCCAATAGGTTCGTAGTCAGCCCATGAAAACTATGATTTGATACTAGTAGGGGCCAGTAGGTTTGTAGTTAGCCAATGAAAACTATATCCGGATTAAAATATTGGCAGTCAGCCAATAGGTTCCTAGTTAGCCCATGAAAACTAGGATAAGAAATATGATATTGGAGATACCAATAGGTTCTTAGTAATCCCATGAAAACTAAGTAATTGGAAAGATAGTCCATAAACATTTAACATGTTAATAGTAACCCTAAAAACTATAATTGAGATAAATAGTCAGAATGAATGGGGGATGGGTAATCCAGAATTGATTTACTTGTTTTGCATATCATCGTTATATTTTGAAAAACTACGTTTTACCCAGTGTGGATGCAGGAAGCACAATATATGGTTTTTAAATGTTTTGGGATACTGTGAGAGGGAAACCCGTTCCGCTAAGCGGCGTGGTCCCACCAGATATCTAAGTGGTTTTGGATGGTAGATTATTATTCATAACTGGCTTTTTGTCTGACTCGAAGTTTTTGTTTTCCCTTTAAACTCACGGGTACTCAATTGATTTTTGAGTAGGTTGAGAGTTAAAGGTTTTCAGGTTTTCTCTTTAGACGAATAAAACTTCCGAAGGCGTGCAGGAGGCAGATAGTATTGAAAGTTATTTTATTTCCACTGTGTGTTTGGTTGTAAAGGCAAACTGTTTTTATGCCTTAATACGTACTCTTATCAACCAAGGGGGCATCCTCACATGTCGCTCTTGGCGTATTTTGTTATTATATGTTATCTGAACGTGGTCTACGAATGAGATTATGTAATAATATTGAAATGTTTTGAAATGGAATGTGGATTTTATTTGTTGTTTAAATTTCTTCCATATTCTTGTGTTTCTGTCTATCAATGTATCTAATATCGCCGTATTTAGCCTCCAAGAATTAATAACTATGGATGATTGCAACATCCGTAGCCGTTAGTTTTTGGCCTCCAAGTAGGGGGATGTTACATTTGGTCTTCCTGCTCTCGAGCTTCAACTGCCGTGAAATCGCCCTCTAAAGATACGGAAGGGTCATCCAGACTGTGGAATGCAGCAACCTTCTCGGATTCTGGCTCTAGTTCTGAGCCTGATATAGGTGAAGTAATCGAAGCAGCTATGGAAACAAGCGTCGAGGTAGTTGAAATAGCAACAAACCCTGGGATCGAAGGAACCGGCAGGTCGGTAGGTAAAGTAGACGAACCTATAAGATCAAAAATGAAAGCATTCAGTTTGTCCTATTGTTGCAACGTGAGCTAAAAATTCTCAAGCTCGGGGGAAACTAGAAGGTTACTTCAATCAGAAGAATGGCCAAGAATTTCAACTCCATAATCCCCACCTTCTCCTTCTTTCATTGGCTACAAAAATTTTAGGCAAGTTTTGGGACCACCCGAGGCTTCCGAAATAGCTGTTGGAGGGGTAGACAACAAGGCAGCACTGGCCGAACACTCTAGATGATCGCGAGGATATTTGAACGAATCGCCAGGCCCGGAATTGAAAGGCTTTGGCAACGTTTTGGCGGTTGCAGTCATAGCAGCACTGGAAACCTCCTATTACCTTTGAACTCGAATGATCTCTCGACCCTCTATCATAGCTTTCTTCGATTCTTAATTGAGTTAGGCATCCTCCAACTCTTGCTCGGTGTATACATCCCCGTTCTCTCTGAAACGGCCCAGAACTTCTTCCCAAACCATGGCAAGAGTACGCGGGAATTTGGGACCCAGATAGCTGAGCCTCCCCTGATGCGGCAAGGAGTTAACATAGAAATTTAAGATGGTAACATCCATCTTCTCCATCTTCTTTTCAAAAGTATAATGCAACTCCAAGTAATCCGCTGTTACGGTGGCCTTCTCAACTTCAACTCGGGTGTTCTCGGCGCTAAGCTACGCGACTCTTTCCTGGAGTGACGAAATCATTTGAGTCTGATCAGAAAAGGTCTTGTCATGGGATTCCGCAATTCCCGTGTAATCAGCAATTGTCTTTTTATAGGTTTCAACCACTTCATCGTGATCGGCAATAGTTTTCTTTTGAGCTTCAATGATCACGTCCCAGGATTTAAGCTCCCCTTTCAGCTTAACTTCATCCATATGGGCCTTCTTGATTTCATCTTAGAATATGATTTCTATTTTTGTGTGGTGGGCCTCTTTTAGTTCCTTCAACAAGCTGGCATTGTTCTTACTCTATCGGAGTGCAGCGTCCCTCTCTTTTGTTAATCGCTTGATTCTAGCATCACGTTCTGCTAACGCCCTCTTGTAATCGTCCTTCTCAGATTCAAAGGAAAGTATCTCTTCATAATTATTGCGGTTAGGGTCATCCAGCTGCTTGGATAACTTTTCACATCCCTCTACTTGATCCAAATCACTTTGAATTGCTTGAAGATGAGGCATATAAGAATCCTTGCGAATTTGGCGCAGGTCGCGTTCTAATTTAACTCCCTTTAGAAATCACCTACGGACCGCAGCTTCAACTTTAGGGGGATCGAATGGAAGAATATAAGCCAGCCTCCTGCGAGGACGTGAAGGACCAGAAGTGGAAACAGAGTTGACGGAGCTTGGGATGTAGATGAAACTTGGACAGTGGAAGCCAAAACTTCAAGTCCGGTAGAGATTGGGGCCGGGCAAAATTTTGATGCTGAGAGGGATGAGAACCATGATCTACCTTTGGCTTCTTGGGTGGCTCCTCTCGATCGTCAGGAGTTTTTCTCTTCTTGTAATCACTCTTATAAACCTTACCCCATTCTCTATCGTCTGGACGACGTGCTTTGGCTTCTAAGTCTTTCTGCCTTCTCCACTCTTCCTCGGTTTTACGGGGATGTGGTGGCTTGAAGACCGTCTTGACCAACATTGTGAATCAGTGAATTGTTCAAGGTCCTCGTAAAGTCCATGGCCTCTCATAGTACCTGATATAAAGAATAAATAAAGAGCTCTAGCGGCCAAAAATGGACCTTAATAATGCATGTGTAAGTGAGTGTGACCCTAGTGAAATGTGTAATGCGTCTTAGGCGGCCTAAAAAGATGTCGCAAACTGGATTGGGAAGCCACTGTAGTAGAAATCGGGCTGACTCTAGACACAATATGACCGAGGCAAAATTGATATCTATGTAAATGTTGCTCAAATCCCCAAAGTCAATACCGGTTTCTTTAAGCGGGGAATCCTAAAGTCGCTCGGCTGTTGGGGGAGTATCTTTATCACGAATATCTTGGGGAGGCAAATTCGAGAGAGCGGTACTCATTCCCGGCGTTTCATCACACGATTCGAAGTTTCCATCGCCAGAACTTGCATCAAATTCATCATCGCTAGAGGAATAATAACTGCTGCTGCCCTCAACTTTACCCTCCTCTTTTTTCATTTTCACCGCAGCCTTGCCCTCACGCTGCTTGAATTCTTCTTCCCCCTCTTCCAGAATTGGGGGCATTCTTGCCGGGCAGCTGGCTTCAGTCGTAACACCTCTTCCTTCATGAATTTCTTCGGTTGACTCACTAGACGGACATTCTCTTTCTGGGAGACCGCCCTCTTTTGAGCCGTGTGATGAAGAAGTAGAACTTGTTCATATTCTAGAATAGGAAGGAGATGGACTTCAAAGGCCACAGTAGATTTATCGGGATGAACAGCCCATACCAAAGCAAATTCTCATCCGTTAGCAAAAACTTGATCGATCTCTCCTTGTCATCTACGGCCTTCAGAGTAGGAAAATCGGATTGAGTGATGGATCTTTGTTCGGCCTCGGAATAACCGCAAGAAGTTTTCGATCTATCAAAAACCAAGTAGCGACGTATTAAATCTCAATAATTAAAAGTGGGAACTTACCCCCCCCCCCCCCCCCATCGTCCAAAGGCGATTAAATCCTTCAAGACACCTAACAAAGAAATACTGGGTCTTGAATCAAGACAGGTTGCTTTGAAGTTGCAGCACAATCTTGCGGTCTCTTTGGGCCTCAATGATGATAAGTGATGGACACTCATCTCTCTTCTTGAATGATAGAAAATATCTTAACTCATTGAAACTTAGGGTATGATTAAATGTTTGCACAAACAGGACGTAAAGGCAGGTCAAGATCGCGTAAACATTAGGATGAATTTGAAATGGAGCAATTACCAAGTTTAGAAGAGTTTCTTTCAAGAGGTGATTGAAAAGGGGCACTGCTCCATTTAAAAAGATATACCAGTGGAAAGCAGTGTACCCCAAAGGCAACATATGTGCTAACTCATTCTTCGCCGGAAGGCGCACGTCATCGTTCGGAATGCCGTGTTTTAACCAAATGTTATGTAGAACTTTAGCAGAGATTATGGAGGAAGCTCTCTCTAGAGAATTAAGTAGAACTCTGAAATTTGGAGGAGTCTGGTCTACAAACGGGCCAACTGGAACCAGTTGACCGTGTTCGTCTCGCGGTACTGATGAGGTATGCGCTACTGAAACTGTTTGCGAAGGTGCAACGAATGACGATTCAGCTCCTAAAAGTGATGGAATTCCTTCACTTGACTTATGGTGAGTGGACGGGTGCTTCATTCTATACAATAGAACTTGAATCTAACGCGGTTAGGTAATTCTATCTTTAACTAAAAGTCCCCCTACAACTCCGAAAAAGTACCGATTTATGCTGACACATCGGGTTCCAAGTGTTGATTGAGGCAAGTGCAGTGTGTTATCTATTTGGAATGGGCTCGGTGTCCTGAACACTACAAACGCTCTACCTTGTGTAGATAGTTCACTCACAGTGAAGAAATAAAAGAGCTTCTCGTATCATTTATTGAAGTTATTTCTCCTACACTTGCCCGCTATCGGTCAACGATCGATAACGGATCCGCTGTCCAAAGCGATGCGGGAAGTACTTCCCATTTCAGGTACAACTAGTATGCAATAACGGGATCCATCCAAAGTGATTAACTATAGATTGATGGGTCCAAATCAAGTAGAGAATTCTCAGCATAAGCCGATTTTAGCTCTCTAGAAGGCGATAACAACATAAGCTGCACACAAGTCGCAAACCTAAGCTATTTCACCCCTAGAAAAACCAAAACCAATTCGTGAGATGTCGTGTCAGATTAACAATGTAACTCAGTGCAATTTTATTCTGATCCTTTGGAAGAAGATAGCAAATCATGTCAAGCACTAGGGCAAAGCCCGAATTTCATTCCGTGAAGAACTCAAGACTCAATTTACTATCTTCTTCTACAAAATCGCATTCAACTCGAATTCTCCATAATGATCACAACTAATCCAACTTCATCGCCAAATTGCTAACCAAATGCCGAATTCTATACCACCCACCTCAAGTCTAAAATAAAAGGGCGAGAATTGTCAAACTTTAAGTTGGCAGCGATCCAAGGTGGTGGGATCGATGGCGATACAAATTGACCAAGTTTCGGGTGCAAGAGGCTAGCCCAAGGTGGCAGCAATGCTAGGTAAGGTCGGTAGCAGGTGGCTTCGGCGATGGATGGCCGGCAACAGCGATGGTGCGAATCGATTTAGGGTTTGGTTGGATTTAGTTCGGGTCGCAGAAGATGTAGCTCGAGTCATAGATGAAAGTAAGAAATGAAATCAAGTCAGCTTGAATGGATTAAAAAAGACATTGCATTGAAAAAAATCGCTAAGTCTTTGGGTCGCTAGCAATCCGTGGACTATGGATTGCTAGCGATCCATGGTAATTATAACCAAATTTTTCCCAACTCACCAAGCATGATCTAAGTATCTTTGCAAGTCTCTTGAAAGTTGTAGGATTGAAATTGATTTATTATTATAAGCTATGACGGTACCCATCAGAATTCAACAGACGGCTGAATAACCAAAGCCAAATTCGCATGATGGCCTCAACACGATTACTTGAACCTCACCAAACGGGAACTCAAAAGCAGTAACTTCCAGAGCATGCCTTATTTTCAATGAATGCATACTCTAGGGGACAACTGTTATCTAAGTTTTTGACCCAAGGGAATTCAAAGGAGGTTAGAATATCTATGACAAGTCAAAACATCTCAAGGATCTACCAAGAAGACCAAAGGAAAATGGAGATAAGAACCAAAGAAGAAAGATGTAAAAAAGGCTAAGTGGTTGGATCGCTAGCGATCCAACACCCATGGATTGCTAGCGATCCATAATGCTTGCTCTTTGCCATTCCAATCTTCTTGCACCATGTTCCAATATCTTTCCTAGAGATGCCTGCCAAGTTTCGTGATATTTCAAGCAAGCTAGTTCAAGAAGTGAGCACTCAGTTCATCCCGGTTAAAGTTCAATGAAACTTCTATACGAATCACCATCAAACAAGGCAATTAGTTACCACATTGCATGGAGAGCATCAACAGAAGGCACGGAATGCAACCTAAAAGTAGCGATCCAAAATTCCCTTAAGTATATGGATCGCTAGTGATCCATGCCCTATGGATCGCTAGCGTTCCATCACAATAAATTGGATCGCTGTGGAAATTTTCGAGCACTTCCGTATTGTCATGTTTAGGTCTCTGGTAAAACGGCCTAGCCCAATAGCTCTCCAACCCCTATAAATACAATTCTACCTACAACGTAAAGACGATCTTGGTGACTGGCTGCTAAAATTCTGCATAAACTATTCTTCACTCATCTCTTCCCACACAACAGTCATCCAAAGGGTTCACTATGATTCTCCAGTGAACTCTAACACTGGTGACTTGATCTAACTCATAAGATCCAATCAAATTGTAATCAGATTCAACTTGTAATTGCGGTCGGTCAATAACAAAAGTTATAAAGTGGACGTAGGCTTTGTTAACAGCCAACCACTATAAAATCTCTTGTCTTTTCACTTTATCTGCAAGTTATTATTCCTTCTTTCTATTTTATTTTCCTTGATAAACAAGGCTGGTGCTTTCACACTCAATCCAAGGTGTTAAACCATTTTTTGGGTTAACAATAAGAATACTAATTATTTATAAAAATTAATACATCGAGCAACTATAGTTGGGTCTGAGTTAAACCATTAAAAGTGAAGTAATATCCAACAGAGAATTCCTCCCCCTAGTTATATGATATTAGTGTCACAGTCAACTATAATCAACTCAAAGTCAAAATCTCTGTCCAGAGTAGAATGGTTAATGATAAATGTTATTGCAAACTGTTTTGGCTTAATCATATGCATATATAAATATATATATATATATATATCGAATATATGCGCGGTAAATATAAATCCCAATATCTACACATGTATATATTAACCCTGTTATTATTTGTTGTTTTCATTTAAAAATATTATTATCACATATCATTTTGTATGAAAGTGAAATATAGTATCAATTGCTGCAAAAGAGGAAGGTGGTATCAATTGATGATGCCACTTTTATCTCTTTCCTTTTAAATCTTGACGTGATTATGCCTAGATTCGATTCATGTTTGTTCCCATCTTTAACTAGAAAATAATTATATTCATCATATGTTTCACATGTGTATCACACCATTTAGAAATATGAATATATTTTTTATATTCATACTTATTCAAATATCTCTTTCCTTTAAAACCTTGACGTGATTATGCCTCGATCTGATTTCATGTTTGTTCCCATCTTTAAATAGAAAACAATTATATTCATCATATGTTTTACATGTATATCACGCCATTTAGAAATATGCTTACTTAACATAGATTTAACTACTTATGAATTATTGAATCTTAACAAAATATGATTTTATTAAAAAAGAATATATTGGATTCATTACTAAAAATTAGTCTTCATATCCGTACTAAGTCCGAGTTATGGAAAATTTATGAAATCTACCCATTTCACCTACAGTTAAATGGACTAGGTTCCTTCACCAACATCCTCATTACTATCCATCTTACCCAAAAAACATTTACTCACTCAAATTTACATCTCAATATGATTTATCAACCAATCCTAAACGACTCATAAGTATTACCAACATATCCTTATTAAGTGTTTTAAATTTAGAAATATATATATATATGCTCCTCCTAAAGCTAAACTAAAATGAACACAATAAACCTAATATGGCCAAATAATTAAAGAAAAAGAACTCTTTCAAAAGAAGAAAATTGCTTTTTGTAATTTAAAATATGAGATAATCAATCATTATACTGTAATTGTCTCTCACCAGTCACATCCTTTCTTGTAATGACCCGCAAATCCGCATAATTCAAGCTGACAATAAACCACACGTGTCCAAGCCAAATTGAACAAAGATACAAATAGTATGGGAAAGAAAGAAGAACAAGAGAGAAGAGAAGAAAACGAAAAAGAAAACTAAAAAAAAGTAGAATCTCACAACTGAACGAATAATCCATAAGATACAACAACTCTTTACACAAAGAAAAAACTATAATATACATACATAAATCAGAGTGCACTAGCCTATTTCAGTCTAGACAGTTATAATAGCTTGTCCTTATAATTTGCTAATAAATACAACCAACAGACAACGCAGCAGAACATAAGAAATACATAGATACGTCTTGGACCTCCAGCTCGTCTCCTGAGCTCCAATGCATCCAAAGAAATATGTAAATATGCTCTGTCTGGCCCGACCATTGAAAGTGAAGAATGCCCGGATCAGTCTAGTAAACAAGCATGAGAAAATACACCCAAATGAGTTTGTACAGTTTATCAAACCTTTAAAAATGAAGGTATCTCGTAAGACCACGCCGCATATAAACACGAACGGGTTTTTATCTTACGTTAACCTAAACATTTTATATAGATAATCCAGTGATATTATAATATTGTCTAGGGGTCAAAGTAAAATATAAATATAGCTGAAATGCTTGCATCTCATATTTCAACATAGTTGGGTACAACTACGTCTGTACGATGCTTATTGGAGAATGGATCCATACAATGACTGGGCTATTTGGGTACCGCCCGTAAAGATGCAACTCTAGATAAAATAACACCGAGGACCTTACCGGGATCCCCTACCAACACAGAACTGGCCTACCCCTTATTGAATAGTACCGAATATGATCACCCTTGGGTTGATAGGTCCCAAGCATACAAATAAAAGATAATATCGACTCTATATAGGGATGATTATACCTTAATGGGAGCAACCAACTTAGCTCTTCTGCATCTCCCTTATTATAGCCATTCCTGGTTGATGAGGCTTGAGGCTACGTTTTACCTTTTATATAGCACTTCCCACTTGGAATAGTAACACTACCCCCTAGGCAACAATGCAATGCCGACATCCATCCATTCAAGTTTTTCAGGATATCAACAAACCAAAGGCACTACTTCTACTACATTCATTTTGAAATCATCCTTAGGATTAGTAGCAAGCTGCCCTTGCACTTCAAAGAGCTCCATCTTTAATTCCATCATCTTCAAGATGTTTTCCACTCGAATGCATATGTGGGTTCAAAGTGGTATTCAGATAATATATCGGATCCCGGTCTCTTCGAAACAACATTTGATAGTTTCCAGCAAACTCCACTCCGGTTCTTTAGAAAATGAGCAGTCAAAGATAAGAGCGGAAGTCACCTCCTAACTGTTAGTGGATGGATTTCCTTATCATTTGTCCTAGGAGAACGAAACAAGATTTATATGCACAGTACATCATCATCTGAGATTACTGTGCCATATAACTCACGTGTTTCTCCTAGATATTTCTAAAATTACGTTTTGGGTCCATATTTGATAGTCGGCTATTTAACTATCAACAAACACACATCCAAATAAGGTATTTAATTCCATAGGGAATACCAATATTGGTTAAGCATATAAGCAACCACTTACCTCTTAAATTAATCTTTTCATTAATTAAAATAACTTTGTCAATTAATTATATAAAAATACCTTTACAAAGATATATTTGCACAAACCCCTATATTTTCAATACATTGAAAATACCCATATACATGTCTCAACGATATAAGTATATGCACAAAACACTACACTTTCACAACATAGAAAATGTACTCATATACTTATCTCAATGGTATAAGTGTATTTACAAACACTGAGAATGATTTCTATTTATAAAATCCCTAAATCATTCATAATCCCCTTTATAATTTCTAAAAATTACTTATAATCTCCTTCATAAATCCATAAAAATATTTATAAAACTCCTCTTATAAAACTCAAGTCTATTTATAAAACTAAATTTATTAAATCTCGAAAACATATATAAATAAATAAAAATCATTTACTTCAAAACACTATTATATAATACTAATTATTAAAGATAAACATTATAAATAAAAAATTATTATTAACTTTAAAACATCTTAAAAATAATAATTAATAATTTCAAAACATTATTAATAGAAGAATAAAAATAAATCTTCAAGATTATTACAAATAATAATAATTAATTTACAAAACATAATTAATAAATCATATTATTAATTCAAACCATATTAACTATTTAAATAATTAGCTTTTCAAAATATTAAAATATTGATAAATTACTTTAAAATAATATTAAATAAAAAGAAATAATTTTTAAAATGATATTAAATATAAATAAAAATCCTTTAAACCTTTCCTAAATGACTTAGAAAAACAGATGATAAGGTTGGAGTAAAATAGAAATTAAATCCTTTAAAACAAAATATTTCTGAAACCCAATTTTAGATTTAAAATCATTTCCTGTCTCAAAAACCTACTCCAACTCAAATGGCAATTTATAGTATTTTTAGAATACTAACTTAAGGCCAATAGTTACCCAATGTTTAACAAATATCGATACTAATTTTCTATCACTACAGGATTTAAGTTTTGAACATATAACAATGTCATAACCACTAGTGTCAAACAATCAGGTTTGATATTCAATGATTAATATAACAGAAATATTATTGAAAACAATTCAAAAATGGCGAGGAATCCCGTTGGATCCCTCCAACCTGTCGCCCTGTATCACAACTCATTAATATCAACATATACACACACGCGCACACACAAATATATATATATATATATATATATATATATATAAACAAAATCAACAGTGGTGAGGAATCCTGTTGGATCCCTCCAACCTCTCCCTCTACATCACAGCTCATATAATCTAGGTCATCCGCGCCATGGGCGGAAATAAATCCAAACCAACTGATAAAATAGTAAATCATCCAAACATCCAACCAATACTTTTATCAGCTATATAACATTACTAGTTAAGCAGAATGAGAGTTAAACTCAACAAAATTCCTATTGTCGCCGAGGCGTTCTGGTTTTGTCTGAATTCGAATGGCGTTTTATTTCAGCGTAAAATTCCACTATCTCAAATCTCTACCAAACCAATTCCATAATGTAGTATTTGTTGATACGATCCTAACGCGACTGACCGCGTTCGATTTGGACCTAAAACAAATTAGATATTTGATTTTCAAAATTCATTATTTAAATAATATTTTAAATTAACTAATTACATAATTAACTTAACTTAATCTCCTTTTCCCCCTAATCTCCTCCTTCCCTCTCTCTCGCATGCCCGAACAAACTTGGGCACCCACTTCGATCGACCAAAGCCGCTGCTACACCCATCGTTGCGCCTACGCATCTTCAGCAGACATCACCCCGACCCAAACGAACCTCCTCCCACCGGCCCGACCTTTAATAGCTTCGCCACTGACGAGAATTTCATCGAAACCAAAATCCATTCAACTTGAAATTTCCGGCACCATACATCGTCGTTGACCACAAAATTTCACCACAACCTTGCCCACACCATTCTCCACACTTTACCTTCAGACCTCATCGCCCACTAAACGATGACGACATCTGAAACTAAAGAAAACCGAAACCCATCACTTCACGTTCAACCAAGCCTTTTCGCCTCCATGCTTCACTATCGATGATCTCCACCTCCATAACGTACATATCATCGATACAAACAAGTTCCTAGTTATGATCGAAGCCCAAATTGCCCATAGTTGACTCAATCATTACGGGTCATTGGATCATGGTGCGTTTAAATTTTGAAAATGAGAAACAAACTGATCTGCGAATTTATTACACTATTTATAGGGAGATGGTGGTGTAGCTTAGATAGGGGAAGAATGGGATGAGCACTATATGGGTATTGGGTGAGCAGTCAAGCATGGGCTAGGTAATACTAGAGTATGGGCCAATTATGGAAAACATATTATTATATTGCAAAAATGACACGTTATACGTATCCAAAATCTTAAACTCCAAACAAGACGTGCCGATTGGCGTTCGATACCAAATACACTTATTTTGAACTCAATGGAACTATTATCGAGACCAAATTCGATCATATATGGAAGTTAGCTTTTAAAATCAAATTATATTATATAAATTTCCTGTAATTAATTCCTATGCATTTCGAGCTTGTACGACCGAACGATATGTCCAATTGTCATGAAATTCGTTCGCATAAAATAATTCATTATTGTGGTTCTAATAGCACTGGTTTCGTAAAAATCCGAAACAATGCTCCGGAATGATAATTTTGACATGTTAATTAAAATGAGTTATTTCTAAAACCAGTTTTTATCACTTTTAAATTCTAAATTAAAAGTTTACGATTATCATTCTTATTAAAAGAGAATTTAAATAAGTTTCAATATCAATTTTATTCATATTAAATTCTCAATTTACATATTCAAATAAATTCCTATATATGAAATATAAGTTATTTGGCTTATAAACTAACATTTCAATATTTAAAAATAAATTAAATATTCTAAAATCAAATGTCTAAAATTCTGGGTTGTTACATTCTTTCCCCTTTAAAAGAATTTCATCCCTGAAATTTCTAGGGTAAGAAAAATGTCTCAAAACCCTTAAACTTTTCAAAAATCATTTAGTTGAGATGTTATCAAATTTTCTAATTTCTAAAATTACGGAAAATTTTAGCAGTGTCACCTTTGCGCGGCTACATCGAAACAACTACAAATCATCACTACGAGTCCAATCCATCAAAGAAAATAAAAGCCAAGCATATAGGTACAAAATAATAAAATCAAACAACAATACAATCATGTACCTATTTGTCGGGCAACCACTCTACTTATGAAACCAAAGGCATCAATCTAGCCTTTTCTTCTATATACCTACATCTTACTTACACGTATTATCTAGTAAATTCAAAAAATTTCTTTTGCTAGCTATTTTCCTCAAATTTATAAATTAGAAAAACTCATTTTCTTATGTTTTCTCCAACACTTAGCTCAAATTCATTATCCAATTTGGAAGTCCCGACTGTCCAAAATCATCGAAGACCCCATTTTATTTTCAATAAATGAAAATTTTCAAAAAGAACATAGCAAATAGAGATACAAAACCACTATACTCTAATGCATAAGTTAATGCATCCATAAAATTCTTAATTGAAAATTTCAGGATCAAACACCCAGATTTACCTCAACTCTATTTCTAAATAATATATGTAATATATCCCTTTTTTTATAAAAAATCACATTTTGGAATTTTAAATCGAACCTTGTTTGCCAAAACAATACTTCTATGGTAGCAATTCCTCTCTTGAAAACTCGAAAATGAATGTCGATGATGCTGTAGTTATCACCGGAATTATTTTCCAGCAACCGAAGTGAGTTCAGTGCTTTCTATGTCCTTTTTAACACTTATTTGGGATATTTCCATTTTTTTCAAAATCATTTAGAAATATTTATATTCAAAAATACATCAAAATAATAATTTTATTTTTCTTTCAAATCCTTCAAAAATCAATCTCCAAAACTTTGTAAATCCATTTCCCATAAACATCGGGTTTAAATTCTCAAATTCTTAGTTTAAATCCAATTTTATTTACAAACCCCATATGTAAATCATACTCATGAAATTCACATCCCTTATATAAAACCGTTTCCCCGAAGGTTGCTTTTTTGAGTTATAACCAACAAAATTTACTTAAAATCAAGCTATAACCCAACATTATCTTCGAATGCCTTATAGTCCAATTCTGATACTGAATTCACAAGATGTTCGTTTTTAATGTTCCCATAATTACTAATCTACCCCACCCATGTGGTAAAAAGGATAAAACTTCTCCTAACCTAGCACAATAGTCAATGCCCGTAAACTGGTCAGGCACGACTACCTAATTAACAAACAATAGTAAATGCCGCTAACTAGGTGAGTATGACTAATAAACAATAAATGATTATAAGAGAATATTATCATTCTCCCAACAACCAAGAATACAATATATAACTATAATAATTTCTAATAAAATATAGTTCGGGAAAAATTATTTCATTTACCCAATTTTCAAAACAATATTGTGTCAAATTGCCCTATTCAAGTGTTTAGAGATCCCTATCAATAAAGTTAGCTACTCGTATTGACCAGAATCCATAAGCCACTCAACTGACCAATCAATACAATATAAAAAAATTTATATCACTAACAAATACACACTCATATATATACACTCAAACTCATGATAAGGCATTTCATTAACTTATCCTTTAATAAGTTACCCCACCAAGCCAAGGTTCTCGCTTAACCTTGCGCTCTAATAACTGCTGTAACGACCCGCAAATCTGCACAATTTAAGCTAACAATAAACTACACATGTCCAATCCAAATTGAATGAAAATGTGAATAGTTATGGGAAAGAAGAAGAAGAAGAAGAAAAACACAGAATCTCACAGCGAAAGGAATAATCTATAATATACAACAAATCTTTACGTAAATAAAAAAAATGTAATATACATACATCAACCAGAGTGCACTAACCTATTTCAGCTCGACAATTATAATAACATGCCCTTACAATTTGCTGATAAACACAACAAATAGACAACACAGCAGAACACAAGAAATACGTAGATACATCCTGGACCTCCACCTCATCTCCTTAACTCAAAGGTATCCAAAGAAATCTGTAAATATGCTCGGTCTGACCTGAGCATTGAAAGGGAAGAATGCCCGGATCAGTCTGGTAAACCAACGTGAGAAAACACACCCAAATGAATTTTTACAGTTTATCAAACCTTTAGAAATAAAGGTATCTCGTAATACCATGCCACGCATATACACAAACGGGTTTTTATCTTATGGTAACCAAAACATTTTCTATAGAAAATGCAGTGATATTATAATAATGTCAAGGGGCAAAGTAAAATATGAATATAGCTGAAATGCTTGCATCTCACATTTCAACATATTTGGGTGCAACTAAGTTCGTACGGTGCTTGTTGGAAAATGGATTCCATACAATGACTATGCCTGGGTACTGCCCGTCACGGTGCATCTTTAGATAAAGTAACACTGAGGACCTCGCTGGGATCCTCTACCTACACAAAACCAAGTACCGAATATGGTCACCCCTTGGTTAATGGGCTCCAAATCATACAAATGAGAGATAATATAGACTATAGATAAGGATTATCATACCCAAATGGAAGCGACCCACTTAGCCCTGCTGCATCTCTCATTATTTAGTCATTCCCGGTTGATGAGGCTTGAGGCTACGTTTTACCTTTTATATAGCACTTCCCACTTGGAATGCTAACACTGCCCTCCAAACCATAATGAAATGCCAACATTCATCCATACAAGTTGTTAAGGATATGAACAAACCAAAGGCACTACTTCTAGTACATCCATTTTGAAATCACCCTCAGGATTAGAAGCAACCATCCCTTGCACTTCGAAGAGCTCCGTCTTCAATTCCATCATCTTCAAGATGTCTTCTAAAAGTCTATAGGGTGTATCGTGTAGTGTATATGCAAGTATATGTGGCTAAATATATAATGCAACTAAACCAATACTAATCTGAGTAAATATAGAATAAGCACACCGGGATTTTATACTGGTTTGGACCTCCCGTCCTACGTCCAGTCCCAAAGCTCCCCTTCGGAATTCGACTATCAAACAACCTCGCTTCGCCCGGAGGAATAGGCTTGGTTACAATAGATTGTTCTTGTCAAATGTGTTTTCTATAACAGGGATATTGACTAATTAGTACAAATGCTTCCAATATATATCTAGAGAGTATTGTCTATGAAGAACTGTATATTTGGAAGAGTAGAATACAAGTATAGATTGCTAGAGATCAAGAGATATGATAGAGTGTATAATTAGAGAGCATAAGTGAGTAAGGTGATTGTTCTCTTGATTCTTGAAGATATATATAGTTGTAGAGAGATTCCTTGAGTTTTTGCATCCATTAACAAGCGCTCTACAGTTGCTTCTGTTGATGATGAAGAGTTGCAGCAAAGAGAAGCGAAGACGTCTATTCAAATCTGGCAGTTGAAGTTTAAATTTAATCTCGAATTTGAATTCAGACGTCTGGAAGTTTGTATCAGACGTCTGAGCCTGTATATTTTTTGTTCCCGAGTTTGAAATCAGACGTCTGGTAGTATATAATTTTTGTACATGGTAGATTTCTAGACGTCTGGTCTTGTCTGTTTTGTTGTTCCAAAGGATATTTTCAGACGTCTGACTTTTGCACTCAGACGTCTGAAAACTGTGCATGTCCTTTTTGTGCATGTTTCTTGTTGCTTCTTTGATCGTATCGACTTGTAGTCTCTTGTATTGTTCTTTGCACCTTGTTCTAGTCTTTCTAGTGATGTTGCTCTAGCAAGTACCTGTATATAGAAATATATGCATATATTCGATTCCATTGTATAGTTGTTGTCATCGAAACCGTAGATTTGATTTCCTAACAATCTCCCCCTTTTTGACGATGACAACTATACAATGTACTTATAAATAATTTTATAAATCTCCCGATGAATATGTGCTTACCATAATTTATTGTGATATGTATTATATCTCCCCCTTTGGCATTATCAAAAAGGTTATATAACTTTGTAAAGTTTTACCAGATATTGTAAGACAGAAATATATACAGAAATAAAACACCAAAAGAGAAATTTTCATTGATAACATTCAATTGATTACATTCATATAGTTTTATAGTGTTGAATACATAAGAGTAAGTCCTAGAAATCTAAGATTCTTTTGGGGATGCTTTCTGTGGATCATCTCCTTTATCTTCAATTTTGGAAGAACTAGGTTGCGTTGTAGGAGATGTCGGAGTTTGTTCTAGAGGTTTTCTTCAAATAGTTTTGAGTGCTTCGAAGGAGGAGAAGGCACTAGGGTTGGCCAGTCTTGTGAAGGTGGTGTAGGACCATGAACCCTTTGAAGAACCTCTTTTAGAACCGATAAGACAGTTGAAAGTGATGTTTCAACTGTGGCGAGGCGTGTAGCAAAGGATGTTTCAAAACTATCAATGCATCTAGCCAACGCTTTTTGATTTTGAGATAAAATATGTTGATTGTGAAGAGTAAGGTCTCGAAAACTTTCATTCGGATTCGTCTCCGTTCGAGTCTCTAAAATATCATCTTGAGACGTATAATCGAATGGTGTAGGAGGAGGAGGAGTAGTTTCGCGAGGTTGTTCCACCTCTTGTGATGGGTCAGGGTGTGTTTGAGGTGGAGGACCAGCTTCTCTGGCTTGACGATGTTGCATCCACTCGTCGAATGATATAAAATCTAGTGGATTTTCTGGTAGGTGCATTAGTGAGAAAAACTTTGTGGAAGCATATTTTGGAGAGATTTCTTCAAAAGTGGATAGGTAGGAGGGAATGTTGTGAGCTCGTAGTAACCTCATATTATATGTAGGATATATGATAGATGGGCGTGATCGAGTCCAAAAATGTTTTTGCTCGTCAAATATAAACTCTACCCAATTGACCCTCGTTCCACTAAATATAGCATAAAGAACCTTGTGCTCTAGTTCCGTTATCTACTCATGACTTACGAGACGAGGAATGATAGTGTTGATAATCATACGAGTTAGAAGTCTCGCCTTAGGACGTAGATATTTGGAGGCAAATTTTGGCATTTCATCTTCCCATATTTGATGTGTTACATTGTTTCGTGGTTTGAAACACATATCGGGAATACTATATAAATCCTCTCCGGAGTCGGAACATCTGAGAGTTCTGCCTATTATTTTGGGAGTGAGCCTAATTGTGTTTCCACAGATACTAGACCATAACCAATTATCAACGTTTTCAGTGTTTCAAACTGTCGTGCTATCCTAATTAGCATAGAAAAGAAATATGGCTAATTGATCAATTTGGATATTATTGGGATTGAATGAGATTAAGGTATCTAAACCAGCATTTTCACACATTTCTTCTTAGTCATACATTGGAAATTTGAGTAAATTATAAAATGGGCCTGTATGTAGTTTCTTTTATTGAATGTCCTTGTATCTCTTGAGCAAATGAGGAATACGATTCATCCATCTTTCTATTTGATCATCCGAACACACCTGGGGGTTTGAGGAAGTTGGTTGGTCTTGTTTTTGCTTAGAGATCTTAGGATTCTTTGTTTTAGGAGCCATCGAATTGGATCGAGTGTGAAAATGAATATGAGGAAGAAAAAATTGACTTTGTTTGCAGAACGAAAGTGAAATAGAAATGAAAAAATAAACGTTAGGAGGATATTTTAAAGTGCCGATTAAATATCAAACGTCAGGAAGTTAAATCAGACGTCTGATTTAACCTAGTTTTAAGATAGTAAATAAAATCAAACTTTCGGTTTTTTTCTGTAGACGTCTAGATTTGAGCGATTTGTAAAGTTTAATAGCCAGAGAGAATTATCAGACATTTGTTGGTATGTTTAGACATCTGGGAAAGGTCGAATTTGTATTTATGAATGGTAGATAGTTTTCTCAGACGTCTGGTTAGTAATTCAGACGTCTGAAAATGTCTGATTTCTAATTTTCATGAGGCAGAGAAGATTTTCAGACGTCTGGATGATTGTATCCGACGACTGGCATATGCATGCTGGTTAAAAACTTGTGTGATACAAGTGTATCAGACGTTTGATTGCAAAGGTCAGACGTCTGAAATAATCAGTTTATCTTAAAATAGCCTATTTTTGAAGAGTATGGTTTAGTTTTTGATTTTTTATAAAACATCTTTAACTTTTTATAACTTAACTTGCAAAAAGTGTTATAAAACATCTTTAACTTTTTATAACTTAACTTCTAGTACCCATGACATATACTTTTATAAGTATTGTAACAACCCGACGTTTTGGTCATTGAATTTAAATATTTAATTAATATTAAATATTGAAATATTGGTTTTAAAGTTAATAACTTAAATTCAAGTATAGGGATTGTTTAAAATATTTTCATTGTGAATTGGTATTTGAATAGGGTTTCAAATATCAGGATTTTGAATTGAATAATTATTTAACAAATTTGCTGATTTTATTTAAACTTCTTTTATATTAAAAAGATGATAACGGTGAATCCATTTTGTAATTTTATTTGCAGTTACAAATAGTTCGAATAAATATGTAATTTTACTTTAATTTATTTGATTTTTCCATAATTTTTAACTTGGGAAATATTGAAATTATTCATTTGATTATTTATCGGTAAATGACAGTGTTTTTGTGATTTTACAGAATTCAATAACCAATGTATATTACTATTGTTTTAGGGCTGCGTCACTATTCCGAGCGTGAGTGTACTTTTTTATCGTTCGAGGTCCGTGCGCGAATGAAAAATACTGTAGCGAAATGATGAAATTTTTTGAATTATGAACCATACTCAAGACAATACATACAACTAGCAGACCGACAACCTACTTTTTCCAATTATCCTCTGTGCATCCAATTGTTCTTCAAAAACCAGAAAATTAGTTCCTCTTGCATTTAAAATTTTTAAAAACAATTCGTATAAAAATTCCTAAAATTTAACAATGTAATCTTTGAGATGTATAGAGCGAGATCTTTAAGATGGTATGCATTTAGGGCGCGGCTTCATTCGATTGAGATCATAAGTGTATCATTAAGCGAGGGATTAGATTTTAGATTAGTTGAGGCGACGAAAGGCTAATCGAGCTTGGATTTGGGTTTGTGGGAGGAAGAGGAATCGATGGTGACATTTCAGGGTCGTCTGATGGGTTTGGCAGTTTGCATCATGATAGAACAGTGGGGGAAGGGCTGGAAATCGTGCTTTATAGGGGAAGTCTCGGGTTCAATGTTTTGTTGATGGGTGGATGGAGATCGAGGAGGAGAGTTCATTAGTGTTGTCGGTTTGGCATATTGTGATGCATGGTGAGTAAAATAGGCGAAGGAAGATGATTTTGGGTGGAGGGTTTAATTTATTAATTATTAAAGAATGTGATTAAGACAATAAATTATATTATTTAAATTCTCATATTGTATAATATATGTAACTCTCTCTTACAAGGTCTAATCGAACGCGGTCAACCACGTTGCAACCGTAGCATCGAACACTACGTTATGTAATTTGATTAGTGGAAATTAGAGCTTGTAAAATTTCAAGCTAAAATTGAAAACTGTTCGATTTTAGACGGAATCAGAACGCTTCGGTGGTAACTGAAATTTCGGTGAGTTAAACTCACTCTTTTGGTTAGTCTCTATATTATATAGTAGATAAAAATTATTTATTTCTTGTTTGGATATTTTCTCTTCTAGTTGGTTAGTTTGGATAAATTATCATTTTTGAAAATGAATAATGTATAAAGTGATAAAATAACGTTGATTTAATATAATTACGTTGTTTAAATAATAACGTACTTATTCTAAACATACAACTTTGGTGTTATCTTTTTGGCCAAATAAACACTGTCTAATAATGAATGAAAGATATTATTTTGAATGACATTAATTAGCAGAACAAATCTTCATTCCACTATTATATTAATTTGGACATTCATTTAAGTGCAAGTTGATTAATAGTGGATAAGTGATTTTTAACAAATGGTTTTAATTTTGCATTGGTTTACATATATGCCTTCTTATGTAAATACCTGTAAATTTTACTTGAGAAGCTAGATTTAATTTAATGGTAGATTTTTTAAATACCATTGTGATCACTGAGCCTCTTTCTGAATTTAGAAAGTTATGGATTTAATTCAATTCAACTTCTAATTAAAAAATTACAAATGTTTTATATAATTATTATTTTAGCAAAGTGTTTTATATAATTATTTATTAACAATGTTCGAAATTGCCTAATTTATATTTTAAATATCATTTAAATTATTAAGTTATATTCTAAATATGATTTAAAATTATTTATATTAAATGATATTTAAAGTTATTTTATAATAATTTGATTTTAAAGTTAATTATTATTTTAAAGTCAATTTATTATTATAATTGTTTGGGCCAAAATTGGTCACAAACCCCAAATATCGTGAAAGCACCAATGTACGAACACAGATCAGCAGTATATGATCACAAATCACGGATCTAAGTAATGTAGAGGATAAAAATGAAGAATTCCAAACTTAAAACGGAAAGAAATAGACAGAGACACAAGATTTATAGTGGTTCGGCTCTCTCCAGCCTACGTCCACTTCAAAAGTTAATCTTTTATTGACTTTGCTCGTTGGTTACAACGGATTACAGCAGTAATTCTCGAGTACAACAGTACAATGGGGATTTTGGCAGAGTCTCGACGTTGGAGAATCCAGAAGTCCTTTTTTTATAGGCTTTGGGATGCTATTTATAGGCGTAGGTTGCAAATATCTCGCTCAGATTTCGGGAGACCTCTTCTGGCACGTGGGCGGGTCCACGCGATCGATCCCAGGTGATTTTCACTCGATCCGTGATCGATACAAACCAATTTCATATCGGTCAAGATTTTGTCCAATCGAGTCGAAATTGAGCAGGAACATTCTTTAGGTTGTACGCAAGCTCTTGTGAAAATTTGGTGGCATTTGGACTTATAGATTGTCAATTATGATCGATGCTAATTCGAGTTTTTGGTAGGCTATGTAGTTTGAATCGATCCTTCCATATCGCTCTGTTTGTATCGATCGGCCGCACTACTTTGTTCATATCAATCAAATGTTTTGCCTCGTTCGTATCGAGTGCCGCGGCTCTGTTCGTATCGATCTAAGTTGAACTGTTCGCATCGATTGTGTGGTTTTGTTCGTATCGATCGAAGTCGTTCCAACTTGATGGATACAAACGACTGAGAATGTGATGGATACGAACAGATAGTGGCCTTGCTTGGCCTTGAATACGGACAATGACTTCCTGAATACGAACTGCCGAAGCTCGATGGATTCGAACAAGGCTCTTCAGTGGATGGATACGAACAGATGGATGCATGACGATGGATACAAAATGATGCGATTGTGTTGATTTCCTTAGTTTGCATATCTTGAGCATACGAACTCCAATTGACTGGAAATTTGAAACATAGCCTTTCTTAGCCTTATTCATCATTCCCAATTGATTCCGTCTTGATTGGAGCTCGGCCACATTTTGACGACATCAATCACAGCCTTGTTTCCAATCGATCTCCAATCCCGATATCCGTCATTTTCAGATAATCTGTTGATATTCCGGGCCGACCAAAAGGTGGGAGAACATTTGCCCCCCAAAACATGCCTTGTGGTAAGTAGGTGTGTTTTGAATAGTTCTGAATCTGATATCCGAGGTCCATATTCCATCCATAGCTATCATATCCGAGTACCTCAGCCATATCCGGATCCATTCCTGCGACTGTTCCGAGTCAATGTCCGATTTTGGATCCAGTAACCAAACCCTTAGCCAATTTCATATCCATCCAAACTCGACAATTGGGTTCTAATCCATCCATATCCGATAACCAATTACCGAATCTAGGACCTCTCTGGGTTGACATCCAAATCGTTAGCTGTTCATAGCCGATATTCGTATCCATAACCTCTCCGGGTTCTTCCCAAGCGTAATCCACACCTGGCGACCTGTGCTAAGCAATGACTTGGTATCTATGGTCCAGTGTCCCTAAATGCTGATTAATGCCATGGCTTAAGTCCTAAGCCGTATCCTGGTCGTTTCGGACCCTTGCCGAGCATAGTCCATTCTCGACGACCTGAAATAGTAACTGATAATATAGGGCCTAAGTCCTAGGTCGAATCCTGGTCTCTCCGGACCCTTGCCGAGCATAGTCCATACTCAGCGACCTGAATAAGTCGATTGCCATGCTCGGACGAAACAACTTACCCCTTGCCAGGCATAATCCATACCCGATGACCTTTTATCAAAAGCCACACAAAATATCCAATTGAAATCCAATCCAAAATCCAGATCAAATCGGAAAACAAAAAATCCATTCCTCGAAATCCAAACCAATATCCAAACCAGAAAATAAGCATCAAAACTAGAGTCCAAATCAGAAAATAAACTAGACTAGGAGTTCAAACCAAACTCCAAAACCAAACCAGAAAAAAAAGAAAATGTCCAAACCAAAAAAGAAAAAAACAAATTTCACAAACCATAGCGTCGCGGTTTATCATCATCTCAGAGCATACCTAGGGGCCATCTTCGTCCCCGTACATGAGTAAGTGACTTGGTCGTTTGCCTGTAGTTTGCTACTTATTGCATATCCCGGTCAATCGATAACTAATCGACCATCATTCCTGGGTCTCGGGCCATCGTCGTTTGAGGTAGACAGTGGCTGCTCCTGTTCCACCACCGCATTCCGAGGCCCGACGTATTGTCACAACTGGCCACTCCTTACATGCTCCTCGATTATATCCTTTAGATGTCTGCAGCTGTTGGTATCACGTCTGTCCAGATCATGAAAGAGACAGTGCCTTCCTGATGCCTTTTCATGTTCCAATGGTTCTCTCCTTGCTGGCCTTCGGTAGGGAAGATGATCCCGAGTTTCCATGAATATCTGCTCCAACGTTTCATTCAACCCTGTGTAAGTGGAGAATTTTGCCTCTCCCCAACGTTTCCTTGCCCTTTCCAAAGTTGTCATCCGACTTCCGTTTTCCTTTATCCTTATCCTTGCCTGAGCTTCCGTCGGATGGCTCTCCATCCTCGGCCGCGTTCACTTCCTTTAACTTCATATCCGAACATGCATCCTCCTGTCGAAGGAATCTCTCAGCCTCGTGAAAGAATTCCCCGAGATCCATTGGTGGGTCCCGTATCAATGACACTTTGAAATCCGAGTTATCCTTGACTCATGACTCTGCTGCCATTAAAACCATTGATGGGTCCGGCCGATCCACCGAAGCAACCGCTGCATTGAACCGAGTTAAGTAAGTTCTGAGCGATTCTCCTATCCTTTGCTTCACCGATGTTAGCATCATTACGTTCTTTGGACTTTTGATATGAACCCGAAACTTCTTTAAAAACTTATCCACCAATTCCATCCATGTCATGATAGATCCCTCTTCCAACTGCCTGAACCACATAGCAGCTATATCCATCAAGTACAGGGGGAAACATCGGTCCATAACCTCCTCTGATGCCCCCAGCACTTCCATGTGTCTCGTGTACCTCATCAAGTGATCAGTAGGATCAGCCTTGCCATTGTATACCTCCAACGTAGGTAGTTTGAACTCTAGTGGGTTCCGAGCCATTCTGATGTCACGGTTAAACGGACTCATGTTTACTCCTTCCAGATCTCTATTTGTTAAACCTCCATGCATAGTTTTCCTGATAATCTCAGCCAACCCAGCATTGTCCAACAAGGGTTGCCCCCCCGAGTCCCCGAGGAAATTCTGGTACGTACTCTTCATCACACGCTCCTACATTCCTACGAGCATCTTGTTGTGTGGTGTCACCTGGAATTCCTCCATGAATTGGTCCATCGTTGCCAGGTGGTCTACCTCCATGCCTGGATCCATCTTGATTAACAGTCGTGTGCTGATTAGGGGCTGCGCCCTGTTGAGCCACTCCGTCTGATTGCATGTTGGGTCCTTCCGTTCTAGCTCCGTGGATCTGAACTTCAGCAATTCCAGCTGTTCCTGCCTGTCCAAACTGTCTGAGAAGGTTTTGCATCATTTCCTCCTGTCTCTTTAGAAGCTCTTCATGCATTGCTCCAATCATCATCTCCATCTCGTCTCAGCAATTCCAGCTGCTCCTGAAGATGCCTCCTAGCTTCCTTCATGTTGAATTTTCTCCGCTCTTTGTGTCCTTGTCGATTGCTTTGACATGGTTCCTTTTAGATCCGATCCTTTAGCCTTTCAAATCTGAACTTCAAATCCGGTCTAGCGGGCGTTATTCGTTCTCATGAAAGCACCAAAGTGTTTGCGCCAAAATTGGTCACAAACCCCAAATATCGCGAAAGCACCAATGTAGGAACATAGATCAGCAGTATATGATCACAAATCACGGATCTAAGTAATGTAGAGGGTAAAAATGAAGAATACCAAACTTAAAACGGAAAGAAATACAGAGACACAAGATTTATAGTGGTTCGGCTATCTCCGGCCTACGTCCACTTCAAAAGTTAATCTTTTATTGACTTTGCTCACTGGTTACAATGCATTACAGCAGTAATTCTCGAGTACAACAGTATAATGGGGATTTTCGCAGAGTCTCAACGTTGGAGAATCCAGAAGTCCCTTTTCTATAGGCTTTGGGATGTTATTTATAGGCGTAGGTTGCAAATATCTCGCTCAGATTTCGAGAAAGCTCTTTTGGCACGTGGGCGGGCCCACGCGATCGATCCCAAGTGATTCCGACTCGATCCGTGATCGATATGAACCAATTTTGTATCGATCAAGATTTTTTCCATCAAGTCGAAATTGAGCAGGAACATTCTTTAGGTTGTACGCAAGCTCTTGTGAAAATTTGGTGGCATTTGGACTTGTAGATTGTCAATTATGATCGATGCTAATTCGAGTTTTTGGTAGGCTGTGTAGTTCGAATCGATCCTTCTGTATCGCTCTTTTCGTATCGATTAACTGCACTGCTTTGTTCTTATCGATCAAATGTGTTGCCTCGTTCGTATCGAGTGTCGCGGCTCTATTCATATCGTTCTAAGTTGAACTGTTCGCATCGATTATGTGGTTTTGTTCGTATCGATCGAAGTCGTTCCAACTTAATGGATACGAACGATTAAGGATGCGATGGATATGAACAGATAGCGGCATTGCTTGACCTTGAATACAAACAGTGGCTTCCTGGATACGAACTACCGAAGCTCGATGGATTCGAACAAGGCTCTTCAGTGGATGGATACGATCAGATGGATGCATGATGATGGATACGAAATGATGCGATTGTATTTATTTCCTTAGTTTACATCGATCATATCTTGAGCATACGAACTCCGATTGATTGAAAATTTGAAACATAGCCTTCTTAGCCTTATTCATCATTCTTAATCAATTCTGTCTTTATTGGAGCTCAGCCAAATTTTGACGACATCGATCACAACCTTGTTTCCAATCGATCTCCAATCCTGATATCTGTCCTTTTCAGATAATCTGTTGATATTCCGGCCTTGACCAAAAGGTTTGATAACAATAATAATATTATTTCAAAGTTAATTTATTTATATATTAATATTGTTTTAAAAGATAATTTATTTATATATTAATATTGTTTTAAAGATAAATTATTGCTATATTAGTATTGTTTAGAGTTAGTTAATTATTATATGATTAAAAATATTTAAAGTAATATTTTTATGATGTTAAAGTTTTTACTCATTATAATTAAAAAATGATTTTTTTATAAAAGAATTTATTTTTAAATGAAAGATTTTAAAAAAGGTTTTATCTAATAAAAAGGATTTATCAAATTGGTTTAAAATTAGAAAGAGATTTTGGGATTGGAAAAGGAGTTTGGTTTTTAAATGATTTCAGAAAAGGGATTTATAAATTGGATTTAGAAATCTGAAAAGGGATAGTTATATAAATGGGGTTTTGAGATTTATAAAAGAGTGTTTTATAAACAAAACTTAAAGATTTATAAAGAAGTTTTACAAATAGATTTTGGAAATTTATAAAGGAGATTTATAAAATAAAAGAGATTTATGGAATGGAATGGTGTTTTTTGTTATTTATATCTCCTTTTTAAAGACATTTGGGTTTGATCATTTTAATACGATTTTGAAATGGAAATATTTCGAAGTTTTTGGTGAATATACCTATACCATTTTATAAGTATGTGAATAAGGTTTTCCAAGTTTTGAAAGGAATGGTTTGGGAATATACTTATACCGTTGAGATAAATGTGTGGTTATATTTTCTAAATATCAAAAATATAGTGTTTGTGAATGTACTTATCTTATTGAGATAAGTATACGGAAGTGATTTCCTACTTAATTTTTGCCTAAATATGTTACCTGTTTGAATGTTGTTTATTTGATAGTTAAATAACTGATTATCAAATCTTTGCCTAAATATGTTATCCTTTTTAATTATGGTGGTAGGAATATATTTCCTACTTAACATGGAAGGATTTTAACTCTAGAAATATCTTGGGAAAAAATGGAAATTATATAGTATAGTTACCGTGGGTGGTGCTATACTGTACGTATAAACTCATTTGTTCTTCTAGAACAAATGAAAAGGAGATCTGTCCACTTAAACGGTTAGGGGTGATCCGCGCTCTTATGTACTGTTTGATTATTTCCTTAAGAACCAACATTAAGCATTCCGGAAAAATCGATGATTGGTTTTTGGAGCATCCGATAAGCAGGGAAGTGTACTCGTAAGAGATGACTCATAATGTAACCACTCCAAAAACCATATATGGTTCTATGGAGGAGTTTGGTAATGTATTAAGATTTGGGAATCCATGTGTGGTTCCGTGACCCATTGGGATTGAGAATCCATGTGGGATTCCATGATCTGTTCAGGTGGCTGTGCATGAGCTGGAAGCCTCACTAGTGGTAACAACTAAAACTAGAGATAGGATGCATGGCTAGGTGTTTAGCTATGCCATAAGAGTGCATTCGTCTACTTCCTAAAGTTACCTATAATTGTTATGCATGCATAGAGCAATGCATTTGGCCTTAGTGGCTAGCTATGTATTTCCTATTATACATCACTAGGGATGTATTATTGCTTCGGAAGGAAAACTCCGATCCTTGTGTAGGAGGACAGTTCTCGTAGTATTGAGGGCATCTCCATGGAATCCTACACAATTGCGAACGCGCCTTAATGATTTTTGATTATATACCTAGTACTGTTATGATGTACACTCACGAGCATCACATCTACTTGATTATTGGAATTTTTTCCCTTAGACATTATTATAATATCAGTGGATTTTCTAATATAAATGGTTTGTTAATCGTAAGATAAAAACCTGTCTGTGTTTATGTGCGGTGTGGTCTTACAAGATACTTTTTATTATGAAAGGTTTTACAAACATTTACAATCCATTGCGGCGTGTTTCTCATGCTGGTTTACCAAACTGATCCGGGTGCTATTTTATTATAATGCTCGGGTCAAACCAAGCATATTTACTGATCTATTTTGGATGCATAGGAGCTTCAGGAGATGAGCTAGATGTTTCCAAGACGTATTCATGTATATTCCATTTCCGCTGCATTAGTTGTTTATATTTATCAGCAATTGTGAGGATATGCCGTTATAACTATCTAGGCCGATGATTTCTTTAGATACTCTGATTGATGTATGTATATTAAAGTTTTCTTTATATAAAGATTTGTTGCATATTATATATTACTCGTCACGATGTGAGATTATGTTCTATCTTTCCTTTTCTTTTCTCCAAAAATCTGTCTTTCCCACACTTGAAAACTCGGCATGTGAATACCATAGATGTATTAGTGTCGATTTCCGAGGATCGAAAAGGCAGGTCATTACACGTATCCGTTTAACCTATGTATATATAATAAACTCATATTAGATTTGCTTTATTTAAATGCTTTAACATGTAAACTATTGTTAAAAAATTCTCATTTCAACACATGAGTTTCAAACTTACATCTTTTTTATTTCTTTGTATTTCAATTACTATTTGCATTTAGTTGTAGATTGTTGAACTAGGTTCGATTATTCGACTTGATTATTTTATCTCACCTATTTCCAACCCTATATAGGCTTTCGTTGAGATTTATGTTAAACTATTATTATATTCAATTTTTCTCCAACAACTAGTATTACAACTATATGGTTTTCTATTGTACAAAGGGTGTTTGATATATTGAAAGGTTCGGAGGATGAGAATATATCGAAAATTAATTTGGCTCTAGTATTGTTACTTTATGTTAGAAGCCCTATGGAGCCAGGTTCATAACTGGAGATTGAGAAGTGGAAAGGAGATAGTGACTCTGACATGTGGAAATGGAAAATGGAGGTAGTGTTGAGAAGAAATTTCGTTCATCGTGTGGTGTTTGAGCTCGATAAGTTCCATATAGATATTTTGAATTGGAGGATATGGAAGAGTGGACTTTTACTACTCTCCAACTTACTATGGAAGAAAATGTATCCCTAAAATTAGTGATGAAATACCACTGGGGGTACTTGGAATAAGTTGGAAGATCTCTACATGTAGAAGCCCATTACCAATTGTTTGATATTTTTAGGACCTTTTTCACCTATAAGATGAAAGATGGTTATTCATATATATCACTACTAAGCATGTTTGATGATTTTCTAATGAATACGGAGTCCATTGAATTGAATATATATGAGTGCAGAAGGTAATAATTTATTCGTGTTTGCTTTCAAAGCGATATAATGGTTTTGTAAACGTATTATTTATGGCAGGGACACTTGATGTTGAATCGTGGGAAGACTAGTCTACAAAGTGAGGATTTGCAAGACCAGAATAAGAAGTTAAGTATAGGTAATAATACTGGAGTAATTATTAGTCAAGGCTTGTTTGTTGACTGAGGTGGAAGGAAGAAGAAGGATAATAACTAAGTTGCATTCCTTCCGGTAAGCCGGTTGGCTGAGTAAATCTAGAGATGGTAGGTTTCATTATTACAAGAAACTAGGCCATTGGAGGAGAAACTGTCCTCACTTAAAAAAGAAGGAAGTGGTTAGTTATGTATCAATTATGGTTGAAATAGTAGTAGTGACGTTTAAATAACACTAGTGCCTAATGTTTATATCCATTCAATTCTAAAATTCTAGGTTGTCATTTCATACGATGCCTAATAAGGATAACTTCTCTTCCTATGTTGACAAAGAGGGAAGGGAAATCCATATAGGTAATAATGTCACATGTAGGTATTTGGGAACCAGTTCGGTGTAGATTTTGATGTATGATGGTGTAAACCGTGTCATAACCAATGTTTTCTATGGTATAGTTTTTCATAATTTTCTATCTATGTCCTGTTTTTGTCATTAGGATGTAAGATTAACGTAAAAAAAAGAAAGGTATAACTTGAGGATTTCCACAGAGGTGTTGATGAAGTGTATTATGGTTTGAAATTTGTATTTGGTTAAGGGTATATCTACTCTTGGGGAATATTGTGTTGGCATTGATAGTGCTAGAGATATAAATGCTACCAAGCTTTGGCATTTGAGATTAGGTCATAATTCGAAGAAGAACATGAAGCTACTTCATAAATGGAAAATGATTAATGATGAAAACTTAAACAAGTTGAATTTATGTCAAGTTTGTGTATTGGATAAGTAGACCAGAGTGTCCTTTGGTTTTTGTAACATTATTCCAAGAGGGTACTTAACTATGTCCATTTAAGTTTTTAGGAGCCAATATTTATGGCTTCTGGCTTTTGGGGGGAAGCTTTATAGTTTTTATCTCTTATTGATGACAACTCGTGCAAGGTTTGTGTGTGTAATGAATGCAATGTTTTAAGTTTTTGAGAAAACTAAACTTTGGTTGAGTTTTTTTGAAAACTAAACTATGAAGAAACTGAATATGTTTCAAAAATAAACGTGATTATGTCTCAAAGAAGTTTATTGGTTACTGCAGACAATGTGGTATTAAGATACATTTTACTATACCTTGGTAATTACAATCCGATAGGGGTGCAGAAAGGATGAATAAGACTCTGCTTGAAAAAGCCGGTTGCTTGAGATTGATTATGCGCTTGCATAGAGGCTTTTGTACTAAATCTATTTCAACCGCTCTTCAATTATGAATAAAATTTCATTCTCATCCTGAAGGAAAAATAGAGTAGTAAACCTATAAACTTTAGTCATTTTCAGTTTTTTTTTATTATATTTTTATAACAGTATGACAAGCTGGAATCTAGAGCTTCCAAATTATTTTGCCTGGTGATAAGTACGACATTCGAGATTATCATATTTGGAATGCTAAGAAAAAAATATTTGGTCAAGACATGTTACTTTTTTATGAGTTAATTATACTCTAGCCTTTTGAAGACTTACATGATAATCTAGGTTTACTTGGAGAAAAACTTAGGAAATGGTGATGTTCCCACTTTTCATCCTAAAAGTAAGTTGGTTCTATTGATGATAAGGGAAATGCTGATAACACTAGCGGATATTCACATGGTATTCAACATATCTCTTCTAGTAGTAATGGTGATGTAGGAGATTCAGGTAAGGGTAAAGCTTATAGTGATTTAGGTGATGTTGGAGCCATTTGGTCTAATTGGCATACTAGAAAGGTGCCAGAGAGATATAGATAGTGACAACATGCAATCATTAACCTAAATCACCAGTCTTACTATGTGTTGCTTGTCATCTAAGATGATCCTTTAGACTTTGAGGATGCTTCAAATTCAAGTTACCATTCAAAGTGGATATGCACTATGAAAGAGGAGATGTAGTCTTTATAGAAGACCAAGCCTTGGGAAGTGGTTCCATTATCTTAGAAAAACCGAGCCATAGTGGCAAGTAGGTATTCAAAGTGAAGGATGATAGCAAACACAAGAAAAATTTAGTAGTAAAATTATTTTCACAAAGAAAAGGGAAAGAGTAGGATAAAATCACTTCCCTTATAGTCTAACATACCTCTATGCAAATTTTATTGGCTATTGACGCTACTCATGACATAGAGTTGAAGAAACTTGATGTGATTTGGAAAAGGCTGCTTATATGAAGCAATATGATAGGATTGTTTTAGATGGAATGTCCAAACCAAAATTCATAAACCACTCAACAGACTAATCAACACAATATAAAGCATTATACCACTAACAAATATGCGCTCTTATATATATACACGCACTTAAACTCATTCTATGGTGTCACTTACCTATTTAAAAGTTTACCCTATCAACGCCTAGGTGTTCACTCAACCCAAGCTCTTATACCACTCTGTGATGACCAGCCTTTTCGAGCCCCAAAAGTCAATACTAACACATCTATCGTATCCACGTGCGGAACATCAAAGTGCCGAAAAGACAGATTGTTGGGATGAAAGAAAAGAAAAAAAACATAACATAATCTTACATCGTGACAAGTAATATATAATATCCAAATGATCATTACAAATAGAAAGCTTTAATATACATCCAAATATTAGAGTAAACTAAACTATCATCAGCCTGGACAGCTATAACAGCCTATCCACAAAAATGCGGATAAACAAACAATAGGATATTTAGCAGAAATACATTAATAGGTCATGGAGGCATCCATCTCGTCTTCTATAGCTCCAAAGCGTCCATAACTAAATTTGGGAATATACTTTGGTCTGAGCAAGTATTATAAGAAAATAACACCTGGATTGGTTTGGTAAACCAGTGTGAGAAACTCAAATGATATGGATTTTTATATTTGTAAAAACCCTTTAAAAATAAAGGTATCTCATAAGACCATGGCACACATAAACACAAACGGGTTTTTATCTTACGACAACCAAAGCATTTTTATTAGAAAAATCGAATGATATGATAATAATGTCTAGGGTTGAAAATAAATATATAACATAGCTAAAATAATTGCATCTAAATTCCAACATATTTTGTATAAAACTAAGACTGTAAGGCACATATTGGGAAATGGATTCCATCACACAGAAGGCTATAGGGCTATCGTCTATCACGATACATCTCTAGAGAAAATGTACTGAGATCATTAGCTGACTCACTGCAAATCAGAATCGGCCTACCCCTTATTGGATGGTACCGAATTTGTCATCACCTCAGTTGTCTCCAATGAACTGTTTCCATGGCCACAAGCATACATAATCCAAAAACATCGATCTAGATACAAGTGATGACCATACCCTAATGATCGCGAACCGCATAGCCTTGAAGCATATCCCTTGTTTTAGTCATTACTGGTTGTGAGGCTTGATGTTATTTTTTATTCTTTTTAACAAATCCCACTTGGAACGCTAACACCGCCTTCGAAGCAATAATGCAATGCCAACATTCATCCATACAAGCTGTTTAGGATATGAACAAACCGAAGACACAACTTCTACTATATCCTAAGGATTAGTAGCAAGTAGCCTTTACTCTTCGAAGAGCCCTATCTTCAATTACATTATCTTCAAGATGTCTCCAATTCGAACGCTTATGTTAGTTCGAAGTGGTTTTCCAATAACTCATGCTTATCCAAACTTGACCTCTACAAACTAACAATCGACAGTTTTTGGTTGACTCAATCTCGGTTTTTTCAGATGTAGGCGGACGATATAAGAGTCCCAAGGGGACCTTAAATATACGCCTCAAAGCGAGAGATGTTTCACCGAAATGAGTTCTTCAGAGGGAACCTGTAACAACCCGCACTTTAATGATGCCAAATTTCGACAAAATCGAAATCCAAGTCCATCAAAGTACAGATCGTTGGAATTGGTACCTGCGAATAAGCATGCACATTATCAGAGATTTATAGCATCTAAACTCATAGCGAAAACAATAATATGATATAAATACTAATTATGGCTACTACCGTGGAATTAATGGTATTCCTTTGATATCAGATTGTCACATCAGCATCGAGCATAAGAGAAAATAAAACTTCTTGAATAATCAATCACATTTAACACCAGTGACATGTTACTCTAAATTTATTATGTGGGTTGTAATGAGGAGGTGGTCAGAACAACGTTCTGGTGATTGGAAGTTCTATATAGTGTTCATAACATAAATTATACCGATTGGTTTCAATTTAATTATTATGTCTACTATTTTAACGTTAATCAAATTAACCTAATATTGCATGCACAATTTATCTACCTACCCTTTCCCAAGGTATAAAATGCCAACTAAGCCTATCGACCCTCTAATACTTCCCAAATCCATCAGCTGCTTAATAGTTCCAAATATAAAGCAGGCTCTTACTATCATCAAGTCTATCAGCTACTTAGTATTGCTAAAAGAGAAATAGGTAGACTATGGACATTTAAGACCTCATTCATGGGAGACCTCATCATTTATGACCTATCTCTAAGGTAGACTCCTGGCATCGTAGTCGCTGGTCTATTAGTCCTAGCTATAGAGACCTCCGACCACTATTTAAGGCTTTATAATATCTAATAGCCATACTTACACAACTATCGCTAATAAAATCGCAGCTACATGAGAAACAGTACTTAAGCCACTTAATACCTTACAAATAAGGGCTAGACAGACTTCTAACCATTTAATATCTATATTCTAGGCATGTCCCACATCATTTAATACCTAACCCCATGGCGGACTGCTCATAGGTACTATCTAGCTAACATTGCTTGGAATCTCATTCGGCTACTTAATATTTCTTTTATAGGAAAGAGATGCACCTTATGTCTAATGCCACTTAAGACCTTAATCCTGAAGCGAACCCTTCTAGAGAAGTCCATTATCACTTTTAATTATTAATTTGGAATCTCACCAGGTTACTTAATACTTCTTTTTAAGAGAGAGACGGACCCTACAGTCACTTAGTACCTCAAAACCAAAAGCAAACCCCTCTAGAGATATCCCTCACGACTCTTACTTACTAATTTGGGCCATTTAATACTTTTAAATTAGAAAAGAGGTGGGCACTCAAACAACCACTTAATACCTCTAAAATCAAAGTAGGACCTATCTCTCGTGTAGTCACGGGTCCTATGATTGGTGATGTCTCACATCGGTATTAATTTCACACAACTTTTGGTAGCCTCTTAGTAAAGGAAAGTCTTTCATCGTATGAATCTACTGACCATGCATCCCAATCTACTAAGTCCAAATAACTATCATAAGCCTATAGGTCAAATATCCTTGGTCTTAGTATTATCCGTAGGTGAAATATTGGACTTAGTTTACTACATGTTTTTATTTAATGCAATGAGATTTACCTTAAATACTTTATTACCCATAAATCCCTTTTTAACAATCCATAAATGTCAATTTGTCTATAATAATCCTAAAAGACATTTCATAAGACATTTATGTATAATTACTAATTTCAAATTGGTAACCTTTTATAAAAATTTCATAGTTATTTATCTAACCTTCCATATTTATCAGTCCCATAAATGTATTTACACCTATTAATTTTAACTCCTAATTCATTCCTCATTTATTTTCCTAACAACTAGAGTTACTACCCTTCTATACCATATTAATTAATTATAACCTCCTAATTCAATTCACATTTATTACCCATTAATTGGGATAACAATCTTTATATCCTATTAATTATTGGCAACTCCTAATTTTATTACCCATTAACAGGAATTACCACCTTTCTTAATCCTCCTATTCGCTTTCCTATCCTACCTATATATAATCTATCCTAAGCAAGCGGTACATGCAATTCAACGCTATTATTTAATTTTTTACTCGTTTATTAGAGCAATAAATATGTATAGACTACCTACTCCTATTCAAATATATTCTAATCATAAATATTTGACTAGAATATGCTTTTCATATTTAATTGGCTAGAATTAGATTCCTCAAGAAGATTTTCCGTTATAATTCCCATAAATTAATTTAAAACAAAGGCTAATAAAAGGAAAGATTGACTCCATTTGAAATTATAAGGAATGAATAATTTCTTTTTATTTGGAATAAATAGTGTAAACTATGGAGAATAAATCTATACTTTACACATCTATTCTTTTTTATTTACATGTATTCCTTATTGTATAAAACATCGCCTTTTTCTATGAAAAGTGGAGAAATAAACCAATTTTTAAAAATCAAATGGATGTAAAAAACTACAATTCAACATAAATAGGGAAATTATCCAAATCCTATTAATATTCTATACACCAAGTACAAATCTGGAATAAAATTATACACCATTAAAATTCTACAATCTTTAGGACTTATTTCCAGATTAGGATGTAAACACCATTTCAAATCAGATCTAAAACAAGAGTATGTTGGTAATGGTTTTTTATGCTAGATTGAACCTTCAACTAATAAATAAGATTGATTTAGGCATAAAAATCAAACGTACACAAAAGGAATAGATTTAAAATCATAAATAATATATAAATTTTCCACTCACTTTTTAGAAGCGTTTCAAATCTCCAGATCTGAAGAAACATCCTTTGATTAAACTCCAAATCATTTTTAATCCAAGAAATATTATAAAAATGGTATATACATATATTAGAATTTCAAATCTGAGAAGAGATTTAGGATTGGGAAAGAAAATAGATATAGCTCTAAATATAAATTACCTCGATAACGCGTAGTGTTGATTCTCTTCTCTTCTCATTTTATTTGAAACCGTAGAGCTTCATTGCTATATTTAGAAGAATATAAGAAGAGAAGGGAGGGTTAGGCCTAAATTTATGGGTGCTAGAATCAACCATATCCGTCAGATTAAAAATATAAAATCCGGACAATTTAGGCCAAGCAAAACTTGGCCTGCATGTGTGGAGTGGTCGAACACCCCCATCCTAGGGGTCGACCGCCCCAGGTCAACTACCTTACGATGGGGTTGACCTGTGGTCCCCTTATATATATGTTAATATTTATTAATTATTTCCGCTCCAAATTCGTTTATCATTCGTAACTTCTTCATTTGGACTCTGATCGCAAAACTTTAAATATGAAAGTTGCTCAGAATTTCACCACAAATGCAATGGTATTAGTTTCATGGTCAAATCCATCTTTACACAAAATCCATTTTTAGAGCTAAATTAAGTCGATGTTCAAGCTAGTAATAATCCTAATCTACATGGGCAATTAGTGTACAACTAATTTTGCAACCAAATGCGTTAGTGTATCATAACATAGAAAATTTGCATGCATAATAATTCTAAATTGGATCCACTTATATGACTGCACTTCTTCGAAAAAAATTTTGAAAAATATGATGCAAATAACTTATGTATATACTGGAAGTTTTATATGTACGTAGATTGAAAAATATTTTCACCAAAAATCTCCACATTCCAATGAATAGAAATACGGTGCAACCAATTTTGCATCCAATTCCTATCATCCAAAATTTTAATGCATCGCAAAATTGCTTCCTAATCTCTAATCCAATGCTAGAAAAAGGAATTTAGGTGGAGAATTTAACATTCTTACCCCTCTATATGTTTTCCATTTCGTAGTACAGTGGAAATTTCCCTATAACCCCAAATTTAATCCAAATTTTCCACGCATAAAATGCATATGGAGGCTTGTTTTCAAGCTCTAAAACGGAATTGACTCTAAAAATAGACTCGCGCGCATCGTCAACGAAGTATGGAAATAGGAATTACAAGGTTAAAACAGCTTTCCCTTGTAATCGCTTGCGTTTTATCATATTGCCGAACTTAATGCACTGCTAAAAATGCAAATTCTAGCTCTATTTCCCTTCTCTACGCCTAACATGTGGTGTTCAAAATATAAGATTTCACAAAAAAATTCTCACTTTTTAAATTTGTACGTCATTTGAAAAAAAATTCAAAAAAATTTAGACGTACATTTATTCATGAAATCAAATTTTGGACAAAAACTCTAAAAATTATTTAAGAGCCAAAAATAGCTCATACCAAAAACTTTTTTCCAAAAGAGAAACTTGTTAAATCAAGGAAAACTTTTCAAAATATTTTTCTCCTCGAAAATTTGATAGATCAAGTATAATTCAGCATAGTCGGTAGTTGGTTATGCGCTAAATGCATAAACCGAATTCTAAAATCCAACAAAGCTTGACATTTTATAAAAAAATATCAACACGTCTATTATTCAAAAAAATTAGCTTTTAACGAATAGAAGCAATGACCCGTGATACCAAAACAACTTAACCCTGCCCTTCACTAAAAAAATTCAATTATTCTAAACTCCCAGTCTTATATTGCTTTTACTGTTAGTTAAGTACCTTTATGGAATTTCCATATTTATATTGTTTCTTCGCTATGCATGTATAAGAGCAGCTGACATATCTAGAAACAATAGTACAGTAAATAAATAGGAACATTCTCATAATATCATACGTGCCTTTTTAACAAGAGATAACAAATAGTTAGAACCCAAACAACCTAAAAGAAAAGAACAAATGCTGGAAGGGAAAAGACAACAACACCGTAAATCCTAAAACACTGCCTATAGACTACGGGATGTCTTGCCCCGTAATTGGAGCTCAACCAATTGGCACGACCCTTGAATGGTCATAGCATGGTGGCAATACACCCAATCTCGTACCATTGGTGCTGCTAGTGTTGTTGGCGGCTTCGAAATCGCCATCTTCTTAATGGAGGATATATCGACGGTGGAAGAAATCTTCTTCTAAATTGCCTCTTCATAGAGATTCACTGGTATTGCCTAAAACCGAGAATGAATAAGTGACAATATAGAAAGTAACTCCATGGATTGTCGACTCCTTGATTGAAAAAATGAACCATAAGGGTGCCGGTCAAATTGACGGTAATGCCACCAATAAAAGCATAGGTGGTCTTCCGTGTCATGAGATAAATTTGGTCTTAACTTCCCATCTTTGTGATGATGTTATGTTGAACGATGTGCACAACTAAATGGCCAGTCGAATATAGATTATCCATCTTCCAAATACCTATATCCTGGGAAAAGATCCACAGCAAAATCTCTAGGTCGGTCACTTCTAAATCATCCAAGTCTGCATCCTCCATGGAAACGTCCAAAAGCTCAATGAGATCACCATTAGTCAGCTCAATTGGGACACACTTCACCTCCAAAAGAATCAAACTGCTACTTTCATCGAAACTCAACGCCAACAGGCCATCGAAAAGGTGGATGCAGCATCGGCAACATTCGCGCTCAAAGGTCTCGAAGAGGCCTACCGCGACGAATAATCCTCTAGCCAAAAAGCGGTGAAATCTTCTGCTTATTCAAGTCCGGCCAAGCGGCCTCTTGAGGGGTGAGACCAAGATGGCACAAGGAAGAACCGATAATGCGGGAAGGTGTGATGGGCTAAGAATTGGTCGGAGGGAACAAATAGGATCTAGATCTAGAATGGTGGTGGGGCAAGATCCAACACGTGAAACCCAGCACAAGAAGGAGGTGAGGCTGCTGCTCTTGGGAGAGGGAGAAAACGGCGTCGTCTGGTGGTGGAATGAAGGAGAGTGGCTGCTACTTTAGAGGAGGAGGATGAAGATTGAGTTCGGCTGGTTGAGGAAGGAGGAACGAAAAAATGTAGCTAAGGGAATTCAGATATGACTATTATAGTTGCATTCTAGGTTCAGATTATGCCAAAACTCGTTGACTGGTAGACCGCTTTAGGTTTACAGCTAGTTGATCAACTACTAAACAGGCTTTAAGCATTGGTTGAACCTAGACCAAATTAGGGTTGGATTAAATAATAATAATCGTTTCACCTCATCTCATTTGAATCGACACGATCCAAAAAAATTTTGCCCTCATCACGGTGGTGTCAAAACCAACCGTCCAGTTCCGAACATTCTCAAGCAATTCACCATAGTGCCAACGAAAACTGCTGCGACCAACAACGCTACCAAAAACCCAAAATTCCAACTATTATACCACACAGTATGGAAATATTCCTTCTAATAGCTGGTGGGTAGTACAACGCTTCAACTACAAACCCCAATAGAATTAAATATCATTTATATTTGGTCCATCCCTTAAGAGAGAAAAAATTAAAAAGCTTGATTTTATAAACCAAAAGAATTTTCGAGCTAAATATACGCTCCTTTACACTTGTTTCTAAATAATAGAAACTATTTCATACCAAAACGGCCTAAAAATCGAACTTTTATTATTGTGATATATATATATATATATATATATATATATTTCAGGGTTTCAAAAACCCTTTTAAAATACAAACTTCCCAAATAAGTCTAGCAACAAATCCTTTGAAAACCTTTTTAATATTTTGAAGCATTTCCAATATATATATATACTCATAAATTTCTCTCATATGGTTGGTCTAAGGAATTGACTAAATTTCTCCAAATAAAAAGATCCGATTTGCCATCAAGGAGGTGACCGATGAATGCACCCTTGCAAGAGATTGCTTTCGGACAGTTGCAAAATACAGACTCCAATTTCTCGCCCAACTGGAATAAATGTGCATCTCTGATTGGAACTCATCATCAAAATCCAAAATCACAAGGTTGCTAGATCTCAACCATCAAGTCGAACACCTCCAATCTCCAGGATTCTGCCATATGTCATACTCATACTCTTTCAAACTACAGCCAAACATTTTGTAGGGTAGTTCGGGGTTGACATGAGAATCTTGAACTCTTAAATATTTCCAAACCATAGTTGTTTGGCCATTCCTACAAGGTAGGACCACAACTGTTCTATAGTCAGAATTCTTAGAGTCAAGTGCAAAGATGATAATGATAGATAGAGAATACGAATATGTTCTCTCATTTTTATCCTATTCCTCTAATCAACTTACCTAGGCTCTGATTGTAACAACCTGCACTTTAATGAGCCAAAATTTTGCAAAATCGAGACCCAAGTCCATCAGAGTAAAGATCGTTAGATTCAATACCTGCAAATAAGCATAAGCGTTATCAGAGATTTATAAAATCCAAACTCACAGTGGAAACAATAATAGGATATAAATACTGATTATGGCTACTACCTTGTAATTAATGGTATTCATTGAATATCGATTGCCACATCAACATCGAGCGTGAGAGAAAAGAAGTCTTCTCCAACAATCAATCATGTCCGACTCCAGTGACTTGTCTCTCTAAATCTATCCTGTGGGTTGTAATGAGGAGGGGTGGAAAATCTATATGGTGTCCATAACATAAATTTATACCGATTGGTTTCCATTTAATAGTTATGTGTGCTATTTTAAGGTTAACCAAATTAACCTAATATTAGATACACGATTTATCTACCTACGCTTTCCTAAGTTATAAAATGCCGATGAAGCCTATCAACACTCTAATACTTCCCAAATCCATCAGCCATTTAATAGTTCAAAATATGAAGTGGGATCCTACTAATATCAAGTCCATCGGCTACTTAATATTCTAAAAGAGAAATAGGTAGACTTTGGCCATTTAAGACCTCAATCGATGCAGACCCCATCATTTAAGACTTACCTCTATGGTGGACTCATAGCATTGTTGTCGCTAGTCTATTGGTCCTAGCTATAGAGACCTCCAACCACTTTTTAAGGCATTATAATATCCAGTAGACATACTTACACAACCATCGCCAATAAAATTGAAGCCATGTGAGAGACAGTACATAAGCCATTTAATACCTTATAAATAAGGACTAGGTAGACATATAACCATTTAATACATATATTCTAGGCAAGTCCCACATCATTTAATACTTAACACCAAGGCGGACTCGTCATAGTTACTATCTAGCTGACATCGCCTGGAATCTCATTGGACTACGGAATACTTCTTTTATAGAAAAGAGGCGGACCCTATGATCTTAATCCACTTAAGACCCCAATCTAGAAGCAAACCCTTCCAGAGATGTCCACCATCACTCTCAATTATTAGTTTGGAATCTCACCAGGTTACTTAATATTTCTTTTTAGGAGAGAGGCAGACGCCACAACCACTTAATACCTTAAAGCTGAAGCGAATCCCTCTGGAGATATCCCTCACCGCTCTTAATTACTAATTTGGACCATTTAATACTTTTTAATGAAAAATGATGCAGGGCCTTAAAAAACCACTTAATACCTCTAACCCCAAAGTAGGTCCTATCCTTCGCTAGTCACGGGTCCTTTGATTGGTGATGTCTCACATTAGTAGTAGGTGCATATGACTGCTGGTAGCCTCTGAGTAAAGGGCAGTCTTCCATTATGTGACTCTACTGACCTTGGATCCCAATCCACTAACTCCAAATAACTATCCTAAGCATGTAGGTCAAATATCGTAGGTCTTAGTTTTATTCCTAGGTTAAATATTGGACTTATTTTACTACCCATTTTTATTTAATGCAATGAGATTTACCTTAAATACTTAATTACCTATAAATCCCCTTCTAATTATCAATAAATGTCAGTTTGTCCATAATAATCCTAATGGACTTTTCCTAAGATATTTATGTATAATTACTAATTTCCAATTAGTATCCTTTTATAGCTATTCCATAGTTATTTATCTAAACTTTCATATTTATCAGTCTCATAAACGCATTTGCACCTATTAATTGTGACTCCTAATTCATTCCTTATTTATTTACCCATTAATTGGAGTTACGACCTTCTAGCAATATTGTTTTATCGTAACCCCCCAATTCAATTAACATTTATTGCCCATTAATTGGGATTACAATCTTTTATAACCTATTATTTATTGGCAACTCCTAATTTTATTGACCATTAATAGGAATTACTATCTTTCCTAATCCTCCTATTTGCTTTCCTATCCTACCTTTAAATAATCTATCCTAAGCGAGCGGTTCATGTAATTCAACGCTATTATTTAAACTTTATACTCATTTATTAGTGCATTAAATACGTAAAGACTATCTACTCCTATCTGAATATATTCCAATCATAAATACTTAACGAGAATATGCTTTTTATATTTAGTTTGCTAGAATTAGATTCCCTAGGAAGATTTTCCGTTACGATTTCCATAAATTAGTTTGAAATAGAAGCTAATAAAAGGAAACATTGACTCTGTTTGAAATGACAAGGAATGAATAATTTCTTTTTATTTGTAATAGATCGTGTAAACTACGGAGAATAAATCTGTACTTTACACATCTCTTCCTTTTTATTTGCATATATTCCTTGTTGAATCAAATATCATTTTTCTATGAAAAGTGGAGAAATAAACCAATTTATAAAAATGAAACGGATGTCCTTCCCACAAATTAACCTATGGAAATCTACAATTCAACATAAATAGGGCAATAATCCAAATCCTATTAATATTTTACACCCCAGTACAGATCTGGAATAAAACAATATGCCATTCAAATTTTAAAATCTTGGTGGTTGATTTCCAGATCAGGGTATAACACTATTTCAAATCAAATCTAAGACAAGAATATGTAGATAATGATTTTCTATGCAAGATTGAGCCTACAACTCACAAATAAGATTGATTTATGCATAAAAATCAAAATTATGTCAATGGAATAGATTCAAAATCATAAACAATATATAAATTTCTCATTCACCTTTTAAAAGCATTTCAAATCTCGAGATCTGAATAAAAATCCTTTGATCCAACTCCAAATCCTTTTTAATCCAAGAAATATGTATAAAAAGGGTATATACATATATATTAGAATTTGAGATCTGAGAAGAGATTTGGAATTCGAGGAGAAAATAGATATATATATCTAAATCTAAATTACCTTGATAACGCGTAGTGTTGATTCTCTTTTCTTCTCCTTTTATTGCATTTCTATCCTTCTCCAATTTGTATCAATAGAGATACAAATATATTATTTCTATAATTTAGAAAGAAAGTGGTAAAGAAGAAATGGTAGGGTTCCATTGCCCTATTAAGAAAAATATGAGAAGAGACGGGTGGGTTAGGCCTGAATTTATAGGCGCTAGAATTAACCACATCTGTCGGATTAAAAATATAAAATCTGGGCCATTTAGGCCAAGTCAAAACTTGGCCTTAATGTGTTGAGCGGTCGACCACCACCATCCTAGGGATCTACCACCCCTATGAAGGGGTCGACCTGTGGTCCCCCTTATATGTATGTAAATTTTTTTTAATAAATTATTTTCGCTCCGAATTCATTTATCATCCGTAACTTCTTCGTTTGGACTCCAATCACAAAACTCTAAATATGAAAGTTGCTTAGAATTTCGACAAGAACACAATAGTCTAAGTTTTGTATTCAAATTCCATCATTTGCACAAATTCCATTTTTGGAGCTAAATTAATCGACTAACTAATTAAATAACTAGCGCTGAATTACGGGATGTTGCAAAATCTCAAACCATATGTACACACAAAGCTTTCATATACTTCCTAAGTCAAAACTGACCAAGATTTGATAGTCGGTTCAAATAAGCAAATAATCCGATTAGAAATTTAATTTCATATGTAAACCAAGCATGATTAAGCACATAAGCAACCACTAAGTCTCTTTAATTAATTCTTTCATTAATTAAAACCATTTTTCTTTTATAGTGTAAGTAATTGAGTCGCATGGAAATTGGACTAAATATACTTATTGTGACGACCCGACTTTCATCGACCAGAAAGTTGTATCATCTTGAAGTAAGAAAGGGATAGAAAAGAGAAAAAAAAGAGAAGAATGAAAGAAACAACAATAGAATCTAAACAGCGGAACGAATAAATTATATTAATCACATAAGTATTACATAATATTCAAAATCAATCAGAGTTTCACAGATTATACATCACATACTAGACAGTTATAAACAACTGTCTAGTTATTACAACTCAATACAATATAGAGAAACTACACAGAGATACCAACACAACGGAACACTATATATATCTATAACGCTGAAACCTCCTACTCCATTGCTCCTCCACAATTCGTCAAAGCTAACCTGAATCCCTTGGCTACTCGTAAAAATTTGAGGACCCAAGAGTTTAAGAAAAGCAGAAATAAACTCCGGTCAGACATGGGTCTGGTGTGAGTAACTGGTTAAAGTTGCTTAACTTTGAAAATCCTTTGAAAACAAAAGGTATCACGTAAGACTCCCCACAAATAAACATGGGTAAGTTTTTACCTTAGGCTAACCAAAACATTTGATAGGAAATCCAGTTATATTATAATCGGGTCTGGGGTTTTCAAGTAAAATACAGAAATAGCTGGAATGCTTACATCTCACGTTCCAACATAGTTGGGCACAATCAAAACGTACGACATTTATTGGAGATTGGATTCCATACAATGGTAGGGCTACTAGGGTACCTCCCGTCACAGTACGGGGCCTAGATCATTGTACCGAGGATTACTCCCAATCCCCTTCAACACAAGGCTGGAACCATCCCTTACTGGATAGTCCCGAACAAGACAACCCTGCAGATGGTCGTCGCCAACTGCCACTAAGCCGAATAAAAGGAACCTATAGACAGGGGTAAATCTCGTCCTACTTGGGTGCTACCCACTTAACCTTGCTGCACTCCCCTATTTTAACCATTCCCAGTTGATGAGGCTTGAGGCTACGATTACCTTTAATCAGAACACATCACTTAGAATGCTCATCGTCCACCTGACGATGTGCTGAAAGCATTTAATCCATACAAGTTCGTTTCGGGTTCGAACGAAACCGAAGTCATTATCTCGTTACACTCATTTTGGAATCATCCTCAGAGTTAACGACAATAACCCTTGCACTCTGAATCTTCATCTTCACTTGAGATTCACGACCTATCGTTAATTTGGATCGATGTGGTTTTCGGATATCCAAATCTGGAAACCCGATCCCGGTCTCATCGAAATCCAAAACGTATCTTAAAGGCCAAGTTGTTTTAAAGTTTAAAACAATTCAATTCTATTATCTATATACATACAGATAAATAATTCACAGATTCACAATAGAAAATCAACATTATTATCACAAACAGATAATCCATATTATCATTATAAACAGATAATCCATACTATCATCCAAAATAGATAATCCACATTATCATTATACTTTAATCAAAGTATCCATATCACACAGCATTACTTATCTCATATCTGAGATTTCAAACCATTCAAGGAAATCCATATCATTCATCAATACATAAACAATGATTAATAATCACACCAAATATAATTAATTTAAAATGAATTAAATTAATTACTTGCATCTCTAATTAATTTAAAGTGAACTAAATTAATTACTTCATCATTAAAAATCTTGCTTACTTAAACATTAATTAATTTCAAATCAATTAATTAATCATCCTCTAATAATCCACCTTAATTAATCACCCTTGATTAATTATCCTTTAATTACATTCAAGTAATTATCCTTTAATTAATTTCACAAATTAATTACTCTTAATCAAATACAGTAATTAACCTTTAATTACTTCATTAATTAATTAATTATAATTAATTACATTAATCCTTAATTAATTACATTAATTAATTACTTAATCACTTATTATTGATTAATTAATCTTAATTAATCAACCCTAAATTACATCATTAATTATATTAATTAATGATCCCTAATTACATTTTAAATAATTACTCTATTTAAATTAATTACATTAAGTAATTATCTTTAATTAAATCATAATTATTAATCACTCTTGATTAATCACATTCAGTTATTAACTACCCTTAATTACTTCTTTAAATAAATTAATTACTCCTTAATTAATTTCTTAATTAATCCCTTGAATAATTTCCAAGTAATTTAATCCAAATTACTTCCATTATTAAATCATCTTCCATTAATTACATCCAGTAATTATCAATTAATTACTTCACTAAGTAATTACACTCCATCAATTACATTAAGTAATTATTATCAAATCATCCAGTGATTAAATTAATTAAACTTAATTAATTAATTTAATCTAATCACATTAAACTCAATTAATTACATTAAGTAATTAATTCATTAATTTCTTCCATTAAGTAATTATTCCAATCCCATTTCATAAATGGTTATCTTTAAATTAATTAATCTAATTAATTATTAAAATTAATCACATTAATTAATTATTAAATAATCTTAATTTAATGACCTTCATTAACTATTAACAATTCTTTAATTACTTTTCTTAAGAAATTAAACTTACATAAATCATTATTAATTACAAATTGATTAATCTTAATTACCAATTAATTAATCTCTAATTATTTAATTAATTAAGTTTTAACTGTAACTTAATTAATCTTTAATTACTTATTTAATTAATTTCTAATCATTAATTAATATTCTAATTAATAATCCTTAATTACAAATTAATTATTCCTTAATTAATTAATCTTAAACCTTAATTAATTCATTTAAACTCTAAACTACTAAATTAATTAACTCAAATCATTAATTAATTAAATAAATTAATTATCCGTTTTAAATAACTTAATAATTATCCTTAATTAATTTATGATTAAATTATCATTAACAAAACATTTAAAAACAATTTACTTTTAAATTTCTTTCAAATTTCATTTTAAATTTAAGATTTAAAATGAATACAAATTAACTTTGAAAAGTTCAAAAACCTTTTTATTTCACAAATTAAAGAAATATTTATCTTATGAAGAAGCTTAAAAGAATTTTAAACCAAATTTATTTTAAATTCAAACCATATTTAAAATAAATTTTAAACATACAAAGTTGTTTAAAACAATTCAAATTTTAAAAACTTCCGTTAATTTCAAAACTGGAATACATATTTGGATTTGAATCCAGATTTAAACTTAACTTAAAAACTTATTTATAATTTAAAACTTTATTTTTAAATTCAAACTATTTAAACATTTAAGGTTGTTAAAACAATTCAAATTTTAAAAACTTTATTTTATTTTTAAAACTGAGATTTAAACTATGATTTAAAACTTGTTTAAAACTTTGCTTTTCATTTTTAAACTTCAGTTTTAAAGTTTAAAAAAAACACTACAGGTTTTCTTTAAAACCTGGAATGCAACATTAACCCGAGCCACCATCAAATGACTTCGAGTCCAAAACCAAACTGCCTCAAGCAAACTATCAGATTACTCGAGAAAAACTCGAGTATACAAAACCCCAAAAACAAACTCAAACTCACCAGAAACAACAATGCACTGTGCACATGCACGGTGACGCGGATCATCTTTGATCATCAATGATGATCTTCCCATACCAACAATTCCTCAAACACCCTAATACAATCATTAGATCGAACTCCAATTCTCGAAATCGAATTCGAGATCGCAACCAAACCTGGAAATCAAAACTGGAACCATCTTCTAACCTGGAAACTACCTCGACCACGAAACTCCAACCACCGTAAATTCTTCAACTCCAGCCATGTCCTCATCAACAACCAAGCTTCCATCTCTCAAAACCCCTTTGCACTCGATCAACTAGAGAAACCGTGGTAATCAATTTATCATGCCTAGTTAAAACTAGGGTTCCAGAAAAGAATCAGCTGTTGCTACCTCCTCAATAAATTAAACATCTTCCTGATAATTTTCCTATCATCACTAATCATCCCACTACCATTACTGAAGAATACTACATTCCAAACCACCGAGATCACCTTACCCAAAATTTCATTTGTAGTTCAAACCAGAACTGCACCTTCATTCCCAAACTAAAAATTATGATTTTAGTGTTAAAAATCATGTTATAGTATATGTATTCAATTTATAATCCTGAATTTATGAATTACAAAGTTTGAATTTTCACTTTTATATACATGCACTGTTGTTTTTGGTTACAGAGACACTCAAGCTTGAAATTTGACTTAGTTAAATTTTTAAACATTAGTCTATGATAAATCAAACAACATTTGTTTGTAAATTAAGTCCTAACAAAAACTAGATCAAGTGGTAAGGGATTTAAATGGAATTTTGAGCCTGGGAAAACAAAACAAGAACAGAGTACATAGTCACATATGCACACCAATACATCCATTATATTCACAGCAGATTTCACTTATATATACATACAATACATATTTATCATAGAGATTTAACATACAACCTTATTCATAAACTTAAACTTTTAAAAATAGTGATGTAACTCACCAGATAAAATTGATGAACAGAGCATCCCCTTTTTGTAACAGTTTTGAAAAGCCTTTGAATACCTTTAAAACTGAAATGCCCTTTGATCTTTAAAAACTTTTAAACTTGAATGCTTGATTTGATTTGAAAACTGGAATGCTAGCTTTAGTTTGAAAAGATGCAGTCGCATGTAGAGATGACTGTTTGAACATGCTTCCAGATTTGAAAAGAAAATGCAGGCTGAAGATTTGATTTGGAAATGTATTACAGGGATTTGATTTTCATGCTTAGTTGATTCCTAGTTTTGAGGAGTTGTTTTACAGATTTGTTTTGAGTTACTATTTTCAGCATTGTTCTTAGCTTTAGATTTTAGGAAAAAAGAAATAAAGGAAGGAGATTTGTTTATATAAGCTGAAATGTTTTATAAATAAAAATAAAAGAAAAACTAAATTAACAAATGCCACTTGTCCTATATTTTAACATTTGTCAATTAATATGCTTAACAACTAACACATGTCATTTAAGTTAATTAGTATTTAGTTAATATGTTAAATGTTAATAAAGGTTATGCTTAATTAATTAGTTAAAAGTATATATATATTTAGATAATTTTAAAAGAAATAAAACAATTATATATATATATATAAATAAAAGTTTATACAAATATTTTAAAATTCAAAACAATTTAAAATCTATACTTTGAATTTCAAAACTTTAAATTCAAATCCAAACCAAATTTTAAAATTTAATTTTAAAAATCAAGTTATATATATACAAATTCAATTTGAAATAACAATGCTATTTTTATTAAAATCTATTTGTAAAAACAATATATTATTATTATTTTTTGAAAATAACTCATTTATCAAATCAAAATAATTTATAAAAGAAATTATATTTTTATTAATAAATTACTTATTTTATCAAGCTATATTTAAAATGAAAATAAAACAACCTTATTGTTAATTAATTTAAATTTAAACTTAAGCCAAAATCAATTTAAACAATTTAAACTTTTATCTTAACATTTAGAACCATATAGTTATTTATTAAATAGCTTTGAAAAGCTTAACATTAAATAAAATCAAATTTCCAAATTACCAAAAATATTAGAATTAGAAAATATGTTTTATTTGTTAAATTTAAAACAAAGCTAATCTATTTACAATATATACAATATATTTACATTATAAATAGTAAACAATTTATTAGCTTTTAAAAAGATAAAATCTACCAATTAAATATTTATTAAAAGAAGATTATTAAATCAATTCAAATTTATTAACAAAAATTATCAAATCAATTTAATTTTAATATAGATTATTAAATTGATATTGCTAAAAATTCCAGGATATCACATTCCTCCGCCCTTAAAAGAATTTCTTCCCGAAATTTAAAACAAAGGTAATTTAATAATCTCATTAAAGATTTTAGTTTTAAACCACAAGCATATATCAATCATATGCAAACAACCATAGCAACCAATTCACCCAATCAAACAATTCTAACTATCCAGACAAAATTCTGGATATGATTTCCTATAGTTTCCCAAGTATAAATACTGGGATACTCACTCTACAGAATCCAAACAATCAATACTACTAAGCTACAGAGCTCCTACTCATCTAGATCTACAAAACTAAACAGGATATCAAACTACAGACGAGTCTGAATCAACAACCAAACCTCCCTGAACTGCTGGTTCTTAAACCAGAGATGGATCATACACGTACTCCCTCAGAGATACGTGAAACACAATGAATCCCAGTTATCCAAACTGGCAATTCAATCCTGAAGACCAAACACTTATCCAAAATCAAATCTCCGACTTCGAAATCCAAATTCCTCCGTCTCTTATCCACAAAATTCTTCAGACGATCCTCGGCTGCCTACATCCTTTCTGATCAGCTCAACCTTCGCCGATGCCTCTAAAAACAAACTAGACCAAAAACAACCCAACACAATGATCTCCTCAAGATCAACCAAGACCAAGAACACCAACTGTACTCACAAACATCAGAAGACTGAACTAACTTCTCCTATCCGGAAAAGATAAAACAGATGCACTCCCAAACTGCTTCCGCTACACAACTCTGATCTGAGGTAGAATGAAAATGCTGATGAAGAACACGAGCACAAACTGGACAACACATCCCAGAAATATGGTTCATCAAATTCAAAAAGAAAAACTCAAAAGTTCCATCAAATCCTGAGCTGCTTCACCAAACTCTATCTCTAGGAACCATCCTTCAACTAAACTAAACCACCGGTACCACTCCCGGAATCCTAGTCGACAAGAAAACTCAATCTCCAGATGCTATGGCAAACCTCTGACTTCCCTGAAGACATCCAGAAAAACTCTGATAACCCAAGAGAACATTCAGCAATCGCAAGTCACTTTTGCGATCAACCCAACCTATTTCCAAAGAATAAACTGTTCTCTCTTTACCAATCAGAACAGCTTACACTTATCTATCCAATCCTCGAAGAAATGGATCCACTCTACTTCTTCTGAACTCCTCCTCCAGAAAAACTGCTCAGCCAAAAAACTTCCTGCCAACACACAGAACACTCCGAGCTGCACTGCTGCCACAGATGCCAAAGATTTCCTAACCAAAGCTCTTCGAGAAACCCGAACCTCAAACCAAACAGAAACACCATGCTGAACTCAGCAACAACACCGAAGCATACACACTTCCTTAAACTTGTTCCAAAGAAAACATCTTCGGGAACATCCATAGTCACTGCATCTCATCACGCTGCAACTATTACCTGAGGTATCAAGATACCATCACTCGCTTCTGCCTAGCCGACGGATCCAACTCTACTCATCAACTTCAAAGATAGACTCCGAACCTTAACAGGTTTCCTTCAGAGATCGATGAAATCCTTACACCACTGCAAAGCTTACTCGAGACGGTATTAGGTCTACAGTCTCGACAGATACACTTCCAACCTCAACATTCAAACTCCAACCATTGGTAGTCGTGTTACACACACCACTACCCTATTTACCTTTATTACTTATATTGGAAAACCCGAACAGGTAACCCAACAAATAGGTAGAGATAAATATATATATATATATATCAAAATTACAAGTACGCTCTCTCAAGATAGAATTCACTCCAATGCCTAGGTATTCACTCAACCTAGCGCTCTGATACCACCTATGACGACCCGACTTTCATTAACCAGAAAGTCGTATCATCTTGAAGAAAGAAAGGGATAGAAAAGAGAAGAAAGAATGAAACAACAACAGAATCTAAACAGCGGAACGAATAAATTATATTAATCACATAAGTATTACATAATATACAACATCAATCAGAGTTACCTAGATTATACATCACATACTAGACAGTTATAAACACCTGTTTAGTTATTACAACTCAATACAATACAGAGAAACTACACAGAGATACCAACACAGTGGAACACTATATATATCTATAACGCTGAAGTCTCATGATCCATTGCTCCTCCACAATTCGTCAAAGCTAACCTGAATCCATTGGCTACTCGTAAAAATTTGAGTACCCAAGAGTTTAAGAAAAACAAAAATAAACTCCAGGTCAGACATGGGTCTGGTGTGAGTAACAGGTTAAAGTTGCTTAACTTTGAAAATCCTTTGAAAACAAAAGGTATCACGTAAGACTCCCCACAAATAAACATAGGTAATTTTTTACCTTACACTAACTAAAACATTTGATAGGAAATCCAGTTATATTATAATAGGGTATAGGGTTTTCAAGTAAAATACAGAAATAGCTGGAATGCTTACATCTCACGTTCCAACATAGTAGGGCATAATCAAAACGTACGACGCTTATTGGAGATTGGATTCCATATAATGGCAGGGCTACTGGGGTACCGCCCGTCACAGTACGGGGCCTAGATCACCGTACCGAGGATTACTCCCAATCCCCTGCAACACAAGGCCAGAACCATCCCTTACTGGATAGTCCCGAACAAGACAACCTCGCATATGGTCATCACCAACAGCCCACTAAGCCGAATAAAAGGAACCTCTAGACAGGGGTAAATCTCGTCCTACTTGGGTGCTACCCACTTAACCTTGCTGCACCTCCCCGGTTTTAACCATTACCGGTTGATGAGGCTTGAGGCTACGATTACCTTTAATCAAAACACATCACTTAGAATGCTCATCGTCCAACTGACGATGTGCTGAAAGCATTCAATCAATACAAGTTCATTCCGGGTTCGAACGAAACCAAAGTCATTATCTCGTTACACTATTTTTGGAATCACCCTCAGAGTTAACGACAATAACCCTTGCACTCTGAATCTTCATCTTCACTTGAGATTCACGACCTATCGTTAATTTGGATCGATGTGGTTTTTGGATATCCAAATCTGGAAACCCGATCCCGGTCTCATCGAAATCCAAAACGTATCTTAAAGGCCAAGTTGTTTTAAAGTTTAAAACAATTCAATTCTATTATCTATACACACACAGATAGATAATTCACAGATTCACAATAGAAAATCAACATTATTATCACAAATAGATAATCCATATTATCATTATAAATAGATAATCCATACCATCATCAGAAATAGATAATCCACATTATCATTATACTTTAATCAAAGTATCCATCTCACACAACATTACTTATCTCATATCTGAGATTTCAAACCATTCAAGGAAATCAATATCATTCATCCATACATAAACAATGATTAATAATCACACCAAATATAATTAATTTAAAATGAATTAAATTAATTACTTGCATCTCTAATTAATTTAAAGTGAACTAAATTAATTACTTCATCATTAAAAATCTTGCTAACTTAAACATTAACTAATTACAAATCAATTAATTAATCATCCTCTAATTATCCACCTTAATTAATCACCCTTGATTAATTATCCTTTAATTACATTCAAGTAATTATCCTTTAGTTAATTTCACAAATTAATTACTCTTAATCAAATACAGTAATTAACCTTTAATTACTTCAATAATTAATTAACTATAATTAATTACATTAATCCTTAATTAATTACATTAATTAATTACTTAATCACTTATTATTGATTAATTAATAAACCCTAAATTACATCATTAATTATATTAATTAATGATCCCTAATTATATTTTAATTAATTACTCTATTTAAATTAATTACATTAAGTAATTATCTTTAATTAAATCATAATTATTAATCACTCTTGATTAATCACATTTAGTGATTAACTACCCTTAATTACTTCTTTAAATAAATTAATTACTCCTTAATTAATTTATTAATTAATCCCTTGAATAATTTCCAAGTAATTTAATCCAAATTAATTCCATTATTAAATCATCTTCCATTAATTACATCCAGTAATTATCAATTAATTACTTCACTAAGTAATTACACTCCATCAATTACATTAAGTAATTATTATCAAATCATCCAGTGATTAAATTAATTAAACTTAATTAATTAATTTAATCTAATCACATTAAACTCAATTAATTATATTAAGTAATTAATTCCTTAATTTCTTCCATTAAGTAATTATTCTTATCCCATTTCATAAATGATTATCTTTAAATTAATTAATCTAATTAATTATTAAAATTAATCACATTAATTAATTATTAAATAATCTTAAGTTAATGACCTTCAATAGCTATTAATAATTCTTTAATTACTTTTCTTAAGAAATTAAACTTACATTAATCATTATTAATTACAAATTTATTAATCTTAATTACCAATTAATTAATCCCTAATTATTTAATTAATTAAGTTTTAACTGTAACTTAATTAATCTTTAATTACTTGCTTAATTACTTTTTAATCATTATTTAATATTCTAATTAATAATCCTTAATTACAAATTAATTATTCCTTAATTAATTAATCTTAAACCTTAATTAATTCATTTAAACTCTAAATTACTAAATTAATTAACTCAAATCATTAATTAATTAAATAAATTAATTATCCATTTTAATTAACTTAATAATTTAATGAATTACAAATCAGTAAATTCTAATTAACTTTAAGATAAAAATATTTCTTACTTATGATTAAATTATCATTAACAAAACATTTAAAAACAATTTACTTTTAAATTTCTTTCAAATTTCATTTTAAATTTAAGATTTAAAATGAATATAAATTAACTTTAACAAAGTTGAAAAAAAAAAATTATTTCACAAATTAAAGAAATATTTATCTTATAAAGAAGCTTAAAAGAATTTTAAACCAAATTTATTTTAAATTCAAACCATATTTAAAATACATTTTAAACATACAAATTTGTTTAAAACAATTCAAATTTTAAAAACTTCCTTTAATTTCAAAACTGGAATACAGATTTGGATTTGAATCCAGATTTAAACGTAACTTAAAAACTTATTTACAATTTAAAAGTTTATTTTTAAATTCAAATTATTTAAACATTTAAGGTTGTTAAAACAATTCAAAAGTTTAAAAACTTTATTTTATTTTTAAAACTGAGATTTAAACTTTGATTTAAAACTTGTTTAAAACTTTGCTTTTCATTTTTAAACTTCAGTTTTAAAGTTTAAAAAAAACTACAGGTTTTCTTTAAAACCTGGAATGCAACATTAACCCGAGCCAGCGTCAAATGACTTCGAGTCCAAAACCAAACTGCCTCGAGCAAACTATCAAATTACTCGAGAAAAACTCGAGTATACAAAACCCCAAACCAAACTCAAACTCACCAGAAACAACTGTGCACCGTGCACATGCACGGTGACGCTGATCATCTTTGATCATCAACGATGATCTTCCCATACCAACAATTCCTCAAACACCCTAATACAATCATCAAATCGAACTCCAATTCTCGAAATCGAATTCGAGATCGCAACCAAACCTGGAAATCAAAACTGGAACCATCTTCAAACCTGGAAACTGCCTCGACCACGAAACTCCGACCACCGTAAATTCTGCAACTCCGGCCATGTCCTCGTCAACGACCAAGCTTCCATCTCTCAAAACCCCTTTGCACTCGATCAACTAGAGAAACCGTGGTGATCAATTTATCAAGCCTAGTTAAAACTAGGGTTCTAGAAGAGAATCAACTGCTGCTACCTCCTCAATAAATTAAACATCTTCCTTACAATTTTCCTATCATCATTGATCATCCCACTGCCATTACTGAAGAATACAACATTCCAAACCAATGAGATAAACAGAGTTACCCAAAATTCTATTTTCAGTTCAAACTAGAACTCCACCTTCATTCCCAAACTAAAAATTATGATTTTAGTGTTAAAAATCATGTTATAGTTTATGTATTCAATTTATAATCCTGAACTTATGAATTAAAAAGTTTGAATTTTCACTTTTATATACATGCACTGTTGTTTTTGGTTTACAGAGACACTCAGGCTTGAAATTTGACTTAGTTAATTTTTTAAACATTAGTCTATGATAAATCAAACAAATTTTGTTCATAAATTAAGTCCTAACAAAAACTAGATCAAGTGGTAAGGGATTTAAATGGAATATTGAGCCTGGGAAAACAAAACAAGAACAGCGTACATAGTCACATATGCACACTAATACATCCATTATATTCATAGCATATTTCACTTATATATACATACAATACATATTTATCACAGAGATTTAACATGCAACCTTATTCATAAACTTAAACTTTTAAAAATAGTGATTTTACTCACCTGATAAAATTGATGAACAGAGCATCCTCTTTTTGAAACAGTTTTGAAAAGCCTTTGGATACCTTTAAAACTGAAATGCCCTTTGATCTTTAAAAACTTTTAAACTTGAATGCTTGATTTGATTTGAAAACTGGAATGCTAGCTTTAGTTTGAAAAGATGCAGTTGCATGTAGAGATGACTGTTTGAACATGCTTCCAGATTTGAAAAGAAAATGCAGGCTGAAGATTTGATTTGGAAATGTATTACAAGGATTTGATTTTCATGCTTAGTTGATTCCTGGTTTTGAGGAGTTGTTTTACAGATTTGTTTGAGTTAATGTTTTCAGCATTGTTCTTAGCTTTAGATTTTTGGAAAAAAGAAATGAAGGAAGGACATTTGTTTATATAAGCTGAAATGTTTTATAAATAAAAATAAAAGAAAAACTAAATTAACAAATGCCACTTGTCCTATATTTTAACATTTGTCAATTAATATGCTTAACAACTAACACATGTCATTTAAGTTAATTAGTATTTAGTTAATATGTTAAATGTTAATAAAGGTTATGCTTAATTAATTAGTTAATAAGTATATCTTTACTACTAATAATGAGAATTCCTTGAATATTAATTCAACCGTGTCTTTTTGAAATACCAGAAATACCCCTCATCTTTACTACTAATAATGAGAATTATTTGAATAGGAATTCAACCGTGTCTTTTTGAAATTCCAAATATACCCTTTTACATCTTATAGAGAAATAGTATTCAAATATGGGAATATAGCCTATTATTTTCTAAGTACAACTGTCAGGCCCCATGGAGAACTACAGTGTATGTTCACAAGATGAAGTATCCGAGTGTTTCATATTGTCCGTATTTTAGGTGGGAGTTAATCAGTCGAAGTCTCGCCGGATTCCGAGTTAGTACGAAGAAAATATTGCAGTCTGAACAAAAAAAATAGCGGCTTCTGCACTAGGCGGAGTTCAAATATGGGGATGTAGTAGCCGTTATTTTCTAAGTACAACTGTCAGTCCCCATGGAGAACTATAGTGTACGTTCACAAGATGAAGTATCCGAGTGTTTCATATTGTCCGTAATTTAGGTGGGAGTTAATCGGTCGAAGTCTCGCCGGATTCCGAGTTAGTATGAAGAAAATATTGCAGTCTGAACAAAAAAAATAGCGGCTTCTTCACTAGGCGGAGTTCAAATATGGAGATGTGGTAGCCTGTTATTTTCTAAATACAACTGTCAGTCCCCATGGAGAACTACAGTGTACGTTTACAAGATGAAGTACTCAAGTGTTTCATATTGTCTGTAATTTAGGTGGGAGTTAATCGGTCGAAGACTCGCCGGATTCCGAGTTAGTATGAAGAAAATATTGCAGTCTGAACAAAAAAAATAGCGGCTTCTGTACTAGGCGGAGTTCAAATATGGGGATGTGGTAGCCTGTTATTTTCTAAGTACAACTGTCAGTCCCCATGGAGAACTACAATGTACGTTCACAAAATGAAGTATCCGAGTGTTTCATATTGTCCGTAATTTAGGTAGGAGTTAATCGGTCGAAGTCTCACCGGATTCCGAGTTAGTATGAAGAAAATATTGCAGTCTGAACAAAAAAAATAGCGGCTTCTGCACTAGGCGGAATTCAAATATGGGGATGTGGTAGCCTATTATTTTCTAAGTACAACTGTCAGGCCACATGGAGAACTACAGTGTACGTTCACAAGATGAAGTATCCAAGTGTTTCATATTGTCCGTAATTTAGGTGGGAGTTAATCGGTCAAAGTCTCGCCGATTCCGAGTTAGTATGAAGAATATATTGCAGTCTGAACAAAAAAAATAGCGGCTTCTGCACTAGGCGGAGTTCAAATATGGGGATGTGGTAGCTTGTTATTTTCTAAGTACAACTGTCAGTCTCCATGGAGAACTACAGTGTACGTTCACAAGATGAAGTATCCGAGTGTTTCATATTGTCCGTAATTTAGGTGGGAGTTAATCGGTCGAAGTCTCGCCAGATTCCGAGTTAGTATGAAGAAAATAGTGCAGTCTGAACAAAAAAAATAGCGGCTTCTGCACTAGGCGGAGTTCAAATATGGGGATTTGGTAGCCTGTTATTTTCTAAGTACAACTGTCAGTCCCCATGGAGAACTACAGTGTACGTTCACAAGATGGAGTATCCGAGTGTTTCATATTGTCCGTAATTTAGGTGGGAGTTAATCGGTCGAAGTCTCGTCGGATTCCGAGTTAGTATGAAGTAAATATTGCAGTCTGAACAAAAAAATAGCGGCTTCTACACTAGGCGGAGTTGAAATATGGGGATGTGTTAGCCAGTTATTTTCTAAGTACAACTGTCAGTCCCCATTGAGAACTACAGCGTGCGTTCATAAGATGAAGTATTCGAGTGTTTCATATTGTCCGTAATTTAGGTGGGAGTTCATCGGTCGAAGTTTTTCCTGATTTCGAGTTAGTATGAAGAAGTTATTGCAGTCAGAACAAAAAATAGCGGTTTCTGCCTAGGCGGCGTTCAAATGTAGGGATACTACTATCAACTCTACTTCCACAGGTACAAATAAAAATGCATGCACATTGTGGTTAAATGCAGGCCCACCTGGGCGTGCATATGTACTCGTATATATAATAATAAAAGAAATAAAACAATTATATATATATAAATAAAAGTTTATACAAATGTTTTAAAATTCAAAACAACTTAAAATCTATACTTTGAATTTCAAAACTTTAAATTCAAATCCAAACCAAATTATGAAATTCAATTTTAAAAATCAAGTTATATATATACAAATTCAATTTGAAATAACAATGCTATTTTTATTAAAATCTATTTGTAAAAACAATACATTATTACTATTGTTTGAAAATATCAAATCAAAATAATTTATAAAAGAAATTATCTTTTTATTAATAAATTACTTATTTTATCAAGCTATATTTAAAAAGAAAATAAAACAACCTTATTGTTAATTAATTTAAATTTAAACTTAAGCCAAAATCAATTTAAACAATTTAAACTTTTATCTTAACATTTAGAACCATATAGTTATTTATTAAATAGCTTTGAAAAGCTTAATATTAAATTAAATCAAATTTCCAAATTACCAAAAATGTTAGAATTAGAAAATATGTTTTATTTGTTAAATTTAAAACAAAGCTAATCTATTTACAATATATACAATATATTTACATTATAAATAGAAAACAATTTATTAGCTTTTAAAAAGATAAAATCTACCAATTAAATATTTATTAAAAGAAGATTATTAAATCAATTCAAGTTTATTAACAAAAATTATCAAATCAATTTAATTTTAATATAGATTATTAAATTGATATTGCCAAAAATTCCGGGATATCACACTTATCTCTACTTTCTGATTTCAAACTTGTGTTATCCCTCGATTAATAATGACGTCGAATAAGTTAGAAAACTATCCTTGCCTCGATATACATTCTTAATTCTCACAGATAGAAATGATTTTCCATACCTCGGAATTTGGTATTAATTACGAAAAGAATACTTTCCACACCGCCATAAGTTAAAATGTTCATTTATGCAAATTGAATATCTTATTCTTGTCATGTTTCTGATATTTCAACTTACTCTATCCCTCGCCCCGAAACGAAGCCAAGTAAGTCAGCGCACTGGTTACACCTGACCTTACCTTAGTTAAACCACTCTGAATCTGAAACTCATAGATAGAAGATCAATCCACTTATCGCCTTTTAGGGCAACCTATAAGACTACTTAATTTCATAAGTAACTGAATTCGTATATGAAAAAAAATACTTCATATACTTAACATCAATCTTTGATTTCAAAATTAAACTATTCATCGGTTAACAATATGGCCTTTCAAGTTTGGGTACTATTAGCTCTCAATCCTTGACTAGAAAATATTCTTAACATTTAAAATAGGTAGATGGTTCCTTACCTCAAAGCTTAACATCAAGTATGAGAACTCATAAATTCCATATACCATTTATAATAAGCAGGGTATTCTAAACAAACTTTCTTTTTCCACTTTTCCGAAAACAATTATTACAACTAGAGTGTTGTAATCCATGACTTCTTTTATTTTTAGGATTGAGACCCTATAATACACTTTAAAAACTTCCATATAATCCCACTTGAATTCTTTGTTTAAAACTAAATTTAGTTCGGAAAGATAAGATAAAAGCACTACTTGCTTTATTATATTAAATAATCTTTTAAATCATTTATATAAATTTTCAAACCACTTTTAAAATACTTTTTTAAACAAAGCTTAAAACTTCCATTCAAATCATAACTTAAAACCATTACTTTAAAAAGAGAATTTGACCTGAAAAGTAAAGGGATTTCCTTTGAATGAACCACTTGTTTAAATATACTAAAACAAATCTTTTAAAACTATAAGTTCAAATCTCAACTACCATCAAAACCATTCCACTTTTTAAAATTATATTTTAAAATACTATAAACATAGTTCAAAACACTTATATAAAATATTATTTGAGGATCATTAAATAAAATCCAACTTTGATTTAAAAAGGTAAGGTTTTTCCCTTTATGTAAATAAAACACTTACTTTAATGTCTCACAATCCCTTAAAAATATATTCAAAATACGAAATACTTTACTATAGTAAAAATTTTGAAAACAAAACTTAAATAAAACCCTTCTTAAACTATTTTAGAAAACCAAAATGTCAGAGTCATATTTCAAATGTCGAATTTAGAACCATACTTGAAATCAAGTGGTAACCAAAACATCTCAAGGTATTCTTAAACTCATTAAACCAAATATCTTTTCAAAGTGTTTCAAAAAGAGGGTTAGTACTACCATAGTGCTTAACACATAATTCTACTTCTTTTCTTTAGCAAAAAGACTCAACTTTTAAACCTCAAGCTCACATATAGAAAATCCAAGCTGTCAAGCTATGGCATACAATCATTTCACATAACAAATAAGATTAAAATAGTAATGGTTGCAAGGAATCCCGTTGGATCCCTCCATAAAATCAGAACTTTTCGAAGTGTATTCATCGTGGCCTATCCACTACGAAATATTCGAATTTCTCTTCCATATGTCCCTTGTCTAATCCTATGTGTCATCCACTTCCAAGCGAGAACCAACCAAACAACAATGATGATTACAAAATAAGCAATAATATTGACAACATAAAAACATTCACTTTTTAAAGCTATTTCAAGGTAAGTTATCTCACTTTTATCCCCCAACCAAACCTAAGCAAAGCTTTCATCTTAATCCTACTACCACACAACAACAAAAGCAACCACGTTCCTTCACTTTAGCTCGACCTAGGCCTCAGCTACTACCAAAAAGTGCTCGATCATATCCCCCCAAAATCCATGCATCAAAATATAAGAGCAAGAAATATATAAATTATTTCAATATTTTATACCCAAAAATAGAACATAGCTTAAAGCTAAGATCCTCACTTAAAATTGTAACCTAAGCCTCGGAAAAGCTTGCTACTCCTTGCAACTACTAACCAAACTACCAAAACACAACATGGAACTTAAACAAGCTCACAAAATGGCTCGGGACTCTACCTATAGTGCATGGCCATGACTAGGGGAGGAGGTTGGGTGGGCTTGGGCTAGGCTAAGGAGGAGGGGTTTGGATTTAAATCTTGTAACTTTTGGATGTAGAAGGTGGTAGAAATATGGAGGCTTATGTAGTTGTTTAAAGGAGAGAATGAGGTGTTTTTGAGGAAGATTTCTTTTCAGGATCTTTAATGGAAGAATAGTAAAGAAGACATGGAAAAAGAGAGAGCAAAGAGCTTGAAAATGAAAGTGGAAAATGTAACATGAAAAGTGAAAACAAGATGGCACTTTTATAGAATTTGAGATGGATCATTTTAGGCTAAATTTAACCCCCCCCCCCCCCCCCTTATGATGATGTTTTTCCACCAATAATCACCCCCCACATAACATGTACTCACTCACTCAAGTACTTGTACAATTCTCTTAACACTTGTGCATGATATCAAATCAAATGGCAAAAGCCTTTTTCTTACTGATCATTTACTTAATTTTTTATAGTAACAATCTAGTGATAATTAAAGTTTATAAATCCTTTGTTAGAAAATAGTGAATGTTATTAATATGTTTACATGAAGACTAGAATGTACAGCACAATTTTCAACAACTTTTGTTCGACGAAAAGTCGATAATCCAAAAAATGTTTTCGATCACATTTTCGATTTTTCTCTAAACTATCTATCTTTGTAAACACAATTACAAATCAAGTCTACTATCTTTAGTTTAGGTTTTTTTGAGTTATAAAAATATTATTTAAATATTTAAAAACATATTAAATACATATATACATATATATATATATATATATAACGAGATTAAATTACGGGTTGTTCATCCTTCCCCTTTAAAAGAATTTCGACCCGGAAATTTCATCTCAACCAATCAACCCAGAAAAAAGCCAAACTAATTCTTAACATTTTACATAAGTTTGTACGATGTATATATATCATATGTATGCAAAATCAAATTCGATCACTTACTCGAAACATAACTTCACTTTCGAACTAGTATCGCTCACCCGACTTTCCTAATGCGGACTCCGATTAGGTTCCTTGATAAGAAACCTCCATTCTTCTTACATAGCCATAAAATTATGATAGAAATCCTTGGTTCCAAATCAAGAATCCTCATCAAATGTTCACTATCCAAAATCAAGTGATAAATCCTTATTCTGACCAGTGGGAAATCACCTCAAAGTCATATACTCGAATCTTAGATCTAGAACCGTGCAAAGAAATGATCTACGTGCAACTTATGTACTTATCCTTATTGTTTCTTATTTACTAATCTCTTTTAACTTTCCCAAAATAATTTATGAAAACATTTCATAACTTAAGTTTTAAACCTGTATAATACCTACTACATCCTGAGAGTAAATACGACTATCTGACTTAATCTTAAACTTTTAAAAATCAAATGCAGACCCAAAATAAATTTGGGTCTTAAAATTGAGTCGACCACTTTGACTTCTTCACCCATCTGGACTAGCAAGTTACCTAAGAAGAGTAGGATGCTAGTATCCAAACACAGTCCAAAACTGTACTTTTTCTTAAACACCTCAAAGGTAAAGGTGTTTTACTAGTCGGCCCAATAACATTAAGTAGTTTATACAATTTAGATGTTAAAACAAAAGATATGGTTTTAATAAAACAAAGTTTATTAAAACCTTCTTATCATATTTAACCCGTACTAAAAATTCACTCTCAACCCATTCTTTTATCAAAATACCTTTTTATTTTGAATCCATTTTCTTAAGGAAACTTAAGACCTAAATACCTGATTTTTATTTCAAAATCTTTTTGAATTGATACACCATATTTTAATCCATACAAAATATACATATAGACCATGTAACACCAAAATGATACCAAGGAAGTGGGTCTTACCGAATAGTATCATGCATCTTTTTACCAAGAAGGATAATACTCAAGAGAAGTGTTTACCATCCAAACACATCTTTTGCCCATTTTTTGTCATTTTCGAGCCTTCCGAACTAGTTAACATAAAAATACTTCTTTTTTTTAGTTCTGTTTTGAAACAATATTGTATATATTTCCATATAAAATATTTTTAACAAAATACCTATTACCATATGCTTTGGATTCGTTTGGGTTCGAACTCGTTTCGATCGTACAATGACAAAGGGAATAATTTACTAAGTGCACTACAACATTCGCCTAAGCAAACACCTGATTGTCGCTTAGAAGGTTATTCAGATTACCACAAAACTAATCGAGACACATTCCTTGAACTATCCAAAGAAAATGTTCTTTACTAAAAATTCTCTTAGAAATATTTATGCTTATAAATACTTTCAAGTAATACTTTTATTACCTTTCTCAAAAATCATTTGAAAACAAAGGTACCAAGATTAAATTCTGAAAAATCCTCTTTATTTTCAAACACATTTTATAAACCATATTTATAAAATCATTTTTTCTTAAATAACTTCCTTTTAACAAAGTAAACTTGTAAAACCTACATTATTAACGAACGCCTTATAGTCAAATCGTGAAACTTAATTCATAAGGTGTTTTTAATTAATCAAACAAATAAATGAACATAAACTGGCCAAGCATAGATAATCAATCAGCAAACAATAGTCAAAGCTCGTAAACTGGATGATCTTGACTAGTCAAAAAATAAATGATAATATTTGAATATTTTTGTTTCCTATAAACAAACATATCACAAATAACTATATCATTTTTTGAAAATTAATCCTTTATATAAAAATACAATCCTAGGTAAAATTATTTCATTTACCAATTTTCAAAAACAATACTGTGTTGGTTTTCCTTGTCCAAGTGTTTAGAAACACCTATCGATACCGTGGCAACCCATATCTCAACTAGAATTCATAAACCACTCAATAGACCAATCAACAAAATATAAAACAACTTTATAGCACTAACAAATATGTGTTCTTATATACACACACACACATATACATATACATATACATATATATATACACATACACACTCAAACTCATTCTAGGGTATCACTTACCTATCCCAAATGAGTTATACCACTCTATAATAACTAGCCTTTTCGACCCTCAAAAGTTGACTTGGTGTTGACCATTTATAATCGTATTCCCCTTGGTGTTTGCTCAACCTAAGCTCTTATACCACTCTATAATAACTAGCCTTTTCGACCCTCAAAAGTTGACACTAATACATTCACGGCATTCATGCATCGAACATCCAAGTGCCGAAAAGACAGATTGTTGGGGTGAAAGAAAAGAAAAAACAAACGAATCTCACATCATGACGAGTAATATATAATATCCAAGTATCTCTACAAAAAGAAAACTTTAATATACATCTAAAAATCAAAGAAAACTAAACTATCATCAGCCTGGACAGTTATAAGAGTATATCCTCACAAATGCTGATAAATACACAACAGGATATGCAGCGAAAATAAAAGATGTGAATAGGTCTTGGAGGCATCCAACTCATCTTTTGAAGCTTCAAAGCATCCATAACTAAATTCGAGAACATAATTGGGTCTTCCCCACGTATTATAAGAAAACAACACCCAGATTGGTCTGGTAAACCTGCATGAGAAACTCAAATCATATGGATTTTTATATCTATAAAACCCTTCAAAAATAAAGGTATCTCGTAAGACCACGCCGCACATAAACCAAAACATTTTTATTAGAAAATTTTGATGATATTATAATAACGTCTAGGGTTGAAAATAAATATATAACATAGCTAAAATGCTTCATCTCACATTCCAACATATTTGGTATACAACTAAGCCCATATGGCACGTATTGGAAAATGGATTCCATTAATTACAAGGCTACTGGGGTACCGCCTGTCATAGTCCATCTCTAGAGAAAATGTTCCAAGAGTCTTGGCTGACTCCCTATAAATCAGGAACGGCCTACCCCTTCCCCGATAGTACCGAATACATAATGACCCTAATTTTGACTTACATTATTTAGAACATTTAATTAGATAAATTAAATAAAACAATTTAAAGGGATATGGAAATTGAGATTTGGTAATGAAGTTTAGGGTGTGCTTTAGTTAATAAACCAATTAGAGAAATAAATGGTTAGGATAAGAAGGAGGAAAATGATAAGAGAAAAAAGGGAATAGCCTTCATTCCTACACTTTAAACCCTTCAATTTTCATTTCCTTCTTTCATTTTACACACATAACAATCTAAACATATAGAGAGGTCGGCCATAACTAAGGAGAAATAAGTAGGAAATTAAAATATTAAGGAATCAAACCTAAAAGTAATCAAGTCTACACCAAATCTCATCTTTCTCATCCAAATCAAGGTGAATAATGAATATACATCTCACGTTTTTTATTTGTTTTGGTTATAAGTGCAAACCAATTTCTTTCGCAAGTATTATGCCATGTTTTAGTAGTTTGAAGGATTATATGCTTGTTGGTGATTTTCTAGAATTTAAATAAGAAATTTAGAGATATGTTTGAGTTGGAAAACCTTTCATATGATACCAAAATGACTTGAAATTTTGATATATTAATAGAAATATCATTTTAGAAGTAGGTTTTTAATTTCATAATTTTCCAAGCAAGTATGGAATTTATATCAATTTCTAAGTGAAGAAATTGTTTACTTTCGGGTTTTAATCATTAAAAATAACTAATATAAGTTTTTGGTCCTGAAATTTTTATTTTTCGAAGAGTATGATTAAATTAATTTATTATGATCTTTGGAGATTTTTCCTAAGAGTTTAGGAATAATGAATAAATTGCTCAAGTCTAAAGGGGTTATTTGTTTAATTAAATGGCTTATAAAATAGGTTAAATTGTAAAAATGTTTAGTATCGAAAATTATGGCATACGACGGTTTTAAATAAAGAATTTAATAATGTTTTGCTACCTAATTGACAAATTATAGAGGTTTGGTGAAAAGAAAACACTTTTTATAGTAATATTGCAGTTTTCAAGTTAATTACCATTTTGCCATATCGACATCGGCCATGTTGAGCCACATCTCATCATACTTCATCGTCTTTGAGGCGGAACAAATTAATATGCAAGATGTCAACGAGTTTGGCATTAAGCGAATTGGGTTGCAACCTCGTCGAGACAATAGTAACAAAAACGAAGAAGTGGTCATCGATAGAGTCATGTCGATGCATATGATGCTGCATTTTATACTAAGAAGCATGTATGCTGCATATACTACTTCGAGCCTAATGCTTTAAATGTTCATTGAGCCTAACGTTTTAAATTGTCATCAAGCTTATACCGCTTTTAACTTATCGTCGAGTATACTCTATGTTGGTTTTAATACTGTTATCGAGCCTTGTCAATGCTGCTTTAACTTGTCTTTGAGCCTAACCCATGTTTTTTATTATCATCGAGCTCAACCTATATTGCTTTTGATTAAGTCGATGTCATTGATTTAGACACCACACTTATCCCAATTTATTTATATTCTCAATGAGGCTTTGATGCCAAGGTTCTTGTGTGTCACCAAAGTTTATTTTTGTAGTATAACACTACAACTTATGGAGTAATAACTTGGACATCATCCCCATATATTTTCAAATAAAACACTTCGATGTGGATTTTAGTGGCCAAAGATCTTTAATGGCGATGACCTCGTCAAGCTTTATAATTGTAAAGGTATTACATAGTTTTAGCCTTATAGCCTAAGTTTTGAGAGGGTGGAAGACCCTAATGATTTTGAGTTTCATCAACGGTGTTTTGTAAAGAATAAATCATGGCATAAGTATTTTGAGTAAAGTAAAGGACCAATGTTTTTCTTGTTTTAAGAATGATTTAATGGGTTGAATCATTTACAATGGTTTTGTTTTCAACGAAATATGGAGAGGGTAGTTAACCTAGAATTTTACTAAAAAATGACCCAGAGATTAGAAAACCAGATGGAACTGGTGTAAGGTCACGCCCTACACTTTAACTAGTAGCCTTAGCTAATATAAGTCCAAAATTTCATTGTGTAGGCATTGTCATGGGCAAGACTAAAGGTAGGTTACACACAGAAAGAAATACACAGAGTAGAGATAGGTTATCGGTGAGCCCGCAAAACCATTAAGACCAGTTGACCCTAGAATTAGTAAGTTACGGAGAGACCTTCCAAATTTTCTATAACAGAAAGTTAGAACATTTATTATGTCTGGTAGGCCCGAGCCAGCCATATGTTTATAGTTAGCTTGATAAAACTATGATGTGGGACAGATAGTCCATTGATTACCTATATTGTATGCATAGATGTTATTTTATATTGTTTATTATAACCAGTTTGGTTGTAGGATTTTGATTACAAAGATATGCTTTTAAAGGATATTAGTGAGGGGAACTCATTCCACTAGGCGACGTGGTCTCGCTTAATATCAATAAATCAAGATGTCATATTATTATTCACATCAGGCTTTATGTCTTGACTTGAAGTTTATGTTTTCCCATGAAACTCTCAGGTGCTCAAAATTAATTTGAGTAGGTTGAGAGTTAAGGTTTTCAGGTTTAGTAGGTTTTCGCGAATAAAGCATCCGAAGACGTGCATGAGGAAGATCTAGCTATGTAGGAGATTATCTATTTACCTATTCCGCTACTATTGAATGTTATATGTAATGGTAGATGTTATAACTGTCTATTTAGTAACTCTAATCATCTAAGGGGGCGTCTTCATATGTTTCTATTGGCTTATTTTGTTATAATTATATTTATCTGAACCGGAGCACCGTTATGGGATTATGTACTGAATTTAAAATGTTGATTTGAAATATAATGAGAAAATTTATTTTGAAATTGTGTTTGAAATATTTCAAATTCTTGTGCTTCTGATATTATGGATACCATTAACATTACCACATTTTGTCACCAGAAATTAATGCTATAGATGACTGCAACATCTGTAGCGGTTAGTTTCGGGGCTCAAAATGAGGGATATTACAATTTGGTATTAGAGCATAGGTTTATGTAAACTAAATGAATTTTTGAACTTAAAAGGAGGTTTTAAAAATATAATCCAAATGAATCGAAGAATAAGATTGGGTATGGGATGACGCTATAGTAACGTACTTGTATTCGTTATATATAAGTATAAGCTTTATCTCTACTCTCCCATCTCTCATTGACCGTTCTTCCGTGTCTAACTAAGGTTCGAATGTAGACAAAAGGGAAGATACGGATCAAGAAATGGGGAAGTGAATCTCGGTGGCGGAAGCACCATAACTAATGGAAATGCTTGGCTAAATACTAGGAGAACTTGAGTTGGCAAACAGTTGCTAATGTAGGTGTTGGAACTCTACAGGCTGATATGGGAGCTATGTATTAGTTCTTCGTCAACATGATGCAAGCGGAAGCTGTTTTTGGACTTGTAGGTGGAAATACTTGTTCGTCGATGGAAATTCTATCGGTTTAGAAAACCGTCGAAGGAATTTAAATTAAAATAACCACAAGCGCACGGCGTACACTTGTAGTACGTGGCGAATACAGGTCGATCCGCAAGGAATTGTTGATTTTAAAATTCTATTAAATCAAATTAAACCAAAGTCGAGTGAAAGTTAAGCTAGAGAATTAGAAAATTAGCTAACTAACTAAAAGAAAAGAGATGCAAATATAAGAGTTAAATGACAATTTAGAGAATAAATCCACTCTCTAGATCATGTAGTTCAACATATATGAAATCATAATCTCTCTTTCATGGTCATTAGTGCTTTAATTTATGTGCTTATCATAAGTATGGCATATTTGTGCTATTAATTAACCAACATAAGCCATCAAACTATAACACACCCCTTAAATCACTTACTAACTTTAATGAAACTTGACAATGAAAATGAAATCTATTTTAAGTATGGCCTATTAACTATTGATTAGAAATATAGACCATCAAATTTTAATTTCAAATCACTTTCTTTTGCCATAATCATATTTTGATGAAGAGGCAATTAGTGTTAGTGATTGTTTAAGCATAGCCTATTTGATGTCAACAATATAAGCTATCAATTTCAAAGTAAAAACAACTAGTAAACCATTTCTATCATCGTCATTAAGAACAAAAAGAGAGCATGAATTAACAAATAGTTGAAGCTACATAATTAAAGAGCTTCATTACCCCTAAATTGAAGGGGTTTAGCCTCTCATATTTGTCATTTGATTAACAAATGTAGATAACAACATGAAAGCAAAATGAAAGGAAAAATTATTCTAATTGCATAAAAGAAAGTCTACACTACTTGCATAAATTAAAAAATCTACACTACTAATATGAAAGGAAATAAACAAAAGAAGAAAAGAGCATGTATTGAAAATTGCAAAAAGAAAAGATTACATAAAAGAAATGGCTAAGTAGCCATGAAAAGAGAAAGAGAAGTGCTTTGTTTATTTTTGAGCCTAAACAAAACTAAAGAGAGACTAAGGGAGAGAGCCAAAAAGAGAGACTAATGGAGAGAGCCTAAAAGAGAGACTAAGGGAGAGAGCCTAAAAGAGAGACTAAGGGAGAGAGAGGGTTACATGAAACATAAGGGGTACTTATACATGTGTTAAACCCTAATTCATATTTTTGGGGAATGCCCAAAATACCCTTGAGAAAGTGTGGAGGCCAAGTAATCATTAGCTTCTACTAATAATCATTTAAGTGTACGTGAAGCCATTAGTTCCATAAGCATGTGCATTAGCCTCTAAATTGTACATTAAGGTAGGTAGGTAGGCGGGGTCCTCCATTATCATGCCTTTGAATTATTTCCATCTTCATTTCTTTATCTTGACTCTTGTGCATGCATACATCTTCATGAAACCACTTGTATATGAAGCCAAATTCCTATAAAAAAATATAGAAATTTTCAATTAAATTTTCTCAAATTAATATATGCACAAAAATGACCATTTTGCCCTTGGATGAAGATGAATATGTGACGATTTGAAACTAATATGAATTTTGGTTTAAACAAGTTAAAATACCCGATATGATCATTTATTTAATTTAAATAGATTAAATATGGTGGTAAAAATATGCACATTTACGTACACATCAATACTAGAGGAGTGAATCAGGAAGCTTTGATTATCAACAACTATGCTATGTTGAGCAGGGATTATGCTTAACTTGGAGGAAAGCCATTTACTAGAAATAAGGACGTAATTGAAGTTGAGAATTGGTTGCTTCATTGCGAGTGGATTGTCGCTGATCTTGGACTGAATGATGAGCAGAAGAGGAGGTTAGCATCCAAGCAACTATAAGGAGCTGCGTTGTACTGGTGGAACAATGTTACTGTGGGAGTAGCGGAGGAAACCTGACTTGGGCAGAATTTAAGAGAAGGTTTGAAGAGAGGTTTATATCGAAAATCGCTAAGTCTGCCCTATTGAGGAAGTTTTCTGAATTGGTGCAGGGAGACATGATGGTGCTGGAGTATGCTACGAGGTTCAAGGAGTTGTCCCACTATGGGTATGCTATCGTGGATATAGTAATTAAGAGGAATAAGAAGTTCATCCATGGATTAAGACCTGAGCTTGCTAGGGCAACTTTGCCACATCTCAAGGATCCATGTGATGTAGTGGTAGAGATGGCTTTAAGGAATGAAGAGATGCTTGCGTTCTTTGGTAGTAACCAAGCAGTGGAGGCTCAAGGTGGGTAGAATCAAAGGAGGAAGTTCTTTCACAAGAAGGGAGCTCTGAAGAGTGGAGCTACAAAGAAAGGAAAATCTGAGGTTATCTGCTATAAGTTGCTAAGAAATGGCATTTCACAAATGAATGTTGTTGTGGAGATGGAAAGAAGGTGATTGGGAGGAAGAACATCAAGTGCTTAAATTGTGATCAAATCGTTCATTATAAGAACCAGTGTAAGGAACCAACTAAAGCTGAGAAGGGAAAAGTGTTTGCATTGGAACTAGCTACTTCGAGACCAATAGCTAAGGAGAAAGGAAAGGCTATGATGGGAGGTACGCTTTTGATTCATGATATACTAGTAAGAGTTTTATGTAATACTAGTGCATCACGTTCTTTCATATCTCATTATTAGGAAGATAAGCTTAAACTTGAACCCTCATACCTAGTTATATCCTTAAGGGTTGTGAATCTAATAGAAGGGTATGCAACTCTTAGGATGAGATATGACCCGTTAGAGTTTGAACTGTTAGGTCATATATTTGTTGAAGTTTGCATATGTCTGATTTTGAAGGCTTTGGAATTATTTTGGGTATGGATATGTTAGGTAAGTATGATGCTAGGATATTTTGTCATGATAGGAAAATATCATTAAGACACCCTGGTAGTAGTGACCGAATCATATACTCAGTAGAAAACCCGAGTTTTAATATTTGTTCTTTGTTAGGGGTAGTGAAGGAGGAAGACGAGTTGAATCGAGTTTTTGTCCTTAGAAATTCGTAGACATCATTGAACCGGTGGGAGGACTACCGCCAAAACGAGCTAATGAATTTAAAATAGATCTTGTACTAGGAGCTGAACCTGTAAGTAGACCGCCAAGTAGGATGACACCTACAAAGATAAAGGAGTTAAAGGTGCAACTTGTGAATTTTGAAGGGAAAACTTTTACTAGACTAAGCAGTTGGCCTTGGGGAGCAGCCTGGGTAGATCGTTAAGGTTGTGTATCGATTATCGTAAGTTAAATGAGAAGACGATAAAGAATCGATATCTATTGCCTAGGATTGACGATTTGTTCGACCAGTTGAGTAGAGCCAAAGTATTTTCTCAGTTGGATTTGGAAGCTGAGTTCCATCAACTAAAAGTGTCGGAGGATAGTATTCCAGTGACGACATTTAGAACCAGATATGAATCATATGAGTGGTTGGTAATGCCATACGGAGTGACTAATGTGCCAGCCTTCTTCGTAGACTGAATGAATTAGATCTTCCGATAGCATTTGGAGAGATTTGTGTTGGTGTATATAGATGACATTTTGATATATTCCAAGTATGAAAAGGTTAATGATGTTCATCTAAAGCTAGTGCTTGAGACACTGAGGCGGCATTAGTTTAAAGCAAAGTTTTCAAAGTGTCATTTTTGGAAGAAGGAGGTGAAGTCTCTTGGTCATGTAGTCTCAATAAAAGGGTTGTCATTAGATCCAGCTAACATAAAAGCAGTTAATAATTGGAAGAGACCTAAGACAATGACCTAGATAAAGTGTTTTCTTGGACTAGATAGCTATAAGCGGAGATTCATTAAGGATTTCTCACAAATAGCAGCACCAATGACTAAGCTAACAAGGAAAGACATGAATTATGTTTGGATCAATAAATGTGAGGAGGCATTCAAGACGCTGAACATTTATTGACTAATGCGTCGGTGTTAGTTGTTCCAGATGGGAATCAAGATTTAGTAGTGTATACAGATGCATGCGGAACTAGATTAGGAGCTGTGTTAATGTAGAGGGGTAAAGTGATTACCTATGCTTATCGACAGCTTAGCCGCATGAAGTTAGATATTCGACGCATGACTTAGAGTTAGCTGCAGTAATATTTTGCATTGAAGATATGGAGACATTACCTTTTGGGGGAGAGATCAGAGTTGTTCATGGATCATAAGTCATTAAGGTACTTATTCACTCAGAAGGAGTTGAATATGAGACAACAGAGATGGCTAGAGTTTTTAGCTGCTTTTGACTTTGGAATTGAGTACACACCGAGGAAAGGATATAGAGTAGCAGAAGCGCTAAGTAGAAGGCATCAAAATGCAGTGTTAGCAATGATGGCTGAGTGGAAAGATTTAGAAGCATTGACTACATGTGGTGTGTAGTTAAGATCTATGGCAAGTTCGAGTCAAGAAACCGCTATGTTGTCGTGTTTAGAAGTTTGACCAGTTTATGATTGAAAGGATTGCTTCTAAGCAAGGAGATGATACATTACTAGCTGAACAGAAGGTTAAAGAGTGGAGCTGAGATTAGTGATTTAAAAGATTTCAGCCTTGACCAAAAGGGGTGGTTGAGGAAGAAAGGATGGTTATGTGTACTAAATGTTAGAGACGTAAGAAAAGAAGTTCTTAGAAAATGTCATCGATCAAAGTTCACCATTCATCTGGGAGAAACTAAGATGTATCAGGATATGAAAAGAAGTTTCTTTTGGGAAGGAATGAAGAAGGATGTAGGCTTATGAGTAAAGTAGTGTTTGAACTGTCAGCAAGTAAAATCCAGGCATCAGAAATGGTGTGGGTTACTTCAGCCTTTAGATATTCCAGTTTGGAAATAGGATTCTATATTTATGGATTTCATAGATGGGAAAGACGAATAGAGGGAATGAAAGTATTTAGGTTATAGTGGATAGATTGAGTAAGAGTGACACTATATACCCGTTAAGTCGACTAGAACGGCACCGACTCTAGCTAAGTTATTCGTGAGGAATATAGTTAGACTACATGGGATTCCTAGTAGTATAATAAGTGATAGAGATTCCTTGTTCACTAGTGAGTTCTAGAAAAGTCTACAGGAATTCTTAAGTATCAAGCTCAAGATGAGTACTGCTTACCATCCACAGATCGATGGGCAAATGAAAAGAGATAACAAAGTCTTAGAAAATTTGTTAAGAGCTTGTGTCCTAGATTTTGGAGGATCGTGGGAAGACCATCTACACTTAGTTGAGTTTTCTTACAACAACAGTTATCAGACTAGTATCAGGATTGCACCGTTTGAAGCATTGTATGGAAGGCCATGAAAATCTCTCGTTTGTTGGTTACAGACTGGAGATAGATTTGTTCTTGGTCCAGATTTAGTATGAGAAGCCATAGAAAAGATTGAGTTAATTCAGGCTAGAATGAAGAAAACTCAATAAAGGCAGATAAATTATGCAGATAAGAGACGAAAAGACTTAGAGTTCTCAGTCGGAGATCATGTTTTCGTTAAGGTATCAACGACAAAGGGTGTAATAATATTCGGGAAGTCAGAGAAATTGGCATCGAGGATTGTTGGACCATTTCATATTATAGAAAGGATCGAGAAACTCGCTTATAGGATAGAGCTACTGAATAGTTTTGTAACACCCCCGATGTTTGGTAACATTATTTAGGATATTTAATTAGTTAAATTAAATAAAATAATGTGTTGATTAGGGGATTGAGATTTGATTTAATCAAGGGGTAACCGTGCCATTTAAACAATAAATTAAGATAAGAGTTAAATTGAAATAGTGGAGGGGTAAAATAGGAAAAAGGCCATTCATATATCCCCAAAACATGACAGTGTATTCCTATACACGTTCACTTTTTATTTTCAATTTTTTTTAAAGAGGTCGGCCACCATTAACAAGGAAAAGAGGAAGAAAAGCTAAGGAAGAAGCTAATTCAAATAAAATCCATTCACATCTCAATCTCTTTAATCTCTAAAGCTAAGGTGAATAATGTTTACATCTCAAATTTTTATTATTCTTGGTTTTTAGATGAATGTCGAATATTTTGCGTTGATTTTTCATGTTTTTGAATGATGGAATGATTATATGTACATGTTGATTATTTATGTAAGTTCATATTGATTTTATGATATGTTTTAAGTTGAAAAACCTATAAAATGACATCCAAATGCGTTGCAAATTTTTATGAAGATCATAAATAATTTTTTAGAGATGGGTTTCAATTTTTAGAATTTTCTAAAATTATGTGGAATTTATATGAATTTTCTAGTAAAGAAAATGTTAATTTGGGTTAATAATTATTTTTGGTTAAATGATAAAAGATTTGGTTCTGAAATTTTTATATGTTGGAAAACATATTAAAAGAGATTTTCTAGAATTTTTGTAGATTTTCCCTAAGTTCTTTGATGGTTATATAAAATTATTTAAGGTATGGGACTTAAATGTTTTATATAATTAAAAGAGGAGAAGGGGCTTTTTGCCAAATAATTTAAATTTGTTAATTCTAAAAGTCGGCAGCACTTTTGAAAATGCAGTACTTTTTATTGGTAAAGAAAGAGGCAACCAATCAAAATTTGACATGTAAAGCAGATTAGGTGAAAAGAACTATTTGTTACATGTTTTTCACTGTTTCAACACCATCGGCACCAGGTTCCGCCTCCTCATCTTCGCTTCCAACAAATTCGAAACCAATGGACATGGTATCAAGGAACTGGTACGTAGTGAATTGGATGTAGGCGAAAGGTATGTAGTCGAAACAAGGAGTTCTGAAGGGTTGGGGTAGTACTTTGCTTTTAAATTAAAAATGCGATGGCCTGCTTTCGACTAAAGTAACTTTGGACTTAGTTAGATTTTGACTAGGTCAAATGATTTAAAGGAAATGGTTTCGAATGGGTTGTGCCTCTGTTTTTAAATAATTGCTTTCGACTAAGTCGAAACCATTTTACTTCCGTTTACTACCTTTCGATCCAGATGGTTTCGAAAGGGTTATTTTGTTTTCAAAAAACCTGGCCACCTCTCCAATGCTTTCGAAGGGATGGTTCCAACGCCATCACTTCATTACTTAGGAAATGGTTTCGGAACAAATGCTTTTGACTTAAATGTTTTATGACCCTTTTTCTATAATTGAAGTAAAACCCAAATGGTTTCGAAAGAGATAGTTTTCAATGGTTTCGAAACAGATACTTTCGACTTTAATGGGTTTCTGATCCTTTTTCTCTACTTGAAGGTAGAATCCAAATGGTTTCGACCGCGACATTTCTCAAAGGTTTCGAAGGGGCAAATTTTTATTGAATGGTTTCAAAGGGTTTCCGCGTGTTTTAAATTGAACCCAAAGTGCATTCGAAAGGATTGTGTATTGACTGTTTCGAATGGTTTTAATGAATGGTTTCGAAAGGGGTGATTCCCTAGAGTTTCAAAAGGGTTGAAAGAATGGTTTTTTCTTATGTTTTCGAAAGGCAATATTTAAAAGGTTTTAAAAAGGATGCCTGTTATTTTGAAGCTTTCGGAGAAAAGAAAGGAAAGGTTTTTCAATGTGTTCGAAAGGCTTTTAATGGTTTCGAAAGGGTCGCTTTCAATGGTTTCGAAGGGGTTACCTTCAATGGTTTCAAAAGGGCTGTTTAAAGGTTTTAAACAAAGGTTCCAAATGTATTAAATAGGCAATATAGCCTAAGTATTTTCAAGTCAAAAAGGGTTCTAACTTTTTTTGGAAGGATGGTTAATCCTTATTAAATTTCATCAACATTATTTTGAGTAAAGTATATATATATCATGGCAAAATAGCTTAGAGTAAAGCTAAGAATATATTTTCCTTGTATAAATATGATTTAAAAGGTTAAATCATTTTGAAAAGGTTTTCAAGGAAAAAGATAAAGGGTAGTTAACCTAAGAAAATGATTAGGCCAGTTAGTCCATTTTGATTGGGACAGTTAGTCTAGTTTGCGGGCAGTCAGCCCAGTTGTATGGATAGATAGTCCATTTGTATCATAACGGATCTTGCTATTATGTTGTGGACAGATAGTCTACTTATTACCTATTTTTTGGATAGATAGTCCATTTATTAGCATAAAGGATATTCCTTTTTTGATATAATCAGTTTGATTAACCAGTTTGGTTGTAGGAAAGGATTTGCAAATTATATGTTTTAAAGAGGATATTAGTGAGGGGAAACCCGTTCCGTTAAGCGACGTGGTCTCACTTAATATCAGTAAACCGAGATGTAACAGAGTTATTCACACCAAGCGTTATGTCTGACTCGAAGTTTTTGTTTACACTTAAACTCTGGGGTGCTCAAAATTGATTTGAGTAGGCTGAGGGTTAAGGCTTTCAGGTTTAGAAATTTTTGGCGAATAAAGCTTCCGGAGACGAGCAGGTGGCTTACGGATAGCTAATTAGGAGTTGTAGATTGTTTTGTTTATTTCCGTTGTGTATTAAGTCAGATATGACTATATTGCTTTATCAACCAAGGGGGAATCGTCATATGTCGCTCTTGGCGTATTTTTGTAATGATTATAATATTCTTTACTTGGGAAACAATATGGGTTATGTAACTTCGATATGAATTTGTTTTGAAATATAATCAGTAAAATGATGCTTTTGGAAATTTTTGATTTTTTTCATATTCAAGTGCTTCTGATATTATGGGTACCATTATCATTACCGTATTTTGTCACCAGAAGTTAATACTATGGATGACTGTAGCATCTGTAGCGCTTAGCTTTTGGCTTCCAGATACGGGATGTTACAATTGATATCAGAGCATGGTTTATGAAAAACTTTTAAACTAAAAATGGTTTTTAAAACATAATCCTAAGGAATTAGAGTAAGATTGGGGTATGGGGATAACGTTATAGTAATGTACTTGTATTTGCTATATATAAGTATACGATTTATCTCTAGACTCCTATCCTTGTTAGGTTATTTTTCTATATCTCATAAGGTTTGAATACAGATATGGATGGTAGAAGAGGAAGAGTTGACCCAGGAGTGGAGGGCACCGATGGGAACGCCAAACCTAGTACAAGGAGAACCCAAGGTCAGGCATAAGCAGAGAATGTGGGTGCTGAAGTCCCGCAAGATGGAATGGAAGCTATATATTAGTTTTTCAGGAATATGGTGCAGGCGGGAGTCGCAGCTGGAGTGTCAGGAGGGAATGTTGTAGAAGCAGGGGTTCTGGAAGTTCCGGTAGTTAACCATTATACTAACCTGAGTGGATATTACACCAAGCTTGGAGGGAAGCCGTTTGTTAGAACGAAAGATGCCATTGAGGTAGAGAATTGGTTGTTGCGCAACGAAAGGATTTTTGCAAATTTTGGGTTCAATGATGCACATAAGAGGAGGTTGGCATCTAGACAGCTTCAGGGAGCAGCTTTGTTTTTGTGGAATAGTGTGACTGTGGCAGTGGATGAGGAGACTATGACCTAGGAAGATTTCAAGGGAAGGTTCCAGGAGAGATTCATGTCAACAATGGCACAGTCAGCTCTGATCAGAAATTTTGCTGAATTAGAGCAGGGGGAGATGTATGTCCTGGAGTATGCCAGAAAGTTTGAGGAGTTGGCCAGATATGGGTATGCTTCAGTGATACAGTGATGAAGTGGAATGAGAAGTTTATCAGGGGGTTATAGCCTGAGTTAGCCAGGGCCACATTACCTCAAATTAGAGATCCTTCTGACTTCGTATTGGAGATGGCCATAAGGCATAAGGAGATTCTTGATTCTCTAGAGAAGAGTAAGGCTAAAGAAGTCCAGTTTGGGCAGAATCAGAAGAGGAAGTTCTTTCCTAAGAAAGGTGGTCATAAGGGTGGAGCAGCTAAGAAAGGGAAGTCTGAGATTGTTTTCTTCAAGTGCGACAAGAAGGGGCACTTTATTAATGAGTGTCGTGCTGGGAAGGCTAAGGAGGTGGCTAGAAAGAAGAATGTCAGGTGCTTCAATTGTGACCAGATTAGCCATTATAAGTGGCAGTGCAAGGAGCCCGCTAAGGATGCAAAGGGAAAGGTGTATGCATTGGAACCTTCTGCTTCAAAGCCAACAGCTCAGGAGAAAGGAAAGGCTGTTTTGGGAGGTACACTTCAGATTCATGGTATATCTATTAGCGTTTTATTTGATACCGGCGCATCGCATTCTTTTATATCTAGATGTTTGATAGATAAGCTTAACCTAGAACCTACATATTTAGTTACTTTCTTATGGTTGCGAATCCAATATGAGGGTATGCAACTCTAGGGTTGAGGTGTGACCAGTTTGAGTTTGACCTATTAGGTCATACTTTTGTTTATAGTTTGCATGTGTTTGATTTTGTGGGATTCGGGATTATTCATGGGATAGATAGATTAAGTAAGTATAATGCTAGGATATTTTGCTAGGATAGGAAAATATCGCTTAGACACCCTGATTGTACTGATCGAATAGTTTATACCATAGAAGGTTCTTGCGGTGAGATGTATGCCTTGATGGGTGCTATGGAATCGGAAGATGAGTTGAGTCAAGTTTGGCGGTTAGAGAATTCGTAGATGTTTTTGAGCCTGTAGTTGGATTGCCGTCGAAACGATCCATTTAGTTTCAAATAGATTTGGTTTCGGAGGCAGAACCAGTGAGTAGGCCACCGAGCAGGATGACCCCTACAGAGATAAGGGAGTTAAAGGAACAGTTGGTGGAATTGGAAGGTAAGAATTTTATCATGCCAAGTAGTTTGCCTTGGGGAGCAGCCGTAGTGTTTGCTAAGAAACCGAACGGATCGTAAGGCTATGTATCGATTATCGTAAGTTGAATGAGAGGACGATAAAGAATCGATATCCATTGTCGAGGATTGACGATTTCTTCGACCAGTTGAGTGGAGCCAACGTATTCTCGTAGTTGGATTTAGCAACAGGTTTCCATGAGCTCAGAGTAGCAGAGGATAGTATACCTTTGACGGCGTTTAGAACCAGGTACGGATCGTACGAATGGTTAGTTATGCTGTTCAGGCTAACAAATGAGCCGATTTCTTTATGGATTTGATGAACCGAGTTTTCCGAGAGCACTTGGATAGGTTCGTATTGGTTTTTCATAGATGATATTTTTATTTACTCTAAGGATGAAAGAGAGCATGAAGTTCATCTTAGAGTGGTGCTTGAGACGCTGAGGCAGGATCGGCTGAAAGTGAAGTTTTCAAACTGTCATTTCTGGAAGAAGGAAGTGAAGTTTCTTGGTCATGTAGTCTCAGAGGAAGGCTTGTCAGTGGATCCGACTAAGATTAAAGTGGTGAATAGTTGGAAGAGACCCGAGACAATAACGGAGATAAAGAGTTTCCTTGGGCTGGTTATTATCGGAGGTTCATTAAGGATTTTTCGCGGATAGCCGCACCGATGACCAAGCTAACAAGAATGGATGTGATGTTTGTGGGGACCGATAAGTGTGAGGAAGCATTCCAGAGTTTGAAACACTTATTGACCCATACACCTGTGTTGGTTGTTCTGGAAAGGAATTAGGATTTGGTGGTTTATACAGATGCGTGTGGAACAGGACTAGGAGCGGTGCAGATGCAGAGAGGTAAAGTAGTTGCTTATGCTTCTAGACAGCTCAAACCACATGAAGTAAGATATCCGACACATGATTTGGAATTGGTTGCAGTGATTTTTGCTTTGAAGATGTGGAGACATTACCTTTTGGGAGAGAGCTTTGAGTTATATACAGATCATAAGTCGTTGAAGTATTCGTTCTCTCAGAAGGAGTTGAACATGAGACAGCAGAGGTGGTTAGAGTTTATTGCCACTTATTATTTTGGGATTGAGTACACACCGGGGAAAGGCAATAAGTTTCCAGATGCACTTAGCAGGAAACATCTCAAAATGCAGTATTGGCAATGATCGTTGAGTGGAAAGATCTGGAAGCATTAGCAGATTGTAGAGTGCAGTGGAAATCTGAGGTTGGGTCTAGCGGAGAAACCGTAATGTTATCTTGTTTGGAAGTTTGACCAGTGATGATAGAAAAGATTGCTTCAAAACAGGAAGAAGATCCGGTGTTAGCTGAATGGATCAGGATGCTAAAAGATGGAACTGAGAGCGATGACTTGAAAGATTTCAGTCTTGACCAGAATGGGAGGTTGAGAAAGAAAGGGATATTATGTGTTCCGAGTGTAGGAAACATAAGGAAAGAAGTCATGGAGGAATGCCATCGTTCGAAGTTCTCTATTCATCCAGGTGGTACTAAGATGTATCAGGATATGAAGAGGAGTTTCTTTTGGGAAGGTATGAAGCGGGATATTGGTTTGTGTGTAAAGCAGTGCTTGATATGCCAGCAGGCAAAGGCCGAACACCAGAAACCAAGTGGGTTGCTTTGGCCATTAGATATTCCGGTATGGAAATGGGATGTTGTTTCTATGGATTTTATTGATGGGTTGCCAAGGTCGAATAGAGGAAATGATAGTATATGGGTCATAGTGGACAAATTGACCAAGAGTGCCCATTTCATTCCAGTTAAGTCAACCAGAACGGCACCTGTTTTGGAAAAGTTATTTATGAAGAATGTGGTTAGACTGCATGGAATTCCTTGTAGCATAGTTAGTGATATAGATCCTTTATTCACTAGTGAGTTCTGGAAGAGTCTGTAGGATGTTTTGGGAACCAAGCTCAAGATGAGTACCGCTTACCATTCGAAGACAGATGGGCAAACAGAAAGAGTTAACAATATTTTAGAAGATTTGTTAAGAGCATGTGTTCTAGATTTTGGGGGATCTTGGGAAGACCATCTGCATTTAGTCGAGTTTTCGTATAACAATAGTTATCAGACTAGTATTGGGATGGCACCGTTTGAAGCTTTGTATGGAAGGCCATGCAAATCTCCCGTATGTTGGTTAGAAACCGGGGACAGGTTGGTTCTTGGTCCAGATTTGGTCAGAGAATCTGCAGAAAAGATTGAGGTAATTCGGGCTATAATGAAGGAAGCTCAGTCTAGGCAGAAAAGTTATGTAGATAAGGGACGGAAAGATTTAGAGTTCTCAATTGGAGACCAGGTTTTCGTCAAAGTGTCGCCGATGAAGGGTCTCACTTAATATCAGTAAACCGAGATGTAACAGAATTATTCACACCAGGCTTTATGCCTGACTCGACGTTTTTGTTTCCCCTTAAACTCTCGGATGCTCAAAATTGATTTGAGTAGGCTGAGGGTTAAGGTTTTCAGGTTTAGAAATTTTTGGCGAATAAAGTTTCTGAAGATGACCAGGTGGCTGACGGATAGCTAATTAGGAGTTACAAATTGTTTTGTTTATTTCCGTTGTGTATTAAGTCAGATATGACTATATTGCTTTGATCAACCAGGGGGGCATCGTCATATGTCGCTCTTGGCATATTGTTGTAATGATTATAATTAATCTTTACCTAGGAAACGATATGGGATTATGTAACTTGGATATGAATTTGTTTGAAATATAATCAGTAAAATGATGTTTTCGGAAATCTGTGATTTTGTTCATATTCAAGTGCTACTGATATTATGGATACCATTATCATTACCGTATTTTGTCACTAGAAGTTAATACTATGTATGACTGCAGCATCTATAGCGCTTAGCTTTTGGCCTCCAGATACGGGATGTTACAAATTTGGCAGGAGTCCACAATGTTTTTCATTTTTCTCATCCAAGGAAGTGTGTTCGAGATCCAAAGACTACTATTACCCCGACAGCATTAGAAGACCCGGTAGTGGAACCGAACATGACTGTGGTTAGACAGCCAGTTCGTATAGTGGCTAAGGATGAGAAGAAGCTAAGGAACAAGAGATTCGGATTAGTAAAGGTATATTGGAGCGACGATGAGAGATATTGTACTTTGAAAATAGAGAGCAAGATTAGAGACATTTATCTTGACTTTTCTGATGGTATGTTTTACCTTTATGTTTGATTGATGTATGTACCTTATCGTAATTTCGATGATGGAATTCTTTAAGGAGGGGAGTCCATAATGACCCTAATTTTGACTAACATTATTCAGAACATTTAATTAGATAAATTAAATAAAATAATGTAAAGGGATAAGAAAATTGACATTTAGCAATTAAGTTTAGGGCATGAATTAGTTAATAAATAGTTAGAGAAATAAAAGGTTAGGATAAGAAAGAGGAAAATGATAAGGGCAAAATGGAAATAGCCTTCATTCCTACGTCTTAAACCCTTTGGTTTTTGTTTCCTTCATTCATTTCACACACGTACAAACTAAACATAGAGAGAGGCCGGTCATAGCTAAGGAGAAATAAGAAGGAAACTAAAATATTGAGGAATCAAAGCTAAAAGAAATCAAGTCTACACAAAATCTCATCTTTCTAATCCAACTCAAGGTGAATAATGAATATACATCTCACGTTTTCAATTTGTTTCGGTTATAACTGTAAACCAATTTCTTTTGCAAGTACTATGCCATGTTTTAATAGTTTGAAGGATTATATGCTTATTGGTGATTTTATAGAATTTATATATGAAATTTAGTGATTTGTTTGAGTTGGAAAACCAATCATATGATACCAAAATGACTTGAAATTTTGATATAACGTTAGAAATATCATTTTAGATGTGGGTTTTTAATTTCATAATTTTCCAAGCGGGTATGGAAATTATATCAATTTATAAGTGGAGAAATTATTTAATTTCGGGATTTAATCATTAAAAATAATTAAATTAATTTTTGGCCTTGAAATTTTTATATGTCGACGACTATGATTAAATTGAATTATTATGATTTTTGGGGATTTTTCCTAAGAGTTTAGGAATGATAAATAAATTGCTTAAGTCTAAAGGACTTATTTGTTTAATTAAAAGGTTTATAAGATGGGTTAAATTATAAAAATGTTTACTGTAACGACCCTAAATTTTTGATATTGGAAATCAGGATATTTAATTGATTTTAAATATTTGGAAGTTAGTTTAATTTGAAATTCAAAATATCAGAATGAATTTGGCGATTTAATTATTGAATTTAATCGTTAAATCTGGGTAAAAATTTGAATCTTCAGTTTCAAGCTTATTAAAAATAATCTGAAGGCTTAGAAAATCTATATTGATAATACTGAAGATAATAAAAGCTTCAGAATTGAATTTGAAACCGTTTTGTTCAATTTTGAAATTTTATCGTTTAATCGATATTTAAAAATAGCCATCCAAAGCACAGCCTCGGAATTCGACGAAACCAGTTCCATTGGATCCGTAATATAGTATTATTATCGGATTTCAATTTTCGTAGTGATTGGAGTTGTTGTGTGAGCGTACAATAAGCAAACGCGCTGGAATTTATATCGAAATTTAATTTTATAACTGGTCCAAAAAGCTATTTTCTCCATACGATCGAATTTGGAGTCGAAACCTTTTCAATTGCATTCGAAATAGGCGTATAACCTTAAAACACCTGGCGGCACACCTCAATAGGATATTGAAATTTTGAGTTACATTTTTGAGACAATTGAATTTAAAATTTAAATTAAATAATATATTTATATACTTAGTCAACCCAGCTGAGATTCCCTTCCATCAGCCTGCTTCCTTTCTCCATCATAACTTTTTCTCCTCAGCTTTTTCAGAATCACTGCAGCCTTCATTTTCACGCAACCTTCTCCCTTATCCTCAGTTAAAACTTTTTAAACGAGATAAAATTTAAATTTTCTAAATCAAACAATGGCCGAAGAAAATCTTCTCAAATAAAAATCTCGTTCCCCTCTTCAGTTTCGAAATCAAACCCGTTTCGCTCTTCACAAATTCGAAATTGAATGATAATGGCCGCCCTTCTCTTAAAATCTCGTTCAAAAGGAATTACCGAGCTCTTCCATTTCAAATCAAAATCCCTAGAAATCAATTCCCTTCTTATTCCCTCCGTTCGAAAAAAATAATGGTGGCTGTAGTTATCGAATCGAGGTGGGCGACAAGTACGGGGCGAGGCGGCTCGTGGAGTTGGGTGGCCAGAGGCGTCAGGCGCGCGAGTACCTAGCATCGATGAAGTGGTGGGTCGCGTGGGTTTTGGTTGTTGTTCGGCAGTGCGAGGCTCAGGCGTCTATCGCGATTTGATGGTCGCGCGGCTTCGAGGAGAGTCGCGAGGCATGGGTGACAATTCGTTGTCAGTGAAGGTATTTTTGTTTTTATTTATTTTTATTTATCTGTATATATATATGCATATGTACAGAATGAAATTTTAAAGTAAAGTGTATATTTATTTACAGAGGGAAAATAATTTAACTTATATATATACAGAAGTAAACATAAATTCATATAAATTATGGGAAAAGCAGAAAAGAAGAGAAAATATATAGATAGGTACATATTTTTTTGTACTGTTAATTTTTAAAGTCTATATATATATAGGTTAAGAACAAAAAGTGAAGGTATTGAAACTTACTGTTTGGTTTTGAAATATATATGTAGTTTACAGTAGAAGGAAAGTTATTTGGAAATTAAAATGCTTAGTTAAATAAATTTATTTAAAAGAAATTTGTTTAAAATAAAATTTGTTGGATAATTAAAATTACCAAGCGAAAATTTGTTATTTGATTAAATCAAATATTAATAGATTGTATAAATTGTTTATACAAGGTTAAAAATGGAGAAACAAGTCGGAATAGAAATAAATTGAAAATAAAACCAAAGGTGAGATCTTCTCACTCAAATTAAAATTTAAACTGCAGCTATTGATAGACTGTTTGGATGTGATAGTATATATGATAGTAGTATATAGAAATATAAATATATTGGTGATTGATTTCCCGCATTATATAGCGGATGCGACCCTATGCACCGTATAATAGCGGATGATATTTTTTAAATCCCATATACCGCGATATTCCACCCCGAAGCAGAATGGGTATTTAATTGTTGTGCTAACATCTGTGGATGCAGGGAAACAGGTTGGAGGGATCCAACTGGATTCCTCAAATTGTATGAATTTGTTTCATATGATGTGTGATGATTTATTTATAATCTGTGAATGATTATATTTGTGATTGAATTTGTGAAGGCAAAAATTTAGCCGAATGTATTTTTGTTATCGTTGGATACCAGAAATAAATAAATTGGATTTTTGAAATTAAAGTTGGAAATTTTAAGTAAATTTCTTTTGGAAGAATTGGGGAAATTTATAAGAAGGAATTTAAAAGCGTAAAGTTGATTTTTGAAATCTTATCGAATTAACTCCAAAATATGGTGAAAAGATTTTTGTAAGTGGATTTCGGGTAATATTTTTCGAAGGTTGAAGAATTTATTTGAAATACAAATTTTAATAATTGAAGGAAACAAAGTCATTTATTTTAAAGGAAGATAAATTCAGAAATCAATTTGGAAATTGATTTGGTGTTTAAAAATAAATCCTGGGAAATCCATTCAAAAATCGATTAGGTGTTTGACATAAATGTTTGGAAAATCAATTTGGAATTTGAAATAAATTTGGAAATCAATTTGAAGGTTGATTTGGAGTTGAAAGTGAATATTTGAGAAATCGATTTGAAAATCGTATAAAAAGTGAATATTTGGAAATGTAAATTCAAAATGGAATTTATAAAGGAAAGGGAAATTTGTTTTTAAAAATAAACACTGATTTATTTTTAAAGTGTGGAAATAAATTTACAGATTTGGGATGTAAATTTAAAATAAATCGATAAGGATTTATTTAATTGGTTTAAATGGACCATTTTGAAAAGGAAGTGTATTTTCCTTGAAAAGCCGAGTATATTTCCAAAGTAGTTTTAAAATTATAAATGAAGAAATTTTGAAATTAGATTTTAAAGAAATATTTTGGAGATAAAGTATTTGAACTCGGCCGATTTCCAGTGGAAATGAATAAATATTTGGAAATATATTTCGCGTAAGGAAATTGATAAATTATTTATTTTCAAAAGTTGAAAGGTGAAAAGTAATTTGAAATTTGTTTTCAAAGTGTTGAAGTGGAAAAATATATATCTTGTGAAGATATTTTGAAAATAAATAATTTGGGAAAATTATTTAAATCTGGTGATTGTTGTGAATGTTTTTTGATAGTTAAATCACCGACTATCAATATTTGCCTTTGAAATGGCATTTGAATTTGTTTTTAAAACAAGCGCTCATTATTCGGCTTAGCCGGGAGAGGACTTTGTGTCATATAACCCATTCCGAATAATGATACGATGTTATGAATTGCAATTGAAGACCGGTGTTGAAGACAGGGTATTTTCGAAATTGAAAGGACAACCTGTCGAATGTCTCTGCACCGAGTTGCTCCGGTATAGAGATTTATATCACTCTTCTTGTGATGGGAAGTCCGAACGGGGTTGTGAATACCCGGATTGCAAGGGCTTCTTTGGAAGTTCCTTCAGTTCTGTTCGAACCCAGAATAGACTTGTATGGTTGTATGTCTGACACTACACTTTGAGATATGAAGCTGATTTCTTTCAAATACATTTTTGTTTGGTGGCGGAGATTTATTCTCTTAGCTTAACACCCTTCTCTGAGACATACGAGCTCAGAGGTTATGTAGTTGAAGGTTTTGAGTGATATACTCCCAATTTGGTAGTGTGGCATGCTAAGTGTTGCTGTGTGTTGATGATCATTCGTTGATCATTTGTGATCAAAGCATGGCTTTCATGTAACGCGTAGCTTTGTGGATGAGACCTCATCGAGCCTCACAGACCGGAAATGGTCGAAACAGGAAAGATGCGGCAAGGTTTCAGGGGTAGCTCCCCTAGGGTATGACGATTCCTTCTGGAAAAAGGTGGTATCATGGTATGGAGCCCAGATATTTACCTGTGTGGTTGCTCCAATCTCATTTACTCTGTGTGATTGTTGCTTTGTGATCGAGGCGCCTAGGATAAAGGTCCTAAAGGACCGGGGGTGGCATATCTCAGGTTTACTACCCGGGAAGGGGGTAACCGGCTTTGTGTTGGCAAAGAGCCAGGTGGTTCTTGGGACGTCCATCCAGAGGCGTACCCATGTAGCAGTAGGAAGTTCCTTAGCCTGACCATTTGTTGGAAATCCAATTCCCAATACGAACCTTGTATGGTTTTAGTTGTAGAACCTGCCATTTACTTATGCTGGTCACTACTGTTTAGATGGTAGCTATAGTAGGCATAGTTCGAAATGTCTATGCTGGCTAAGATTAATATTATACTTTCGAAATGCTTTCCACACTAGACATTAATAATAATATCAACTGATTTTTCGTAGTAAGCATCTTTGACTATCATAAGGAGAAATCTCCTCCAATTCTGTGTTTGCATTGTGTGTGTGGTGAGAGGCCTTATGGTAGTTTCATTTTCCAAAAGCATTGCGAATTTCTTTTATTTTCTTTGTGAAAATAACTGTTTTACGATCTCACACCAGTCACCATGACTGGCTCGGAGTTTATTGTTTCCTTTCTAAACTCTGGGTGCCCATAATTTTCAACACAGGCAGCCTAGAGTTATGTTATCAGGATATTATGGATATTCTGGAGCTTTGGAGGCAAGCTGGATGGCGAGACGTATTCCCGTACTTGTTTATTTATTCCGATGTGTATTCTATATGAGGACAAGTTTATATAACTGTCCATTGTTGTATTGAGTTGTATATTGACTCTCATTGTTGTATTGTATAAACTGATATAGTTCTTTGTTTAAAAGACTAGTGATTATCTATTATATATTGTTCCACTGCGAATGTGAGATTCTGATATTGTTTCTGTTTCTGTGTTTTTCTGTTCTCTTTTTCTTCTGTCTTCTTCTACCTCTTCTTTTTAAACCCTCAGGGTTCGGTTTTCCGACATTCGATTGTTCGGCAGTTGATACAACGGATGTATTAATGTCGATTTTCGGAAGTCGAAGAATCAGGTCTTGACAATGTGGTATCAGAGCATTTGGTTAAATAATAACCTTGGCTCTGTTGGGTGTTACTCATTAGAGATAGAGTCAGTAGTACTCTAGAATGAGTGTGAGTGTAATAATAGATATGAGCGCGTATTTGTTAGTGAATATAAAATTGTTTAAATTGTGATGATTGGTTTGTTGAGTGGTATATGGATTCTGGTCGGTATAGTCTGGACAACTCTATCGATAGGGATCTCTAAACACACGTACAGAACAATTCGGCACGATATTGTTTTAAAATAGGGTAAATGAAATAATTTTACCCAAAACTATTTTTGTAGGTAAAGGAAATAATCTTTGTAAATTATTATAGTATATATGACTGCTAGGTTGTTTGGAAGTGATAACATTAAATTATTATCATTAAAGTTGAAAAGGAAATTGAAATTGTAACTCCAAGGTTAAGAAATAAAAATCCATATTCAAATGGGATTTGTAAATATAAATTGTAAATGTGATTTGTAATTTGAAATGGAATTTCAGAGAAATGTTTTGAAAAGAATTTGGAAATTTTAGAGATTTGGAAAAGTTTAAATTCCTTTTGGTTTGGAAATGAATTTCAAAGATTTTGGAAAAGTGTTTGGAAGGGATAAAAGCTCTAAACTCTTTTAGGTCGCTGGAAAATAATTCTGATGATGATCGCGACATCACTGGTGTTCATTTTCGGGTTTCCAAAAGGGGAATTGCTGCCAAATTGTTTTAAATGGAAGTTTTTGAAAACTGGGTTTGGTTTTGGAAATTCAAAGGATAATTTGAAAAGACTCTGGAGTGTTATATAAAATGTTTATGGAATATCATTAAGTTGTTAACTTGTAAAGTCTGACGTTGTTAAAATAAAAATCTAACTTAAAGAGAGGTTGGATGAAAGTAAATATGGAAGCGAAAATAAGTTGGATAAAAAGTGGATTGGAATAAAATTATTACGGTGGAAAATAAATTGTAAATGAATGAATGAATAAATTTACAATTGCAAGTGCAAGAAAATGAAATTGGATGTTGAAATTCATTTCGAATTTGTAAGCAAATAGAACTGGAATTGGATTTGATTTGTGAAGAATAAAGCGAAGTATTGAAAAAATTAGTAAGTGAAACTAATTGAAGAAAAGACCAAATAGATATGGTTTGAAATGAATTCAATATTTATAAATAAAGGGTAAATTAAATTCATGTGGAGTTTGAAATCCAGTTTAATATAAGTGTTTGGAAACTAAAAATGGTGAATTGAAATTGAATTGTGTTTGGAAATGAATAAAAGAGTAAAACTGGAATTGAAACTGAAATTTTGATAACCAATTTGAATTGTGTGAAATAAAATGAAGTTGTAAAATTGGTTCGAAATGAACTAAATATAATAAAGGTGGTAGAAATAATAAAAATTGGTTTGAGTAGAAATAAATTGGAAATGGCCTTGTTATTAACAAAATGAATTCAGAAATGAATTATTGAATGTGAATCCCAAGCTATATTGATTCAATGAACTCAAGTTAAATAAAATAGAGTTGAATTGAAATAGCGACGATTTGAGTGGTGAATAAAATTTAAGTGGATAGAGATAAAACTTGAAATAGTTTTATTATAAATAAAGTAAGTTTGGAAGTGGATTAAATTTGAAATCATAATGGTTTTGAATGGAACTAGTTAGTTAAATAAAATGAAATGTAAGTGAATGGATTCGAATTTTAAATGCAATGAAAGTGTGTTGTGACCCCTTGAAATTGAATGAAAATGATGTGTTGTAGTTGTAAGCAATTAAAATTTGTATTGAAACTTTATAAATTGCTAATGGAATTTGTTTTGAATGTTTTACTTATGAAAACTACTTGTTTGTTATTGAAAACAAGTGAAATGTTAATAACTTCTTATATATGTCGCTTACACGTTTAAACTAAGTAAGTACAGGTTTTTGGAAGCCGTTTGGCTGCATTGGTTGCGCAAATAGCTAAATAAATAAGCCGCTTTGCTTAAAATGCTAATAAAGGTACGCCTACGCAATACAAAATAGGAAATATGAACTGTTTTTGCTTTTCCGACCGTGTGGGTCGATGTATATATATTTATATCTTTTGTTAAATTGTAAAAGCTCCTCCGTACAAGGGAGACTCCGCCAAAATTTTCCGAAAGTTTTGGGAGTTAGAAAAAAATTGAAAAAAAATTTGGAAAATTTTTGTTAACGGAAAATTGATATTTCAATTTGTAAGGAAACGTAGGAATTGAACTAGAAATTGAAAACCATTGTTTTGGTCGAAGTTGAAAGCTTTGGAAAAAGTGAATATTGAGTTTTCACTAAGTGAATTTCTTAAGATAAAATGAATTCAAATAGAATTGAAATTGTAATTGAATTCAAATGGAATTGAAAATGCAAAGTTGAATGGAAATGAATATATAACTTTGTTTGTGAAGTGAAAATAAATATAAGAAGTATGTAAATACTTATATTGAACTTAAGAAATGAATGGAGAAAATTCTTAAGTAAAATGGGTATTTGGAATCCAATAAGTAAATTTGGACATTGTTGTTAAGTAAAGTATACAGGGATTGTAAAGGCTAAGGAAATGGAATTGGATTTTGATTTCGAAGATAAATTTGAATTTCTCCACAAAAGGTATGTATTTAAAAATTTCAGTATGAAATTTGATTGGGTTTTTGATTTTTCCACTTGGAATTTTGTTTTCTATTGGGATTCGAGAGTCCGTAGGGACATTTTGTAGTCGTACCGAGCTAGCCGCGCAAAGGAGACGCTGGCGAATTTTTCGAAAATTTAGAGAGTTGGAAAATTTTGGAGAAATTTTGGATAATTTAAAATTTTGAATTTAAATTTAAATTTGAATTGTGAAGTAAAATAAAGTTGTTTGAAACATATGGTTGAGTTTGGAAAGTTAATAAGAGGAATGATAGTGTCTTTAATAAGAAGATTGGTTTGGAAATTTGATAAAACTGTTTGGTTTTGGGAAAACGACAAACGGGTATTGGAGCATTCTTCTTTACTTGTAATTTCGGGACGAAATCCTTTTAAGGAGGGAAGATTGTAATGACCCTGAATTTTTGATATTAGAAATCAGGATATTTAATTGATTTTAAATATATGGAAGTTAGTTTAATTTGAAATTCAAAATATCAGAATGAATTTGGCGATTTAATTATTGAATTTAATCGTTAAATCAGGGTAAAAATTTGAATCTTCAGTTTCAAGCTTATTAAAAATAATCTGAAGGCTTAGAAAATCTATATTGATAATACTGAAGATAATAAAAGCTTCAGAATTGAATTTGAAACCGTTTTGTTCAATTTTGAAATTTTATCGTTTAATCGATATTTAAAAATATCCATCCGGAGCACAGTCTCAGAATTCGACGAAACATGTTCCATTGGATCCGTAATATTGTATTATTATCATATTTCAATTTTTGTAGTGATTGGAGTTGTTGTGTGAGCGTACGATAAGCAAACGTGCTGGAATTTATATCAAATTTAATTTTATAACTGGTCCAAAATGATATTTTCTCTATACGATCGAATTTGGAGTCGAAACCTTTTCCATTGCGTTCGGAATAGGCGTATAACCTTATAAACGCCTGGCGGCATGCCTCGATATGATATCCAAATTTTGAGTTACATTTTTGAGACAATTTGAATTTAAAATTTAAATTAAATAATATATTTATATACTTAGTCAACCCAGCTGAGATTCCCTTCCATCAGCCTGCTTCCTTTCTCCATCGTAACTTTTTCTCCTCAGCTTTTTCAGAATCACTGCAGCCTTCATTTTCACGCAACCTTCTCCCTTATCCTCAGTTAAAACTTTTTAAACGAGATAAAATTTAAATTTTCTAAATCAAAGCAATGGCCGTAGAAAATCTTCTCAAATAAAAATCTCGTTCCCCTCTTCAGTTTCGAAATTAAACCCGTTTCGCTCTTCACAAATTCGAAATTGAATGATAATGGCCGCCCTTCTCTTAAAATCTCGTTCAAAAGGAATTACCGAGCTCTTCCATTTCAAATCAAAATCTCTAGAAATCAATTCCCCTCTTATTCCCTCTGTTCGAAAAAAATAATGGTGGCTGCAGTTATCGAATCGAGGTGGGCGACAAGTACGGGGCGAGGCGGCTCAAGGAGTTGGGTGGCCAGAGCCGTCAGGCGCGCGAGTACCTAGCATCGACGAAGTGGTGGGTCGCGTGGGTTTTGGTTGTTGTTCGGCAGTGCGAGGCTCAGGCGTCTATCGCGATTTGATGGTCACTCGGCTTCGAGGAGAGTCGCAAGGCATGGGTGCCAATTCGTTGTCAGTGAAGGTATTTTTGTTTTTATTTATTTTTATTTATCTGTATGTATATGCATATGTACAGAATGAAATTTTGCAGTAAAGTGTATATTTATTTACAGAGGGAAAATAAACAAACTTATATATATATACAGAAGTAAACATAAATTCACATAAATTATGGGAAAAGTAGAAAAGAAGAGAAAATATATAGATATGTACATATTTTTTTGTACTGTTAATTTTTAAAGTCTATATATATATATATAGGTTAAGAACAAAAAGTGAAGGTATTGAAACTTACTGTCTAGTTTTGAAATATATATGTAGTTTACAGTAGAAGGAAAGTTATTTTGAAATTAAAATGCTTAGTTAAATAAATTTATTTAAAAGAAAATTGTTTAAAATAAAATTCGTTGGATAATTAAAATTACCAAGCGAAAATTTGTTATTTGATTAAATCAAATATTAATAGATTGTATAAATTGTTTATACAAGGTTAAAAATGGAGAAACTAGCCGGAATAGAAATGGATTGAAAATAAAACCAAAGGTGAGATCTTCTCACTCAAATTAAAATTTGAACTGCAGTTATTGATTGATTGTTTGGATGTGATAGTATATATGATAGTAGTATATAGCAATATATATATATATATTGGAATATATATATATATATTGGTGATTGATTTCCCGCATTATATAGAAGATGCGACCCTATGCGCCGCATAATAGCGGATGATATTTTATAAATCCCATATACCACGATATTCCACCTTGAAGTGGAATGGGTATTTAATTGTTGTGCTAACATCTGTGGATGCAGGGAAACAGGTTGGAGGGATCCAACTAGATTCCTCAAATTGTATGAATTTGTTTCATATGCTGTGTGATGATTTATTTATAATTTGTGAATGATTATATTTGTGATTGAATTTGTGAAGGCTAAAATTTAGCCGAATGTATTTTTGGTATCGTTGGATACCAGAAATAAATAAATTGGATTTTTGAAATTAAAGTTGGAAATTTTAATTAAATTTCTTTTGGAAGAATTGGGGAAATTCATAAGAAGGAATTTAAAAGCGTAAAGTTGATTTTTGAAATCTTATCGAATTAATTCCAAAATATGGTGAAAAGATTTTTATAAGTGGATTTCAGGTAATATTTTTCAAAGGTTGAAGAATTTATTTGAAATACAAATTTTAATAATTGAAGGAAACAAAGTCATTTATTTTAAAGGAAGATAAATTCAGAAATCAATTTGGAAATTGATTTGGTGTTTAAAAATAAATCCTGGGAAATCCATTCAAAAATCGATTAGGTGTTTGAAATAAATGTTTGGAAAATCAATTTGGAATTTGAAATAAATTTGAAAATCAATTTGAAAGTTGATTTGGAGTTGAAAGTGAATATTTGAAAAATCGATTTGAAAATCGTATAAAAAGTGAATATTTGGAAATGTAAATTCAAAATGGAATTTATAAAGGAAAGGGAAATTTGTTTTTAAAAATAAACACAGATTTATTTTTAAAGTGTGGAAATAAATTTACAGATTTGGGATGTAAATTTAAAATAAATCGATAAGGATTTATTTAATTGGTTTAAATAGACCATTTTGAAATGGAAGTGTATTTTCCTTGAAAAGCCGAGTATATTTCCAAAGTAGTTTTAAAATTATAAATGAAGAAATTTGGAAATTAGATTTTAAAGAAATATTTTGGAGATAAAGTATTTGAACTCGGTAGATTTCTAGTGGAAATGAATAAATATTTGGAAATATATTCCGCGTAAGGAAATTGATAAATTATTTATTTTCAAAAGTTGAAAGGTGAAAAGTAATTTGAAATTTGTTTTCAAAGTGTTGAAGTGGAAAAATATATATCTTGTGAAGATATTTTGAAAATAAATAATTTGTGAAAATTATTTAAATCTGATGATTGTTGTGAATGTTGTTTGATAGTTAAATCACCGACTATCAATATTTGCCTTTGAAATGGCATTTGAATTTGTTTTTAAAACAAACGCTCATTATTCGGCTTAGCGGGAAGAGGACTTTGTGCCATATAACCCATTCCGAATAATGATACAACGTTATGAATTGCAATTGAAGAACGGTGCTGAAGACCGGGTATTTTCGAAAATGAAAGGACAACCTGTCGAATGTCTTTGCACCGAGTTGCTCCGGTATAGAGATTTATATCACTCTTCTTGTGATGGGAAGTCCGATCGGGATTGTGAATACCCGGATTGCAAGGGCTTCTTTGGAAGTGCCTTCGGTTCTGTTCGAACCCGGAACAAACTTGTAAGGTTGTATGTCTGACACTACACTTTGAGAGTTAAAGCTGATTTCTTTCAAATACATTTCTGTTTGGTGGCGTAGATTTATTCTCTTAGCTTAACATCCTTCTCTGAGACGTACGAGCTCAGAGGTTATGTAGTTGAAGGTTATCAGTGATATACTCCCAATTTGGTAGTGTGGCATGCTAAGTGTTGCTGTGTGTTGATGATCATTCGTTGATCATTTGTGATCAAAGCATGGCTTTCATGTAAAGCGTAGCTTTGTAGACGAGACCTCATCGAGCCTCAAATACCGGAAATGGTCGAAATAGGAAAGATGCGGTAAGGTTTCAGGGGTAGCTCCCCTAGAGTATGACCATTCCTTTTGGAAAAAGGTCGTATCATGGTATAGAGCCCAAATATTTACCTGTGTGGTTGCTCCAATCTCATTTACTCTGTGTGATTGTTGCTTTGTGATCGAGACGCCTTGGATAAAGGTCCCAAAGGACCGGGGGTGGCATATCTCAGGTTTACTACCCGGGAAGGGGGTAACCGGCTTTGTGTTGGCAGAGAGCCAGGTGGTTCTCGGGACGTCCATCCAGAGGCGTACCCATGTGGCAGTAGGAAGTTCCTTAGCCTGACCATTTGTTGGAAATTCAATTCCCAATACGAACCTTGTACGGTTTTAGTTGTAGAACCTGCCATTTACTTATGGTGGTCACCACTGTTTAGATGGTAGCTATAGTAGGCATAGTTCGAAATGTCTATGCGGGCTAAGATTAATATTATACTTTCGAAATGCTTACCACACTAGACATTAATAATAATATCAACTGATTTTTCGTAGTAAGCATCTTTGACTATCATAAGGAGAAATCTCCTCCAATTCTGCGTTTGCATTGTGTGTATGGCGGGAGGCCTTATAATAGTTTCATTTTCCAAAAGCATTGCGAATTTCTTTTATTTTCTTTGTGAAAATAACTGTTTTACGATCTCACACCAGTCACCATGACTGACTTGGAGTTTATTGTTCCCTTTCTAAACTCTGGGTGCCCATAATTTTCCACACGGGCAGCCTAGAGTTATGTTATCAGGATATTCTGGATATTCTGGAGCTTTGGAGGCAAGCTGGATGGCGAGACGTACTCCCGTACTTGTTTATTTATTCCGCTGTGTATTCTGTATGAGGACAAGTTTATATAACTGTCCATTGTTGTATTGAGTTGTATATTGACTCTCATTGTTGTATTATATAAACTGATATAGTTCTTTGTTTGAAAGACTAGTGATTATCTATTATATACTGTTCCACTGCGAATGTGAGATTCTGATATTGTTTCTGTTTCTATGTTTTTCTGTTCTCTTTTTCTTCAGTCTTCTTCTACCTCTTCTTTTTAAACCCTCAGGGTTCGATTTTCCGGCATTCGATTGTTCGGCAGTTGATACAGTGGACGTATTAATGTCGATTTTCGGAAGTCGAAGAATCGGGTCTTGACATTTACTCTTGAAAATTATGGCATGCGGTAGTTTTTCAATAAAGAATTTGATACATTTTTGCTAGCTAATGAGATCTTGACAAATTATAGAGGTTTGGTGAACAGAAAACACATTTTATAGTAATATTGAACTTTTTAGTTTAATTACTATTCTGCCATGTCAACATCGGCCATGTCGAGCCACATCTCACCACACTTCATCATCTTCGACGTAGAACAAACCAATATGCATGATGTCAATGAGTTTGGCATGATGCGAATTGGGTTGGAACCTTGTTGAGACCATAGTAACAAAGTCGAAGAAGTGGTCATCGATGGGGTCATGTCGATCCGCATAATGCCGCATTTTATACTAAGAAAATTGCATGCTGCATATAATACTTCGAGCCTAACGCTTTAAATGGTCATCGAGCCTAAAGTTTTAAATAGTCATTAAGACTATGCCGCTTTTAACTTGTCATCGAGTTTACTCTATGCCGCTTTTAATATTGTTATCGAGCCTTGACAATGCCGCTTTTAACTATTTTTCGAGCCAAACCCATATTTTTTATAGTCATCGAGCTCAACCTATACTTCTTTGAACTAAGTCGACGTCATTGATATCAAAGCCGTACTTATCCCAATTTATTTATATTCTCGACGAGGCATTGATGCCGACATTCTTGTATCACTGAAGTTTATTTTTATAGTTTAACACTATAACTTATGAAGTACTAACTTCGACATCATCCCCATATATTTTCAAATAGAAGACTTCGACATGCTTTTGAGTGGGAAAATATCTTTAAAGGAGATGAACTCGTCGAGTTTTATAATTGTAATGGTATTACATAGTATTGGCCTTGTAGCCTAAGTTTTGAGAGGGTTGAAGACCCTAATGATTTCGAGTTTCATCAACAATGTTTTGTAAAGCATATATCATGGCATAAATATTTTGAGTAAAGTAAAGGACCAATATTTTCTCTGTGTTAAGAATGATTTCAAGGGTTAAATCATTTACAAAGATTTTGTTTTCAAGGAAATATGGAGAGGGTAGTTAACCCAGAATTATACTAAAAGAATGACTCAGAGATTAGAAAACCAGATAGGACTGGTGTAGGATCGCACCATATACTTTAGCTAGGAGGCCCTATCTAATATAAGTCAAATATTTTTGTGTTAGGGCTTTGTCATGGGTAAGACTAAAAGTAGGTTACGCACAAAAGGAAATACACAGAGTATAGATAGGTTATTGGTGAGCCCGCAAAAAACCATTAGGATCAGTTGACCCTAGAAGTAGTAAGTTACGGACAGACCATCCAGTTTTTCTCTAACAGCAAGTTAGAACATTTATTATGTCTGGTAGTCCCAAGTCAACCATAGGTTTATAGTTTACTTGATAAAACTATGATGTGAGGCAAATAGTCCACCGGTTACCTATATTGTATGCATACATGTTATTGTATATTGTTTATTATAACATTTTGGTTGCAGGATTTTGATTGCAATAGATATGCTTTTAAAGGATATTATAAGGGAACCCGTTCCGCTAGGCGGCGTAGTCTCACTTAATATCGATAAATCAAGATGCTATATTGTTATTTGCACTAGGCTTATGTCTGACTCCTAGTTTATATATTCGCCTTAAACTCTCGGGTGTTCAAAATTAATTTGAGTAGGTTGAGAGTTAAGGTTTTCGGGGTTAGTAGGTTTTGGCGAATAAAGCATCCGAAGACGTGCAGGAGGCAGATCTAGCTATGTAGGAGATTATCTATTTACCTATTCCACTGTGATTGAATGTTGTATTTAATGGGAAATGTTATAAGTGTCTATTTAGAACTCTGATTATCCAAGGGGGCATCTTCATATGTCGCTCTTCGAATATTTTGTAATAATTATATTTAACTGAACCTGAGAAACGTTATGGAGTTATGTACTTAATATGGAACGTTGATTTGAAATGTAATGGGAAAAGTTGTTTTGAAATTGTGTCTGAAATATTTCATATTCTTGTGCTTCTGACATTATGGATACCAGTAACATTACTCATTTTGTCACGATAAATTAATACTATAGATGACTGCAACATCTGCAGCGGTTAGTTTCGAACCTTAAAATGAGGGATGTTACAGAATATGTCATCATGGTTATCTCTGACAAACCATTTCCATGGCTACAAGCATACATAATCCAAAAATATCGATCTTGTTATAAGTGACAACCATACCCTAATAGTAGTGAATCATATAGCCCTGAAGCATATCCCTTGTTTTAGTCATTACTGGTTATGAGGCTTGAGGCTCCTTTTTATCTTTTAGCAAATCCCACTTGGATTGCTGACACTACCCTCCAGTAAACATTGCAATGCCAACATTCATCAATACAAGCTGTTTAGGATATGAACAAACCGAAGGCACAACTTCTTCTACATCCATAGGATTAGTAGCAAGTAGCCCTTGCACTTCAAAGAACTCAGTCTTCAATTCCATCGTCTACAAGATGTTTCCAGTTCGAATGCTTATGTCAGTCCGTAGTAGTTCTTGGATAACTCATGCTTATCCGATCTTGGTCTCTCCGAACCAATAATCAATAGTTTTTTATTGACTCGATCTCGGTTTTTTCAGAAGTGAGTGGAAGGTATAAGAATCCAAGGGTATCTTGAATATACGCCCTTAAAGCATGAGACATTTCACCGGAATGAGTTCTCCCGAAGGAATCTCAAACCATATGAACACGTGAAGCTTTCATATGTTTTTCCTACATTCCTCATGTAATCTTTCGAGTAGTTTCAAAAAAGCTGGTTTTCGTTGATGTTCTTTGGAGCTCGAGGAGACGAGCTAGATGTTTCATGTACCGTAGCTTTCTTATTTCCGCTACATTTTTATGTTGTACATATTAGCATTTATGTAGACATGCAGTTATAACTGTCCAGGTTGATAATCGTACTTAGATTTTATAACTTCGAAATTTCTATACCAGGGTAACCCATTGTACAGTTCTTTTGATATTATATATTACAATTCCACTAGGGTGATTTTGATGTTGTATTCTCTTCTTTCTTGTTTTATTACTTTTTATTTTTATTTTTCCCTAACAATTCGTCTTTCCGACACTTGAGTACTCAGCACGTCGATATCATAGATGCATTAGTGTCGACATTCGGGAGTCGAAAAGATGGGTTGTTACATCTTGTATCAGAGCTGAAGGTTAAGCGAGAACCTTGGTATTGGTTGGGTATGACCTATTAAGAGAAAGGGTAATGGAATGCCCTAACATGAGTTGAGTGTGTTATACATATGAGAGCTTTGTATTTGTTATAAACGTATACCTTAAAGGTAATTATAACTGTGAAAATTAAAGATCTTATATAAGGTAACTTATATGAGTGGGAATTATTAAAGTACGGTTCAATTAATGTAGGGATTAATGATGTTCATTCGCTACCCCTCATTAGTTTGTTTAGCCATGCTCGGCCAGTTTCTGAGCATTGATAACCTTTATAGAATGATTTAAAACTCTTGACTAGTTTATGAGCATTATTATCATTTGTAGATTTAGTAGCTTAGTCACGCTCGACCAACTTATGGGCATGATTATTGATTTATGCTTGACCAGTTTATAAGTTGTTTTACCTTTTCACTGCATGGGTTGGGTAGGCAGTATTTGTAGATGCATTAAAACGAACACCTTGTGAATTTAGTTTCATAGTTTGACTATAAGTTGTTCAGTGGCAATATTGAGTTAAAATTTAACTTTAGTAAAAGGTGTTTATTTTAATCACAAGGAAAGATAAGATATTTTGTAAAATAAACATTTGTGAAAAGATTTATGTAAGAAAGTCATTTTATATAAGTAAGGTTTATAAAACATGATGTATAAACAAAAAGGATTTAACTGATGTTTTAAGAACTTAAATCCCGGTATTTTTGAAAATATTTTTCAATATTTAGGAGAAAATAACAGTAGTGTTATTTAAAAGTATATATTAGAAAATTGGTTTATGAATTTGGGATCATGGTACTTAGTAATATTTATGAAGTATTTGACAATACTTTGAAATGATTTTGGTTAAGTCCAAAAGGTATGATATTGATATACTGTACTTACTTCTGTTGCTTGAAAATAATTCTGGTGATGACTTCAGCATTATCGGTGTTCATTTTCGAGTTTCTAAGTGGGGGATGCTACAGGATTGTTTGAGTAAAACGGATTCTGATTTGATTTCGAAAGTGTGATTTGTTATACAAAAGGTATATGTATATATTATTATTTCAACATGAGTTGAAATAAAACCCGGTGTTTAGTTCTAAAAGTTTTTCTTCAAAAGAAATTATATATGATATTTTTGGTGTAGAGAAGTTTTATTTGTATACTGTGTAGGGTGTCCGAGTAGTAGTGGCATAGCCCAAAATAAATGTTAGAACTTTTCATGTTTTCCCTTTTGGGTAAAGTCTGTTTAATAAATTGAAATTTGCTAAGTTATTTTATGGACACATATAGCCTTTGCATTAGGATCGTATGGTAAGTATATCGTGTTATGATATGTTGTTTGGTAGATTTCATTTGTTAAAGTGAAATGGGATTTTTAATGATTTTTGGCAATCAAAAACTTCCAAATCATTATAGAACTTGAAGCAAAATGTTCTTGTATGAAAGTATAAAAGTTGAGTTTATATAACACTTGAATTAGGAAAGTAGTAAGTTAAAGTAAGTTTTAAATTTGAACATCCTTGTTAAGTAAAATAAAATTTGATGTTTTTTATATACTTTTAGGATGTCATGGAGTATTATAAAAGTATGAACTTAAGTTGTAAAATGGTGGTAAACTTGAAATTGTGTTTTATGGAATGGTTCACAAATGATTTTAGTATTAACAAGGCATGTTATTTGTATAAAATAAAGTGATAAAAGATATTGGTATAGTAAAGAAACCAACAGGAGATAATACATAAGTTGTACGTAGTTCATTTTATTTGCATGACTGTTCTTGATCCAGTATTCAAGAACATGATTTCGAGGTGGTTTACACCGGTCTGAACAAGGATTTTTCACTGGATTCTTAACAGCGAACACTTGATACAGATTCATAATATGATACCGATGTTTTCTATCATTATATATGATATGTAAGAGAAATGAAGGTTTCTAATCAAGGAACTTGATCGAAGTCCGCACTAGAGAGGTCAAGTGATCTATATATACTAGTTTGGAAGTAAAATTTATATGATCGAGCAAGTGATCAATTTAGATAGTGCGTACAGATGGTCCATGTACATCACACGAGCTTTAGTATATCTGCATACTATGTTTTGTTGGCTAATGGAGAGTTTAGGTGATGACTCTTCAAGTTATTATAAGGTATTATGAATCAATGACTAAGTAATAACCTGAGGCTGTTGAGTGTAAGGTGTGCTTAGTATATTGTTTATTATCCTTGTGCGATGAGAGGGTTTAAGAACCTGGACAATCCAAAGGCTTTGCTTGCTAATGTTTTGAGTACTGTTAAGTGTTGCTATGTGATTGTTTCCTTTTGTTGCTCATGTTGGAATTTCAAAGATGAAATATTCTAAGTGGAAAAGAATGTAATGATCCGGAATTTCGAATACTTCGTATTTAAATATCTGAATTATTTAAATATTTAAATCTTGTATTAAACTTTATTAAAGTGACTTAATAACCTTGTTAACCCCTTTTTTAATCATAACTAATGATGGTAAACTTGTTTTGGAAAAATGTTTACAAACATAAATACTTTGAAGAAATATCGATAATGTGGCCGAAAATCATTTCATCGATAAACAGTTTTTTACTTGTCATAAGTTGCTCAAACCTTTTTTCATACACTTATTTTCTTAGGAAATAAATAAAATGAAGTAAAAACTTTTTACCATTTAAGGAAATAAACTTTTTAATGATGTAATGGTGATGTCATCAAAGATATTTTGGAAATGAGCATTTATGGAAAGACTTAATTTTTAAGTAAAGATGTCAAGGTAGGATGTGAGAGGGAGGCTCCTTTATGACTTTTAATGGAAGGTAGAAGGTGCTAATGAGCTCAAGCATAAATATATAAATACACCCTTAATGTAAGAACTAATCACAAAATATTGAAATGAAGTAAGAAAATAAAAATGGTGGAAGTGATTAACGCTAATCCACTGATTCTTCTCTAACATTTTCAAGTCTAAACCAAATCAACTCCAATCTCTTACAAACTTTAACCAACACCTTATAACACCTTTGGAAGCTTATATCTAAAATCAAAGTGGAAGAAAATTGAATGAGAAGGGGAGATCATGGATGGACCGTGAGCAATGGAAGAGGAGGGGAGATATTGTCTTGGTTTGAAAGTGCTAAATGTTGGATCTTTAGGCTTTTGGCGATGGTAGGAGGTGGTTCTTTGATTCTTGTTGCTTTGTGCATGTGTTTGGTTTGGAACTAAGTGAGTTATCTCATTATCTTGTTTGTATATATTGTGTATATATATGTTGTGTTTGAAATATAAAGATAAAGTGACATTAACTAAATAAAGTTATAAACTTTTAACCCCTCTTGCTTTTGAAAGAAAGTGACAACTTTATATTGTATAACATCACTTCTATTACACTCTTAAAGATGTTTCATGGACTTGACTTAATGTATAATTACTTGTTTGATTTTTGTGTTGAATTGAAGTATGTTTGAAAGTGTTTGAAGCGGGAATAGTCGCTATAAGTGCACTTCGATATCCCTTAACTTTTACTTGTGTAAAGTGGAGATTCATAAACTTACCTTGGGATAATTTGAGTTGGTTGTTCTTTACACATATTTTGGTATATTGGACAGTAAAATATGGTTTGTAAAGTTGTAGAAATTGTGAACCAAAGTTGTAAATGTTAGAACAAAAGGTGGTTATAATTACACTTTGTAAATATGGCATGTGTTCGGGAATTTTTATAAATAAATTGGGAGATATTATTAGGGGTTTATTTCCATGGTTTTTAAGTACCCTAAGGGTATTAATTACTATAAAAAAATTAAGTCTTAAATCATTGGTTGAAGTGGTTAAAACTAGCCGCAAAGATTGTGCTTTCCAATGTCGTTCTTTTACAATGACTTTTAGCAACATTTACAAATGTTGTAGTAAGTTTCTTATGGTTTTAAGTGTATAAAAATGATATTTAAATTTGGTATGTTTCTTAATCTTTTTAGAGATATTTTCAAACACATTTTGGAGTATTTTAAAGTTGGTTTAAATTTTAACTGTATTTTTGATAATTATATATGTATTTTCAAAGTAAAGAGGTTTTATAATATAAAACATGTTTTTCATCAAATTATAAATTAGTTATTTTCAAGTAATATTTTACATAGATATTTAAAACCTATTTACAAATATTTTTAAAGTATTTATTTATATGTATAAGTTTTGAAAACGGTAATTGACAAGGCTTAACACTAAAAACCGATGAGGTAGACTTCTCTATTTGTGAGAGTTAAGATTGATGTTGAATAGGGATATGAGCAATAGAGCTCTAACCTACGACTCCATCTTGACTGTGAAATAGTTAAGTTGGAAAGTCGAAAACATGTTAATCTTGTTGTTTACTTATTTGTTTGAAAAGTAATTAACTTTGCTTAACGCTAAAAGCCGACGAAGTAGGCTTATCTATTTGTGAGAGTTAAGATTGATGTCGAGTATGGATATGACCAATAGAGATCTAACCTACCAATTTCCCTCTTGGACGAGGAATAGTTAAGTTAGGAATGTGAGGAAACATGTCGATTATATTTTTTACTTACTTGTCATTTATGAAAGTCATTAATGTTATGCTTAACACTAAAAGCCAACGAGGTGGGTATATCTATTTGTGAGATTCAAGAATGAAGTGTCTAGAAAAGGGTTCGATATGCAACTAGTGCTCTAACTTACCTGAATTCACTCTTAGACGAGGAATAGTTAAGTTAGAATGTCGAAAAAAAGTTAAGTATACGAATCATGATTTCTATAAGCGATCGCATGTGAATACCGTGGACGTATTAATGTCGACATTTGGGGGTCGAAAAGGCTGGTCGTTACAATTTCTTTACCAAAAAGATTCAACTTTTAAACATCAAGCTCACATATAACAAATCCAAACTACCAGGCTATGGCATACAATCATTTCACAGAACAAATAATATAAGAATAGTAAATTTCAATGGTTGCGTGGAATCCCGTTGGATCCCTCCATAGAATCACATCTTTTCGAAGTGTATTCATCGTTGCATATCCGCTACGAAATACTTTGACTTCCTCTTCCATATGTCCCATGTCTAATCCTATATGTCCTCCGCTTCCAAGTGGGAACCAAACAAAACAACAATGATAACTACAACATAAGCAATAATATACACAGCATACAAACACTCACTTTTTAAAGCTATTGCAAGGTGAGTTATGTCACTTTTATCCCTCGACCAAACCCAATCAAAGCTCTCATTTTCATCCTACTACCACACAACAACAAAAGCAACCACCTCCCTTCACTTTGGCTTGACCTAGGTCTCTCCTGCTACCCAACAGTACTCGGCCATTGTTATCCCGCCTTTTGGCAAGGCCAGGACACCAAGGAGTTGGATTCCAAATGTCGTTTGTCATGGATATCGTTGAATTTCGACCAAGTCCGGATCAAGCTCCAATCGATGAGACATGATCGGGAAAATAAAGCAAACCAACGTTCCAAGTTTCAGATCGATCCGAGTTCGTATGCTCAAGTTATGATGGATGCAAGTCAAAGGGGAGAGCACTTTTTCGTATCCATCGGGAAGCAGCAGTTCGTATCGATCGAAGTTAACCATGCTTCGAATCCATCGAATTCGTCTCGATGGACTTCGTATCAATCAGCCCGGCCCAGATTTCGTATCCATCGCTATGGGTGATTTTGCATCCATCAGATCAGCAGTGATTTCGTGTCCATCAGTGGATCTCGGTTCGTATCCAACCAGTCTGTGTCCATCACCCGCTTCGCATCTATCAGTTCCCTCAGATTTCGTATCGATCAGGTCGGCAATGCCCATATCCATCGATTTCGTATCGATAGACTCCGTACCCATTAACGGCTAAGACGACCCATGTCGATTGGCCAAAATATCTGCTTCGTATCCATCGAGGCACTGTTCTTCGTATCCACCAAAGAACCTTACTTCGAGTCCATGCGCAATGACTTACTCGTATCTAACAAGTCAACCAACTAAGATGACATGTCATCCATCGAAGTAAACGAGGCGAGATATGTGGAGTCGAAGCAGTCAATGCGGTGCAGAGACCGGATCGAGGCGAAGCGCGCGCACCACGTCATCCCAAGAGCACGTGCAGCCAGCGAAGCGAACGGATGGAGTCGAATTCATGGATTCGAACCAGACAGCCTATGAGGAATCTTATTTCGTATCGACGATATCTCATGATCTATTAATCCAAATCCTATGAAATTTTCAGGGAAGCTTACATGCACAATGGAGGATGTCCATGCCTAATTTCAGCTCAATTGGACATCATCTTGATCGATACGAAATGGAGTCGTACCGATCGCAGATCGAGGCGAAACTTTCTGGAAACGGTCGCGTGGGCCCCCTCACGTGCCAGACCAAGTCTCCCGGAGTTTGAGCGAATTCTGAGCCTCCTACGCCTATAAATAGAGCCCCAGAATCAACAGAAAAAGGATCTTTTTTCTCTGAAGCGTCCAGACTCTGCCGGATTGAGATTTGCATCCTACTTTTGCTGTCAATTTCGAATTCTAATCTGTAATCCGCTGTTCATTGCTGTAACCGCTTGTAATCATTGAAAGAGAATCAATAAAATCATCAAAACTTCATAGTGGACGTAGGCTATACGCCGAACCACTCTAAATTGCTTGTCTGTGCACTTTATATTTCTGTTTGTTGGAGTTTTTGTTAGATAATCTCTGTTTTACATTTACATTCTTCATTTTATCTCTTCAAATAACTCCCGAAGAGTGTTGTGCCCATTTTTGGTACAAACACTTTGGTGCTTTCACTGAGAAAACCAGCTTTTTCTCCTGCTCATTGGATCTGCCGTCGATACTGGATTGCACAAATCCAAGAGGAAGATCCAGATATCCAGTCCGAAATCCTTCCATTCTATTCAGATTTGCTCAAAATCTAGGAGAGGACTCCACCACCGAGAATGGTCAGCACAAGAACTGGCGCTACCGCTACAGAGCAAGAAGGCCGAGATAGGCAGAATCCCACACAGCCGCCTTCTTCCAATCAAGACAATACCACTCACTCAGACTCAACGGGGCTAGTCACCCAACAGGAGTTTCAAGTATTTCTCCAGGAGCTGACCCAAAGCCGTCAGCAGTTGGCGGAACAGTTGCGCGCCAATATCGAGCTGACCAACCAGCTAAACCGCCGGGGGCACAGAAGGTCCAGGAGAGATGATGTCTCTAGAGCGTCTACCGAAAGCTCAGCTTCATCTGATTATCACCACCGAACTACCCGTCCTCGGCTAGAGGGGAGCCGCGCTCAAGCTGCTGAATATCAACCCGCCTTAACTGTTGGGCAACTAAGGGTAGGACCATCGACCAGCTTCCAAACGGGTCCCTCAACGCGAGGAGCTACTGCCCCACAGTACACCACGGATAACCGCGCCACAACCGCCGCAGTAGAGACAAGGGTCGATACCCGAAATAAATCAGAGCCGATCAATCAACAGCGTGGACATACTCCTGAACCTTATGTCCCAGAAGACGTTGAGCCAAGGAGGCGAGATACGGATCGTCGACAGCGCCCGATCCCAACTCGCACCGTGGAACCCGACCACGCCTTAGCTCATCACGCTCAGAATCTGCCCATGTCGGATATATCAACCATGATACGTCAGATGATCCGCGAGAGTCAGGGGCTCACTAATGATGATTGGGGGATTTCCCGTAGTCATACCCCTTTCACAGACGAAGTGTTACATGCTGAACCCCATAGGCGATTCAGAATGCCGACTCTCCCGATGTATGAAGGGAATAGTGACCCCAACCAGCATATTCTGAAATATGAATGGTCGATGAGCGCTGCAAGGGCCGATGATGCAATGAAGTGTCGGAGTTTCCCCATCTCTCTAGGGGGAATCGCGACAATGTGGTTTACCCGCCTACCACCTAGATCAATTTCTTCGTTCGATCAATTGGCCAAGAGGTTTGTGGAGCAATTCCGTATGCATGTTGCTAGGCCAAAAGACGTCAACACCCTGTCCAGCGTCACTCAAGCTCCTGGAGAAACGCTCAGGTGTTACCTGGAGAGGTTCCACGCAGCATGCGTCGAGATCACCAATCCTAACGATAATTCAATCTTGATGGCTCTGACCAAGGGGATTGATCCTGATTCTGAATTCGGAAACTGGCTAGCTGGAAAACCGCCCGCATCGTTGGACCGTTTTTACTCCAAGGCCGCTCAATTCCTGCGGCAGGAGGATGCAAAACAGTCTAGGAAGCAGGACGATGCGAGGCCCAGCATTGAGGGAATACAGAGCAATGTGGCAGTTAAACAGTCCGGTGAAAGTTCCGGGAAAGTTCAACTGAATATACAAAACAAGCAAACCCAGCAGAGAGGAAACAATGGCCAGAATAAGAAGAGAGATGAGAACCGAGGTCCGCGACGTAGAGCTCAGATGTTCGACAGTTATACACCGCTAAACACATCATTGGAAAACGTATACTTACAGACTTGTAACACTGTATAGTATAAGAAGCCTGCTCTGAAGCCCTCGTCGGAGAGGCAGGTTCAGACAGGGAAATTCTGTAGGTTCCATGAAAGCTATGGGCACAATACCAATGAGTGTCGGCACTTACAGGACCTCATCGAGAAGCTGATTAGAGAGAGGAAGCTAGATCAGTTTGTACGGGCGCCGCAGTCTGGCGGAGCGGGCCCCTCGAATCAAAATCGTTCTCAAAATCAGGAAAGAGAGGAGGAACCCGCCCGTGCGGGCGGGAGATTAGTTATCAACACAATAAGTGGTGGTCCCCATCCGGCAGACAGAAGCTGGGGGGAAATGGAGTCGTATGCTAGTTCTATCAGGCATGCGGACTTCGAGTGTTATAGTAATTGCGAGGACGGAACTCCGGCGAAGCAACAAAAGATAATATCCGATGATATCGTGTTCAGGAACCGAGACGCCGATAAAGTTGAAGCCCCTATAATTGACCCACTAGTCATATCTGCCCAGGTAGGTTTGCTTGGATGAAGAGGATCCTGGTTGACAGTGGGAGCTCTGTGAACATATTGCTTAAATGGGCTTACGATCTAATGAAGATGGAGACAAAGGATTTGAAACCCTGTTTATCCAGAATCCATGGTTTCAACGGAAGTGCCACGATACCCATCGGAATAACTGAACTCCCAGTCGAGTTAGGCGTTGGAGAACGCCGGAGGGTCCGAATGTTACAATTTGTTGTGCTAGAAATCGATTCGCCATATAATGCGTTTCTGGGTCGACCAGCCCTAGCTGAGTTCAGGGCGGCGATCGCCCCATGGTGTCTGACTTTGAAATTTCCCACTGATCATGGGATTGGAGTTGTTCAAGGAGATCAGGCCACAGGAAGGGCCTGTTATGTTGCTGAGCTGCGCGGGGCACAGCGTAAAGAGAAGGGAAAGGGCGTAGAGGAATCTCTCTGCGCCCGCTCTATTGATAATTGACAATTGATGCCTGGGTCTCGGCCCGGGCACCACGACCAATTCTTGAAAGATCTGGACCCCAGGGACAACAAGGATAAAGACGAATCAACGGAGAGTCAAGCTTCTCCAGCCGAACTGACTATGGACGTCCCAATCAGTGAGGATGATGATTCAAAGATGTTGAAAGTTGGGTCCCAACTAAACAAGCAGACACAGCAGGAATTGGTCGAATTTCTTCGGGCGAATCTCGACGTCTTCGCCTGGACACACTCTGACATGTGCGGAATCTCGCCGAGCATTGCAAGTCACTCCCTGAATATAGATCCGTGACATGTCCCAGTAAAGCAGAAAAGGCGCGGTATGGATCCAGAGAGATCTGCCGCCCTTAAGGAGGAAGTTGATAAACTACAATCGAACGGGTTCATTCGAGATGCTTTGTATCCAGAATGGGTATCCAACCCTGTACTAGTTCGGAAACCAAACGGGAAGTGGAGAACCTGCGTTGATTACTCTGACCTAAACAAGGCCTGCCCAAAAGATAGCTTCCCACTTCCGCGAATCGATCAGCTCGTGGATTCAACGGCCGGACATGAACTACTATCCTTTATGGACGCTTATTCCGGCTACAACCAAATACCCATGCATTTACCTGATCAGGAACATACCAGCTTCGTGACCGATCTGGGACTCTATTGTTACAAAGTCATGTCGTTTGGTCTAAAGAACGTTGGAGCAACATACCAACGCCTAGTCAACCGAATGTTCGCTGATCAGATCGGGAAGACCATGGAGGTTTACGTGGATGACATGCTGGTGAAGTCCCGATTCTCCACAGATCACGTCGGAGATTTGAATTCAATGTTCAGCATCCTCCGGGAGTACGGAATGAAGCTCAACCCACTCAAGTGTCACTTTGGCGTTGCATCCGGAAAATTCCTTGGGTTCATCGTCAACGCTCGAGGAATAGAGGCGAATCCTGAGAAGATCTGGGCTATTAGAAATTTGCAAACCCCTAGAACCATAAAGCAAGTCCAGAGTCTTAACGGGAAGGTCGCAGCATTGAGCAGGTTCATTTCAAAGTCCACCGATAAATGCATTCCTTTCTTCGACCTGATCCGGAAGGGAAAACGGAACTTTGAATGGACCACGGAGTGTGAAGGTGCGTTCCGATCATTAGTTCAACATCTCTCCACACCTCCGATCTTATCAAAACCGGTTGACCACGAGCAGCTATATCTTTACCTGGCAGTATCAGAACATACGATCAGTGCTGCTCTAGTCCGGGAAGTAGACAAAGTGCAAAACCCGGTCTACTATGTTAGTAAGCGACTAACAGGAGCTGAAAGAAATTATCCGAGACTGGAGAAACTGGCCTATTGCTTGGTCATTGCCTCAAGAAAGCTCCGTCCTTACTTCCAAGCTCATCCGCTTACTGTGTACACCGACCAGCCGTTACGACAGGTCCTCACGCGGCCTGAGACGTCCGGTAGGTTACTCAAGTGGAACATTGAGCTAAGCCAATTTGATATCGCATACGCTCCGCAGAGAGCCATTCAAGGACAAGTCCTGGCAGATTTCATAGCTGAATTCACCGTTCCAGAAGACTTGCCCGAGACTAGTAAATATCCCGAATACATCTGGAAGCTGTATACTGATGGTGCATCAAATGACCGGTGTTCGGGCGCTGGGGTTGTACTTGAGACTCCCGAGGGCCGATCCATATGTTATGCTCTTAAATTCAACTTTCGTGCAACTAATAATGAAGCCGAATATGAAGCCCTTCTAACTGGCTTAAGGCTTGCCAGTGACTTGAGGATTATCGCTGTGGAAATTTATTGCGATTCACAATTAGTAGTATGTCAAGTACGGGGAGAATATCAGGCAAGAGACCGAAGACTGGCTACTTACTTGGCTCGAGTTCAGGAAATACTAAACCAGTTTGATTATTATGCCATCTATTATGTGCCTCGGGAGCGCAATCAGAAAGCCGATTCACTGGCAAAGTTAGCTAGCACAGGTGAAGCGCAACAAATGGGACTTGTCCCCGTTGAAACTTTGGCCTCCCCGAGCATCGATCGGATAGAAATGAACTCTGTATTTGAAACCGCTCCCAGTAGAGGATCTTGGATGACTCCGTATCGGAATTACATTGAGAATGGGGCGCTGCCTGAACCGAGAAATGAGAAGAGACAAATTCAGCGAAAAGCTTCGCGATTCGTCATCCAAAACGGAGTCATGTACAGGAGAGGTTATTCCGTTCCTCTCCTCAGGTGTATCGCCCACGAGGAAATCAAACGAGTGTTACATGACGTACACGAAGGAGAGTGTGGCGATCATACCGGAGGACAAGCTCTCGCTAAGAAGATACTTTGATATGGGTACTACTGGCCGATAGTGAACCGAGATGCGGCAAACTATGCCCGGAAGTGCAATAAATGCCAGTTACATGCCCGAATTCCGAGAGCTCCACCATCTGAAATAACCCAAATGGTCAGTCCCTGGCCATTCGCAATGTGGGGCATCGATATCATCGGCGCTTTACCTTTAGCAAAAGGCGGTGCGAAATACGCCATTGTCGCCGTTGACTACTTCACAAAGTGGGCTGAGGCCGAAGCCCTTGCAACCATTACGACAAAGAAAGTGATAAATTTCGTGGTTCGCAACATCATCTGTCGATTTGGACTCCCGCATACTATCATCATTGATAATGGAGCCCAATTCGAGAGTGCGGAATTCAAGAATTTCTGTCAACGGTTTCGTATCCGCAAAAAGTTCTCGGCTGTTGCACACCCCCAAGCAAATGGACAGGTTAAAGCTGTCAATAAAGTTATAAAATCGATCCTGAAGAAACGATTGGAGAAGGCTGGGGGCAAGTGGGTCGATGAATTTCCTATGGCGTTATGGGCCTATCGAACGACCCACAAAACCGCGACCGGACACACTCCGTTTTCCCTATCTTATGGCTCAGAGGCCGTTATTCCGGTCGAGACAGAAGTGTTCTCTCATCGCGTGACTTATTATGATACAAAAACAAACGCTATACTCCTGGTCGAATCTTTGGATCTATTGGATGAAAAACGGGAAGAGGCTGATTTGAGAGCAGCCGCACATCGAAGTCGGGTCGCCCGGCTGTACAACACCAAAGTTCGACCTCGAACCTTTGAACTCGGCGACCTCGTGCTCAAGAGAATCTACCCAGTTCCTTCACACATGAAACCGAACTAGGGAGGACCGTATGTAATCACACGAAAGCTCGGAGATGGTACATTCAAGCTGTCGACTGTTGACGGTCTCGATTTACCAAGGGCTTGGAACAGCGAAAGTCTCCGCCGCTATTACATATGACAGGCTTTATTTATTTCATTCTATTTAGCAATTTGTTTCTGCATTTCGAAATTTGAATTTTGTAATAAGGCAACTTACTTTGCCGCATTTTCTTATTTCAGCAATAAAATGCCACTTCTTCGAGCCAGAGCTGTGATTCATTAAGTACGATATACAACATCACGACGCACGAAGAGCTAAATCCCATCATGCAATGGGACTTATTCAAATGGAGAGTGGCTGTGATACGACCGGCCACTCACTAGGTGAAACCCGAGCTCGGGGACAAGCCATGACACCGATATTGATAGGGTTGACACACGACAATCCTGCAATTAACTCCATATTCCCAGAGTGCGAAGTGTAGTATAAACATCCGACTCCGTGCTCCCAGAGTGCGAGACGGAGTATAAACATTCAACTCCATATTCCCAGAGTGCGAAGTGGAGTCTAAACATTCAACTCCATATTCCCAGAGTGCGAAGTGGAGTCTAAACATTCAACTCCATATTCCCAGAGTGCGAAGTGGAGTATAAACATCCGACTCCGTGCTCCCAGAGTGCGAGACGGAGTATAAACATTCAACTCCATATTCCCAGAGTGCGAAGTGGAGTCTAAACATTCAACTCCATATTCCCAGAGTGCGAAGTGGAGTCTAAACATTCAACTCCATATTCCCAGAGTGCGAAGTGGAGTATAAACATCCGACTCCGTGCTCCCAGAGTGCGAGACGGAGTATAAACATTCAACTCCATATTCCCAGAGTGCGAAGTGGAGTCTAAACATTCGACTCCGTGTTCCCAGAGTGCGAAGTGGAGTCTAAACATTCGACTCCGTGCTCCCAGAGTGCGAGACGGAGTATAAACATTCGACTCCGCGCTCCCAGAGTGTGAGACGGAGTATAAACATTCAACTCCATATTCCCATAGTGCGAGACGGAGTATAAACATCAATCGACTCCGCATTCCCAGAGTGCGAAGCGGAGTATAAACAACTAACTCTGTGTTCCCAGAGTGCGAAGCAGAGTATAAACGACCAACTCCGTGCTCCCAGAGTGCGGGACGAAGTACAAACGTCAGTCAACTCCGTGTTCCCAGAGTGCGAACAACCGCTTACGAGATGACATATATCCCCGGAGTGTGGATGAAACGATTCATAAGAGAACAAGTGTAGTTCGGCCACTCGGTCCTCGCTTGATGCAATCACAAGCTGATCATCACAACTTAACCCTGGAACTGGGGGCAGGGGCAAATGTTAGTCATTACCCGAAACTATGCGATGCTCAGCTCCGATGCGATCCCCTATCACAACTCAAGTCCGAGATTTCCATACTTAACAAGTAAAATGAGCTATTCTTGAAACAATCAGATAATGCAAGTACACTGGACCAAAGTCCGAACACTACAATATTCAAGCATAGAAAGGAACATGAGCTGAAACTAGAAAACAAAATTTTATTTCAACTAACTCAAGAACAATGGTTCATACATGAGTTTTTTTTTCCAAAATATTCCTACTAGCAGGGGCCGAACCCGCATCTAAACACGGCCTACAAAAGGGAAAGACAGAGAAAATAACAAAAGTCCCTAACTGCCTATGAAAAGAATGTCTAATCCTTCTGCTTCCTCAACTTCTTCTTCCTCGAGGAGCTACTGGAACCACCAGTACCCTTTCGCTTGGAGCCTTTCTCCTTAGGCAGGCTCCCTTCGGGTGAAGGCATAATGTCAACGTCCTCGTTTGAGCTGGACTCTATAGGGATGCTTCCCGCGGGAGGAGTTGGAGAAACAGACTCCGTAGCCGGAGGAGGGGATGGCACATTAGTATCAGTAAGTGTGCCCCCAGGAGACACAATCATAAGAGGAGTAGGGCACTGTGCTGCTGCTCCGCCATCTACATCGCCGCCGTGCGCCGCGGCCGCCATCTCGGCATTAATCTCGGCCAACATCGCCGCTTCCCGCTGTGCTCTGGCTTCGCTAGGAGCCGTAGTAGTCTGAGATGAGGTGTCAGAAGTAGCCGTGAATCCACCCAAGCCGAATGGCAAGTCCGCAAAAGGATCACTCTGACGGCCAAGTAGCTCGTTTATCATCTGTTCATCGAAAGAAAGTGAGCTCCCCTGCGTTACTCCAACTGGTGCCATTGCCGCGACGGAGGTCGCCTCAGAGATGATGGCTCCTGGCGCTTGGCCTGATTCTTGGGTGGTAAGAGGCGCGGCTGGTGCAACTCCTTTCACTGATCAAAGGAAAAGGACATGTCATTAGCAACATTTCAACACAGACTCTTCAATCCAAATATACAAGAAGTTAGTTCAGAGTACCTTCCTCGGTTTGGCTCGAGGTCGTCTGAACAACTTCAGAAGGATGTTCCTTAATAGGAGATAGATGCGGTTGATCTGGATCATATGCCGGGATAGGCTGGGGGTAGATCATCGAAGTTGGCTCAGACTGAGATGACACGATTATCTCAGAACTCATAACATGGTGTTCTGCACCAGGGCTCTCTCCGACCTCCTGGGTCTGGGCACCAAGCCTCACCTTGTCGTGGGAAATCATGGAGTCATGGAGAACCTTCTTTTCGTCATCATTGAGGATGCGGTTCTCCAGCTCGAATTCATCAAGGGCTTCATCAGGGTGCCCGGATTTCTCCTCATCAACCAGTAGGTTCCAGGCGTTATAGAGATGCGTGGGGTAATCGTCAAGCCATGTCAAATCTCGGTGCCTTAGCACATTGGCGTTATAAGTGACGAGTAGCTCTTCCACCTCGGCCTCAATCCTGGCCTCCGCCTGCCGTACCTTCTCGTCAACCCCAGCCTCAGCTTCGTGAGCTTGTTGTATAGCCACCTCTTTCTCCTTTCGGAGCGTCACTGCCTGATCACAGGCCTCCTGCGCAGAGACATTAGCTGCGTCTTTTTCCTTCGCCATCTCTGAAAACTTTGATTTCAGCTCATTAAGCTCCTTGAGAGCTTCATCCCTCTCGGCGGTAATGGTAGTGTTCCTATGACCCATGTCCTCAATGGCGGTATAATGCTCTTGCTTCATCCTGGTCATGGCAGCGTTCACTTCATCAACCTTCTTTAGAGCCTCCATTTCAGATTTACGGGAAGACTCAGCCTCCGAGTTGAGCGCTTTTATGATTTGGTCGTTGTGACCCAACTCCTTCTCGAGCTTCTCAATGGTGACGCCCCGATCGAATGCCACTTTAGACGCCTTCCTCGCGGCCCGTCCCCATTCCCTGTACTGGAAAAAGATGTCCGCAACATAATCATGGATAGTGGTTTCAGCGGTTGGCGGAATTCTCTTCAAGTGCGGAGGGAAGACATAACCATCAAAACAGATGTCGGGAAATTCCTTCCTCATCTGTGCCAATTTAAGCGCTCCTTCACTAGACACTTCAGTCGGGACTGGTACAGTAGCTGAGGAGGTGGCTATTTCAGTCCTACGCGGAGGATCGGACCTCGAAGCTTGAGAAGGCGGCCTAGGCCGTGAAGTATCAGGAGGACGAGTAACTGCGACCGTATGAGGTGCAGAGGTCCTAGGGGGAGGAGAGCGAGATCGGGATCGGCGAACGTATCCCCTATCTCTGTCAGACTTCTCCTGACCAGAATGTCCTGAGTCATAATCCCTCTCGCCCTCTCTCCTGCGTGGCTCATGATAACGGCGCTTGTTGCGCAAACTTCCAAGCACAGAACCTTGCCCAGACATCGTACCTGAAAAGAAAACCACGAAGAATTAGTAACCGTTTGCAATGTGTTGTTTACGGTTAGGAAAATGTGTTGTGTCGTGAAGAGTGTGTGAATGTGTAACCCCCCGGACCAACCAGAAGTGTCAATCGCACTAGCAGGATTAGACTCGCTAACATCGACGATATGTCGCGGTCCACCCGATTCAACGTCGTGTTGCTCAGGCTCGATGTCCGGGATTGGAGGGTCAGCAGGCCCTTCGAATTGATTTTCAGCTTGCAGGGAGGGTGCTTCCATAATTCTATCTCCTGGCAAAGGACGGTGCAAAACCACAGACTTCCGTCTCCCGGACTTAGGCTGTTTTGAGGCCACTGCTTTGCCTTTCCTCTTTGCATCGGACTCCGGGGTTGCATTAGCGGGTCCGACCAACGGTTCCTCGTCGGTATGAGTTTTCTCGGAATCGGGTTCCTCAATTATCACAACCCTAGGTTTCTTCCGCTTGACCTTTTCTCTGGAGACGGTCTTTAATGCACCATCGAGCCTTATGCTCTGCCTCCGGCCGATCAACCCAAGGACTCTGAGATTCCGATCTGTCAGTAACAGTTCAATATTTCTTTCTTCGCTAGGAATCTCTTGGAGGACCCGAACTATCTCTTTATAGTAGCCACCCTCAGGCCGTTGGATGATTGCTGAAAGAAAAAGAGAAGAAGACGTGATTTAAATTTCACCCCGAAAATTGCCCCGTCAATTACTTGAGAAAAAGGCAATGCTTACGTCTAAATAGCCATCTTCTGGCAAACCCTGGAGGGCAGCGAACGTAAAACCACTCCGACTTAAAGTAGCTTAGCCTAGTCCACGACCCCGTGACAACTTGGCAGTTCCTTACAGACTCCAAGAATGTATAAGATGGGTTGTCAGTCCGACTCTTGAAATTAAACAAGTATCTTATGTCGGTCATCCGGGGAGGACGATGGAGGTACTCCATGAATACAATGAACAAGCTGTTGAGTGAGGCATATCCATTTGGATGCAATTGAGACGGAGCGATGTCCAGATAAGCCAACACTTCTCTTATGTAATCATTGAACGGAGGAAGTGCGCCGGCTGCACACGCATGTCGATTAAAAGCAGTATACCCCTCCGGGGGATTATGTGGTCTGTCGTCCGGTCCAGGCAACAGTACTTCATCCAAAGATAAGCCATGCCTTAAGCATATTCTCCCTAGCATGTCTTCAGAGATATTGGACGGGACAGAATCAGGTGGGCTATTGATGAGAGACGCCTCAGGCAATTCATCCGGGGCTGGACCGATCACGTCAGCCTGAATATCCGGAATCTCAAGTCTGGGAGTTTCTTGTTGCTGTGAACTTGACGGTTCCATGGCTAGCTAACTCACAAGAAATCACCATTAGATGATAAAAAGCCCGTGCATTCCCCAGTGTACAGTGTGTGAATGTGTTGTGCAGTGTGAATGTTATGCATGACTTGAGCAAATTCTACAGAGTTAAAGAAAACATGCAAGCGACTAAATTCTGGAAGTCAAACAGGCATGACCGTCATCGCTGACCGTCACCACTGCGTCATCCAGGTGCTAGCAATCGATTCAAGTTAAAGTTTGTTTATACTCTTGTTTTTGTTAAATAACAGTTCCATCAACGAGCTTCAAGAGGCAGTCAAGTATGCAATGCTGTGATCGAGTTCAATTATGCAAGGCAGAAGCTCGTCGGAGTCAAGTGGTCAGGTTTTCAGAATTTCCATAAGTTTGTCAAGATTTAATTCAGAATCGATCACCGCACCTCACTCCCATATCGAGACAGGGGGATCACGTATTTCGGCATGGCAACGTTCGAATCGATACTTTCGTATCGATCGCCCTGGCGAAGGAGTGTTTCGTGTCGATCAGGCTGAAGTGAGAATGCTTCGTATCGATCAGGTTCGACTCGACACATATCGTGTCGATCGAGGACACCGATTTCGCATCGATCTGAAGGCAGTGGCTTCATGTCGACCGCCGCCCTCGTCTCCATATCGATGCGAGCATATGCAGTCTGGATCGATTCGAATACTCCCAGTCCAGGACGATACGAAGTGAATTTGAAGTGATTCCCTCCTTGTCTCCTTCTTCCCCAAAGGATTTTAACTCCATGGCCACGCTCCATCCCCAGATCTCGTTTTCTCTCGTCCAGATCTCGAATTTATCAAACTCGGCCGTAGAAGCAAGGAGGATGATTGGAGTCTCGAGTTTTATCATTATTAACATAATCTTATCTGCTAATCACCTGATTTTAGAAATTAAACTCGAAGGATTGAAGGTTTGGGTCGATTCGAAAATGAACAGTACTTCCTCTCGGTCTATCGATACGGAGATAAAAAAAGGAACAGAGAACAGTAGTAAAAAATAGAAAGTAAAAAAGTGAAAAGTGATAAAGTCCAGGGTATTTATATGAAGCCAAGGGCAAAACCGAGTCGTTCTGCCTCCCAGTCCACGTGACCGGTCGCAACCGGTTAGCCCCATGAGCCGAGTCGAACGCCCCGTTTTTGTATCCGCGTGACCAGGGATCCCTATCGATTCGAGATGGACAGCACACTATCGATACAAAGTACACAGAGAAGCCACCTGGGGGCGATAAACTCCATCGGTTCGAAATATTCATTCTTGTGAGCCATCAACGCGCAACAGAGCAGATTTACCGATACGAGGTCAGTGTTCGTATCTGTTGAAGCCCATCAATGCGAGTGATTGTCTCGTATCCATCGAAGGTCATCGATACGAATCGAAATTCACGACAAATTGTGACCATCGACGCAGATAGGCATTTCGTATCCATCAGATCAACCCGTGTTTCGACTCAAGTTTCGAATCAGTTCAAGATGGGATTAATTCGAAATTTGACGACGACTCAGAAATTGGAAGCTTTTCAAAGCACGTCATGTTTTCACAAGACGTACTTTGGGAGGCAAATGTTATCCCGCCTTTTGGCAAGGCCAGGACACCAAGGAGTTGGATTCCAAATGTCGTTTGTCATAGATATCGTTGAATTTCGACCAAGTCCGGATCAAGCTCCAATCGATGAGACATGATCGGGAAAATAAAGCAAACCAAATTTCCAAGTTTCAGATCGATCCGAGTTCGTATGCTCAAGTTATGATGGATGCAAGTCAAAGGGGAGAGCACTTTTTCGTATCCATCGGGAAGCAGCAGTTCATATCGATTGAAGTTAACCATGCTTCGAATCCATCGAATTCGTCTCGATGGACTTTGTATCAATCAGCCCGGCCCAGATTTCGTATCCATCGCTATGGGTGATTTCGCATCCATCAGATCAGCAGTGATTTCGTGTCCATCAGTGGATCTCGGTTCGTATCCAACCAGTCTGTGTCCATCACCCGCTTCGCATCCATCAGTTCCCTCAGATTTCGTATCGATCAGGTCGGCAATGCTCATATCCATCGATTTCATATCGATAGACTCCGTACCCATTAACGGCTAAGACGACCCGTGTCGATTGGCCAAAATATCTGCTTCGTATCCATCGAGGCACTGTTCTTCGTATCCACCAAAGAACCTTACTTCGAGTCCATGCGCAATGACTTACTCGTATCTAACAAGTCAACCAACTAAGATGACATGTCATCCATCGAAGTAAACGAGGCGAGATATGTGGAGTCGAAGCAGTCAATGCGGCGCAGAGACCGGATCGAGGCGAAGCGCGCGCACCACGTCATCCCAAGAGCACGTGCAGCCAGCGAAGCGAACGGATGGAGTCGAATCCATGGATTCGAACCAGACAGCCTATGAGGAATCTTATTTCGTATCGACGATATCTCATGATCTATTAATCCAAATCCTATGAAATTTTCAGGGAAGCTTACATGCACAATGGAGGATGTCCATGCCTAATTTCAGCTCAATTGGACATCATCTTGATCGATACGAAATGGAGTCGTACCGATCGCAGATCGAGGCGAAACTTTCTGGAAACGGTCGCGTGGGCCCCCTCATGTGCCAGACCAAGTCTCCCGGAGTGTAACGACCCAGAATTTCGAACAAATTAAATTGAGAATATTTAATTAATTTTAAATATTTGAACGATGATTTAATTTGAATCCCCGATATAAAATTTGAAATTGGCGATTAAATTTTAAAATTTAATCTATTGAATAGTTGAATAAAAATTTGAATCTTCAATTTTAAGTTGAAGAAAAATATTTCGAAAGCTGTTAAAATTCATATTGATAATACTAAAAATAATTGAAGCTTCAGAATTTAATTTCAGACTGTTCTGTTCAGTTTTGAAATTAAGTCGTTCGAATCGATATTTACAAATAGCCGTCCGAGGCGCAGTCTCGGAATTCGACGAAACCAGTTCCATTAGGTCCGTAATATCGAATTATTATCGGATTTCAATTTTTGTAACATTTGGAGTTGTGGTTTGAGCGTACGATATATAAACGCATAGAAATCTATTCTGAGGCAAATTGAAATTAAATAAAATATAATTGTTTTCTTTTATCGACAATATGTACAACCCGCCTCCATTGTGTCTCCTTCGTACCCATTTTTCTTTCCTTTCCATCTTCTCAAATCTCAGTTCGATCAGAAGAGAAGAAGATAGCCAAGATAAATGGCAACTAAAAAAAATCAATTCGTTCGTATACAAAACAATGACGACCGAGCCTCTCTTCATCACTTTCTAATCCTCCCCCAAAGCAAAATAAAATCGAACGAACAAAAGAACATCTCCATCTCCAGTTCATTTTAAAACAAATCGCGTCTCCCTGTTCATCCCCAAATCAAGAGAAGTGGAGTCGTTCGAGAGGGAGACTCGCGATCGATTCGCGATAGGAAAAAGGGGCAATCTTGCCTTCGTGTTCGAGTACGCTTTCGATTTCGAGCACGAGGCGGCGGCATCGCGGCGGGTGGCCAAGTCAAAGACTATCGAAGTATTCACGATGGAAGGATTCAGCGTTGAGGAAAGGGGCGCGCTCGTTGGCATTGGGGATGGGTCGCGATGCATCAGGTGGTCGCGCGTGCTCGCGAGTGAATCTGGGTTTCACGACTTACTTATGGCATGCGAGCTTGTGGCGTAGTTGAGGGGGGGATGTTCGATATCTCTGTGAGGTTCGCACTTGGTGATTCGCGGCAGCACTAGAGGATGGACTGGCATCGACGTGAGTATGGAGGCGATGTGGATTCGTTCGCAAGTAAATACTGTGGAGGGGATTCGAGCGAGATTCCAAGCTCGGGTTCACTGTCGAAAATGTTCAAACAGTGAGGTATAATCTATTTTTGAATTTAAGTTTATATGCGTACCAGTTAGAAAATTTTTACAGTAAAATTTATTGTTGTGTTAATTTGTAGAAAAGGAAATAATAAATTTTGTAAAGTTTAAACAGAACTGTTTTGAAATTTAAATTGTGTGTATATAAATATATATCCAAACAGTTTTAAAAGAAATTAGTTTGAAAAGAAAACTTTTGCTTAAATTTAAAATGGTTAGTAAATTAAATTTGTCAAATGGTTAGAAAATTTAATTTATTAAAGGAGATGTAGTTTTTAAATTTAATGTTTTGTTAAATAAATTATTAAAGGAGAAATTGGTTAATTAAAACTATCAAAACGGAAATCGATTTATTTAATTGGTTCGAATGTTAATTTATTTATGTAATATTTATGCAAGGTCAATAAATCGGGAAAATAAGTCTGGGATGAAAATGGATTGCAAATTAAAGCTAAGGTGAGATTTTTCTCACTCGATTGAAAAGTGGAATTTTCAGTTATTTATTGATTGATGATTTGATTGCTATTGGATGTGGTATTAGATATGATAGGATATATCTATATATATAGCAATATATACATATTGGCATATGTATATATTGGATTGATTGATTTCCCGCCTCGTATAGCGGATGAGACCCTATTGCGCCGTTAGTAAGCGGATTTATAAAAACCCATATACCGCGATATTCCACCTCGAAGTGGAATGGTATTGTGCTAACATCTTTGGATGCAGGGAAACAGGTTGGAGGGATCCAACTGGACCCCTCACATTGATTGAATTTATTTCTATTGTGATATAAATCTGTGAATGATTATAGTGATGCTATTAATCATATTGATATCTGGAAATTGTTGAAAGCTAAAATTTAGCTGAATGGATGTTTGACATCATTAGATTCCAAAGATAAATGAAATTGAATTTTTGAAATTTAAGTAGAAATTTCTAAGTGAAGCAATTTTAGAAATTGAATAAATTTTGAAGAAAGGAATTTTAAAATATAAAAAGTTAATTTTTATAATCTTATCGAATAAATTCCAGAATAAAGTGAAAATGCTAAATAAATGGATTTCATAAAACAGTGATTTTTAAATTGAAGAAATTAATTTAAATTTGGATTTTTAAATAGATTGAAATGAAATTTATCTTCTTAAAAAGGAATTTATTTAAAAGAAGATAAGTTGGAAATTCAGTTTGAAATTTAATTGGTAAATTGAAGTAAGCTGTGAAATCAATGTAAAATGATTTCAATTTGAAGAATCCATTTTAAAACCTAATATTGAATAATTTGAGAAAAAATAAGGAATTCACTTAGTAGTGATAAATAAAATTAGAAATCAATATTGAGATTGATTTGGTATTGAAGTTTTTATAAATAGAATTGGGATTTATAAAAGTTGTTTATAAACCCAAAGTTGCTTATTTTGATAAGTTAAATATAGAAGTTGATAAAAGAAGATTTATAAGTCGAAGTTGGTATTAAAATGGAAATAGAATTTATAAACGTTGTTTTATAAATTCGAAATCAATTGGATTTGATAAATTAAATATAGAAGATTTTTAAAGGAGATATATTCGCGATTTTGGATAGCGAATTATCATTGAAATAAAACGTGTAGAAAATAGTGAAATGTAATTAGTGAAGTATATTCACGATTTTGGACAGTGAATATATTGTTAAGTAAAATGGATATAATTTTGGAAAAGTGATATTTGAAGTGAATTTAATTGTTTTAAAAGATGTTTTAAAACGTGTGAACTATCGAAATCATAGATTTCAACATTTATTGTTGAAATAGACGTTTTCGAGAAATAAGGAAATGGTGGACTATAACACTGTTGTTATAGTAAATGATTTCCGAAAGGAAATATTTTATATAGTATTGGGATTTATATATCTATCTTAATTCTGAATCCCTATACTAGTGATTTCGAGTCGTCGTAACGATGTTTTACGCAACATTCGTTTTGACTCAAATAAATGAGATTTAAGAATGATTTCCTTAAAGAATGAGATATATACTTAATTTTGATTTTAAGTATATCGAATATTTTCTAAGTGTTGAAAATAAATGATTTGTGAATTACTTATTTTTAAATAAGTATGGAAATGCTTTTCCAATGTGAAATGAACTGTTTGAGTTTTTATCTTTTAAAGATAAATTGAAAAGTGAATATTTGAAATTGTTTTCAAATGGTTAAGTGTGGAAATTCTATATCTAGTAAAGATATTTTTTTGAAAATAAATAATTTGGAAAATTATTTGGAATCTGATGATGTTGCGCATCTTTATTGATAGTTAAATAACCGACTATCAATAATTACCTTAGATAGGTATTTGTTGTGAATTGGATGAATTTGAATTCCACACTTATTTTTGAATAATCGCTCACTATTCGGGTTAGCCGGGAAAGGACCATGGGGTCGTATAACCCATTCCGAATATGTGATACGTCGTTATGAATTGCATTTGAAGACCGGTGTTGAAGACCGGATATTTTTGAAAACGGAAGGATTACCGTCGAGTTACTCTACATCGACTGATCTTCGATTTAGAGGTTTTATCACCCTTAGTGACGGGAAGTCCGGACGTGATTAGAAATTTATCCGGATGTGCAAGGGCTTCGTGAGAAGTGCCTTCGGTTCTGTTCGATCCCGGAACAGACTTGTATGGATTGTGTGTCTGACGTTACAATTTGAGATATTGAGCTGATTTCTTTCAAATACATTTCTATTAGTGGCGGAGAATTTATTCTCTTAGCTTAACACCCTTCTCTGAGACGTACGAGCTCAGAGGTTATGTAGTTGAAATTTATCAGCGATATATCCCAATTTGGTAACGTGGCATACTGAGTGTTGCTGTGAAATGATCAGTGTTTGATCATTTGTGATATGATCATTTGTTTGATCTTATATCTTTGTGATCATAGGTTGATCATTTTGTTTGACCCAAAGCAGGGCTTTTTGAGAAAGCGTAGCTTTGTGGACGAGACTTCGTCGAGCCTCACACCCCGGAAATGGTCGAAACAGGAAGGATGCAGCAAGGTTCTAGGGAGTAGCGCCCCTTAGTGTATGTCATTCCTTCTGGATAGAGGTGGTATCATGGTATGGAGCCCAGATACTTAACCTATGTGGTTGCTGCATTATTATCTATGTGGTTTGTTGGAAATCGGGGATCCTCGGGAAGATCGGTTACGATCGGGGGATGGCATACGCGTGTCAGTAGTTACCTATTTTTGCAGAGGTAACCCGGCCTTGTGTTGGCAGAGATCTAACCGTAATGTTAGGTTATTTCTCGGGTCGTCTATTCCAGGGACGTACCCATCGTGGAAGAGGAAGTTCCTTAGCCTGACCATTTGTTGGAAATCCAAACTCCAATACGAACTTTGTACGGTATTAGTTGTAGAACCTGCCATTTACGTACGGTGGTCACCACTGTTTAGATGGTAGCTATAGTAGGCATACGATACTGGTCGTATGTTGGCTAAGATTAATATTATACTTTCGAAATGTTTTCTACACTATGCACTAATAATAATATCAAAAAGAATTTGATTTTGCGTAGTAAGCATCTTTGACTATCATAAGAAGAAATCTCCTCCAATTCTGCGTTTGCATTGTGTGTGTGGTGGGAGGTCTTATGGTAGTTTCATTTTCCAAAAGCATTGCGAATTGACATTAAAGTTTTCCTGTTGTTTATTTTAAAGAATAACTGTTTTACGATCTCACACCAGTCACCATGACTGACTCGGAGTTTATTGTTCCCTTCTAAACTCTGGGTGCCCACCAATTTCCACACGGGCAGCCTAGAGTTATATTATCAGGATATTCTGGATATTCTGGAGCTTTGGAAGCAAGCTGGATGACGAGACGTAGTATTTGTATTTGATAGTATTTATTCCGCTGTGTATTCTGTATGAGGACAAGTTATATAACTGTCCATTGTTGTATATTGACTCTGATGATTGATGTATGTATAAACTGATAAAATTCTTTGTTTTAAAGATTATTCATTTATCTATTATATATATTGTTCCGCTGCGATATGTGAGATTCTGATATTGTCTCTGTTCTGTATCTGTTGTTGTTTTGTTGTTCTTCTTCTCTTTTTCTTCTATCTTCTCTTCCTCCTCTTCTTTTAAATATTAAAGTTTCACGTTTTCGCCATCCGATTGTTCGGCAATTGCTACAGTGGACGTAGCAGTGTCGGGTTTTCGGAAGACGGATTTGCGGGTCTTTACAGTTGGTATCGGAGCATATGGTTAAGTGACAACCCTGCTCTGTTGGGTGTTACTCATTAGAGATAGAGTCAGCAGTACTCTAGAATGAGTTGAGTGTAATAATAGATACGAGCGCGTATTTGTTAGTTAATATAAAATTGTTTTGTATTGTGATGATTGGTTTATTGAGTGGTATATGAACCTTCGTCGGCACAGTCTTGCAAAACTGTATCGAAGGGGTTTCTAAACACTCGAATAGAACAATTCGGCACAGTATTGTTTTGAATAGGGTAAATGAAATAATTTTACCCAAATCTATTTTTGTATAGAAAAGAAATGATTTTTCTATGAATACTATAGTATATGGTTGCATGGATGTTAGGAAGTAATAACAGTAAATTATTATCATTGAAATTGAATAAGAAATTGAAATCAAACTCCAAAGTTAAGAAATAAATTCACATACAAATGAAATTAAAGAATGTAAATTATAAATGTGATTTGTAATTTAAAACGGAATTCCAGAGAAGTTTTTGGTAATGTTTTGAAAAGAATTTGAAAATTTTGGAGATTTGGAAAGTTTAAATCCTTTTTGATTTGAAACTGGATTTCGAAGGTTTTGAAAAGTATTTTGGAGAGTTGAAAGCTCTAAACTCTTTTCGGTCGCTGGAAAATAATTCCGATGATGATCGCGACATCACCGGTGTTCATTTTCGGGTTTCCAAAAGAGGAATTGCTGCTAAATTATTTTAAATGGAAGTGTTTGAAAAATTTGGGTTTTTGTTTTGGAAATTCAAAGGATAATTTGAATTGTTTTCAAAATGGCTTTGAAATGTTGGTAAACTTTGGAATGCTATATAAAGATATTTATGAAATATTATTAAGTTGATAACTTATACAAATTGAATGTTGATAGAATAAATTTAACTTAAAGAATGGAGTTAAATTAAAGAAAGTATAAGTGCATAAATTTGAATAAATGAAAGTGAAATTTCAAAGAAGATAATTGAAATTAAAATTCATTAAAGGAATGAAATTGGAATATAGATAAGTCAAAGACTTATAAAATATTTGAAATTTGTTAGTAAATGAAATTCAAGCTGAATATTGAAAAACTGGATTTGATTTGTGATAAACAAAGTGAAGTATTGAAATAAAATTTGTAAGCGAAACTAATTGAAGGAATGAAAAAGTAAATATAATTTGAAAATGAATTGAATTCAATAATTATAAATGAAAGGCAAATAGAATAGAAATTGTAAATTTAATTCAAATGAGATTAGAAATGTAAAATTGAATGGATATGAATATGTATAACTTCAACAGTGAAGTAAAAATGATATAAGAAGTATATATTGAAAACTTTGTAATTGAATTTGCAAAATGATTTGAATGTTATAACTAGACATTATGGCTAGTAGATATACAGGTGATATAAAGGAATTGGAATTTAATTTCAAAGATAAATTTGAATTGCTCGACAAAAGGTACGTATTTGAATTATAATATGAGTTTTTGATGATTTCTGGTCTAGCCGCTTGGCTTTTTCTTTTTCTTTTTGAAATCTGAGAGTCCGTAGGGACGTTTTGTAGTCGTACCGTATTAGCCGCGCAAAGGAGACGCTGGCGAAATTTTTCGAAAATTTAGGGCGTTAGAAAAATTTTGAGAAAATTTTGAAAGTTTAAATTTGAATTTGGATTTAAATTTGAATTGAGAAGTTAAACAATGTTGTTTAGAACTTATAGTTGAAGTTGAAAATTTAGTTGAATGATAATGAATCTTTAGTAGAAAGATTTGTTTTGAAAATTTAATAAGACTATTAGATTGTGAAAAATAGTAGACGAGTTAGGGATCATTTTTCTTAACTTGTAATTTCGAGGACGAAATTCTTTTAAGGAGGGAAGTCTGTAACGACCCAGAATTTCGAACAAATTAAATTGAGAATATTTAATTAATTTTGAATATTTGAACGATGATTTAATTTGAATCCCCAATATAAAATTTGAAATTGGCGATTAAATTTTAAAATTTAATCTATCGAATAGTTGAATAAAAATTTGAATCTTCAATTTTAAGTTGAAGAAAAATATTTCGAAAGCTGTTAAAATTCATATTGATAATACTAAAAATAATTGAAGCTTCAGAATTTAATTTCAGACTGTTCTGTTCAGTTTTGAAATTAAGTCGTTCGAATCGATATTTACAAATAGCCGTCCGAGGCGCAGTCTCGGAATTCGACGAAACCAGTTCCATTAGGTCCGTAATATCGAATTATTATCGGATTTCAATTTTTGTAACATTTGGAGTTGTGGTTTGAGCGTACGATATATAAACGCATAGAAATCTATTCTGAGGCAAATTGAAATTAAATAAAATATAATTGTTTTCTTTTATCGACAATATGTACAACCCGCCTCCATTGTGTCTCCTTCGTACCCATTTTTCTTTCCTTTCCATCTTCTCAAATCTCAGTTCGATCAGAAGAGAAGAAGATAGCCGAGATAAATGGCAACTAAAAAAAATCAATTCGTTCGTATACAAAACAATGACGACCGAGCCTCTCTTCATCACTTTCTAATCCTCCCCCAAAGCAAAATAAAATCGAACGAACAAAAGAACATCTCCATCTCCAGTTCATTTTAAAACAAATCGCGTCTCCCTGTTCATCCCCAAATCAAGAGAAGTGGAGTCGTTCGAGAGGGAGACTCGCGATCGATTCGCGATAGGAAAAAGGGGCAATCTTGCCTTCGTGTTCGAGTACGCTTTCGATTTCGAGCACGAGGCGGTGGCATCGCGGCGGGTGGCCAAGTCAAAGACTGTCGAAGTATTCACGATGGAAGGATTCAGCGTTGAGGAAAGGGGTGCGCTCGTTGGCATTGGGGATGGGTCGCGATGCATCAGGTGGTCGCGCGTGCTCGCGAGTGAATCTGGGTTTCACGACTTACTTATGGCATGCGAGCTTGTGGCGTAGTTGAGGGGGGGATGTTCGATATCTCTGTGAGGTTCGCACTTGGTGATTCGCGGCAGCACTAGAGGATGGACTGGCATCGACGTGAGTATGGAGGCGATGTGGATTCGTTCGCAAGTAAATACTGTGGAGGGGATTCGAGCGAGATTCCAAGCTCGGGTTCACTGTCGAAAATGTTCAAACAGTGAGGTATAATCTATTTTTGAATTTAAGTTTATATGCGTACCAGTTAGAAAATTTTTACAGTAAAATTTATTGTTGTGTTAATTTGTAGAAAAGGAAATAATAAATTTTGTAAAGTTTAAACAGAACTGTTTTGAAATTTAAATTGTGTGTATATAAATATATATCCAAACAGTTTTAAAAGAAATTAGTTTGAAAAGAAAACATTTGCTTAAATTTAAAATGGTTAGTAAATTAAATTTGTCAAATGGTTAGAAAATTTAATTTATTAAAGGAGATGTAGTTTTTAAATTTAATGTTTTGTTAAATAAATTATTAAAGGAGAAATTGGTTAATTAAAACTATCAAAACGGAAATCGATTTATTTAATTGGTTCGAATGTTAATTTATTTATGTAATATTTATGCAAGGTCAATAAATCGGGAAAATAAGTCTGGGATGAAAATGGATTGCAAATTAAAGCTAAGGTGAGATTTTTCTCACTCGATTGAAAAGTGGAATTTTCAGTTATTTATTGATTGATGATTTGATTGCTATTGGATGTGGTATTAGATATGATAGGATATATCTATATATATAGCAATATATACATATTGGCATATGTATATATTGGATTGATTGATTTCCCGCCTCGTATAGCGGATGAGACCCTATTACGCCGTTAGTAAGCGGATTTATAAAAACCCATATACCACGATATTCCACCTCGAAGTGGAATGGTATTGTGCTAACATCTTTGGATGCAGGGAAACAGGTTGGAGGGATCCAACTGGACCCCTCACATTGATTGAATTTATTTCTATTGTGATATAAATCTGTGAATGATTATAGTGATGCTATTAATCATATTGATCTCTGGAAATTGTGCTAAAATTTAGCTGAATGGATGTTTGACATCATTGGATTCCAAAGATAAATGAAATTGAATTTTTGAAATTTAAGTAGAAATTTCTAAGTGAAGCAATTTTAGAAATTGAATAAATTTTGAAGAAAGGAATTTTAAAATATAAAAAGTTAATTTTTATAATCTTATCGAATAAATTCCAGAATAAAGTGAAAATGCTAAATAAATGGATTTCATAAAACAGTGATTTTTAAATTGAAGAAATTAATTTAAATTTGGATTTTTAAATAGATTGAAATGAAATTTATCTTCTTAAAAAGGAATTTATTTAAAAGAAGATAAGTTGGAAATTCAGTTTGAAATTTAATTGGTAAATTGAAGTAAGCTGTGAAATCAATGTAAAATGATTTCAATTTGAAGAATCCATTTTAAAACCTAATATTGAATAATTTGAGAAAAAATAAGGAATTCACTTAGTAGTGATAAATAAAATTAGAAATCAATATTGAGATTGATTTGGTATTGAAGTTTTTATAAATAGAATTAGGATTTATAAAAGTTGTTTATAAACCCAAAGTCGCTTATTTTGATAAGTTAAATATAGAAGTTGATAAAAGAAGATTTATAAGTCGAAGTTGGTATTAAAATGGAAATAGAATTTATAAACGTTGTTTTATAAATTCGAAATCAATTGGATTTGATAAATTAAATATAGAAGATTTTTAAAGGAGATATATTCGCGATTTTGGATAGCGAATTATCATTGAAATAAAACGTGTAGAAAATAGTGAAATGTAATTAGTGAAGTATATTCACGATTTTGGACAGTGAATATATTGTTAAGTAAAATGGATATAATTTTGGAAAAGTGATATTTGAAGTGAAGTTAATTGTTTTAAAAGATGTTTTAAAACGTGTGAACTATCGAAATCATAGATTTCAACATTTATTGTTGAAATAGACGTTTTCGAGAAATAAGGAAATGGTGGACTATAACACTGTTGTTATAGTAAATGATTTCCGAAAGGAAATATTTTATATAGTATTGGGATTTATATATCTATCTTAATTCTGAATCCCTATACTAGTGATTTCGAGTCGTCGTAACGATGTTTTACGCAACATTCGTTTTGACTCAAATAAATGAGATTTAAGAATGATTTCCTTAAAGAATGAGATATATACTTAATTTTGATTTTAAGTATATCGAATATTTTCTAAGTGTTGAAAATAAATGATTTGTGAATTACTTATTTTTAAATAAGTATGGAAATGCTTTTCCAATGTGAAATGAACTGTTTGAGTTTTTATCTTTTAAAGATAAATTGAAAAGTGAATATTTGAAATTGTTTTCAAATGGTTAAGTGTGGAAATTCTATATCTAGTAAAGATATTTTTTTGAAAATAAATAATTTGGAAAATTATTTGGAATCTGATGATGTTGCGCATCTTTATTGATAGTTAAATAACCGACTATCAATAATTACCTTAGATAGGTATTTGTTGTGAATTGGATGAATTTGAATTCCACACTTATTTTTGAATAATCGCTCACTATTCGGGTTAGCCGGGAAAGGACCATGGGGTCGTATAACCCATTCCGAATATGTGATACGTCGTTATGAATTGCATTTGAAGACCGGTGTTGAAGACCGGATATTTTTGAAAACGGAAGGATTACCGTCGAGTTACTCTACATCGACTGATCTTCGATTTAGAGGTTTTATCACCCTTAGTGACGGGAAGTCCGGACGTGATTAGAAATTTATCCGGATGTGCAAGGGCTTCGTGAGAAGTGCCTTCGGTTCTGTTCGATCCCGGAACAGACTTGTATGGATTGTGTGTCTGACGTTACAATTTGAGATATTGAGCTGATTTCTTTCAAATACATTTCTATTGGTGGCGGAGAATTTATTCTCTTAGCTTAACACCCTTCTCTAAGACGTACGAGCTCAGAGGTTATGTAGTTGAAATTTATCAGCGATATATCCCAATTTGGTAACGTGGCATACTGAGTGTTGCTGTGAAATGATCAGTGTTTGATCATTTGTGATATGATCATTTGTTTGATCTTATATCTTTGTGATCATAGGTTGATCATTTTGTTTGACCCGAAGCAGGGCTTTTTGAGAAAGCGTAGCTTTGTGGACGAGACTTCGTCGAGCCTCACACCCCGGAAATGGTCGAAACAGGAAGGATGCAGCAAGGTTCTAGGGAGTAGCGCCCCTTAGTGTATGTCATTCCTTCTGGATAGAGGTGGTATCATGGTATGGAGCCCAGATACTTAACCTATGTGGTTGCTGCATTATTATCTATGTGGTTTGTTGGAAATCGGGGATCCTCGGGAAGATCGGTTACGATCGGGGGATGGCATACGCGTGTCAGTAGTTACCTATTTTTGCAGAGGTAACCCGGCCTTGTGTTGGCAGAGATCTAACCGTAATGTTAGGTTATTTCTCGGGTCGTCTATTCCAGGGACGTACCCATCGTGGAAGAGGAAGTTCCTTAGCCTGACCATTTGTTGGAAATCCAAACTCCAATACGAACTTTGTACGGTATTAGTTGTAGAACCTGCCATTTACGTACGGTGGTCACCACTGTTTAGATGGTAGCTATAGTAGGCATACGATACTGGTCGTATGTTGGCTAAGATTAATATTATACTTTCGAAATGTTTTCTACACTATGCACTAATAATAATATCAAAAAGAATTTGATTTTGCGTAGTAAGCATCTTTGACTATCATAAGAAGAAATCTCCTCCAATTCTGCGTTTGCATTGTGTGTGTGGTGGGAGGTCTTATGGTAGTTTCATTTTCCAAAAGCATTGCGAATTGACATTAAAGTTTTCCTGTTGTTTATTTTAAAGAATAACTGTTTTACGATCTCACACCAGTCACCATGACTGACTCGGAGTTTATTGTTCCCTTCTAAACTCTGGGTGCCCACCAATTTCCACACGGGCAGCCTAGAGTTATATTATCAGGATATTCTGGATATTCTGGAGCTTTGGAAGCAAGCTGGATGACGAGACGTAGTATTTGTATTTGATAGTATTTATTCCGCTGTGTATTCTGTATGAGGACAAGTTATATAACTGTCCATTGTTGTATATTGACTCTGATGATTGATGTATGTATAAACTGATAAAATTCTTTGTTTTAAAGATTATTCATTTATCTATTATATATATTGTTCCGCTGCGATATGTGAGATTCTGATATTGTCTCTGTTCTGTATCTGTTGTTGTTTTGTTGTTCTTCTTCTCTTTTTCTTCTATCTTCTCTTCCTCCTCTTCTTTTAAATATTAAAGTTTCGCGTTTTCGCCATCCGATTGTTCGGCAATTGCTACAGTGGACGTAGCAGTGTCGGGTTTTCGGAAGACGGATTTGCGGGTCTTTACCCGGAGTTTGAGCGAATTCTGAGCCTCCTACGCCTATAAATAGAGCCCCAGAATCAACAGAAAAAGGATCTTTTTTCTCTGAAGCGTCCAGACTCTGCCGGATTGAGATTTGCATCCTACTTTTGCTGTCAATTTCGAATTCTAATCTGTAATCCGCTGTTCATTGCTGTAACCGCTTGTAATCATTGAAAGAGAATCAATAAAATCATCAAAACTTCATAGTGGACGTAGGCTATACGCCGAACCACTCTAAATTGCTTGTCTGTGCACTTTATATTTCTGTTTGTTGGAGTTTTTGTTAGATAATCTCTGTTTTACATTTACATTCTTCATTTTATCTCTTCAAATAACTCCCGAAGAGTGTTTTGCCCATTTTTGGTACAAATAGCCATATCCCACCAAAATCCATGCATCAAATTATAAGAGCAAGCAACATATAAATTATTTCAACATTTTATACACAAAAATAATATATAGCTTAAAGCTAAGATCCTCACTTAAAATTGCAACCTAAGCCTTGGAAAATCTTGCTACTCCTACCTACTTCCAACCAACTACCAAAGCATGACATGACACTTGCATAAACTCACAAAATGGCTCAAGTCTCTACCTAGGGTCCACGGCCATTATTCGGGGAGAGGGTTAGGTGGGCTCGGCTCAGGCTAAGGAGGTGGGGTTCGGGTTTAAATCTTGTAACTTTGGGATGTGGAAGGTGGTAGAAATATGGTACAAGGCTTTAGTAATTGTTTAAAGGAGAAATTGAAGTGTTTTTGAGGAAGATTTCTTTTTAGAAACTTTAATGGAAGAATAATAAAGAAGACATGGAAAAGAGAGAGTAAAGGTTTTGAAAATGAATGTGGAAAATGTAACATGAAAATTGAAAACAAGATGCCAATTTTGTAGAATTTGAGATGGTGCATTTTAAGCTAAAGTTCACCCCCACCTAATGATGAAGTTTCGCCACCAATAATCACCCACACCCCAACATGCCATGTACTCACTCAGTCAAGTGCTTGTACAATTCTCTTAATACTTATATATGAGATCAAACCAAAGGAAAAAGTCTTCTTTTTACTAATCCTTTACTTAATTCTTTCTAGAAACATTCTAATCATAATTAAAGTTTATAAATCCTTTGTTAGAAAATAGGGAATGTTATAATTATGTTTACATGTAGACTAGAATGTGCACCACAAAATTCAATAACTTTTGTTCGACGAAAAGTCAAAAATCTTAAAAAATAAATTTCGATTGCATTTTCGATTTTTCTCCAAACTATATATTTTTGTTTAAAAAATTACAAAACAATTTTGCTATCATCGGTTATTAATTAAAATAGGTTTTTGTGAGTTATAAAATCCATTATTTAAATATTTTTCAAAAATATATTAAACACACATATATAAAGAGATTAAATTACTAGTCATTACAGTTTATTTAAGGAATACTAGTAACTTTTTGAACAATAAATATATGTAATTATGATCCATAAAGCACCATTAGTGGTTTATGAATAGAATAAATATTTTTGTTGGTACTTTTTAAAAATGGTACTAATGGCAGAAAATCAAAGTGCATTTCAATAGCTCCTTAAAGTGTGAACTAACAATTTTGTATACTCTAGTATTCATCGTAGACTTTTACTATATTAGGTTTTCAAAGAAAATTGACTCTTAAACCATGCATCTTCCTATTTTAATTATCACAACTATTTGAGCATGTTCCTACTTTGTAAGAATACATGCAAATATTATTACAAAAACTACACAGCATGATTTAACGAAATCATTCATTAGAAAATATGTAATTAAGTAAAACTAAAATCCATTTTTTGTCCATTGCAAAATCAAATGTTTTATTTAAATAAAGTGCAATCCAATTTAAGCATTAAAAATATTTAGTATGTAATCAATCCTCCCATTAGATTCAATCAAAAAGAGATAACTACAATTCATTATCTTATTAGTCAGAATTGAATTTGAACGAAATAAGAACCGAATAATTCCCTTTATCGGTTGAATGATAATATTGTGTTATATGATTCTTCTAGATTTAAATTAGTTTGCTTATAAACATTATAAATATGTACATGTCTAATCTACAATTATTTATAAACATCTCTAAACTACAGAACTTCAAACTAATATAACATCAAATGCACTTTATAGGAAATAAATTACCTTCAATTTTCCGAGGTTTCCAAGTTGATAATCATGCATTTAATGGAAGTCATGTGTTGTTTATGAATATTTCATTGTATATTAAATAACACCATAGCAAAATTATATTAAATCTTAGATTGATTAAGATGAATATATTAGATTTAAAAAAAATAAGTTTATGTCTAGTAAGATAATATAAAACATTTATAAGAAGTATAAGTTTATAAAGCGAATATTTGCAATTAAATTTAAAAAACAAAGGTTTTTTACTATAGCCAAAATAAATGAGCTACTTGTACATTTATATTTTTCTTAAAACACTATAAAATTTGTTATATGAACATACTTTTATCGCATATTTTTAATAGCTAGATTTTCTTATATACTTACCTTTAATTGTGGAAAAAGGTTCAATTTTTCTTATAGACTGTACATAAAACTTGATGATTATTTGGTATCTATGTACTAATAAATAATTTATGCCTTATGAAATAAAAAGGTAAATAAAATTCATGATCTATGAACAAAACAAAAATCAAACAAAAGTACCATTGGATACAAATGCTGAGATTGAAAAAAATAGTTCATTTAACCTATAATAGATTTTATCAAACAATCAAAAAATTTATGTTACCAGTGTATTAATAAATCTAATAATTCCTGCAAAAAAAGAAGGAAAATAAATTCCTAATTGTACTGTATTATAACATGGTTAACTTCAAAGAAGTAACTATTAGGATTTTTGTTGCACAAAACCTAACAAAAGAAAATTATTGCAGAAACGAATCCTAGAATCTTATATAACCCCGTACAAAGGGATAATATTGAATGAAAATAATAACATTTGAAGATAAACAATGGTGAAGATAGATCTAAAACATAAAGAAATCAAGAGAGCGGCACACAAAATTCCACCCAATAAGTATTTATATTGATTCTCATAAAATAATTGTTTACAATTGTTTAAAATTAACCCACCAAATAAAAGTAAACAAAACAAAAATAGAATCACTAATCTAATTCAGAGGATTCTTGTCTCTATAACAATGGATTTTTAGTGTTTGGAGAAGAAGAACAAAGATGGAAGAAGAGAGAAATACCAAATGCATTTATACACTTTTCCACTCTCTCTTCTAGGCTCCATTTATAACATCAATTACATAGTGCCCAAGTTAATATTATATGACAAAAAATATATTGATTAGCCAATTAGAGAGAGAAATAAACATAGCCAAATATGCATATTAATTAGGGTAAACAAAATTTTCTCCTTCTTTCTTTTGCATGTTTGTTTCATTCTATTTCTGATTTTGTATCACCAAAATTTAAGACTCCACCTTGATGCAAAATCACATATCTCCAACACATCCTTGATCTCCACCTTTAATCAAATTGTCTCTTCAAAGAAAAAAATAATAAAGTGACATCATCGAATAAAACACACAAGCCTACCACCATCTTCAGATCAATCACAGCTCCTTCTTGTTAATCACACGAAATCATAAACCATTACCACTGCTACAAGCGATGTATCTCCCACCTTGAGATACACAACTTGGCCTCAAAAGCATTTGTAATACCACAAAGACCTACATAAAGTCTTTGTTGATTTTCCAACTCGACATCCGTCTACCACTTGACCTGAGCTCTCCACCCGATCACCATTGATACCTCGAGCATCATCAAAATGAAGAACCCTGTCGAAGATATGACCATCAACATAACCATTAAAAGATGTGCACACATTCATCTCACCACCTACTTATGGACTAGGCTCTTCAACTGTCACTGGATTCCTATTATTGACCACACAACCAACCAACATATAAAGGTTTCCATCATTTAATACCCTCTCATCACAATATGAACACCCTTGTTCACTCTTAAACTCCATCGCGAGTCTCATTAGTGAAACCACGGTGGTCCAACTGACCAAGAGAAATGAGATTATGCGAACTAGTAGGAACATGCTTCACGCCCGAGACTTCTCTAATGACACCATCATACATACAAAACTGGATAGATCTAATACCATAAACTGGTAGCTCTACTCCAATACAACATGGTATCGGGCCGATCATAACGCCTAGGAAAATGGACAATATGCAAGAAATCTATAAATCATGGTGGCTAGTAGTGTAGGCTTAAGTAGTCGGACTTAAGGTGGAGCTAGATCATGGGACGTTGGATCTAGTAGAATGATATCGGAACAAAGTCTCAATATGGTGCAAGCATCGTGTTGACATAGTGGAAGACGCATGGATGGATGCGAGCTAAGGTAGAGATTTTTTAGGGTGTCTCGCATTGTATGTGAGTAATGGGAACATATTGGAAGACGAATAGTCTTACATCGTGAAAAATAATGGAGGTGGAGTAGTGTACATATATGATTTTGGTCGTATGTAACAAAAGAGATTCCTTTTGTTAAAAGGTGTTGGCAAAACTCATGTGTTGCCCCCATGGAGGGAAGTGCGGATGATCGTTGAAATTTCAACAGTAATTAGCATTAACATATCCTTTGGCTTATAGCTATAGTATAATATGGTAGATGATTCAATATATTGTGACATACATATCTGTATATTATTTGTTTTTTAATTACTTAGGGAAATTAAAGGATTTTGTAACACTATCCAAGTAAGAAATTAGTTTTAAAAATCATAAAAGTTTGTAAAGTAATGGCAGTTCATGTAGCAAATTCAAGAATATCTATTATGTAATATCTATACTAAATAAAGTTATTTAGTGAATCATATTAATTATTATATTCCCCTAGTTTATTTCTAAGAGACGCATAACAACATATATTTAGAATGTAAAACTCAAATCAAAATTAGAATGAAAAATTCAACACGTTTACATTACTTTAAAGTGTAAAACTTAAATTAGAATTACAATTAAATGTATGAAAGGGTTTTAATCGATTTTAGCGAGAATTGAAAATTTAAGAAATGATTAAATGCTAATTGAGGTACGGGTAAAAGATGTTTATAATAATAATTGTTGGATTAATGTTGGTATTCTTTATGGAAAAACAAAATTTTATAAGCGGTTAAAAGTAAAGTTAGCCATTGAATTAAGATATTCAGGCCAAGTAAAATATGGAAATATATTAATATTTGATAGAAATTAAATAATTATTGCACTTGTCTCTGCCAGTATAGATGTTCCTTTCTCTGACACCCTTGTCTCTGCCTCGACCACATCTCCGTTCCCACCAAGCCTTGCCACATCCAAAACCACCCCGGTACCTATTCCAACTCAAGCAGATATCCCTCCCCTTGTTCCCCCTGACCCCACCCCGACTTCTTCTCCTACCCTCAATCTTTTTTCCTACAACGAAGCGCCTCCGAATCCACCTCCTAGTGAACGGATATGGACTTCACTGTTCAAGCATAAACCCAAGATGCTGGGAAGTACATCCCCGTTCACCTGTTACCTGATTATGAAGATGATGTCTTAGTCCCTTCTGCTGAAGTTATTGACGCTGGTGCGGCGTTATGGAAGGATACCCTAGTTGGTTTCTTCCTCGATGAACCATTGTCTTACACTGCTGTTATTTCCAGACTTAAGAAGATATGGAAGCTTAAAGGATCGGTGACAGCTAAGTCTGATGGTATTTTATTCTTGTTCAACTTCACTTGTTCGGAAGATAGAGACAAGATCCTGCAGTGTGATCCTATTATCATGAACAATAAGTTGTTCATTGTAAAACCTTACGATTCTGCTATCAGTAACGTCTCTGGATCGATTACAGCGGTTCCAGTTTGGGTGCAATTGTATAACTTACCGATTTTTGCCTGGTCTCCTCTGGGAATTAATTGGCTCTGCAGCCATCTGGGGAAGATGTTATGTATGGATGAAATGACAGAAAAACAAGAAAGATTGAGTTATGCGAAATGCTTAGTGGAAATTAAACCAAACAAGGAACTTCCTAATGAATTCACAGTGAAGTTGGCTGAAGGTGGGTATCAAAAAATCTATGTGCGTTACATGTGGAAGCCTGATGTTTGTGTGCTGTGTAATAGATTTGGTCATAAAACCAATTGTTGTGATAGTATAAAAAATAATCAGAATGAGGACAAAAAAGTATCAGTTAACAATGCCAAGAAAGACAAAATGGTGGTTAAGGCTGTCTCAACCCAGGTGAATAGAATTATGAAGCCAATGCAGAAACGAAACATAAGAGTTTGGCAGCGAGTAAGTAGAAAGAAAGTGGAAACAATAAACAAAGGCAAAATGGAGGAGCAAAAAGGAGGAACAATTAAAGAAAAGGAGAACAGTGAAGATAAATTAGGGAAGAACAATGACGAAGGACTCGGTGGGAACAAAGAAGCAATTCAACAAGACACAAACGAAGAAGAAACATCCAATACCTTATTTCAGATAGATTCAGTGAGTAATGTTGAAGGCCAGGAAAATGAAGTAGGAATAAATGACAGTGATATAGGAAGCGAACCCCTAACCTTCAATAAATTTGCAGTTTTGCTTAATTTGGAAGATGAGGAAAATGTGAATGTCATGGTAGAAGAAAGTCTGGAAATTAGTGCTAAAGGTAAAGATGCTCAACTTAAGGAGGCTGATGTGCAAAAGGAAAATAAGAACCAAATATCACCAAAACAAGGAAGCTGTATCAGGACGAAAAATCGGAGTAAATATGATATGCAAACATTGAACAAGACACAAAGTAAGCAAACAGTAGATGAGGTAGATAAAAATGGACGTCAGAGTGGTGAAAGTGGAAAAGGTGCTGATATAAACACGGGGGGTAGGAAGAATAGTAACAATGAAAACAAACACTCTGAACTCAGTACAAATATTTATGAAAAAGAAGATGTGCACGAGACATGCACAGCGTATCGGACAATGCAGACTAATGAAACTTCTCCTCAAGGCAACGCCACATCCCCAATCTTTTCTCCTAGTCACATTTATTCCAAGATCAAACCTCCCCAAGCATTCAAGGCCCCTTCTAATGATGAAATGCCCTCTATTCTACCCGCTACTCAATCTCCTGCTCGAACCAACACCCATTTAATTGAGGAGACATCTAATCTTGAGGTAACACCTCTTTCAGCAACCATTCCTAATTACCTGAACTCGAAGCAGGCAGTGACTAGGAGAATGAAGATAGAATTACTTAACGCTCGTGTTGTCCAATGATGTTACGCTTAGGAGCTTGGAATATACGCGGAGCACACCATGTAATCAAGCAGGACCAATGCAAACTACTTATTTCAACTCATCAATTATCAGTCGTAGCAATTCTTGAAACCAAGCTTAATCTTGCCTTGACTATCAGGGCAGCAGAGCACATTAATCCAAGGTGGAAATATATTCATAATCTGATTGAAGCGCCGTATGGTAGAATTTTGATTCTTTTCGATCCCCTACGCATTCAACTTACTCCAATCCTAACTACCCCCCAACTGATACATTGTCACGCCACTGACCTCTCTGACAAAACATCTTTCTATGTCTCCTTTGTGTACGCTTTCAACTCGGCTTTATCAAGAACATCTTTACTCTCGGTCATTCCTCCCCTCAGACAGTCCACGCACCCATGGATAATTCTTGGTGACTTCAACTGCTGTTGCAGTCTCACTGATAAAATTGGTGGTAATCCCCTCTCTCTCAATGAAATCAAACCCCTAGCTGACTCTATATCAGATGCTGATCTGGTTAAGGTTAGAACTGTGGGTATGCAATACACGTGGAACAATAAAAGGAGACTTGGATGCAGGACCTTCTCTACTATTGATCACTCTTTCTCGAATCAATGTGCTTTAACTAAATGGCCTCTCCTCTACAACCACATTCCTCCTCCTCTCCTTTCAGATCACTCTCCCCAAATCATCCACCTTCGTGAAGCGGACTTGAGAGGAAAATCAAATTTTAAATTTTTTAACACTTGGGTTTCTGAACCGGACTTTAAAAGTACCGTGTTAGCTGCATGGAATATAACTAAAAATGGTAATCACATGTTTGTTTTGCAGGAAAAAATCAAGGAGATGAAGAAAGTCTTGAAACAATGGGCGTTCAATAAATATGGCCAAGGTAACAAGATGTCCACTCTGCTTAAAGATAAGCTAATTGAAGTTCAGACAGCTATGGTGGCTTCTGTTAACAATGCTAACCTATCTATATCTGAGAGTAATCTGACTCTGCAATACTATCAAGCTTTAAGCAAATAAAATGATATGATTAGACAGAAGTCGAGAATCATCTGGCGAGACAAAGGTGATAGAAATAGTGCTTTCTTCCATGCAAGCCTTAAGAAAAAGCATGCGAGCGAAAACTTAATCACCATCTATGATAAGTATGGTAATCTTCACTCTTCCCCTAATGAAGTCAAAGGGGCTTTCGTTAATCATTTCTCTGATATGTATAGCAATGTGACCAACTTTATGCCGAACATAGATCTAATTCCCAGTGACATTCTTCCTAGACTAAACCCTGTAAACTATGCATATTTATGCAATGAGGTCTCCCCCGAGGAAATAAAGAATGCAATGTTCTCTTTAAACACTGAATCGTGTGGATGACCGGATGGGCTAAATGCTCTATTCTACACCACATGTTGGCCTATTGTCTCTGATGATGTGACCAATGCCATTCTCCTTTTCTTCAAAAAGAGTAAAATCTTCAGATCTTTTAACTATACCAACATAGCTCTTATCCCCAAGACCAAGAATGCTCACAGTGTTAACGATTACAGACCTATCTCCTGTTGTAATACCATCTACAAGTGCATCTCCAAAGTCATAGCAACTAGACTTAAGAATGTTCTTCCATCCTTAGTCTCCAATAACCAGGCTGCTTACTTACCTGGAAGGAACATCCTGGATCATGTTCTTCTATCCCATGAGCTCATTAAGGGATATAAACGTAAGAGTGTAACTCCAAGAGCTATGATGAAGATTGACATTATGAAAGCTTTCGACATGCTGCAATGGAACAGTGTTGTGAGGATCATGGGGTACATGAACTTCCCCCCTCACTTCATAGCTTGGATATATGAATGTATCTCTTCCCCAACTTTTTCAGTAAATATAAATGGCAAGAATGAGGGATTTTTTGTCAGTAATCAAGGGATTAGGCAGGGGGACCCCCTTTCTGCGTACATTTTCATTCTTGTCATGGAGCTCCTAACGAGAATGCTTGATAGGCTAGTTTCTCAAGGTAAATTTAAGCTCCACCCTGCCTGCTCTAATCCACGCATCTCGGCTCTTATGTTTGCAGATGACCTTGTTGTGTTTTGTACTCCTGAAATCTCTACTCTGAGTAATATAATGCACTCTCTTGATGAATTCTATGCTATGACGGGGTTAAAAGTGAATCTACTTAAGTCTGAAATCATCACTGCTGGCGTTAGTACTGATCAGTGTAATCTCATCACCCAAATCACTGGGTTGACTCTAACTCATGACACTATTTCTTACTTGGGTCTTCCGCTAACAACATCGAAAATCACTGCAATCCAATGTCTCCCTCTTTTCCAGAAGATTACTGCCAGGCTTAGTTGCTGGACATCCAAGTTGCTTAGTCAGGCTGGAAGGTTAACTCTTATCAAATCTGTGATATTCTCTATGCAAGTTTACTGGGCTAGAACCTTTATTCTCCCCATTAAATTGATTGGTATGATCAGAAGCGCATTCATGAGATACTTATGGAAGGGCAAAGTGACAGGCAGATATATCGCCCCGATTAAGTTTGACTATATCGAAAGGCCTATGGATAAGGGGGGGCTGGGTATACACAATATAATGCAATGGAATTACGCTGCCTTTGCCAAGCATATTGACACATTTTATAACAGTACTGAAAGCCTCTGGGCTACATGGTCTGAAAAGAACGTGATCAAAGGAAGGAGTTTATGGAGCATGATCAAGCCTCAAAATTTAAGTTGGACGTGGCAATGTTTATTTAAGTTAAAGGAGAAGTACCTTCCTCTCATGCAAATGAATACGAATCCTATGCACAGTGTGAATTTTTGGGATGATCCTTGGTTGGACAATGGGTACATTATTAGTCGTAAACTAACGCATGGAGAGATTCATCAGACTGGAATACACCCGGCAACCAAAGTCAGAGATATTTTGTACACCATTCAAACTTCGCGTACATCTACATCCAATCCTCGGATACAACAAGTCTGGAACAAAATTATTAGTTTTACTCCACTATCCACTGCTGCCAAGTGTTTAGTTTGGGGGGACAAAAAGGAATCTTTCAAAATTGGAGCTACTTATGAACTTATGATGAACAACAAATCTCGCCCTAAATGGAGATGGTGGAAGAGAACGTGGGGAAGAGATAGTAGTATGAGACACGACTTCATACTGTGGAAGGTTCTTAATCGTGCGCTATTAACTAGTGTTAAGCTTGCGTGCATGGGAATGAGCATAAACATAACATGTAAGTTCTGCTGCGAAATGCCTGAAACTGTCGAACACTTGTATTTCGAGTGCACTTTCATTAAGCGGATCTGGATCGATGTGATGGCTAAAATGCAACGAAGTAATGTCTCCCATGATAATCAAGTCGAATGGGGCCGGATATTCGCATACACTGGCTACAAAAGAGAAAATGAAAGGACTTTCACTGTGGTATTGAAGAGCTTTATTAGCTCGGTTTGGAGAGAGAGAAACACCAGGCTGTTCGAAGCTACGAAAGCAAAAACTGATGATAATCTCAAAAAGTGGATTATGAGTGAGATTAGGGAATCCATGGGCAAGCTATCGTTCGCAATTGATCCAGGAATACGTTCTTCTTTTCTTCTTAACTAATGTGTGTTTCTTCTTTTGTGTTGTTTTGGTTGTATTTTTTTATTATTTTCTGTTCCCCCTGTGCTTGCTACGCCAAGTGCCCCCTGTTTTCTATCTTCCCCTTGTTGTATGTGTCTTGTTCTGTCTGGTGTAGCAATAAATGGTCGGGGTCCATTTAACCTCGTCGGCATTGCCAAAAAAAAATAATTATTGCACTAATTCAATCTAAAACTTATTCCTTAATTTGCTACCAATAAAAATGTCAATCCTGAATAAAAAACGAACATAAAGAAATAAGCAAAAATCATTCTATGCTTAATAGATTAAAAAAGAAATACTCAATGCATTATCATTTTTTAGAATATAAAATTGAAATCAGAATTAGAACTAAGTAAATTGAAGGTGATTAGCAAAAAATTGTGCTAAATAAAAGAATTAATTTTTGGTTTTGTAATAAATAACCTTGAAGTGGAGAAATAGAGATAAGTTACCATGAAAACGATAAACTAACTTAAATTTAATCTCAATTCTCCAACTTGGTTATTGTTAGGTGTGGCTCGCATTGTATTAGTGTGGATGCGTAGATTGGATTATGATTAGTCCCACATCGCAAGATATTCTAAAAGAGATGAGCATGTATATAAGATTGGTAGCATGTAACAACAAGGGATTCCTTTTGTTACAATAAATGTTGCCATGAAAATATATGTGCTCTAAGGGGGATGTTGGGCTATCCAATCATGACGCAGGCACCAAAAGAGCTTCATTCAGGGGTCTTGCCTCTTCTACACTAAGTGAAGTGCGCGTATAGTGAAAGATGCGAGGGGGTGCCGAAAATTTCAACATTGGTTCCATTATTCCAATCTCAAACCTGCAACATTTTTAGAAATGAAAACGTTGGTCCTAAATAAAAGAATTAAACATAAAGAAATGAGTCATGTTCTATAGTTATCAATTTTAGAATGGAAGACTCAACATATCTACATTATTTAGAGTGAAACACAAGTCCGCGTTAAAACTAAATATATAAAAGTAGGTTAAGTGATTTTGATAAGAAACAAAAACTTAAAGAAATGATTAATTTGGATTAAGTTTCATTTTTTTTAATTACGTAAAAGGCTTTTGAGATTTTTATGTTATATGTAAGAGATACATATAACATTAATTACTAATTTAATATTTGTATTTTTTGTGGAAGACTAAAAATAGAGCAATACTCTAGAAGTTGAATATTTTATGTAATAAAATATTTTATTGCCCAGGTAGAGGAATTTGAATTTAATTTGATTTGATTACCTTTTATTTAAAGGGTTAAATAAGTAGATATATTACATGAAAGGGTAAAGGTTTTATATATACAAAAAGGCAAATAACAATAATACATAAAAATATAAGTGTATGAAGGGGCAACAAATAACGTTATGAGGGAAAAGGAAAAAAATGAGTGAATTGGAAGCCAAGAGTCACAATGCACTTTTCATTACATCTATTATATTAAATATATTCATTAAATCATGATAAAGTGAACAAACTTTAAAGGCTTTTTAATTTTAGCATATTCCTTCTCACTCCTTACTTCTCATGATATTTTAATTTAAAATATCTTTATATAGATTGTGACTTTTAAATTTAGTCGCTCTATTTTATTAATTATAGTCAACGTTTTACATTCAAAACTTACATTTTCTAATTTTTAGAGCTAATAAGTTCTACTTGTTGTTTCTAGTTATTTTCCATTATGTCCATACATTTAAACTAGTTAGATTTCATAAACTTAAATTATTTAAATAAATCATTATGTCCATACATTTCAACTGACTACATGTATTAAATTTAACTGATTAAATAAAATCAATTAGCTAATATTCGTCAACTTGTCAAATCTTAAAAATAACCATTTTAACATGAATACCGCACTTTTACTGATAAAAGGAGGAAAAATAATAATTCTTGATCCAAATAAAAATATTTTAATAACGCAACAAAAATTATATACATAATTTTAGAATTCATTTATTACAATAATTTATCTAAGAAGGAAGCGGACTTTTCCATACCTACCATTAATTCTAGAAGTTTTCTCCCTCTTTTTATTTCTAAAATAAATTTTTTCAAATGTTGTAACTGATTATTTTAATAATTATTCATAATGTTTTATTAGCTCATTCCATAAGTTGTAGTCAATTATTTATAAAGTTCTCATTAGTGTTATCATACTATTTTCATTAAGTCTAAATATTTATACTATTTAGATAATCAAATTTATATTGCAATAAATCAAAGTAACTATAGTTTGATAATTTGCCTGATAAATATATTAAACTTTTTATGTAATAGAATATATTATTTTCCCGATGGAGAAAAAAAATATTAATTTGAGTGGATTACCTTTTATTTGATTGGTTAAATAAGTAGAGATATACACATGAAAGGACGAAGGTTTTATAATATACAGAAAAATAAATAAAAATACCACCAAAAAATAATATAAAGTTGATGATATATAATGTTATGAGAGAAAAGGGGAAATTGGGAATTGGATTCCAAGAGTCATAGTTGGCATTTCACTATCGAATAATAGTAAAATAAAAGAATTTTAAAGACACTCTTTAATTCTAGTATTTTTTCTTCTCTCTCCATAATTCTCTTATGATACCTTATTTTAAAATTTCTTTATATAGCTTATGATTTAAAAATTATTCACACTATTTTATTAATCATAGCAAACCATTTTACATTTAAATATAGATAATCTTGTTCCACAACAGCGAAATAATATAACCATATTCTAAAAACCATTAACAAAATTATAGAAAAATAAATAGTAAAAATTTGTATTACTAAAAACTTTAAGTATTTTTTGAAAGCGTTATGATTGGAACAAAGATAATGTAAAGATGTAATATAGAAGGAAAACCATTCCAATAAGGCAACTATTTCTTTCTCGTCAAATCTTTATTTAAAACCAACATCTTCTTTCCAAAATTTGTTACTCTGCTATTCTTCCACATCTATATAATGAAAAATAAAAAGCTTAGGTGAGAGTTTGATAACATAGAATGTTATCTATTTATAGATTATGTGATAATGAATGCTAAAAGAAGGAAATAATTTTTTTTTCTAAAATTCCAAGTTCATTTATGATTTAAAAGCAATACACTTATAAGTACAATAAGAAATCTTTTTTGTTTCCTTTCCACCATTAACATTACATTTTTTCAGTAGTGAATTAGATTGACATAAATGGAACACTAATATGCAAGCACTAATTCATTGGAAGCAAAGTTTACACACAAAGTTTAAATAATATTTAGTAACACAAGTGAAAACCAATGTCTAAGTCTATGAATATTAATCTCATTATTGCATGATATCATACCAACGATAAATTTACTATAATATAGCAATAAATGAATTAATTTTGCAAGGATACTTTGGATGTTAAATGGCCAAAGACTAGTTCACTCAATTATTTTTTAAGTACTATAAAGTTGTATTAGACAACGTACCTCAATATCACATCCATAATTCACAAAGCTTTCATTCTTTCTCTATTTGGATTACTCATACTTAACACCAAGAAATCGATCATTCTTTAAATTAAATGAAAGGGACAAGAAAGTATATGGAAAACATACGGAATAAGTTGCACATAATTTAGGATCAATTTGAAGTTCCAAGTTTACTTCCGATAAAGACATAGTAGGCATATAGCTATATTAAGAACAATTTACAATTTTCTTGCCAATCGGTTTGGAAGTTGAATCTGCACACCAAAATAGAAATAATGAAAGAATGGTTTGTGGTAGCGAAAACTACTATGGGGTACATGAATATTAATCTCACCGTTCTACATGATCATACCAAACATAAAAGTACCAGCACATACTAGTAAATGAGTTATTCACCAGAACTAATTTTCATACTAATTGTATGCCCAAAACCTATAGCATTTCCTTTTTCTTCCTAGATAAATGATGTCGAATACTTGAAAATCACCAAATCTTACAGTGCAATAGAAACGATAAAGAAGCATAGGAAAACTTGTAAGAAAAATCACCTTATAACATAGGAGTTTCATTTTTTGATCCATAGTCCACTTTCTAAGAAATTTTGTAAGACGTCTTTAAAGCCGCATATTAAAATACTAGTAGAGAAAAATACTAATTTTATACCTATTTTAGTAGTGCTTTTAAATTTATTTAGCTAGATGTCCAATCTCATGACTTATCTCATCTTCATTTGAGTTTTACAACAATAACACCAAAGAAGAAAAGAGATTTCCTTGTTACTTAATTAGACTAATAAGAGAGAACAGAGGAAATTAGGATCGCGTGATTAGAAAATATTAAAGAACTATTCTCACTCAACCATGGATAACAGTTGATAGTAGAATGAAGTATAATGGGAAGATAAGTTATAAAACATCATCAAGTCTATTAGTATTTCTTTTAAAAAATAACGGAATAGGAAAAAGTAAATAAAAGTTTAGGACAATTAATTTACTAGAATACATGGCAGCACATAAGATTTTTGAGAAAACTGAAAATGAAGGGGAACTCGGATTTAAACTGTGCTTTTATATAATATAATAGAAGATTAGTAACTTAGTTAGAAACAATGTAGATGATTAAGACAAAATAAAGAAAATTGGATATTTTTCATAATTGTGCCCACTGATTACATATATCTTATAAATGTCATGCTCATACACTACCAAAGTCTCTACTAAGTTTGAAAGTTGGAAAAGCATGTAACAACCCGCTATTTCGAGCCAGTCGCATCCGCACATGTCGGACTTGAATTGCTCAAAATATCAGATTGTTAATTTATATTTGGCAAAACTCAAGTGCGACATGTGCGGATGCGACTGGCTCGAAATAGCGGGTCGTTAGAGTTGGTCTCAGAGCTTTGGTTTAGGAAAAACTTAGCATATAGAGTAAATTTAATTATAGAATCACCTTCGTTCGAGCTTGAGTTCCTTCCTCTTTGACTCGGTTTCTTTTGAATTTCGGAACCTTCCCTTTCGTTCTGAAATCCATTTTGTCTATCCCTATTCTTGTCCTTCTTGATACTGGAGCATCCCATAACTCCATTTCTATCCCGCCAACCTTAATATGATTTGTAAAGGGGTGAAACTCCTTTACAACAAGCGTCGATTCACCGGAGATTTATATGTCCTCGGTTTACGATGTTGTTCCTTGCAAAGCCCGAACTGCCTCTAATAGACGATCAGGTTAATTCCCTTATAATCTTGACTCCACCTGATATTCAGGGATTATCCTGATGTTTTGGGTGAAGTCACTTCTCTCCCATTTAAGCGGGAAATTAAATTTCCGCATTGATCTTATTTCTGGAAGCTCGGTTGACCCGGTTAAGGTCACCCACGATTAATATAAGTCTAACCATCTTTCCTCTTTTTGTAATTTAATTAATTTGTCTTCCTTTCGAGGCTATCTTCCTTGTTCGAATTCTCTGTAATTAGGATCCGTCTAAATTTGAATCTCTATCCTTGTTCTATGAATCCATTCTTGAATCATCGAGTAAGGGAGTGCATTTGTAATTAAAAATAAATTTTTTTATGTTGTGTTGTTTGAGTTGTTAAGTTTGAATTCTGGGTTTCGATCGATTCGTCTAGCTAACGCTATCGATAGAAATACCAAAACACTTGAACAGAGCAAACTGACACAATATTGTTTTTCAAAAATTTGTAAATGAAAAAAATTTGTGTATGATTATATTATATATATATAAAGGTATTATTTTCTGAAATTAAATAGTTAAATAAATTGATTGTTAGAAATGATAATATTTGATTATCATTTATTGTTTTGTAAACCATTGGCTATTGCAACATGATAAATAAATGAAATTATAAACATGGTTTATAAATTGATTTGGAATTGAAATAAATTTAAATTAAGGGTTAAAGAATTTAATTTTCGGTGCTTTACAAAAATTTGGTTTCCATGGTTTGAAAGAATATATTATTTGAAAGTATTTTCGAATATAAATTGTTTTCAAAGAATTTTAAAATGAAGAAAATAAGTACTCTCCTCATTTGTCGCTGGAAAATAATTTCGGTGATGACTGCAACATCATCGACATTCATTTTCGAGTTTCGAAGTAGAGAGGCCCCTTAGTAGCTTTGCTTCACTTTTGCTTTGAGAAAAAAATGGATTTAATTTAAATTTCTTGTGTATAATTTGATTTATAAAATATATATGTATATACATTTATTTCAAAATGATTTGAAGTGAAACCAGAAATGTATTCTTGAATTTTGTATAAAGTAATGGTTTCAAATTTTTGAAACAAAGCAAAATTTTGACTAGTTTAAGTATTTAAAATAAGAAATGGAATTTGAAATAACTTGAAACTAGGATAAATTTATTTGTATAACACTTAATTTCACTCTAAAACATATATAACTCACCTGAAATATTCAAAGAGTTAAAACGTTTATGTGAATGTAATTGAAGGTTATACAATAAGAAAACTTAAGTAATAAATTGTTCAAACCAAGATCTGGCTTAATATAATGTTGTAAATAAAAGGAAAATTTGTATAGTATTTAATTTCACTCAGAACTTTAATATAACTTACCAAGAAATAGTTAAATGTTAATGAGAATAGGTAACTGAATAATATACAATATAAATGTGAGCAATAAGATGTCCAAAAATGATATTTTGTTAAAGGAATTTATAAACAATAAATTAAATAATGAATTGAACAATAAAAAGAGAATTAATTGGTTGAATAATAAATGGTTATAACAAATGTTTATACACTTAATATATGTTGTAAAATATGTCAAGTGGAATAAATTAAATGAGAAAAAGGATGTTATTTAAGAAAATAAATGTGAACTTAAGAATAGTGAAATTGAAATTTTAAGGGAAATCAACTTAATTAGGGTCAAATGGATTTAATAAATGAGTAAAATCAAATAAAATTTTGTTTTAAAAGAAATTTTTGTAACAAATGGTAATAAATTGAAATCAAATCATTGATATAAATACACTGAACTTAAGTCAAGCAAAATGTGAATACAATGACTATTATTTATTGGATAAAATGGATTGAAACCAAAATTGTTGAACATTAATTAATTTTAAAACAAGTGAAAATTTATATGGTTTAAAAATTAATTGTAGTATTTTGGCATTTCAATCTATCTTTGCTTTCTGGTTGCTTATATTCTCCTATCTCTTTCCTCTTTGGGGACGAAAAGTTTTGAGTGGGGGAGAGTGTAACGAACCGTAATTTTAACAGTTTTAATAGTGTAATTAACTAAAGTTTTGTGAAATTTAAAACAATTAAATTTGGAAATGAAAATTTTGATATTTGAGATACGTCTATTTAAACGTAGAAAATGTCAGATTTTCATCAGAAAATATGGAAGTAAATTTTATTGTGTAACTTTCAATTTCAATTTAAATAAGTTAAAAATTTATGTAAATAAAAATGTTTTTCAAACTTGAATATTTTATATAATAAAAATGTTTTTGAGTGAGACATCATATTTCGTTTCGTCAAATTTGGACTTCTCTAGCCCCATTTATCTTATTTTCGACAGATTTGCAGCGGTTTGGCAGCGAAGATCGACTTTTGATTGGATGGTCGTATTGCTGGTATCTGTGTACCGTTCTATTCGTCTCCTCGTGCTGATCTCCGCAATATATTCATTCCTGAAATTCGGCGTCCGGTATGCGACGAAATCGTCGAAACGATTTGTCGTATCAGTTCCGCATTCGAGTCTTTTGGGCTTTCTATGTCCTTTCGTTGGTCAATCAGGTAAAGTAATTAGCTGCCAACTATTAATATTCCCTGAGTTCAGCTTTAACTATTTCTATTCCCAACAGTTTCTTGGTGGTTCATTTTCTGCCTTTATTTCTGTTAGTTTGAAAATATAAAATATGCAAAGTTTGTACGTTTTGCATTCCTTTAATTGCTATTTCATTTTGTTTCCTGGTACGTTTCTCTGCCTCTTCCATTTTCTTGTCGGTTCATACTTTTTTTTCTCAAAAGAAATATATATTATTATATGATTCGTATATAACTAAGTCTGTTCATTCTTCCCATTTTTATGGTCCTCTTCTTCTTTGGTTCTATCAACAAAAACAAAAAGAAAAAAAATATTGTTAATCATTTGCCTGTAACCGAACCATCCTTTCCCTTTGAACAGCCTACCTCCGCCACGTCCACTCCAAGGCCACCCTCCTCAGCCCGTGCCTCCTCCTCCCAGTGCCAGCAATCGAACCCGCTCCTCCCCTCTCGCCTGCCCAGATCCAGACCCTCAAACCCGACACGTCAACCACCCTCCCCTTGCCTTCATGCCCTCTGCCGCAGCACCTGGCCATGCCACTTCGGCCCTACACCACCTCGCACCTGCCATCTATCCCCTCCTCGCCGAACGCCATCACCAGAAACCACCACCCTCTGCACTCCATAAACCGAACTCCTCATATCCACGTCTCCATCTCTGACCCACCACCAACATGTGTCGCCTCCTCCTCCAACCGGACTCCGCCTGCCCTTGGCCGAAGCAATCCGCCACCACCTCAAACACTGCCGACTCCCTCTTTTCTCCCCACAGACCACACATCATCTTGCCGAGCCTGCCATCCCGTCTCCCAAAGCCTCTCTCGATTTGTTTTTATGGTTTGTATATATATATATATTAGTTTTTCTTTTTGTTTTTATTTTAATTTTTGGTCTGTTGATTTTAATATGGAAGTTTATAAATAAAAACCTATATGATCGGTTAGGTTATATATATAAATAATATACCATCAATTTGCTTATATATATATATAAGATTTTATATAAGTTATATATATATATAAGTATATGAAGTATTTATCTGTTTGAATGAATAAGCTATATATAAAGTTAGTGTACTTATTTACTGAGATATATATTGGCCTAAGGCATTTACGAAACTTATATATATGTATTTTGGTCTATACAATTTATATAGATTTATATACTATATAGGCATTGTGATGTATAAGTTATGTACAATCTGTTGGATTTTTTTTATATAAATTAAATATAAACTATTTTTTTGTATATGTAGGTTTACATAGGTTTATATAAGTTATATTTGATATGTTGTTGTTGTTGTTCTGTGTGTGTGTGTGTGTGTGTGTTTATATAAGGATATTACAAAGTTTTATGTTTACAAATTTTTTTTGTTTATCAAATAATATGATAAGATATTTGGTCTCTTCAGTTATATTATTTGCAGTTTTGTATATCCATGAGTTTGGTTATCAAAAATATATAGAGATATTTTTATGGGTTAAAATTAAATTTTGATTTGAGAACATATATATAGATTTTATTTTTAATATATGTTTTAAATTGATTTTTTTTTTTGAAAATTTATATATATGTAACATATATCTTGTTTCATCGATCTCTAGCTCATTTTGACTTACTTTTCCAATATCAAATTTGTCGTAGAAATTCCTAGCTTGTTGTTGTCCCGCTAGTTCGCGTTCATATCCATGTGCGTATCCGTGTCATCTTCTTGTTTCTCTAACCTCGAAAGGTGAGCAATCACTCATGATTAACATTTTTATATTTAGTAAATTTGATTTCACTTGGAACGACAATTGAAATATGCTGTTAAAATTGAACTGCTAGTTATTTAATTGTCAAATATGATATGCCATTATCTGCAATTGTTCACCTGTGATATATGACACCATATCCTGTTGTATATATTTTATTTTATTTATCACTGATGATATATGTCTGTTATTGATATGTTATATTTTACCATATTTGTCCTCACTCTGCAAGTTCCATGTTAGTTTAGAATTCCTTATGGGATGAAATGATACATACCCGAACGATCTTGTAGAATAAGGAAAAATCGTTATGTGTTGAAATGATAAACCCAAGCGATTTTCATTTAATTTAAATTTGGGATTGCGGCTTGAAATGATATATACCCATAAATAATTAAATTGCTGATTGAAATGATAAATATCCGTATCACTTGACCATAGGATAGAAAATTATATACGGACACCGTTGGTCTATCTTTTTGAAAATGATTTCTAAAGTTTTGAAAGGAAATATATTGTTTTTAATAAATATTGGTTTAAAAATATCATATATATATATATATATATCTGTGTGTGTTATTTTTATATATGTCCAAATTTTAGATTTCTAAAATTATATGTTTTGGAAATTTTACATTTATAAGTTAGTTTTGAAAATATAATTTTTAAGATTTTACTTATAATTTTACTATTTTTAATTATATAAAATAAGACTTAATATAAAATAAATTTAATAATAAGATTTAATTTAATAAAAAAAATTAATTTAATTAGTTTATAATATGTTTAAGTATTTATTTAAATTTATATGAATATTTTAAAAATAAACTTTCATAACTTTAATAATAAAGGTTGGGAAGATAAATTAATGTTGACTTGGAATTTAAAATTTTGTTAATAATTGAATTTAAATAAGCATTGATTTAAACCTATTGAATTTGAGATTTTAAAGATATGATTTATAACTTGATTTTTGATTAAAGGTGATTAAAGGAATATTTTCAAATTTAAATAAACTGAAATGGGATATTTATTTTTATTTAAATTTGAAATTTGAGATTTTATTTAAATGATTATTGGATTGATTAAGTGAATGTTTTAAAACTAAATAATAATAAAGTTGAATTCGAAGTGTAAATGAAATGTATGAAATTGAGTTATTGTAAATGTTTGAATATTTAAACTTTGAAAACCATTGAAATTGAAATGGTTTAAATTGTAATTCAAATCTATATTTGAAATCTATATAAATTAAAATGGTTTATTGAGAGGTTTAATTGAATTGAATTGATGATGACTGGGATTGAATTAAATTGAATTTTTGGAATTTGAGTTGATTTGAATCGATTTGTGAAATTGGAGGAAACTATTTTATTATATAAAGTATTTTGAATATATATAAACTATTTTAATTGATAACTATTTTATTATATATACTATTTTCAACATCTAAATTGTTTATATGGAAAGTGTTATGATTTCAAGGTGTTATGATTTCAAAGTGCTATGATTTCGAAAGTATTATGATTTTGAAAGTGTTATAAATTTGAAATGTTACGATTCTGGAAAAGAATATTATTTAAAGTGAATAATGATATCGATTTGATATGGTTTCGAAATGAATATGATATTTTGATATGAAGTATGAACTATTTGAAATACAACGACCACGGTGTAAAATAAGCGTTTGGTTGTTAAAGAGACCGGGATCGGATATTGTCATACTCTCTGCCAATACCGAAAACCACTTTAACAACTGTGTACATGGTGGAGATTCCAGAATGAAGTAGGATGGTTTGGTGATGGTTCTATATGGAATTTACGTAGCCCTGACTCCCATAAGTCAGCTTGATGTGGCTAAAACAGGAGCCATGCCGGGCCAAGTGAGGTCATTCCTCCGATCAGACACATTTCTTCGATACCATTCTATTGCTTTTGTGATTTGATTGGGTGCACCCTTTGATTAGGGAGCGTGTCACGAGGTGGGCGGTAGTAGCTGCTATGCGTTACCATCAGTCCGGATCCGAAAACAGTATATCTACCCTGGCATTGCCTCGCGTGCCTTGTCACATGCCCTATCGCGCCTTCTACGAGTTTGGTTTGTGTCATACCTATGGAGTGCTCCCTGATAGCCCACTTGCGAGTGGAGTTTACAGTATCTGTATAGACTACGTCATTATATAAAATGTGTTAAGGGGGATATGGGTAACGCCTTAACGCTATTTTAATAGTTTACTTTACTATAGACATATTATAATAGCGTATATTACTACATAGTAGATAGTTCCATGGATCCTTAGAGGATGGGAATCACAAACATCCTTTAAGTTACTTGTATTTCAGTTGACATTTCACTTGAGTTGGATTTATTAATATAAGAATGTTAATCCTAACTCGAGTGTTTTGTGTTTTGCTTTACGCTCGGGTGAGACCGAGTGTCATAGCAATTGAGACTCACCTTTGGAGTTGGAGCTTCACTTGGAGATCCATCTGTATCTATTCAGCTTTCAGCTATTCGGTGGTTTTGTTCAGACTTGTCATCTGTTTGTATTCGAGACTACATTGTATTTGAGATATTCTATTGTATTTTATTTCAAACTCTTTTGTTTATATCGTAGCTTCATGGACTACTATTTATCTATTCCGCTGCTTATTGTTATATTACTCTGCATCTGTGATTGTGTGATTGATTTATTTACTGTATATGTTGAGTTTTGCCAAATATAAATTAACAATCTGATATTTTGAGAAATTCAAGTCCGACACGTGTGGATGAGAATGGTTCGAATACCAGGTTGTTACAGTGCATTAGTGACAAGGGAAATAATAAAATGATGAAAGTTGCCCTTTTCTACTCTAGTTTTTACTGTTAAAGTTATAAAGTTTTTTAGAAACATTATAGTGGTTTGTTTTTGAAAAGTAGTTTGGTATAACAATGGATTTGTAAATGCAAAACTTAATAAATATTTTTTATTAAAAACCATACTTTTTAAGAAGTAAAAGTTGTGAAAAGGCTTTAAAGGAAAGGATGTTTTTAAATTAAATTACAAACAAATACTTTTGGAACTTAATAAATAAACTTGCTTCGTAAATCCTAAAATATAGTTTTAAAAGTTGTAAGTTTATATTTTAAAGACAAAAGTTTAGCACTTCATGATTTTGAAGTTTAATAATTTTTATAAAGAGTGGTGAAAACCAAACCAACTTTCATATGTCGTAGACAGGGATGACTGCTTAGGTAGACGGGATAAAAGTTAAAGTTATGAATGAAATAGCTGCAAAACTCGTAAAATAGCAACAAGGAATCCCCATAGAATATAAGAAATATTGTATGAACTTAGGAATATTTTTTTTGGGTATGGTGAACAGTAACAAAGTACACTTCTGCGAGTTTGGAGTATACTTGCATTAAAGATCAAGAATAAAGAAAGTAAACACCAAAATTTGAGAATAATATCAAGAGATTTGGGTTAAAAGAAGATAGTAATAGAGGGTAATGAAACGGCAAACACACATAAAGGACATTGGTAGACTCAAGGTTAAGGAAGGCAAGACAGATGATGGAAAAGTTATTCCTCCAAACCGATTTTCCAATGAGTTATTCTAAATGTACATAGTTTACATGTCTTACCCACTATAGTATAGGAATGCATAGTTTATCCCATAATCAGGTGTAATAATTAAAGTAATGGATGGATCTTATTTATTAGAAGCCAAGAAGATGAGTTAAGACAAGGGTTATAGTAGATTGACATACTAGAAATGTTTATCTTAGTTTAGTAAGGAGTGATATGGCCACAATATCAATAACAAAAGTTGATATTGGAAGGCAGCTTGCAGCAATTGTTTCTTTTGGATATTGGGATATAAACATTAGTTGTTTCTATTTGAATAAAAACACGTACGATATTTTATGGGAAATTTTCCTTTTTATGACTGTGTTGATTTTATGGATTGACCACCATATTGACTGCAAAACAATATAAATAAGGAAATCTCATAAAGACACTTAACTAATGCAAATTAAGGCTGGAAGTTTATAAAATAAATTAGAAAATTTATTGAATTAGCTACTAAAAGTGAATAACGTTAAGTCCCAAAAGCATTAAAATTTTAGGGAGATAAATTTTAGCAAGCGGATGATAGGGAAAGGTTATTGCCGAACCATGGGTCACTATCCCTATGGCTTGAAAGCTGAAATTAATAAATATACTTACATGTTGATTGTTGTTCTAAAATAGAAGAAAAAGTTTATAAAATTTGTTATGTAATAGGCTATGGTCAATCATTGACGTTGACCCATTGATTGAATCCTGATTACGTTAGGGTGTGACTTGATTTGTTTTGAAAAGTTAAAGAGAAATACATTTGAAAAAAAATTTCAAAAAAATCTTTGATTTTCAAAATATAAAATAATTTTGAAATTTTTTAAAAGAGGGGTATTATTTTCAAAAATTTCCAAATATTACACAAACTTAATTGAGAAAGATTTTGAATGGGAAAATAGACAATTTTTGATTTTAGAAATGCCACTTGCTTAGCATAAGGAGAGTCGACGAGTTAGCAAATATGAATTTTTTTTGAAATGGTACTTAAATACAACTTGTCACTCGGACAATAGAACACAAACCACATGTCAATATATGTTCGAATCACGCTACGCAAGTTTCGAACTTGTGACCTCTTACACCAAAGCTGAATCACTTAACCACTGGGACAATGGTGCTTATTAGCAAATATGAATTTTGTTGTTCATCAGGAGTGATAGTACTTAAAATATAGATAATGGCAAGGGAAAGAGTTGTTTTAGCTTTGGAATTTCTTTTCCATACCTTCTTAATAGTGGAACAAAACTTATTTTGAAATAATTCTGTCTTGGGAATTCAAAAATAAAATTCCTCACGCGAACTGTACTTGGAAAAGTTGGAAAAGGATTACAGGCAAAAGAGAAGGTTCCAAGGTACAGCAGAATGGATACTCAAGAGAATGATGGAAGATGGAATTCTCCATCTAAATCCCTTTTTCAGCATAAGCGTATTGACTTAGGAAAACTATAAAAAAAATTAGATGTTAGAAATAGTGTGCTACGTATTGGATGCTAGGATTGGATGCAAAATTGGTTGAACCATACTCTGTTCATAGGAGTGTGGAAAAATTGTTGTGTGAAAACAAAGATTTTAATTTTGAAAACTTGCATACATATAGAACTGTCAATATATATAGGTCGTTTGTGCCATATTTTCAAAATTATTTTAAAGAATGCATTCATATAGAAGGTGCCGATTTAGTATTCTTCTTCATGCATATCATATGCATTGTGATACACTGTGCACTTATACATGGTTGGTTACAAAATTGGTTGCACACTAATTGATTAGATAATTTAGAATGGTTGCTTGTTATGTTACATAATTCAATCCTTGAGAAATTTCGGTGACGAAATTCTTTTAAGGATGAATAATATAACACCCTGTAAATTAAATAGTAGTTAGTTAAAAAGAATTAATAGATAATTATTGAAGCCCAAAAATAGAATTTTTACAAACGTCCAAATTTTGCTACGAAGCTTGCATCTTGTGTTCGTGGCAATATTTTGATCAACTTTCATATATAAAGTTTTACAGTCGGAGTATAAACAAAAAATTTATTTACGTTTGGAGACACGAAAATAATTAAATATATAATAAAGGAAACAAATCAACTTTAAATGAATAACTTTAACCAATTGATGCCTTCATTGAGGCCGATCGATCGAATCTGATGAATGGGTGGAACGATAGAGGGGTGACGGCTGAGGAAGAACCTTAGCCAAATGGGCCGGATTTAATATAATTTAATCTAACAAATAGAATTGATTTGAGCACCATTAAAACAGGCCTAGACCCTCATTTTTCTTCCTATATTTTCTAAATCAACGAGCGAAGCTCTGCCATTTTCTCTTCTTCACTAATTTTAGGAATTGTAGAAATTATAAAATATTATATATATATATATATAAGTGGAGAATAGTGGAACATAAAAGAGGAGAAGAATAGGGATGAATCGATTCTGCAAAGAAGAGGTAAATTCTAAATCTAAATTTATAACTACATTTAATTCAAATCTCTTCTCAGATCTATAATTCTAATACTTATGTATGCGCTTTTAATACATATTTTGGTAGAAAGAAAGGGAGTTAAACAAGGAGAACATATTTAGATCTAGAGATTTGAAAGCTAAGAGGTAATGGGAAATTATATGTTATTACATAATTTTGGATTTATATCATTGTGAATCTATTTATGTTATGCCTAAATATAAATTATTGATTTTAGGTTTAAATACACACACACAGATATATATATATATATATATATATATATTATATAATGAACTTGAGATTCTTGCCTACATATTCGGTATATTGTTAATTTAATTAAATGTTGTATACACCTAAATTCGGAATGAAAGGGTGAAAGTAGTCCATAAAAGTTATAACATATTTAATTAATAAGATTTTATGTTAATTCCAGATTTTGTTATTTGAATGTTATAAATTATTAAACATGAATTGAAGATTGTTTCAAATTTGATCAGGGTTCAAGTTTATATTTTAATTCATTAGAATAAAGAGTGTCTCTATGTAAATTCATATAGATTATCCAACTTTATAACCAATGAAGCTATGCAGTTAAAGAATTTAGTAGTTCTATAGTAGTGGAGGTACAAACAATTATAGCAGGAATAAAGCGAGGATATAGTGGAAAATGGCGAAGGAGCAAAGACTTCAATATATGTAAAATCAAATATTTAAAGTTAATTTATTCTCATTCTCACATTACTTGTGTAGAAAAAATAAATATTGTGTAATCTTATATAACAAAACTAAAGAGTATCATGATTTATGTAAACTAGATTTTGCGACTACAACTTATTTCTAACTTATATTGAGCACTTATGCCTTAAATTTAAGTTTTTACCATAACTTTGTTGATTTGTTTTAAAAGAGAACTAGTCAAACTAACATTTTTATATTAATGTTGCTAAAGCGGGTGTTAAAAAGCCTTGATTTATCGGATGTAGCGGAAAATAGCCAGGCTTAAAGTGGATCTATTGTTTAATAGCGCTACATTGAAATAGCGTAGTAGTCGAAAAGTGCTATGGGCTAAAGTGGGGATTTTGCTAGGCTTTAACTGCATAAATATGAAGTTATGTCATTTGAAATAACAAGGAATATGCCTCAAAGAAAGAGAAGTGAAAAATAGGGATGTTTACCATATTTTGTACTGTCTGTTTCAATAAATACAGAAAAGAAAGTTCCTTGTAATTCCAAACACAATACGGTTCCTCTTTTTTGATAATTTATGGGGAATTACAGTGATAACATTTCCCTTTTAGAGAAGATATACTTCCAACGCATTAAACTGCAGAAATCCCTAAACGTAGAACTAAAAGTGTTAAAAATAGAAATAATAATAATTTTGTTTCTGACTTAGTATATTTGATTAAATACAAGTTAAGAAATACATAATAAGTGTTAAGTATGAATAAGACAACGAACTGGAAAGTTAGGGGGTATAGTAACAAAGTTAAAATGGGCATTAATTAAAAAGAAGCACTAAATGATAATTATATTAATTGAAAAGAAGTAGTAAATGGTACCTAATTGTATTAATCATGAAACTAAAAAAAGAAGTAAGTTCATGATAAGTAAATGAATACTAATAATTGAACTTAGGAGTTGTAATAATTTTCCAGTTGAAATTATATGGCCTCAAGAATACTTTTATGATGGGTGTGCATTATTAGGTCTAGCCAAAATATTTAAATTAATTATAAATGATATGGTAATTAGTATGGGTTGGAATGCGAGGTCAGTAGTGTTACACAATGGAAGTCTACCCTACGCAAGGGGCTAACAACAGTTGTGTATACATTGTACTAATGTGGGACATCTCCAACTATAGGACTCATTAGGAAAGATTTTCACTTATAGGTTTGGGGAATATACCAAAGTGGGTTTGCCTCAGATTTGAAGTCTTAAATGGCTAATTAGGGTTTGCTCCAATCCCAACATGAGGTACTAAGTAACCATGTAGGCATTTCCTTGATTTGCATTAGGCCATCAAAATTGGACGGTGGGCGAAAGCTTGGCACTATGTCAGCATTGTTGGTACCGTATATTCGAGAAGTAAGGTTGTACAAATAGGTTAAGAGCACCATTGGTCCTATAACGGTTATTAGAAAGACTTAGGTTATGCCTAGAGACCGACTACATTTCCTAGTGGTGTAAGTTCCATATAGGATATGCAATTGTCTCAAGTTTTGTTTGTTTGTTGTCGTTGGGAAGAGGGCTAGTTAACTCTTTGATAAGTCTTTGAGAATAGTTAGTAACATGGCTAATTAGTTGTAATAACGTTATTAGGCACCAATGGGAGATTCCTCGGTGTATGTTGACAATTCGGCCAATTCATCCTAGACAGTATTGTTGGATGCCCGACATATTGCAATAAGGGGTGTTACCATTGAGCTTTGGACATGGATGTAGCAGACCTCATGTCACATTTGGCACGAGTTGGCATTGTGGGCTCCTTTTAATGTGTAAGTACGATTTGTTATAGTCATAGTTAGGATTTCGAATTGGGTATTCAATATGAAGCGGTCAGATCGCAAGGCCGCAATGTCTAGTAATGGATAATAGTAGGGAATGTACCCTTGTCCATAAGGGAAAATGATGCTTACAAATACATATATAGATACATATATATATACATATATTGTATACCTCGAAGTAGGTTGAGCTTCAATTATGCGTATATGCATTCAAAATGACTAAGCTTTGAATAATAGACACAACACGTAATGAAAAAATCGCATAAGTTAGTGTTATGGATAAAGTATGCAATTTACCTGTAACACCCCTAATTTTTAATAACATTATTCAGGAGATTTAATTAGATAAATTAAATAGATTGATGTAAATATTAGTGTGATAAGGGGATTGAGATTTGAAAATGTAATTAGAGGTAGCGCTTAATTAAATAAAATCTTAAAAGAATGGGTTTATGAACAGTTTCATATGTTAATTAATAAGAAAATAATACAAGGGCACTACATGGATTAGCTGCCACCATAACCCCATAACCCCTAAACCCTTGTTCCCATTCTTTACACGTTCATAATTCGAAATTCTAAAACATAAACAAAAGAACTCAAGCCGGCCATAACCAAGGGGAAGAAGAGGAGAAAAATCCATTAAAAGTTAAGGAATCAAGCAAGGAGGATTAATCTAAATCAAATCTCAAGTTCCTTATCCTAAGCAAGGTGAATAATAATCAAAACCATCTGTATTTTCGTTTTTAAAGAGCATTTGATTTCGGGTTTTATGTTTAAAACCTTTATGATGATTTTAATGATGATATCCTTGGATTTCATGATATGTTTGATTCAAACTAGTATGATCGATGAATGTTTATCTCGATTTTAAGTCTAAAAATCTTATCGATTGTGTTTCAAATGCCATGTGGAATTAATATGTTATGTGAAACATTATTTTGGAGATGGATTTTAATTTTCATAATTTTCCAAGCTATGGATAATTTATTATGAATTTTTGAAGGAAGAAATGAATAATTGGGTTTAAAAATTATTTCGACTATTATATAAAGAATTTTGGGTTTGAAATTTATACATGTTAGATAACATATTAAAAGTGAATTTTTATGATTTTTGGGGATTTTTCCTAAGTAATTTACTATGGAAATTAAATTAATTTAGTTGGCGGACTTAAATGTCTTAATTGTTTGCTTAAGGGAAGGACTTCTTCGCTAATTATTTTTAATTAGTTCCTGAATAAATTCGGCGGTCTTTTAGAAAAGATTTTGTTAAACTTTATAGCAACCAATCATATTTTTATAAATAGGCAAGTTAGTTGAAAATAATTACTCAAAAAGGAAATAAAAACAGTTTTGCATAAGTTTATTATTTTGCCACTTCCAGTAGCTACCTTTTGACCCTATACTTCCACCTCAACGAAGTCGAAACCAATATGCAAGGTATCTGGGTTTTGGTACGTAGTGGATTGGAGAAAAGCGGTAGGTATGGTGTCGAAACCAAGCTTTCGAAGGGGTCGAAGCCTTCGTTTGCTTTCTAAAGAAACGCCGCTTGCCTTGCTTTTGAAAGAATGCTTTCAAAGGGGTTCAATATAGCTTTCGAAGAGGTTGCCGCCTTTTTGTTTAAAGGGTAGCTTTCGAATGAGTTGCCTTGTTTTTAAATCAATGCTTTTGAAAGGGTAGTTTGAACCCAGTCGAAACCATGTTGCCGCCTTTATACCTTTCGAATGGATTGAAGTCATCAATGAGTTCAAAAGGTAGCTTTTGTTTTATGAATGTAATAAGCCACTTCCCGATGTTTTTGAAAGGGCTCCAATAGCCATTTATACTAAAGGTTTCAAAGGCAATGGCTTCGAAAGGGGTTTTGAAGCTATCCTTCCAAATGTTTTACTTAAATGATTAAAGCTTTCGAAAGGATGGTTTCGAAGCCATCAGTTTTTCCCCAATCACTTTTACTTAAAGGTTAATGGTTTCGAAAGGGGTACTTTCGTTTATATTCACATTGACCCAAAAGTTATTTTTAAGGATAAACCCAATGGTTTTGAAAGAGGTACTTTCAGTTTCAAAGCTATGCTTCTATGTGCTGGAAAGATACACTTTAATACATTCGAAAGGATTTTTTTGATGGTTTCGAAAGGAAGGTTTTGATGATTTCAAATGGGATTAATTGTTTCAAAAGTCATATGTTTGAGTGTTTTAAAAATAAGAATTGAAAGCTTTTGAAAGATAGATGTTAATTGTTTCAAAATTAAAGGTCTAAGGTTTCGAAAGCCTTAGTTTTCAAAACAAAGAACCCAATCTCATTTTTAAAAGAAAACCTGTGGCAATATAAAAGAGCTTTAAAATGGCTTTTAACTTTGGAGTTTTTGACAAAGCTTTCCTTGATAAAATAATAGGTTAAAGGGATTAACCATGTTATATATGAAAATGCTTTCAAGGATATTAAACAATAGATATTGGTATTGTTATGTTATTGTATTTGCTTCTTCTATAAACATATTCACTGTATAATGGACCCATAACTGTATTTTGGGAAAAAGGACAGAATAACCAGTTAGGTTGACCCAGTAGTGAATATAAATTGAGTCAACTCCTATATGAGTAGAGTTGCATCCAGGAGGTCAGGTAGACCAGAACATAGGGTGCCCAGAGACAAATCAAAGAAGTTGTCAGATTAGACAGGTTCATGGTAAACCCATGAAAACTATTTTTAAAAAGAATTATTGATAGAAGTCAATAGGTTCGTAGTGATCCCATGAAAACTATATCCGGATAAAATTATTGACAGAAGTCAATAGGTTCCTAGTCAACCCACGAAAACTATGATATGAAAGAAGTTATTGGAGATACCAATAGGTTCAAGGACAACCCATGAAATAATGAAGTTATTGGCAGGGGCCAATAGGTTCTTAGTGATCCCGTGAAAACTATGAGAGCGGACTGATAGTCTATAAGCTTTAAATAGGTTATTAGTCAGCCCGTAAAAACTAATGGGTTAATAGTGACCCAAGAAACTATAACTGAGACAAATAGTCAAATGAATGGGGTTGGGAAATCCAGAATAATTTACTTGTTTGCATATCATCATAATATTTTAAATTGCTATGCATTAACCACTATGGATGCAGGAGCATAGTATATGGTTCTTATAATTTTTGGATAAGATACTAGTGAGGGGATAACTCATTCTGCTAAGGGCGTGGTCTCACTAGATATCTAAATGGTTTGAGATGGTAGGTTATTATTCATACCAGGCTTTATGTCTGACTCGAAGTTTATGTTTTCCCCTTAAACTCTCAAGTGCTCAACTAACTTTGAGTAGTTTGAGAGTTGAGATTTTCAGGTATCTCTTTAGACGAATAGGCTTTCAGAGGCATGCATGAGGCAAGATAGCTATTAGGAGTTCTTTCTACTTTTTTTTTATGTAAAGGCAAAGTTGTTTAATTTCCTAGATATATACACACACACACTCTGATCATCCAAGGGGGCATCTTCACATGTTGCTCTTGGCGTATGTTGTAATAATTATAATTTCTCTGAACGTGGTTCTCGAATGTGGGATTATGTAATGCATCTGAAATGATTTAAAATGGAATGTGAAAGTTGTTTAATGATTTTAAATTTTTTCCCTATCCATGTGTTTCTGTTATATCAATGTATCTAACATTACAGTATTTGGTTGCCAAGGATTAATAACTATGGATGACTGCAGCATCCGTAGACGTTGGTTTTGGGCCTCCAAGTGAGGGATGTTACATTACCAGTCACCAGAATGTTGTTCTGACCCCCTCCTCATTACAACCTACGGGTTAGATTTAGAGGAACATGTACTAGTACAACGCGAGAATGGTGGGAGGACAAATTTCCTCATGTATGCTCTACATTGATAAGGGAACTAGATACCCAAGGTATTGGCCTTAGTTAGTATGTTTATGTGTTTATTTATACTTTATTATTCCATTGTGAATATTATCGATGGCTCTTTGATATACTTTTGTTTATTACCAGATAGCAACACCAATGATCCATACCTTAGTGGACTTGGGTTTTCTATTTAGCGCAAATTTAAGCCCATTAAGGTGCGGTTTGTTACATATATGAGGATGACATGCTTATCACTTCAAAAGATAGGGATGAAATCAACAAATTAAAGTTGCTTTAGAAAGAATAATTTGAAATAAACAAACTTGGTGAATCAAATAAGATTTTAGGTATGAAGATTTGTAAGGATAGAAATCATGGAATTCTGAGATTGACTAAAATAAAATATATCAATAAGATGTTTGCTTGGTTTAGCTTAGAGAGGGCGACAACTTTTAATACTCCAATACCTTTGCATATAATGCCTTTTCAAAAAGACTCCCCCATATCTGATAAAGACAAGGCACATATGGAAAATGTAACCCACTGCCAGTGTACGTACTTGGAAGTTTAAAGTATGTTATGGTCTATACTAGGCATGATATTTCACATGTTGTTGGGGTAGTTAGATATTATATGGATAATCCTGGGGAATCATATTGGGAAGTTGTCAAACTTATTTTAAGATATCTTAAAAGGCTACTAGAATTTGTGCTTGTTTTTGGGGATAGAAAGAACTATAGTTTGGTTGGATATAGTGATTCAGATTACGCTGGAGATAGATACCAAAGGAAGTTAACTTATGGACATGTATTTACTTTTGGCGGTGTTGTTATTAGTTGGTGAGCGAGGTCACAAACTGTTGTTGCATTATATACTATGAAAGTTGAGTGAATAGCAATGTTGAAGCTACTAAGATGGAACTTTTGAAAGTGGTAATGCATGACTTAGGGTTTTACATGATAGTGTGGTGGTAAATTTTTATTGTCAAAGTGCAATACTCTTAGTTGAAAATCTTGCAGCTCCAGTAAAAAGAACATAAAGGTAAGAGAATCATTTATTCTAGCCATAAATGAAAAAAAGTTAATTCGCCCATAGAACAATTACACAAATGATAATGTTGTAGACATGTTTAATGAACCATTGCATGTTGCTAAGTTTTATCATTTCTCGAACTTGATTATTCTTGTTAAGGTGTTAGGTGTAAAATAGTGGCACAATAAAGGACTGAGGCTTAGATTGGTTTGTATAAGATGTCAAGTTCTTCTTGCATATCGGACCAAGTCAAAGCATCTGTCCAAGGCAGATAACCAGTGGAAGCTCTTATAATTAAGCAAGGTCTACGAAAACAACCATCCAAAGGATGATCAACTGAATTTTTGATTCGATGAATGATCGAAATCAAAATAGATAAAGGACAAAATATATTCCCTCGAAACCATGGGAATTTCTACCTTGTGGTAACATTTACTTATTTTGGAAAAAAACAACTCTCAATAGGTTTATAGAGGATTTTACTTGCTTATAAATTTTTTTTTGAAAATGACACTTCAATAATACACACACATATGAATTTTATGTCGAATGGTTTCCAGATAAATTTATGAAACCTTTTCTATTACTAAGGATATTGAGTAAATTTTTAGAACTCTTTACCATAAAAGAACATCATCAGTAGAAAAATCATTGCAAATAAAAATATTTTCAAAGGATTACAAATGTGTATGTGTTTTGGAAAACCTTTTTATGGAAAGTCATGATGTTAAGAAAAAAAGTTATCACCAACAATTGACGATGAGGAATATGACAACAAAGAATGACAACACATGAAAGGAAGAAACGATGTAGGAGTAGAAGTTTACCTAGGCTAAACCATAAGAAAACTTCTTATGTAGGGAGGAAGGCAAGTGTTAAGCCCAAAATTCCAAGAATGAATTGATAAATGAAAGAGCTTTAGTATGTTGATCAGAAACTTTGTACATTGATTTGCGCCTTTGTATAGAACCTTCGTGTGTTACGTGAAGTATTCCTTGAAGTCATATTGGTGCTATTGTGAAAAAAGATATTAGAGCCATCGTGAAGTGTTGAAGTCATTGCGATGTGTCCTTCAAAATTATCATGAAGTGAAGTAATTAAAGCCATCGGGAGAAATTTATAAAGCTATCATGGTACAAAGAAGTCTTTGTGAGGTGTTCTCATAGAGCCATCTTAATGTAAAGCATTAAGAGCTATCGTGAAGCAATATGTCAAAGCCTTTGTATATAATTTCTTGGAGTTATCCTAAAAAGAAATATGGGAGTCATCATGAGACAATTCATTGAAGTTGTCGTGATACATTCATTAGGACCATCATGTAATATACATTAAGCCATCACAGGCCATTCCTCAAAGCCATCATGGGCTTGTCGAGTGATTGGAAGGTAAAGTAGTAAAGTCATCGTGAAACAAAATAGAGAGGTCATCGTGATATAAAGTATAGAAGTCATAATAATATGGTCTGTAAATCATCAGGATGGTGTATAAGAGTGCTTAAGTGATGATGCCAGGATGGTACAAGGGCTATCGTGAGAAGATTTGCTAAAACATCTATGTCAAGACTTTCGTGTAAATAACACCTATGTTTGTCTTGGGGAGTTGAATAAGAGCTATTGTTAAGTGATTTTGTCAAGCTATCATGAAAGGATTCAGTTAAACCTTCATGGGAAACTTTTTAGAGCTTCGCATGGAAATATCTGTAGTTTTCATGAGTTAACTCATTAAAGCCTTCATGATAATACCCATGGTTTTTGTGAAAATGGTGCATGTGAACTATCATGAAGTGATCCTTGAAGCAGTCATCGTGGGACAATTCATTAAAACCTTTATTTAAAGATGTCCATGGTCATCGTGAAACAATGAATGAGGAGCAATCGTGAGATAAGGTGTTAATGCTATTAATATATAATTTTTGAGGAAACCATGAGAGACATGTGAAAGCCTTCTGTGGTAATTCCCGAGGTCATTATAAAACCATGAATAGGAGCTATCTTGAGGTAAATCCTTAAATCAACTATCGTAAGGTACTGGATCGAAATATTCATAGTCATCGTGAAGAATGTGAGCTATCATGGATAATTTGTGGAGTCATCACACAACAAGCAGCAATATACTATCATCCTACAAATATTGAGTTCCTTTCACAAAGATCAACCTCCATCATCTACTCGTTCCAACCGACACATAGCACAAGTCCAACAACTAGAGACTTCTATAAATAGATCGGTACTCACTTAAAAATGAAGAATATTTTAGTTCCTTCTTCTTCTTCATTTTTATTTTATTGTGAGAAAATAAAAAAGCTTGGATGAAGGGCACTAATGGCTAATTAAGCCATTTTGATATTGTAACTTAGTAACGAAAGACTTGAATAACCATAAATTTGCATAATGACTCCTTGTGAATTGGTGATGACTTCTTATAAATTTACATGCTAACATATTCGACTAGGAACATAATCCTATTTGAATATCCTAAGTTGTCTTGACCCAAATTTCGTGCAAATAGACAAATTAAAGGTTGGACTAGTTGCTAAAGGATTAACCCAAAAGGAAGAAAATTCAACAATTTGATACATAGATACCCATATCTATAGTTTCAACAATTAAGACACTAATTGCATCAGTGTCTATTTGTAAATTGAAAGTCCATCAAATGGAAGTTAAGTATGCATTTTAAATGCTGAACTAGATGAGGAAATATATATGGCTCAACCAGTAGGTTTTATCATGCCTAGGCAAGAGCGCAAGGTATGCAAGCTCGTTAAGTCACTTTACAATCTTAAACAAGCTCCAAAATGGTGGCATGAAAAGTTTAATAAAAGTGTGTAATTGTATGCCTTTATTTATATGGTATGTTTATATTTGAAAACCAATAGCTTGAGAACCAAACGATTTCTATCTTCGTGTTTTGACCTGAAGGAAATAAGTGTGGATATGTGATTCTCGATATAAGATTTATGGAAATCACAAAAGGGTTAGCCATTACACAATTTCATTACATTAAGAAGATATTATAAAGGTTTAATCACTTTGATTTTTTGAACCTGCTGCTACTCCATTTGAGCTAAATCTATAAACATATATAAATAATGGTAGACCTAACATTCCCTACACAGTACATGTGATGAGCTGATATACCAATAACCCTAGTGTAATCCACTATTATGTTGTACAAAGGGTTCTAAAATATTTAAAAGTAAACTATACAATGGCATTTTGTACAGTGAGTATATATCCTAGTGTAATAGAAGGATAAACATATACTAGCTGGGACATTGAAAGTGATGTATATAAATCAACTGGTGGATGAAAATTCACCCTTGGTTGGATTGCAATATCTTAAGCCTCAAAGAAAAAGAAAAAAGCACTTGTTGTTGATTCTTTCATAGTTAATGAATTTATAGCATTAGCTTCATGTACTAAAGAAGCGGAATTGTTAAGGAATTTACTATTAAAAATTCTTGCGAGGACGAACCTTGGACAACAATATTTGTGCATCGTGATAGTCAAGCAACACTATTATGAGCCTACAACTAGGTCAATAACGGAAAATCTAGGAAAATTGTTCTAAGGCTTAGTTTAATAAGGAAAATGCTCGCATGGGAATTGGGGGGGGGGGGCAATTATTAGTGATTTTGTAAGATCTAGATAGAACTTGGAAAATCCATTTACTAATGGACTTGTAAGGGAATTGGTATTGAAGTATCAAGAGGAATGAGTTTAAAGCCAATAAGAAATAATCGTTAACATGACTCGACATAATGCATATACACATTATATTGAGTTCAATAAGCTAAAGTACATCATATGATGTGGTTGGGAACACTATTGTAATATTAGTCTGAATAACTAATATTATGTTCCATTCCAAGGTAAAGTGCTTGAAACTATAATGATAATGTGGAGATTGTACTACTTAATACTTAGGTTTATGATAAGTATACCATTGAAGCATATATTACACAACACTTCTGATAAACCTACCATACATATGCATGAAGGTGGTGCCAACTTCTTTGAGACTATGGCTTGGTCTTTAAAGTATTTTCATGAAACTGAGGTACATACACAAAGCCAATCCACATGTCGGTATACTTTGTACTACGTAAAGAATTTGAATGCCAGTGTGTGAGACACACCTGAAATGTCATATAAGATTGATGGTTCAATGCATTACCAAACCACACCATTCCGACTAACTTTGATGGATTGTCACTATGAATAGATTTAAGTACGCAAGACATCTATACTTATGCACAAGTTTACCTACAACAAGTGACAATGTGAATTTTATTGAAATCTTGTAGCAGATTATTAGGAAAATTTTATATCAAGTATATATGATTAAATATATTTATATTTGATTTAAAGAGAAAGATAATAAGAGATAAAGAAGAAAGGGAGGATTGGGAATAGTTCACATCATGGAAAATATGGAGCTATAATTATATAAGTATAGGATATGAATAGAAGGTCGAACCCTTAAAGCCCCCAAAATTTTTTCTCTTGGGTTGAAGAGAGAAGACATATATGACAATACACATGTGCATGCAACACTGTCTTTGTGCGTTCGACCTATCAAATCGGACGCGATGGGGTTTAAAATTATATTTTCTAGAGGAATGTAAATAGCGTTTTTAAGTTGCAACACAAAAGATGTGACAGTTGAAGACAACCATTGTAGGTAGTTGTAATTGTTCGAAAATAATTTACTGGTTGTTTTTAACAACTAGTCGCCAGGTCTATTATGGTCAGTCGACGGGTTGAGGCCCATGAAATTTCGAGGAAGAAACACATTCAAAATCGACCATGTTCAATCGATTGATCTAGTAGACTAATCGATTGGTCCATGGATATGAAGGTAGACTCACTAAAGAATCGCGAAATCCCTAATAAAGTGCTTGGTTCTCTTTAGGCTATGCTTAGTGCTATTACATAGTCGGTGCACTTAAAACCTTGCTATTTGCTGCTAACATGCTAAGTCAAGGTTTTTAGCATCTTCTTTACCAATTTTAATACAAAATATAAATTTAATCAGTCTCTACTGATCCAGATAATAATATTTATGATACATGTGCTTAATGTAAGTTAAAACGCTATTCATGCCCTCTCCCACACTAGTTTAAATTGCATTTACCATAACATTCTAAGATTTTGTTATATAGAAGTAAACAATGTTCCTTTTTCTTACACTAATGATGTGAGACGGATAGCAAATCATTTCAACAATACAATTTTACCTCCTTATATCCTTTTGTGCTCCCTCCATTTTCCGAAATATCCCTACCGTATTGTAAAATTTTGCACGTTCACCACTATGTAACTGCTAAGTGCTTTAACAGCACATGTTCATGGTTCATTCTATTTGATCATTCGACTAGTCGCTGTTTGAAAAGAGCCGTGCATATTTGCTGGGAGACATGGCCATTCATGCTTATAAAAATGCCTTCTTCTAAGTCATTCGAGTAACAGAAAAATTCAAAATATTATTCTTCCCCAACACTTCCTCTCCTATTATAGTTTTTTACAATATACAAAATTATATTAAACCTTTAGTGTTGTAGGACATGAATTCAGCATTTTTGTCATGGTGTCAAAAGATAATCTGAGACCGCTTTCATTAGTGCTAAAACAATCAATAAATAGGATTAAACTCTCAGACTTCATTGTATCTTGGAAATGATCCCGCCATTGATCAAAACCAATTTGATTAAAAGTTGGCGAGGACATTTATCATCTTAAAGACAACGACCCAAATCGCGTGCTTTGAAGAAAACCCACCAATGTGTCGGATGTAAACCACGTTCGATAGATCATTGTATTCAAGTAAAGGACCCGTTCTCTATTTATAGAAATTATATATGGGATCCAATGCATTTGATCCTAAGAGGAAATTTGCAAGTTATGCTAATTTGGTAAGCTCATTGCAAATACTATTTTCAACTATTACTTTTCATGTTCACTAATTCGGATTTGAATGTTATATGTATCATAATTTTTTTTATTCCAGAACTTGTTTCAATATTCTAAGAAAAGTGTGCTTGTACTTAATCTATAATTGGTGAAGAACGTCGTTCCATTAATCATTAATCATATGTTTAGTGATTGTCTACCACCCTCCATTAATTATACGGCATTCCTCAATTAAATATTTAAAAGATAAAACAACAAGAAGAAATAAATCTTTTCTTCATTAATTGAAATTCAATGCGTGCATGTGAGAACTGAAGGCACACGTGTGACATAGAACATATGTAAATGTAGAATTTAAAGTTGATATATCTATATTGAACAGGTTAAGGTGTATCAGCTTTAAATTCTACACTTGGTATCAGAGCAGCGTTCAAAAAAAAACAAAGACGATGGAAGCAATCAAAGGGAAAGAAGGTTTAGTGGGACTAAGTTATCCGATGTTGACAAAGAGTAACTATACAGCGTGGTCACTAAAGATGAGAGTCTTCATGCAGGCTCATGGGATCTGGAGGGCTGTCGAACCTTCAGACCCAAAGGTCACGATCGAGGAGAAGACAGACAAGGTGGCACTAGCTGCAATTTATCAGGCCATCCCTGAAGACATGTTACTTTCACTCGCAGAAAAGAAATCAGCCAAAGAAGCATGGGAGGCAATCAAAAAAATGTGCTTGGGAGCAGATCGCGTCAAGAAGGCAAGGGTACAGACGTTAAAGGCAGAATTTGAAACCTTGAATATGAAGGACACGGAGGTGATAGACGATTTCTACATGAAATTAAACGGGTTGGTGACTAACATACGTGCTTTGGGAGAGACGGTCGAGGAAACCTACGTGGTGAAGAAGTTACTAAGAGCAGTACCATCGAAGTTCTTGCAGATCACGTCAGCTATCGAGCAATTTGGAGATTTAGAAGCGATGTCCGTTGAGGAGGCAGTTGGGTCTCTTAAAGCCCATGAAGAGAGACTTCGCGGACAACCAGAGAACAATGGAGGACAACTTCTGTTGACAGAAGAAGAATGGATGAGAAGAGAAAATAACGAAGGACAACTATTATTCACTAAGGAAGAGTGGATGAAAAGATCTAACAAAGGAGGTACAAAAACGTACTCAAACCTGAAAAATCGAGGCAACAATAGCTAACAAGGCAGAGAAGGCGGACATGGAACACATTATAGGAGCAAAATTAAGTGTTATAATTGCAACATTTATGGGAACTATGCTGCGGAGTGCCGTAAGCCACGACGTGACAAAGAACAGAAACCGGAGGTGAACCTGGCACAAATCCAGGATGATGAACCTGCGCTCCTTATGACAGAGTGTGGAGAACAAAAGGGCAATGCACTGCTACTTAACGAGGGAGGGATGGTGGCAAACTTGAGTCAAAACGAAGAGACAACGGTTGAATCAAATGTGTGGTATTTAGATAATGGTGCAAGCAATCACATGACAGGACAACGCTCAAAATTCAAAGAATTGGATGAAAGGGTGACCGGACAAGTTAAGTTTGGCGATGGCTCTACGGTGGATATTAAAGGGAAGGGCTCAGTGATGTTCAAATGCAAAACCGGTGAGGAAATTATCTTTTATGAGGTATACTACATTCCCTTCGTAACAATATTATAAGTCTTGGGTAATTGTTAGAAAATGGAAACAGGGTTATTCTCAACGGAAATTTTTTGTGGGTATATGATGAACAAGGAAGACTCCTTATAAAAGTTAAGAGGTCAGCTAACAGACTCTATAAAATTGTTATCGAAACCAGCAAGTCTGTATGTTTGATGTCAAAGCTAGAAGAGTCCTCGTGGTTATGGCATTCACGTCTTGGACATGTGAACTTTCAAGCCATGGTGTTGATGTCAACAAATAACATGGTGTTCTATCTGAATGAGAGTTTGATTACGTGGGTGTCACAGAAACAAAAATGTGTAGCGTTGTCATCGTGTGAAGCTGAATTTATGGCTACTACTGCTGCAGCTTGTCAAGGGGTATTGGCTGCGTAATCTACTTGGCCAAATAACTGACATGAAGCATTGTCCTGTGGTAATCTATATTGATAATAAGTCTGCAATCGACTTGGCAAAGAATCCGGTCTTTCATGGGAGAAGTAAACATATTGACATGCGTTATCATTTTATCCGTGAGTGTGTTGAGCGAGGAGAAATAGTCATCAAACATGTTAGCACTAAGGAGCAGCGTGCAGATGTGCTAACAAAGGCGATGTCCACTATAAAGTTTGAGAGGATGCGGGCACTACTGGGTATCAAAAGTCTGCAGAATAAAATTTAGATTACGGGGGAGTAAACAAACGTATTGTTATTTCTTTCTGATAAGATAACTACCGAATACATGCAAATATTTAAAAGTGTGCCAACTATAGAGTCGGCCACAATCATGCAACTACTTCCTACAAATACTCCCACTTATTCAAAACACTTCCTAATAATACTGAAACAAATAAATGACCTATTCTACCTGCTATTAACGTGGTTGACGTAATTTAGCAGTAATACAAATAAATAAAATAGTTTAGATTAAATCCCAATAGTAAACAGGTCAAGTAATTCATAACTTCTGCTAACAACTAGTGATCCACAGTTTGTAGCTTTGTTTTGCCCACTACACTTCATGCAATATGAGGACCCCTCATTATAAAAACTAATCAATAACATTCTGATCCTAAAGAATTTCATTAACTACACTGATCTGTCTTGTTTGCTCATTAAATTTTAAATTCCCAAGAGGTATGTCTGCACTAATAAATTACTCACTATTACTTCTCCCTAATTACTTTTTTGTTTTTGTTAACTTGTACCCAAATGACACATGTTAAGAATGATATTTATGTGTTAAAAAACAAAAAAATTTAATTTCAAATACCTATATTATCCTTATAACATAAAAATATATGGAATTCAGGGGTGATTATTTAGGTAATTTAACCAATATTAACATGTGCCCTTTATGCCACTTGATAAGATTTTTCTTACTTTTTTACGGTAAACTAATTAATATATGGTCTTTCTTGTAATTTAGCAATAATTTTTCTCTTTTTGGTATCATTTTTTGCTGTCAAATTATGAATGTTACACATGCCAATGACAACAGATATTTGTTAAATATTAAAAACAATTTCAATTATTAATTATACATATTTTTATAAGTAAATCGTTTAAGTGAAAGTAACCTTCTCTGGTATGTCGTTGGGAAATAGTATTTGAATGAGAAATCTTTTTACTATTAGGAAAATGTATACACTAAAAGTTATATTCTTTTGAATATATATCAGAAGATTTTCAACCCAAATACCCAATAGTAATAGTGTTTTAACAATAAATTGACTAGTGGAATATCTCATGTTTAATTCTTTATACACATGTATAAGGTAAAAGTATATTGCAAAAATTTCTCCATGGTGTACATAGAAAAGTGATCAAATTGTAATACCCACCATATGTGTATCACAGTATTTATGTCATTGATTCATAAAATTTTATCATAAAAGTTTAGGTGGAGGTCATGATGTGACCATTTTTGCAACATTTGCATATAAGAGAAAAGGATGGCACATAGCAACAATAGCTGTTCATACTTCAAAGAGGTTGATGAAAGCAAAATGATGTAAATGAACTATTGCTCCAATCTGAGGAGGCATAATATTATTTCAACTAAATTCTTTGTTTAAGCTTGAAGTTAGGTGGTCTCCTTCATTATCATCATCATTACAATAATCAAAATATGGGAAATATGACGAGTGCTAATATCATTCCTCCTTGGAAAATCTGTCTACTGAGGACCATGCAAATATGCATGCAGCATAAAATCCCTAAATTAAACCCTATTGATTAGGCTTAGATTAAACTTTTTCATTAAATACGTAGCTTCCATCATTTGGAGGGCCGAGGAATTTTGTGAAAGAAAAAGGTAATTAAGCACATTGCTCTTTACACACTATTATCATGATTTTGATTCAATGTCCAAGGGGCCACAAACCTACATATTTACCAATCATAGACGGGTAGACCTGATATTTGTTAACGAAGATATATTTTTCAATTTTATTGATTAAATCAGGCTAAATTTTTATCAGCACAGGAATCTAAGTTTTATGAGTTGATAATTTTATTGTACAATTTTTTGATAAAAGATAATTTTATTGTTCAATTGGGAAAATAAAATTAAAATAGAGTTAGTTAAGCACAATGCAACTTGTGTGACACAAGGAAATAACAAGTAAAGAAAAAAATAAATCACAGAGAGATCAATTGGGGCAATTAGGTTTAAAAATACAGGCAGTTATTCTATAGATTAAACAGTGCAAGTTGACGCCGTGTAATAAGTCAGCAACATCCAAAAATTCAAAAGAAAGAAACAACCAACTATTCCGCACAAGTAAATGATGTAGTTAATGATTAGTTAGACTATTCAATATATATCTGTGATAATACTAATAAATATGATCAAATTTAGAACCTTTATTGTCATTATTATTGTTAGCAGCCGCTGCTGTTATTGTTATTGTTTTATAGTGTCAGTGTGTTATAATTTGATCTTAATCTTCACATTTAATTTGAGGAAGAATTGAAGTAATTATGAAGGCTGCTTTAGTAAAACAAATACAAGTACTCTTACAGGTACAAGTTTAGAACCTTAATGAGTACATCTATGTACAATCCCCACATCCTAAATATTTATGATTAAGAAAAGGATAATTACCTTTAAAACTAAATTCGTATAGGATTCTCAATCTAACTTAGGCCATTAGTTAATGAATTTTTGTCAGTGTTATACCTATCTCTTATTGCATGATTAAGTCCTATGCAAAGTTAAAAAAAATAAAAATTAAATAAACACTAATACTTTTACAGATAAACACTGCATTATTATATACTTGTCCTATAATTTAATATTTCATGGCTTTGGGCCCTTCCTTCATCATTCTAGGAATGTAGCAAGCTTATCAAAAAGACCCACATCTCACTTTTTTGTCTGTCAGCAACTACTTTGACCACAACAAACTGCAGCCTCAAAAGAGCATGGAAATTACATATGGACATATTAATTTTTAGCAAAACAAGTTTCCAATTTATCATCCTTAAAAGCATAGAGGTATGATACATCAATATCAACTGAAACAATTAATTTTATTTATTAATTTATTTATTACTACACAATTTAATTTTGATCCACTTTAAATTTACATTGCAGGTCTAGTTCAGAGCTAGTACTATTGTGAAGTGACTACTGAAACAGTTGTCCTCTCTGTCAATCTATCTATATCTCATTGCCATGAGAACTGCAAAAAAAATAATTTAGCCTGCTTTGTATTAGCCAGCTATATATCACTGCCTAGCATATATACATCTTTCATTTTACTTATTCTGTATATCAAGTTTCTAATGTCATTTCTAATTAATCTTTTATCTTTCTAATTTCAAGTAAAGATATTTTAGGAGGCAAAAAAAAGAAGATAAAGCCATGGTCTTTCTCACAACACAGATCCCAAGGCAAAGCAAGTAGTTTAAAAAGAGTTGCTTTGCTTTGCACATTTGTTGTCCAGATATTGTTAGAATTTTATAGAAGAAGAATGAAATCTATGAGCAATAATAACAGTAATAATTGGTTGGGATTCTCTCTTTCACCTCAAATTAGCATGGATCATGCATCTTCTGAATCAAATCACCATGGATTATGCTATGATCAAGGAGAAAATGCAGAGCTTTACTCACAGTTATCCCTCATGCCTTTGAAATCAGATGGCTCTCTTTGCTTAATGGAAGCTCTAACAAGATCACAGCAAAACCATGGTTTGTTTCTTTAAACTTTTAAGTACATATATTGCCTTGTTTAATATGTACTTAGCTTACATATGCATTATTCATATTTTGACTTTTAGTTCAAGGGATTGCTCCATCTCCTTCTCCAAAACTAGAAGATTTTCTAGGTGGTGGTCCAAATAATAACATTGGGGTCCATAATAACTACGAGAACAATGACAAAGAAGTAGCAAATAATATGTACTACTACCAACAACAACAACAAGAATATAGAAATAGTAACGCATATTATCAGCCTATACACGACGAAATATATCATAACTTTTATAGTGAGATTGATGGAAGCTCAATCGGTGGACTTGGTTATGGTGATTTGCATTCTTTGAGCTTGTCTATGAGTCCTGGTTCTAAACCGAGCTCCGTTACACTACCACACAATTATAGTGTATCAAATGTTGGAGTTAATAACAATGATGGTATGGCTTTGGATGTTGTTGCAAATAAGAAGAGAGGTAGTGGAAAGGGTGGAGCAAAGCAACCGATTCATAGAAAATCGATCGATACATTTGGGCAAAGAACTTCTCAATATAGAGGTGTCACAAGGTAAGAACTTAGAAATGTGACATTTTACAGTAGTAGTGTAATATAATGAGCTCAAAATGATAAATAGTATGTATGATTTAGGCATAGGTGGACTGGTAGATATGAAGCTCATCTTTGGGATAATAGTTGCAAGAAGGAAGGACAAACTAGAAAAGGAAGGCAAGGTTAGTAAGTAGATCATCATAGATGAATATCTAGGTTTTTTTTCATTTATTTTGAGTGAATTACTTACATTGTATGCTATATTTGACGTCTCTTCGTTTTCACATGTGTCTGCTTTGGGGAAACAATGATGCAGTTTATCTTGGTAAACACATACTTTCATCAATGGTCATTATCTTATTTTACGAATCAATAAAGTTTATCTAATCTTTTCATTAATGTATTATTTAGGGGGTTATGATATGGAAGATAAGGCAGCAAGATCCTATGATTTAGCTGCATTGAAGTATTGGGGGCCTTCCACTCATATTAACTTTCCAGTATGGTTTTATTTATGTTTTGAACATTCTGCCTTTAATCTTCGTATTTACACTAACTAACCTGCGATGACATTATAGTTGGAAAATTATCAAGAAGAACTCGAAGAAATGAAGAGTATGAGTAGGCAGGAATACGTTGCACATTTGCGAAGGTAATTAGTTAACTAAGGATAATGTCCATTTCACATTATTATGACAATGATATCCTTTTCTTAACTAACTAGCTATTTGATGTTTCCAATTCCTGTAGAAATAGCAGTGGATTTTCTCGAGGGGCCTCAATGTACCGAGGAGTAACAAGGTTATTAATTTTATTAATATTGATGCTTAAGTACCACATAAAATTAGACTCCATATATAAATTTTTCTTTCACATATATTTACTTTGTTCATATGATATATTAGGCATCATCAACATGGAAGATGGCAAGCTAGAATTGGAAGAGTTGCTGGAAACAAAGATCTCTACCTTGGAACTTTCAGTAATTTTCTGAATACTTCACTAGTAATATTATTCTAAGTTTCAAACTTAAAATGCTGAAGTCAAATTAATGACAGTTTGCCAGTAAAGATAAAAGAGCATTTCATTAGTATATTCAGAACATTCCGGTTAAACCATTTGCTTTATTTCATGATTTGCACTTTGATCACACTATACCGAATTTCAAAATATCGATAGCACTTTTTCTTCCTTTTACGTACCCTGCAAAAATTCAAATTCTTTCCTTTAAGTAAAGCTGCATTCTTTGCTGGTCGTAAAATTCATTGGTTGACAGATTCAACTCTTAAAACCACCAGTACAAAGTGCATAGAATATTTAGTACCACTTTGAAATCAATAAAAAAACTCTTTAAAGTTTCTTGATTATCAAATGCCTGGTATAGCATGTTAATTGTTAATTGAGTTACAACAACTTAAAGGTTATAACTATAGAACTGCATACATTTTCACTTTAAGGCTTAGTTTGTTTCCCATTTGAAAAATGCTTACAAACACTGATTGTAACAAGATATTTATAAATAACTCTTGATTATACAGCAAAAGGAGTCTGCATTATTAGCTTATATCTGTGCCAAAATGAAGATTGTACAATTTTAAACCCTATCAAAACCCTGAATTCAAAATTCAATCAATAGTATTTTTGTACAAGATACTAATAGTAAAGAAACACATTTAAAAATCAAAAGCAAACAGCATTCAACAATTACTTCTTTCTCGAAACAAATACAATTCTTGAACATGTTTCTTTTTTTAAAGGCACTCAAGAAGAAGCAGCAGAAGCTTACGATGTGGCAGCAATAAAATTCAGAGGAGCAAGCGCAGTTACAAACTTCGACATAACAAAATACGACGTAGAGAAGATAATGGCAAGCAACAGTCTTCTTTCAGGAGAACAGGCTCGTAAATCTAAAGCTGCTCCTTCTATTCAGAACACAAACGTTGAAAACAACAATAACAATAACAATAGCAATAGCAATAACAATGATATTGTTCTTTACAAACCTCAAGATGGAACACTTGAACAAAACTTACCGGTCTCTGTAGCATTTAATGGGCTGAATGGTGCGCATATTTCAGAGTCATCTTCACGTGTAACTAGCTTGAATAGCTCAAGAGAGGAGAGCCCTGACCCCAAGTTTTGTGTTAGTGCAAGTCCACTGGCTTCTTGGATGTCTACGGATCAGATAAGGCCTGTTATCTCTATGTCCCATATGCCCGTTTTCGCTGCATGGAGTGATGTTTAGTTATGCCTAGTGTCAGTGTATGGAGGAGTTATGTAGGATTGGCTGTATCTTTTTCTTTTCTTAACTTATGGTTGCAATTGTTTTTTATGATGATTTTAGTCACTTGTAGCTGTAGTTGAAGTTGTAACACTAGTTTCTAGCTATTGGTAAGAGACATAATGTGATGGGCTTTGGATTTGCTTTCTTGTTTCATGATTTTGTTCCAGTTAGAATATTGGTATGGAAGTAGGTTATTTCATATTTAAGCTAAAGGCTTTGATGGCTGCATTTTTAATACTGTCTTGTTGGACTATCTCGCATCATATTGGTTAATAGGTCCGAAATTGTAAAATGAACAGTCCAACATCATAAAAACTAATAAAGGCAGCATGGTATACATATGAGTGTCGCATATAACAATAGGAGATTCTTTATATTGGTCACATTATATTGTCTCCACAAAGAGATTTGTAGATTGTAGGAGTTCAGGGCTTGCTTATTTGGTTATATTCTCATTTTTTTTTGGTGTGCTGCTATTGGCACCAAGAAAATGGTTCTGGCTACCATTAAAATTTTATTACCTATCCGTTTTTTTCATATGCTTATTGACCAACGAAATCTATTTCCTTATATAACCCCTAAACTACTGTATATGCTTCATTCATTGAAAAAACCAACATATACCATCTCAAAACATCAGTAGAAAACAAAAATTGCAAACTCTAAATCTAAAATATCTATCTTTTTGTCCTAATAGATGAAGCCAAGTGAAGACTTAATGGATGATCCAACTTTTAATAAACACAAAGCGTTAGTTTACTTTTTATTTCTTAAAGCCTATTTTTCTTCTAAATATTAATATTAGTTTTGTTATTTAGGGTTTTTTTTATTGTTATTTTAGGATGAATGTTATGATCCCGTTGCTAACATACAACGTTTTATTACGTAAGTTGTTGAATTGTATAGTTTTATCATACAACTTTTATGCTAATTTTTCCTTTTTGCTATTGTTAGATAGAGGATACTGATCACAATAAGTTGAGAATGCACCTTCCATTTCGAATAAAAGTGTTCGATAGTGAAAATATAGAAGAATACGATCAATCAAATGCTTCAAAAGGCATACAAGTTGATTTGATAAACCATTTTTTAACCGATCAAGTAAGTATTTATTTAAAATCTCATCATCCTAAATACGATTAGAAAAATTTATTCATCATTTTATTTTTGATTTTTTTTGTATGCTATATGATTTTTGTTGTGTTTTGATAATAGTTGAACTTTATTTAGGGAGTAAGAATGATAACTTTTGTGTTTTGAATTAATTGAGTCCCTGTTGACTTAAATTTTAATAATAGTTGGTGTTAGGAAGTACATAACCAAAATTTGTAAGATGACCTTTAATTCTGGAAGTCAAAAGCATTTTTCTGGATGCTAATAGTATCACACATTATTTTACTGATATAATCCATTTTGATGAAACAAGTAAAGCAGGTGATTCTTTGAATTAACTTCCTCAAACACGAAAATGGACCGAATGGGCTTTCTTTGTGTGAGAAAAATGGACTAAATGGATGAAAGTAGGTAATGATATTAGTGACCCTCTTGTTGGTATCGTTCCTAACTGCTAAATCAGTGTTGTCACCGTTGTTTCACAACACCCATGCCATTTTACCTTAGCTTAAAATGGTGATGCTCTTATCCCATTCGAAAGCCATAAGTGTTGGCACTTGTTATTGGAAAGGAAATTTGGTTGGATTTTTCTTGTAGCAAAACTTCTCCTATTTGATGGTCGCTAACCATCTCAAACGTTTATGAAAGTTGTTAAGTTTTATCAAAGTTAAGCATGTTTTTCATTGGTTTTCTCCTAGAATGGATAGAAGCATATTCTTGGGTATGACCCCATTGTTATTAATAGCAATATCTTTTACCAATTCAAAGTGATTCCTTCCTTTGATGGGGTTTGAGAGAATGTATGCTTTTTCATTTTTAAAAAATACCCTTTGTTTATTGGAATTTAATTGGTATCACTGGATTAGCTTTAGTTTGTGTGTTATAACAAATCTACTAAGCCTTTGGTATTGTTTGAATGCACCAAAGTGCTTATTGTGGTCTCTCCTGATTGGAAACTAGATATGTGTACCACATGCAAAGTTTTCGGTCATATACCACTTGCCTTGGCGATAATATCAAAAGGAATACCATTTTCAGATTTGAAAAAAAAATGGTGTATGGAAGATGGTTTTGATGAAATGCTTAAGAACAAGAGGAATGAGTATTGGAAAGTAGGAGATGCAGCTTGTATCATGAGTAAAAAGTTGAAATATCTTAGGAAATTTTTGAAAATGTGGAATAAAGACGTATTTGTAAACATTAGATTTAAGAAGGAGATATTAAAGAATGATATTTTGGATTTTAATATCACCAAAGAGATCGGGGGTTGAACGAGGAGGAGAAGGTTTTATTGCAGACTAAGGAGAAAGAGTTGTTGAAAGTGATCGATTAGGAGGAGATATCTTGGAACAAAGGTCTAGAACTCAATGGCTTAAAGAGGAAGGTAGAAATACTAGGTATTTTCATAAAATGGCTAATGGGAGACAAAGATCAAATATGATATGTAGTGTGAAATGTGGTGAGGTGGAAATTAGTAAACAAGAAGATTTGAACAGAGCTTTCACTAACTACTATAGAAGAATATTTGGTAAATGCAGAAACAAGAGAGTTAAAGAAGATTGGAAATTGTTATATCCTGTGAATTAAAATCTTGTTGAATCAGATGAGAAAATTACTAAAGAAGAAGTTTGGAGTGCTCTTAATGAAATGCCCGATGACAAAGCACCAGGCTAGATGGATTTTCAAATTTTTCTTTAAGAAATATTGGAGCTAGCTTAAATTTTATATCATGAATTTTTTTAATGAGTTATAAGCAGGAGTGTTAAACTTTGATAAATTGAACTATGCTTATGTGGTCTTAATACCAAAAAAGGAAGGGAATGTTACGTTGGTCGATCTTAGACCTATAAGTCATTTAAATAGCACTTACAAGTTAATTACTAAAGTATTAGCTAATAGAACTAAAACTAACATGGATTCTCTAATTGATAAAGCTCGGACTGCATTTGTTAATGGTGCGTCTATCTTGAAGGGAGCAGCATTGGTACATGAAGTAGTTTCTTATTGTAGTAAGAAGTCGGTATCTTGCATGATTTTGTGACTGTATTTTGCTAAAGCGCTTGATACCATGGATCAAAATCTCATTATTGACATACTCAAGGCTAGAGGTTTTAGTGAGAAGTGGATAAATTGGATTAACAATATTTTTATTTCAAGCAAAGTGATAATCAACTCTAAAAGAGGCGTGAGACAAGGAGATGTTGGAGAAAATTTGGATTAACATCCCAAATGTAGTGGAAATAATAGAATTGTGTTAATGGTGAGGTAGAACAAACAAAAAACGAATATCCCAAAAATAAGCAATCACAGATCACAGATGTACAAGCAGAAAAGAAAATCACACACAACATTTGTAGTGGTTCCACTATCATGAGATAGTGTACACCCACTTTAGCGAGAGGATATTTTATTACTTTTTGAGAAAAGAAAAGTAATCGATTGATAATAGAGGTTAAGAAATATGAAGAAATACAACTTGAGAGGATGATATTAACCTCTTAAGAATGACTGTCTTTATATAGAGATTGTTACTTTGGATTGAAGCAATTGATTTATAACAATAAATCAATGCATCATCAATTCTCCTATTCATATGATATCCATTTGATTTTTTCAGTTTCCTCCTATTTACATGCACCTGATAAAATGTCTTCTTTGATCAGCTGATTGAAAAATTAATTGATTACTTCAGTCTCTCAAAATAACTCATTCTCATTTAGATATTTCCCCGCCTTTTGCAATGCATTAAAAGAGACAATAAATTTGAGTCATACATTGACTCAAATATCTCTTAAATTTTCTTTATTATGGAAATATTGTTTTACTGAAAATCAACAATCTCCACCTTGATACTATATTTCCATGCAAGCCTACCAACTCCACCTACATCCTCATACTCCAAACAGCTCTCACACAAGACATCATGGATACTTTCCCAATGAGCTTCGGCATGACCATCACCCATTGCACTTTGTCAACGACTACGAAAAGTCCACCGTCTGCCAATAAAGTTTTGAAAGTATCTTCTCTATGTAGGACCTATCAATCTCCACAATGAAAACAAACGTCTCCATCTACCAACTCACTATCTCTATGCCACCATGTGGCATCTAGCACCTCAATAAGCGGATCAAGTTTAAGCAATGATTGAACGTTGCAGCAGGCAAGGACTTGGTAAACAAATCTGTTGCATTCTCTTACGTGTGAATCTTTTGAAGATGAACTAACTCCTCTTCTTTCATCGAGACAACAAGGGACTCTCTCACCTCTGTATGCTTCATCCTCAAGCTAAAAGCCAAAAATTTTAGCTAAGTGAATTGCACTTTAACCACCATAACTCACCACAACTCCATTATATACAAATCCCAAATCAAACATCAACCGCTTCAAGTAGAGTGCCTCGTTAGCTGCTTCAATAGCAACTATCAACTCTGTCTCTGTAGTAGATAATGAAACTATCGTCTTAATTTCACTCTTCAACTAGTAGCTGTCCCTCCAAGAGTGAGAACATAACCTGAAGTTGACTTTCTTCGATCTTTATCTTTGACATAGTCAGAATCACAAAATCGAACCAAGCTGAAATCTCTATCCGTGCTATAAAACACAAGCCCATGATTTAGGGTTCCACTATACAGCAGTGATTCCCAATTCATCTTTATCGTATTTTCCATATATCTACTAACCAATCCAATAGCCTGTGCAATGTCAGACCTAGTGCAAATCATAGCATACATCAAGCTTTCAACCGCACTTGCATAAGGCACCTTCTTCATGTATGGCTAGTCCTTCCCTGAGATCGAAGAGCCTTTACTAGAAAGTTATGTGCGAAGGCATAAGTGTACTAATTGCCTTTGCTTCCTCTATACAAAACCGAGCAAGCAACTTCCGAATATATTCCGTTTGAGTGAGCCTCAAAAGTCCGAACTTTCTATCTCTTTGAATTTCCATAACTAAAATCTTCCTTATTTCCCCAAGGTCTTTTATCTCGAATTTTGCTTTTAACTTCAACTTTAATTTATTTATTTCAATTTTATCTTGGAAGTAATTAACATATCATCCACATACTAGAGCAAATACACCTGTTAACCATAAAATCCACTTAAGAACAAAGGTATGAAAGAAGATTGATAAAATGTCAGGCTCTACTGGAATAATAGGCATGAGTTTCGACAATGATCACGAAAGAACGTTTCGAAGGCATTGAGAAGGCTTTCGAAGGAGTCGCAAGCACCAAGCGCCCTCACAAGTGATAAAATAGTGCAAAAGCTTTCGAAAAGGATGAAAAAGAAAAGCGTAGACACCCTTCCACCTAATTCAAGCCTTTCGATACAGATCGATTCATGAATATAGAAGAAGCAAGAATGGACTCGAAACCCCCCCTTTCGAAGGCAATGAATAATACATTTTCATACGCACGCCAAACCTTTCGAAACCAAAGGCTTTGCCTTCATTCAAGCTACTCAAAACAACCCTTTTGAAAGCATAGCCAATCCGTTCGAACCGGTCGATGCCAATGACATCAAAAGAAGATTCCTCATCAATCCACATGCATGCATTCGGAAGCCACTAATCGCATCGAATCCATTGATACTTCAACACCTTCGAAGCCCTTGTGGACAACCCATCGACAGAATCGAAAGATCCTATTTCTACTTCTGATGACAACAAAGCGACATGAAGAAAAAATCACATTAATAGCCCTTTCGACGACATCGAAAGCGATTCAGGAGAAAGCAGGGAAAAGGAACACTAAAGACTTAACAAAGGTGAAAGGTAGATAAAAGACCCTTTCGACAAGGGCGAAAGGTCTAGAATAAGAGGAAGGGAAGTGCAAGGGTGAGTTAGAGGACTCGAAAGAGAAGCATTTTGACCGTACAAAGGTAGGCAAAACCTTTCGACCATGTTGAAAGGAATTAGGGGGAATATAAAAGGGCCTTTCGACTAGGTCGGAAGCATAGGCGCAGAAGGGGGCCGACCAACATCTATAAATAAGACCAAGGGGTCCAATTTCGGGGACCATATTTTGGGAATCATAAGCTTATTTCTTTTACTTCTACTTCTTTGCAACAACAAAATCTTTGTAAACCCTAAATATTTTTGGGGAAAAGCTCTCATAATTGTAACTCATTTTGGATTAATAATAATGGAGAGATGCGTGGATTCATTAAGGATTTCGATTATGAGGAAGACATCATGATCATTAGTTAGATTAATGATCCATTGCACATGATTCTATTTTATTCTCTTAACTTATTTTTGTCTATGCAATACATTAGGATCGACTTAGATACAAACATGCGAAACACATCACCATCGTAACCAATATCATATAATGGAAAATAAGAATGGTGATGATGTTTCGACGTTGATGAGTTTATAGAACTTAGGAATATCCAAGCCGACCCTATATTGAATAAACTGAATTAAGCTTAGGCAACTGCAAGCTGGATCTGTTTTGAAAGGATGGAACCCTTTCCGACCTGGTCGAAAGGGGTGTTCCGAAGAGAATCCAGTTTGTAATTGGCAAGCGAATGTGTGAAAAGGAATTCATTCGAAAGGGATCTACCCTCCACTACATCTGCAACCCTTTCGAATGGGGTTCTTCCATAAAAGAAACGAAACCAATGGGTTCGAAAGTAGTAGTTTCACTTCAATAGGCCAAGCATACCTTCCAACATGATCGAAAAGGTTAGAATGAACCTTTTGACATGATCGAAAGGAACGAAAATTCAGTACAAATAACTGTCTTCGACATTCAAAAGAGGGTTCGAGTTAGATGCTTCTTCCTTTGCCTGTGTTTCAAATTTAATTACCAAAACTGTTTCGACTCGGTCATCTTAGTCGAAAGGTGAGCTTCAAAAGAAGCAATCTCTTTGACACCCTTATCTTATATGATCTTATTTGCCATTCACGTAGCTTTGGGGATGTTAACAAGTTTTCTTGTTAACATTTTTGGTGCTAGGAGGGCTCGAGCATTCGACTTTGTTGCTAACTTATAGACTAATTATGGATCATTTGACTTGATGTAGGAAAATGGAATCAAAAAGACTCAGCAAAATGGATGAAGAGGTCATCCACACTACAACCCTTGAGGAGAACATAGCACCAACCTTAATTTGGATAGGGTTGTTCAAGGGCAGCCTTCATCATCAGCTAAGCGGGATGAAAACACCGCCAAGATCAAACACTTAAAGCAGCAGCTGCAAGAAATGCAAGAACTCCTCAAAATGGCATTATCTCAGAAGTCTTCAAAAATAGCAAAGCTAACACAGGGGATGAGGTGGTTTCACCCAGGAGGAACTTGAAAGCTCATTCTAATGAAAACAAGAGCAAGATAGATCTAACATCTTCGAAGAAGAAGAAGCGCCCTCAATCTAAAGCTAATCATCAAGGGAGGGTGCTCAATAAATAACTTGAACAATCTGGTAGCTCTACATCAAAAGAATACTTTCCAAACCAGAAAAATTATCGTGATGTTGAAGCCTATCTGAAGGATGCTACGGAGAAAGAAATTAAGGATGCAATGGATACAAAGGGGAAGAGGACCGTAGATGAAAATGCCAATGATAACGAGAGAGTGCCACCCTTTACAGGTGAGATTATGGCAACAATCATCCCAGCTTATGTGAAGATTCCGACAATGAAGTACCATGGAATCACGGATCCAGATGATCATTGATGGCTTTCGATAGCCAGATGGATCTACACAATGCATTAGGAGCTGTCGGATGTAGATTATTCCTTGTCGCTCTCCAAAGAGCTATGGCCTAATGGTACAGACAATATTGAGAGAAGACCATTTATCCATGGAAGCAATTCTCCTACGAATTCTATGCTCAGTTCTGCATATATAAAGATCCCACTATCAATTATACAATCCTGGCCAACATAAAACGAAGGCAAGGGGAATCTTTAGGAGACTATCTCAAAAGATTCAACAATGAAGCAATGAAAGCAAAGGACATGAATGATTGTGACAAGCTTATTGTGGTTCATTCTGGCTTAATAGAGAACACCCCATTCTAGAAGCAACTCTTTGTTAACGGGTGTAAGGATTTTCAAGCCTTCCACTTTCAAGCTGACAAGTTCATTCGAATGGATGAGCTTTACTACGCTAAGAGGAAAGCAGTCCCCAAGAAGGAAAGAGGAAGATTCGGTCTAGATCGAGGACATAAAAGAATGAAATGGGAGGAGCCAATTGCTAACGCAGTCGCTTTGAACAAGCCATTGTCTTATGTTTATGCTGTGGCGAAGGAAAGAGTCAACTTTCCGACCTCCTTCAAGGCTAAGAACAACCCAAAACAAAGAAAAGGAGGCGACTACTATGCATACAAACAGCAAACGGTCACAAGACCGATGAGTGTAGAGTTTTAGCCGGAATCATCCAGAAATTGATCCGCGAGGGTCACTTAAAAGAGTTTATTCATAATGAGCAGAAGGTTCAATGAGCAGGGGATGGTCTGCAAAAGCTCCCTGGCAATGCTGTTAATGTGCTAGAGGATGAAGACCCTCTTAGCTTAAGCCCGCCCGATAAACAGGATTGATGTAATTCGTGGTGGGCCACATCCGGCAGGGAACAACAAAGGGGCACGAAACAGATTTACCGAGGAGGCTAAAGAAGGTGTCTTCTCTATCCAAGAAGAGCCCCATTGAAGAATCCACGACTCAATATTCAAATGCTGAATCTTGTTGTCATCCCTCAAGAGCTGAAAAAGGGGGTTCACCATTCGCATAACGATCCATTGATGATCATGGCTCAAATCGGATTGTCCATCGTCTCCAAAATTCTTATGGACATAGGCAGTGTAGTCAATGTTATCTTCAAGCACGCCTTTGATCAAATGAACATCCCCGAGGATAAACTGGAGACCAGCATGGAACCAATCTTCAGATTGAATAACAAAGGGTCGACTCCGGTGGGGCAAGTGAAACTGCTTGTGCAAATGTGGGTGCCACCATTTTGCAGAACTTTCAAGACTATTTTTGTGATTATCAACCAACCATCTTACTACAACGCCTTCTTTGGCAGGCTAGCGCTCGATGAAATAGATGCATTTGTCTCCCCAAAGTACCTAATGGTGAAGTTCTTGACAAAGAGAGGGGCACCGTCCAAGAAGAGCAGTTCAGCTCTCGAGAGATGTATTTCGCTACCATAGATCAATATAAAAGGGAGTATTCTGCTTACTTTGATTCTTCCACTATTTTTCAACCTTTGGATGATGGATTTTTACATCCAACATTCGAAGAAAAATTAAAATTAATAAGTCTAACAAGCGCATGTATGAAAGGTACATTCCCTCTGGAGGCAAAAGGAAGAGAGTTGATGCTAATACCACTGAAGAAAGCCCAATCGTCACTGAATTAGATTGCGGAGGGGAAATAGGAAGGATAAAACCTGTAGAGGACCTTGAGGAGGCGTTCATAGATCCAGATGATACTACTAAGGTGGTCAAGGTGGTAAAAGAATTGGATAGTGACTTGAAGAAAGATTTAATCCATCTTCCTAAGGTTAATAAGGACGTATTTGCCTGGTCATATTCTAATATGGTGGGGATTGATCCAACGGTAATGTGTCATGCGCTTAACATCAATCTAGAAGCAACCCCCATTAGATAGAAAAAGAGACAGTTAGACATGGTACGATCTGATGCTTTGACAGAAGAAGTTAAGAGACTCCTTGAGAATGGATTTATCCATGAAATATACTACCCAAAATGGTTAGCCAATCCAGTGTTGGTAAAGAAATCAAATGGAAAATGGAGGACTTGCATTGACTATACAGACTTGAACAAAGCATGTCCAAAAGATTGTTTCCCGCTATCGCGTATTAATCAGTTAGTAGATGCAACAAGCGGGGACAAATTATTGTCTCTCATGGATGCATATTCGGGGTACAATAAAATACCAATGTTCAAGTCGGATGAGGAACACACTAGCTTCATAACTGAATGCGGAATTTACTACTACAAAGCGATGCCCTTTAGGCTAAAGAATGCAGGGACTACTTGTCAATGGCTGGTAAATAGAATGTTTAAAAAGCAAATTAGCCAGAATATGGAGGTTTATGTGGATGACATGTTAGTGAAATCTGGCGAGGCTAAGAATCATCTTAAGGATCTGGAAGAGATGTTCAAAATATTACGAAAATATCAAATGAAATTGAATCCGCAGAAATGCTCTTTCGGAGTCCATTCGGGGAATTTTTTAGGATACCTTGTAAGTGCCCAAGGGATTGAAGCGAGTCCTGACCAAATTCAAGCCATTAAGGACATGGCCGAATCCAAAACCAGCAAAGAGGTAATGAGTTTGAATGGAAGGGTAGTCGCTCTAAGTAGGTTTATTTCCAAAGCTATCGATAAATGTATTCCCTTCTTCGACGTAATTAAGAAATAGAAGAACTTTGAATGAGGGGAGGATTGCAGAAAAGATTTTCAGGAATTAAAAAGCCATTTGGAAAAACCACCGATACTTTCTAGTCCTAAGAATGGAGAGATTTTATACTTATACATGGCAGTTTCAGAGCATGCAGTCAGTTCAATATTGATTAGAGAAGGAAGTGGAGCTCTACTTCTTGTATATTGTGTATGCAGACGATTGAAGGATGTAGAAATTCAATACCCAGTGACAGAAAAGCTAGCTTACTGCTTGATTCTCAAACTTAGAGAATATTTTCAAGAACTTCTGATCAGGGTATTGACCAATTTCCCCTTAAGCCAGTTTTCAGTAAGCCGGAAACTTTAGGAAGGTTGGTAAAATGGGGAATCGAGCTCAAACAATATGATATAGAATTTCAACCACGAGCCGCAATCAAAGGTCAAGCATTGGCAGATTTCATTAATGAATGCACTAACTTCATTAAAGAGAAATCAGAGAAAGAAACCGATCAAAAGCCTATATCGCAAATGTTCGCCGATGGTGCGTAAAATGAACAAGGGGCCGGTGCAGGATATGTGGTAATAACATCGGACGGACACCATTTACATTATGCCATGAAATTAGGATTTCCTGCAACGAACAATGTGGCTGAATATAAATCAATGGTAGCGGGGTTAACTTTGGCATTAGAGCTCAAAATCCCATGGATTCAGATCTTTAGCGACTCCCAACTAATGGTAAACCAAGTGAAGTAGATATATCAAACAAAAGATTCCAGGCTATCTTTATATGTAAAGAAAATACTGAAAATGCTTGCTTCGTTTGGAGACTTTTCCATACATCAAGTTCCAAGAGTGGAAAACTCACAGGCGGATTCATTAGCAAAGTTAGCTAGCTCAAGAGGAGCCTCTAAAACACAGATTGTTCTAGTAGGATATCAGGAAGCACCAAGTATTAAAGATGGAACATCCGAACAAGAAAAGGAATTGTTAGTTCTGACAAAATCCAGTGCTATGTTACAAGAGCAAGAGAAAAAAGAAGTATCACATGAGAGAGCTAACCAATCAGGAGCAAATGACCCATATGATAACACTTGGATGTCACCTATCATTGAATATCTTGCTAAAGGAATACTACCATCTGACAAAGGTGAAGCAAGAAAAATCAGGCGACAAGCTCCAACTTTCAAAATAATGAATGGAATCCTTTACAAGAAAGGATATGCACTTCCTTACTTAAGATGCGTAAGTCTGGTTGATTGGGTAAAATTATTGGCAGAAGCACATGAGGGATTCTGCAGGGACCACTCGAATGGAATGAAATTGGTAAAAAAGATAATGAGACATGGCTTTTATTGGCCTCATATGGTGAGCCAAGCCATTGAGTATGTGAGAAGATGCGAGAAAGGCCAAAAGTACTCGAAAATTTCTAAATTACCCCCAAGTCAGTTAACTCCAATTTCAAGTCCATGGCCCTTTGATGTATGGGGAATAGATCTAATCGGCCAATTGCCAATTTCAAAAGGGGGAGCAAAATACGCCGTAGTCACCATAGATTACTTCACTAAATGGGTTGAAGCGGAACCACTCCCTAAGATCACTTCTGGAAAAGTACTTAGATTCGTTATCAAGAATATTATAACCAGATTCGAAATTCCCCAAAAAATAATTTCTGACAACGGAAAACGATTCCAGAGTGAAGAATTCTCTTGCTTTTATCACAAGAATGGAATCATTAAGAGCTTTTCCTCCATTGCACATCCAAAAGAAAATGGGGGCAGTTGAGGATGCAAATAAAACCATAAAGACAATTTTGAAAAATGACTGAATAAAGCTAAATGAAACCGGGTAGAAGAACTACCACTTATGTTATGGGCTTATCGAACATCTACTAAAACGGCGACGGGACATACTCCCTACTCTTTGACATATGGGTGTGAGGTAATGTTACCAATCGAGATTGAAATACCCTCACACCAAAGAATCGCCTATGCATTCGATTTAAATCAAGAACTAAAAAGAGAATTCCTGGATTTGATACATGAGCTGAGAGATGAAGCAGCACTCAGAATAGCAGAGTATCAAAGAAGAATTTCAAAGTATTACAACTCAAAATTAAGAACACGGTCATTTCAAGAAGGAGATCTGGTACTCCGAAGAGTAATGGCAAATACAAAAAATCCCACTGATGGACCCCTCTTACCAAATTGGGAAGGACCCTTAATCATTTGCAAAGTAATTCCCCCAGGAGCTTATAAGTTATGCCGACCAGACAACAATATGGTTCCTAGAACATGGAACGTAGAACATTTGAGACCATATTTTCCAAAGATGAATGAATAAAGCATCTCTTTCTTCAAAAGAATAATATACATGGTTGGAAGTAGAATTCTCCTTGCATTTGGACACTACCTTTAACGGTCAAAATCCTCTGTCTACGCCGAGTTGGCCAGGGCAGAGCACCTCCTAGAGGGAGGGGTGTAAGCCTTTAACTGCGCCATGCTATGGCCAGGTTAAAGCATCGACAAGCCCTTGGTTGCGCCTCTAGTCAGGTCAAGGCGCCTCCTGGAGGGAGGACGGAGTAAGCCTTTATCTGCGCCATGTTATGGCCAGGTTAAAGCACTGAACAAGCCCCTGTCCGCGCCACGCTATGGCTAGGGCAGGGTGCCTCCTGGAGGGAGGTCGGAGTAAGCCTTTATCCGCGCCACGCTATGGCTAGATTAAAGCACCGAACAAGCCCTTGGTCGTGCCTCTGGTCAGGTCAAGATGCCTCTTGGAGGGAGGTTGGGTAAGTCCTTAGTTCCAACCTCTAAGAATGAGCTAACCATGAGCACCAGACAATAATGGACTAAGACGTCCAAGCCCAAGAAGAGGCTCATCAAACAATGGACTAAGTCGTCCAAGCCCAAGAAACGGCTCATCAAACAATGGACTAAGATGTCCAAGCCCTAGAAGTGACATATCAAACAATGGACTAAGACGTCGAAGTCCAAGAAGAGGCTCATCAAACAATGGACTAAGATGTCCAAGCCCAAGAAGCGGCTCATCAAACAATAGACTAAGATGTCCAAGCACCAGAAGTGGCATATCAAATGATGGACTAAGATTTCCAAGCTCAAGAAGCAACCAATCAGACTACAACTGCATATGAGGCCTAAAAAATTTACACATGCCGAATAAGGCAAAGACTAAGGAGTAGAACATAACTCCGCTCATTAATACCCGAATCTGGGTTTCGGGGCTCTCACTTCTGGAATTTTAATACACGGATATGGGTTTCGAGTCTTCTCTAATCATTTATGATCTTTCTCATACCGAATCTGGGTATCAAGGCTATTATCCAACATATGCCCTAATATGGGCTTGATATTTCTATTATGGATTTCAGATTAGCCAATATATGCCTTGATCTGGGCTCGAGATTTTTGTCATAAAGATGATTATGATGAATTATTGGTTATCCGCCATTAATACCCAAATCTGGGTTTGAGAATTCTTTTCTAAATATTGTTTCCGAATCCTACTTATTAAAACCCGAATCTGGTTTCTAGATATCTTACTATTAACTTCTAAACTTCACTAGCTAATGCCCTAATCTGGGTTAGAATTTCACAACCTTTGAATGCTTAAATTTGAATTTCGGGCCTTTATCATCAAATTTGGGATTCTATCTATCAATTCCTGATTCTGGGTTTTAAAGCAGCAATATTGAAACTACAATAGAAATTTAAGTCATCAATCAAAGACTTCGAGCTAGTTTTCTTAATACCCAAATCAGGGTTATTAGTTAACAACTCTCAATGATATCCACCAACATCTAAATTTAGACTCTGGGATCATTCTCATCTTTAAGAAGAATTTCTAAATACATATTAAGATTTGTGGGATACAAAGACTTATTTCCAGTTAATAGTTTATTACCCCCTATTTACAGCCATTGGCCATTTCCCACAGGAAGTCCGTAGACTACAATTACTATATGCATGGATAACTATTGATTGCAGACCTCATATCCTTTATTAAATTAGGAATATGATCAACTAACCATTTAAATTTATAAGCACTGCTATGCTGACTTATCATGAAGCATGTATATATAAAATAGTGAGTTAGCAATAGAAAATGTCACTTACTTTGAGTTTTGCAGGAAAACAAAGCCATTAAGAGCGAGGAAATTCTGAAATTTTTGTCCTAAAGAACAAAATCTTCTTTCATATAGGGGGACAAAATGTTAACCATAAAATCCACTTAAGAACAAAGGTATGAAAGAAGATTGATAAAATGTCAGGCTCTACTGGAATAACAGGCATGGGTTTCGACAATGATCACGAAATAACATTTTGAAGGCATTGAGAAGGCTTTCGAAGGAGTCGCAAGCACCAAGCGCCCTCACAAGTGATAAAATAGTGCAAAAGCTTTCAAAAAGGATGAAACAGAAAAGCGTGGATACCCTTCCGCCTCATTCAAGCCTTTCGATACAGATTGATTCATGAATATAGTAGAAGCAAGAATGGACTCGAAACCCCCCTTTTCGAAGGCAATGAATAATACCTTTTCATATGCGCACCAAATGTTTCAAAACCAAAGGCTTGTCCTTCATTTAAGCTACTTAAAAAAACCCTTTCAAAAGCATAGCCAAGCCTTTCGAACTGGTCGAAGCCAATGAAATCAGGAGAAGGTTCCTCATCAATCCATAGGCATGCATTTGGAAGCCACCAATCACATCGAATCCATTGATACTTCAACACCTTTGAAGCCCTTGTGGACAACACATCGACAGAATTGAAAGCTCCTATTTCTACTTCCAATGACAACAAAGCAACATGAAAAGAAAAGCACATTAACAGCCCTTTTGACGACATCGAAAGTGATTCAGGAGAAATCATGGAAAAGGAACACTAATGACTTAACAAAGGCAAAAGGTAGATAAAAGACCCTTTTGACAAGGGCAAAAGGTCTGGAATAAGAGGAAGGGAAGCGCAAAGGTGAGTTAGAGGACTCGAAAGAGAAGCCTTTCGACTGTAGCGAAGGTAGGCAAGGCCTTTCGACCATGTCGAAAGGAATTAGATGGAATATAAAAGGGCCTTTCAACAAGATCGGAAGCATAGGCACGGAAGGGGGCCGACCTACATCTATTAATAAGACCCAAGGGGTCCGATTTTAGGGACCAAATTTTGGGAATCATAAGCTCATTTCTTTTACTTCTACTTCTTTGCAACAACAAAATCTTTGTAAACCCTAAATCAATTTGGGAAAAGCTCTCATAATTGTAACTCATTTTGGATTAATAATAATGGAGAGATGCGCGGATTCATTAAGGATTTTGATTATGAGGATGATCATCATGATCATTAGTTAGACTAATGATCCATTGCACATGATTCTATTTTATTCTCTTAATTTCTTTCTGTCTATGTAATAAATTAGGATCTACTTGGATACAAACATGCGAAACACATCACCATTGTAACCAATATCATATAATGGAAAATAAGAATGGTGATGATGTTTCGACATTGATGAGTTTATAGAACTTAGGAATATCCAAGCTAATCCTATATTGAATAAACTGAATGAAGCTTAGGAAACTGCAAACTGGATCTGTTTTGAAAGGATGAAACCCTTTTCGACCTGGTCGAAAGGGGTTTTCCGAAGAGAATCCAGTTTGTAATTGGCAAGTGAACGTGTAAAAAGGAATTCATTCGAAAGGGATCTACCCTCCACTACATCTGCAACCTTTATGAATGGGGTTTCTCTATAAAAGAAACGAAACCAATGGGGTCGAAAGCAGTTGTTTCACTTCAATAGGCCAAGCATACCTTCCGACATGGTCGAAAGGGTTAGAATGAACCTTTTGACATGATCGAAAGGAATGAAAATTAAGTAAAAATAACTGTCTTCGACTCATTCAAAAGAGGGGTTCGAGTTAGATGCTCCTTCCTTTGCATGCGTTTCTAATTTAACCACCGAAACTGTTTCGACCTGGTCATCTTGGTCGAAAGGTGAGCTTCGAAAGAAGCAATCTCTTTGACACCCTTATCTTATATGATCTTATTTTCCATTCACATAGCTTTGGGGATGTTGACAAGTTTCCTTGTTAACGACACCCAATTACCGTTCTTTAAATGCTTAAAATAAACACATGCATGTTTAAAACTATGATTAAAACCAAGTGAAAGTATAAAAGAATCAAACCTTTTATACCACTGGTTAGATGACTGCTTAAGTCCATAAAGAGACTTCTTTAACTTGCAAACTCAATCATTTTTCCCACTTACAACAAATCTTTCTTGCTTCTTCATATAAATTGTCTCCTCCAAATCACCATTCAAGAAAGCGGTTTTCACATAAAGTTACTCCAACTCCATGTCATGACTAGCAACTATGGAAAGCAAAATCTGGATGGAGGTATATCTCACTACAAGAGCAAATATCTCATTATACTCAATCTCTTTCTTTGTAAAAACCCTTTTGCAACTAATCTAGCCTTGTATCTCTCATCATCCTTCACCTTGAATACTCACTTGCAACCTAAGGCTCGACTTTACTAAGGAGGTGGTACCAAATTCCAAGTCTTGTTCTTCCTCAATGACTATACCTCCACTTTCATAGCGCAAATCCACTTCGACCTATGATCAACTTCATGGCTTCTTCAAGGTCAAATGGCTCATCATGAACCACATGTAGGGCATAGTCAAATTGGTCATCAAGGCTAAGGTTTACATATGGCCAAACTCCATACCTCTCAAGTGACCTGATAGTCCTACAACTGGTGTAACGACCCGTTTTTTTTAACCATTTAAAAATATTAAATTAAATAAATTTTTTGAATAAGATTGTTAGATTTTTTTTTAAGATTGTATTGATACAAATTAAATTATAATATAAGTTATGAGCTTAGTTTAAAATTCTATTAGTGACATATGTTTGCAATAAGGTAAGAATGATAACATATGTTGTGTGTATTTTAATGATATTGGTTTGAATGAAATTTAAAACTGCTTAAATGTAAATTTCCAATTGATTGGAATAATAAATGTTAATAAAGAATAATAAATTTTTCTTTATTAAAGAAGAAATTATATGTTTATTTATTTGAAATGTTTGGTAGCTGAAAGATTGATTACATGAATAAGAAATCAATTATTTAATAAGAAATTAATCACTTTTGGTTTGTATACAATAATTTCATTAATACGTTAAATTACTATAAAAAGGAATTTAATTGTCTCATCCATCTTAAAATAGCCAGCATAATAACCTGAAATTGTGTCACATTAATTATAAATTTTATATAGTTATTAAAAATAGTTAATTTGATGGCAAAAAGGAAATATGAGCAGAATTGTGTTCTTGAATTTTTGATAGTTCCATTGGGATTAGAAATATCAAAAACTTATATTGTGCTATTTAAGATGATATATTTTCGTTCGGGGATGAAAACGGGTTTACGGGCCTTTGTAATCGCCTTGGACCAATTGATCATTCATTTGCCTATATATATGCTATTTAGATGGAACCCTAGCAGCCATAGTATCTCTCCGTTCTATCTCTGTCTGATCTAATCTCCTTCTCTTTAATGGAGATTATTCTAAATCCCTAATTACTGATTTCAAATTCAAAAAAATTCAAACTATTTAAACCCTATCAAATTATATATCGTTTGAAGGCTTTCAACGGAAAAAAGAGGCATCTGAGATTCGTTTTCCAATCTGGTGCACCGTTTGACCAGAAATCGATGACCTTTTCTTGGTTGTTCATTCTAGGGTTTTCAAATCAACGGTGAAACTTCAACTACGAGACAATCGGAAGGCACTGGAGTGTAGGGGATGATTATGGGACTCTATCCATCGGGTTAGATCATGTCATAGAGGCTCGAGATTGTCGTAATTGGCGGATCATTAGCTGGATCTCGTACACGGTAGGTGGCTGATCGTGGGCGATGGAGGTGACGTGGGGGATGGCGTAGGTGCGGCTAGGCATGGGGAAGGCGATGGTGGTCTCCGATCTGGTGGCAATGTGTGTAGCGCTGGCGATTAGTTATTGAACGGCGCGGCTGATGGTGATAAGTGTTCGATGTTTACAGTTATGGTTTTAGGAAGATGTGGGTAAATTACTACTTTGCCCTTGTTTATTTTAGTTAAATTTTAAAAGCCCAAATCTTATAATCATCATAACATTTGCATACGTACTCCAATTCATACGTGGTTTTTTCCATTGGACTCATATTGAAATTTCGGACGACATGAAACTAGTTTGGTTAAGTAGGAGACTGTTAAGTTTTAGGCTTCTGTTTTGATTTTAATGGGCTAAAATAAAAGGTGAGTGATTAAACCAACTCACACAATACTAAAATTTCTTCTACAAGTTAAATTATGTGATAGATTATTTGATTGTTGTTTGATAAATTAAATTGACATTGAAAACTGAATATCACTGCCAGTTGAACACCATGATATGTGATAATTAATAATTTTTATGATATATGTTTGATTGGTTGATTTGGATGATGATCGCATATGTATGCCTATTGATTGATATGATGGATGATGTTGTGTTTATATTGCTGATGATCATTTATTTTGATATATCCCTGTTATCACCCTGTATATTATTGACATCATATAAACTGTCCTTTTTGAAATTGAACTAAGAATAGGTTGAAATGATATACACCTATGACATTTAAACATGGGTTGAAATGATATACCCATCCATATAATTAAAATTGAAATAACTGATCACTTGGCCATAAGGTAGAAAATTATATACGGACAATGGATTTGGTTAAATTAAATGGTTTAAAATCTTGAATTTGGATTTGTTTAAATGATATTGTTTTAAAGAAATAAAATTTGGTTTTATATGAATTGAATTGTTTTCTAATTAGAGCTTTGAAAAGTCGAAATTGAAACTGCTTAAATGAAATTGTTTAAAGGATTTAACTTGAAATCTTAAAGTTGAAACTGAGATATTATCTAAATTTATCGGCAGTGAATTATTTTAAGGGTTTAAATTTTAGTTTAAACTTTGAATTTATTTTAATTAAAGTGGTTTAAATTGGTATTTCAAATTTTGGATGTGAAATGGATTTAACTTAAATTGTTTTAAATGAAAATTTGAATTGAAAATTTCCAGCCATTTGAATCAAATTGTTTAAATTGAATTTGAAGTAAAGTTTGAAATTGCTTTGAATTGAGGTTGATTTAAATCGAATTTTGAATATGAAGTTGACTGGAATTGGAGGTCGAAGAATTAAATTCATTTTGATTTGGAATTTGAACCCGAGTTCAAATTGTTAAGAATAAAAAGAAACCGTTTTAATTCAAAACCATTCTTAAATATTCAGACTATTTTAATATTCAAAGTAATTAAATTCAAAACTATTTTTATATTGAAAACTATTTTAATTCAAAACTTTTATAAATTCAAACTGTTTTCAATCTCCAAAACTATTTTAATATTCAAAACTATTTTAACTTGCGAAACTTTTAAATTTTGAAACTGATTAAATCTTGAAACTGATTCAAAGTCGAAATTGATTTAAATTAAACTTGTCTGATTTAAATAATGATATAAAGTATGGTTTATACTGTTAAAGTGAATTCGATAGTTTGATATGAAGTATTACCCTTTCTTGAAATTTAAAAAACCAACCAGTGTGAAAAATAAAGTTTGACTGATAAAGAGACCGGGGCCGAGTATTGACATACTCTCTGTCAATATCGGAACCACTTTAACAATTGTGTACGCAGTGTATGATCCAAAATGAAGTGGCTGGATTTCGCGAACTTTTAATAGATTTGAAGAAAGAGAACGATGATGGATAGACCCTAACATTTGTGTCAATTTGAAATGACTAAAACAGGACGACTTGTCTTGACCATTGAGGCTAGCTACCTCTAGCGGACATCTGTTCTTCGTTTTACTATCTCTATTTTTAGACTCGATTGGTGCACCTTGATTTGATTATGGGATGGATGTTCGTGATGAGCCCTTAGGGGATACCACCAGTCAGGGGACTCGAAATGGTAGTATCCTACCTTGGGCATTACCTCACGAGCCTTGTCATACGATTATCCTTATACGCGACCACTACGATTTTGTTTTAGTGTTGTCCTATCACAGCGCTTCCTTGGCTACCAATGTTACTGGTTTTACTACTAAGGCAAACTATAGGACAATGCGTAAAAATGTGTTATAGTGGATTAATGTAAAGCCTTATCACTAAGAAAAATATTTACTTTACTGATAGACACTATATATATATAGCGTATCTTACTATATAGATAGTTTAATGAATCCTTATGAGATGGAAACCCCTGTAACATCTCTTAAGTTACTTGTACCCTTATTTCTCATGATATTGATTTAACTTACATAAGAATTTCTAGTTCTGACTTGAGTGATTGTCTTTTCACTACGCTTGGGTCAGCCTGAGTATTTTAGTGTTTGAAGACGTTATTCCTTGAACATAAAGATGGATATTGGTGATCGTATTTATTAGTATTATTCTGCTGCATTATTTGGTATGTTCGTTTATTGTACTCTGATTATGTTGTAAAATGAAAGTTAAATTTATATTGTAAAACAGCTTCATGAACTGTTTATGTGATTATTATATTTTGTCATTCCGGTGTGAGATCCTGATTATTGCTTTTCTTCTTCTTATTTTCTTTATTAACCCCATTGATTATCTATCTTTTGAACTGTTTAAGTTAGACATGTATGGTTTATTGTCGACTTAAATTGTCCAAAATAGTCGATCGTCATAGTTGTTATTAGAGCATTGGTTTAAAGATACCTTAGCCTGTAGGGGTAAACTCATTAAGAGATAGGGTAAGGGAATGCCCTATTATGAGTTGAGGGTATACATATAAGAGTACGTATTTGTTAGTGTTATAAAAATGTTTTATATTGTGTTAATTTGTCTGTTGAGTAATTTGTAAATGCTGGTCGGAATATGGGACACCATGGTATCGATAGGGATTTCTAAATACTTAAAAAGTCAAATGGACACAGCATTGTTTTGAAAATAGGTAAATGAAATAATTTTACCTAGAATTATATTTTGTATTTAAAATAATGATTTTTATAATTGAGATTGTTATTTGTGATGTACTTGTTTGTTAGGAAATGATAATATTCAATTATTATCATTTATTGTTTGATTAGTTATGCTCAGCCAGTTTATGAGCATTGACTACTGTGTGTTGATTTTTGAATCGTGTTTAATCAATTTACAAGTAATTTACCTTTATGCTACGGGGAAGGTGTATATTATAGTTTATGGAAACACTTATATTTGATATGCAATATTTTCTAATTTAAATTTGTAACGTGGATTTTAAATATGATAAAACAAGAAGAAGGGTTTTATTGTAACATATGTTTTATACACAATTGTTTTAATTCCTTTTAAATATATCTTTAAGTAAATAATCTTTTCTTAATAATTTATGAATATATTTATGTCTTTAATGAAATGTATTTGGCAGTTAAAATAAAGTATAAAAATAATTGAGCATAAATGAAGAAGAAATTTGGAAATAAGAATGTTTTAATAAAAATTGCTAATATCACTTGTCTTTTATTAACTACTGATTCTAAATGAAATGTTTTGGATATGCACTTATGTAATAGTTTTCATAAAAGATATTTTATAATGTTTAATAAACAATTTTACAAAAGTGCTGTAGACTATTTACTAATGAAATTTGATGGCATTATGTAATGGAAATTTATATAAATATGATTTATAAATGAAAATTGTAAATAAAAGAACTTTATTTTAAAGGATAAAATAATTCGAACAAAGATTTTAAACTTTTTTTATAAGAAATTTACATGGTGAAGATTTTAAATAAAGGATTAAAATTTTAAGGAAAGATGTTTTTCTTGAGAATCTCTTTTTAAAGACTTTGTTTATGATCATAAGGAAGTATTCCTAAATTAACAGGTTTTCTCAAGAATTTGAAATATGAAAATATTGATTTGATCCTAAGTATAATATCTATGAAAATATTAATTCCATTTTATAAAGATTATGAAGTTATTTAGTTATAAAGGATTTATGATTTTTAAGATATATATATATATATAGTAATTTCATTTATGAAAGTAAAATAATTTTTATAAATATGATCTATATAAGTATGGTTTATGAAACATGGTCTGTAGAATAAATAAATAAATAAAATAATTAGTTATTATTCAATTTAACTTAAGTCTTGATAATTTTGAAAATAGCTTCGAGTGATTTTAGATAAATGGTAGTAGATAATAATTAATTATAATAATTTAAACATTGATAACATTAATGATAATTAAGGATAATATTAATGTGAATACTAATTAATGATGTTGAATTAAATATAAATTAATTAAGGATGTTAATTTGAACGTTAATTTATAATGAAAACTTAAACAATATATATCACATTAGATGTTAATCTTTAAATGGTGAATTAAAAAGGAAAATTTAAAGTATAAAATTAAAAATAAAATCAAAGGTGTAAATTTAAAGAATGAAATTAAAATGTAAACTAAGTAAAGTTCAAATTTATGTTAAGAAAACTCTATGGAACTATACTTTGATGACATTAATTTGTATGATTTCCTATTGTATTGTAAGTTAATTCTGAATTGAATAAAAAGTTAGAACATATATATATATATATATATATATGGTATTTATAATAGAAAATGTTTTGTTTAAAAAATGATTGTATAGAGATAGGATTTATAAAATAATGTTAAGTGTAGCTCTGTTGTTTGTGATAAACTTTTAGTCGTTATGTTCCTCCACTCTCTTAAAATAAAGTTTTCCCAAATTTTAAAACAATGGATTTAATAACTTAAATAGCCATCTTTCAAAATATAATAGTGATGTTAATAATTATTCTCAAATATTTACATATATTTGTAAGGATGACTATGGTGAATATTTAAATGGTATTTATAAATGAAATTTAGCTTATGTGAAGTAAGGAAATCTTACAAATGAATTTGGTAAAGTATTCATTTTCGAAAGATTATTGATTTTAACATAAATGAGATTTATATTAATTTTCTTCAAGTATAAAATTTGGAGATATTATATATAATGAATGTACATAAATTTTTCCATTTTAATTTATAGTATGGAAGAAATGATTTGAAAAGTTATTATATGAGATGTTAGAAAATTTTTGAAAATCTATTTTGAAAGGTAGGTTTTTAAGTATTTTACTTGGTGTTAAAACTGAACTACCAAGTACTTAGGAATTTTGACATACACCTGATCAACGTATGAAATAAATTTTGTAAGAATAAGGATAGGTGGAACATCCCTCAGGGGACTATTAATATTATTGGATCTCACTCTAGTCGGTTGAAAATAATTCTGGTGATGATTGTAACATCATCTGCATTCATTTTTGGGTCTCGGAGGTGAGAAATCAATAATAAACCGGTTAAGACATTAAGCATATATAAAAGTATTTTAAAAGGGTATTTGGAAAAAGGTTTGGATTAGTTTAAGTTTATAGTAAACTTAAATATGTAATTTTAATGTTATAAGTTAATTATATTAGTAAAATATATCTAATGGTATATTCTCTATTTTGTCCTTTTTCAAGGACGAAAAATTTTGAGTGGGGGAGCTTGTAACGACTTGTATTGTTAACCATTTAAAAATAAATAAAATTTTTGAATAAAACTTTTAGAAAAATATTTTAAGACTGTATTGATACAAACTAAATTATAATATAAGTTATGAGCTTAATTTAAAATTCTATTAATGACATATGTTTGCAATAAGGTAAGAATAATAACATATGTTGTGTGTATTTTAATGACATTTATTTGAATGAAATTAATAACCGTTTGAATTTAAATTTCCACTTGATTAGAATAATAAATGTTAGTAAAGAATAATAAATGTTTCTTTATTAAAGAAGAAATCATATGTTTATTTATTTGAAACGTCTGGTAGCTGAAAGATTGATTACATGAATAAGAAATTAAGAACTTTTAGTTTGTATACAATAATTCCATAAATACGTTAAATTACTATAAAAAGAAATTTAATTGTCCCATTTCTCTTTTAAAATTTAACTTCGAAATCAATGGCAATTAATGTGATTGGAATCTTTCAATTAAAAAGATGGAAGAGGTTAATTGTAAATTAATGGGCATAATAAATAGAAATATATGCTTAAATTAAAATAAAAGAGAAAGTTGAGGAAATAAAAAAAGAAACATATGTTTTAATTGAAAAGGAAATTTGATAATAAAAAGAATATTTTCAATCAAATTAAAAGAATGTTTTAGAAAATAAAATAAAATGAATGTTTTCTTTTTGTAATTAAGTATAATTGTATGAAAAGAGAAAAATGTAAATTTTGAAACAATCTTGTTCATCCATCTTAAAATAGCCAGTGTAAGAACCTGAAATTATGTCTCATTGATTATAAATTTTAAACATTTATTTAAAATAGTTAATTTGATGGTAAAAAGGAAAATAAGAGCAGAATTGTGTTTTGGGATTTTCTATAGTTCTATTGGGTTTAGAAATATCGAAAACATATATTTCAATACATAAGATGATATATTTTCATTCGAGGATGAAAACGGGGTTTCGGGCATTTGTAATCGCCTTGACCCAATCGCTCTTTCTTTTGCCTATATATATTGTTTGGATGGAACCCTAGCAGCCACAGTATCTCTCTGTTCTATCTCTATCTGATCTAATTTTCTTCTCTTTAATGGAGATTATCCTAAATCTTTAATTACTGATTTCAAATTCAATTGAAAATTCAAACTATTCAAGCCCTATCAAATTATATATCGTTGGAAAGCTCTCAATGAAACAAAGAGGCATCTAAGATTCATTTTCAAAACTGGTGCACCGTTTGACCAAAAATTGGCAATCTTTTCTCGATCGTTCGTTCTAGGGTTCTCAAATCAACGGTGAGACTTCAACTACGATACGATCGGAAGGCACTGGAGTGTAAAGGATGATTAGGGAAGTCCGTTCATCGGGTTAGACCATGTCATAGGGGCTCGAGATCGCCGGAATTAGCCGATATTTGTTCGAATCTCATTCATGGCAGGTGGTTGATCGGCGGCGGTAGAGCTGACATAGGGATGGTGTGGGTGCGGCTAGGCATGGGAAAGGCAATGGTGATCTCCAATTTGGGTGGCATCGTGTGTAGCGGCGGTGATTGGTTGTTGAACGGCACAGCTGATGGTGATAAGGGTTCGATGTTTATGGTTAGGGTTTTGGGAAGGTGTGGGTAAATTACTATTTTGCCCTTGTTTATTTTAATTAAATTTTAAAAATCCAAATCTTATAATCGTCATAACTTTTGCATATGTACTCCAATTCGCATGCGGTTTCTTCCGTTGGACTCGTATTGAAATTTTGGATAACATGAATCTGGTTTAGTTGAGTTGGAAACTGTTGAGATTTTGGGCTTCTGTTTTGATTTTAATGGGCTAAAATCAAAGTTGAGTGATTAAACCCACTCATGCAACACTAAAAATTCTTCTGCAAGTTAAATTAAAAATCATGATGTAACAGATAATTTTGATTGCTGTTTGAGAAATTAAATGACATTGAAAACTGAATATCACTTCTAGTTGAACACCCCGATATGTGATAATTAATAACTTTTGTGATGCATGTTTGATTGGTTGATTTGGATGTTGATTGCATATGTATGCCTATTGATTGATATAATGGATGATGTTGTGTTTATTTTGCTGATGATCGTTTATTTTGATATATCCCTATTATCACCATTTATATTATTGACAGTATATAAATTGTCTGTTTTGAAATTGAAGTAAGAAATAGGTTGAAATGATATATACTTATGACATTTAAATATGGGTTGAAATGATATATATCCATCCATGTAATTAAAATTGAAGTAACTAATCACTTGGCTATAGGGTGGATGTAACGACCCAGAAATTTTAACGATTTTAGATAACGTAATTAACTAAATTTTTCATGAAAACTAAACAATAAAATTTGATAATGAAAATTTGATATTTGGTATGCATCTATTTAAACATAGCAAATGTCAAATTTTCATCAGAAAATATGTAAGTTTGTTTAGCTGTAAAATTTTAAATTTAAAATCGGTTAAAATTTGACGAAAATAAAATATCTTTGAAATACGAATATTTTTATACAATAAAAATGTAAATCATTTTCTAAGTGAGACGTCATATTTTGTTTCGCCAAATTTGGACTGCTCTAACCCCGTTTATCTTATTTTCGGCGTTTTAGTAGCAGTTTTGGCAGCGAAATTCGAGTTTTGGTAGGTGAGTCGTATCGCTAATATATGTGTACCATTTTGTTTGTATATATGTTTTAATCTCTGCAGTATATTCATTCCTGTATTTTCGCGTCCGGTGCACGGCGAAACCTGCGAAACGATTAGCCGTATCGGTTCCGTAATTAAGCCTTTTTGTTTCCTTGTGTCTTTCCATTATCCACCATATAAATTCAACAACCTCCTTCTTTAATAATTGCTGAATTCATGTTTGACCCTTTCCATTCCATTGGTTCAATATTTATTTGTAAACGTCCTTTCATTTTTTCATCTTCTTTGTTCTGAGAGAAAAAACATAGAAGTATCAGTTCCATCTTGCTTCGAGAACTGCTCGTCTCTATCTCCAAGTCACCATTCTTTTTTGCTTCGAGTAAATTATATAACTAAGTTTATATTTTATACTATTTCTTTCATGCTTTTTTCGTTGGAAACCATGCTTGTACATGTGCCTTCCTATATTTTTCCCGAAGAAATGCTTCACTTTTCATAACCTGCTTGGCCTCAACCCTCCTCCCTACTTCCTCCATCACCCAGCCGCCGAGAACCATGACAGCCACCAAAGCCAAAGTTTTCCCACTCTCCATCACCACCCTGACCCGAGTTTCTCACATTTCCACCTGAAGCATGACCACAAGCTCGCCTTGCCATCTCACCTTCCAGCCTCATCCTCCCTATCGTGCCGAGCCCGAGTTTTCATGCTTCATGACCCGAGTTGGCCCACTGCCCTCCGCATCACCCCTAAGCAACCACGACCACCGCCTCCTCTGCGTTCCAGTCATCTCCGACGCTGCCTTTAGCGAACAGCCGACGGCCACCCTCCGAAGCACAACAGCAAACCCAAGACCATCACCCGATCACCCACCTTCCCCTAGCAGTGCATCGTCCTGCTAACCACCTCAAATAGCACAGCCACGACCTGCCACCTGCTCCGCTTCCTGACACCCGAACACCCTCCAGCCACCTTGCGAGCAGCTTCCCCTGACCCAAACGCCACGACCTGCTACTGCCTGCACCCTAAACCCATCCCTCTCCTCTACTTGTATATATATATATATATATATATATATTGTTTCCTTCAATATATTTGTTCATTAAATCCAAGCTTATGTGTTGTTGCATATGTGTTGCATATATACGTGGTCGGAAGAAATTTATATATTCATTAAATCTAAACTTACATATGTTATATATATATTGAATATATATATTTGTCGACAGGAAGTTATATATGCTGCATTTATATTTGTCGACAGAAGTTATATATGTTGCATATATATATATATTTGTTCCTTCAATATTTATAAAAACAAACAAATGTATATATATCACACATATGTATATATATTTGTTCTCATCAAATTCTCGAGCTAAATCTACTTTTGTGCTTGTTGCAGATTTTTGACGTGTCATGTCCATATCCGTGTGCGTATCCATGTCAGTTGCTTCTCATTCTCGTTGTTCTCTCTAGCCTCGATAGGTGAGTGATCACTCAGGATTAACATTCTTATGTTTAGTAAATTGATTTCACATGAAGTGACGATTTAAATATGTTGTTAAATTTGAATTGTAAGTTATTTAATTGTGAATATGATATGTTAATATTTAAAATTGTTTACCTATGACATATGACACCATAACATGTTGTATATATATTATTTTAAATTGTTAAATATGATATATGCTTGTCATCGATATGTTATGCTATTTATATTATTATCATATTGTTCTCACGCTGCAAGTTCCCTGTTAGTTTAGGAAACCATTATGGGTTGAAATGATACATACCCGAATGATATTATAGATTAGGGAAGATCATTATGGGTTGAAATGATAAACCCAAGCGATTTTATTGAATTTAAATTTTGGGATTGTGGGTTGAAATGATATATACTCGTAAATATTAAATTATTACGGATTGAAATGATAAATTTCCATATCACTTGACCATATGATAGAAAACTATATACGGACACCGTTGGTCTATTTTTGAAAATTATTTCCAATGTTTTGAAAGGAAATATATGGATTTTAATAAATATTGATTTTTAAAATATAATATATATAAATTTTATTTTTATATATGTGTAAAATTTAGATTTGTAAAAATTATATATTTGGAAATTTTAAATTTATTAGTTAGTTTTGAAAATATAAATTTTTAGATTTTACTTATAATTTTATTATTTTAAAATATATAAAATAAGAATTAATATAAAATAAATTTAATAATAAGATTTTATTTAATTAGTATATATATAATATGTTTAAGTATTTCTTTAAAATTATATTTTAAAAATAGATTTTGTAACAACTTTAATAAATTAAGGTTGGGAAGATAAAATGAAATTGATTTGAAATTTTATTTGTTTAGGAATTTTATTTAAATAAAATTGATTTGAAACTTATTGAATTTGAGATTTTAAAGATATGATTTTTATAACTTGATTTAAATAAAGGTGATTAAATGAATATTTTAAAATTTAAATAAAATTGAATATTTAATTTCGATATAAATTTGTAATTTGAAGTTTTATTTTAAATGCTTATAAATGGTGATTAGGTGAATATTTTAGAATTAAACATAATTGAAGTTGGACATTTAATTATTGATTTTATTTAAATTTGTAATTTGAGATTTTATTTAAATGTTACAAAAAATGATTAAGTGAATATTTTCAAATTTAAATAAAATTAAAGTTGAATTTTGAAATATAAATGAAATTTGTCTAATGGAGTTACTGTAAATTGTTTGAATATTTAAACTTTCAAACTTATTGAATTGGAAGTGGTTTAAATTTGTAGTTCAAACTTGGATTTGAAATCGATATAAATTAAAAATGGTTTTAATGAGAATTTGGATTTGAACCTCTAACCTCTTTAATTGGAATTGTAGAACTGAAATTGATTTAAATTGAGTTGTGGAACTAAAGTTGATTTGAATTGATTTGTGAAATTGGAAGAAACAATTCTAATTTGAAACTATTTTCGATATAAACTCTTTTACATATATATAAACAATTTTAATATATATATTATTTTAAATTTATAAACAATTTTAAATAAATATATATATATTATTATATAAACTATTTTAATATATATATTATTTTAATATATAAACTATTTTTAAATATAAACTATTTTCATTGTATAATTTTTCCCAATATGTAAAAACTACTTTCAAATGGTTTAAGTTGGAATTGTTATGATTTAGATTTAATGGATTTAAATGTGAATACTTTGATATAATGATTTCGAAAATGAATATGATTTAAAGTGATATGATTTCTAAAATGAATATGATTCAAAGTGACATGATTTCGAAAGTGAATTTGATTTCGGAAGTGATAAGATTTTGAAATGAATATGCTATTTTGATATGAAGTATGAACTGTTTTGAAATAAAAATGACCACGGTGTGAAATAAGCGTTTGGTTGTTAAAGAAACTGGGATCGGATATTGTCATACTCCCTGCCAATACCGAAAACCACTTTAACAATCGTGCACGTGGTGGAGAATCCAGAATGAAGTAGGATGGTTTGGCGACGTCTATATGAGGTATGAACTGTTAGGAAATCAAATTCATGGTTTTAATGACAACAACTATACAATGAAAATCAAATGTACATATGTATGTATATATACAAGAACCTGCTAGAATAACATCACTAGAGAGACAAGAACAAGGCTCGAAGAACGTATCAAGAAGCTACAAGTCAATAGAATCAGAAGAGAAATGACACAAACACAAGAAAAGCAACATGCACAAGTTCAGACGTCTGATTGAATTCTCTGGTTCGCAAATCAGACAGAATCAGACATCTAGTTTTGATACTCAGACGTCTGAAAAGTAACCATATGCAAAAATATATAAAAGACAGACGTTTGAAACTTTTTCCAAACGTCTGGTTTTGAACTCGGCTGCTACCATTCAAAGTACAACTGTCACAATTCAAAGTACACCTTCGCTCCTCTTCGCTGCAACTCTTCATCATCATCAGGAGCGACCATAGACCACTTGCTAATGGATGCAACTACTCAAGGAATCTCTCTACCACTATAAATAACATCAAGAATCCAAGAGAAGAATCTACCTGACTTATTTGCGTTTTCTACTCTTATACTCTGACATATTCTTGATCTCTAGCAAATCTATACTTGTATTCTACTCTTCCAAATATACAGTTCCTCATAGACAACACTCTCTAGATATATATTGGAAGCATTTGTACCATATAGTCAAAATCCGTGTAATAGAGAACGCACAGTTGACAAAGAAACTCTGCTATTGTAAACATGTTCCTCCGGGTGAAGTGAGGGTTATTTGGTGAAAGGAAATTCCGAAGAGGAGCTTCTTGACTGGATGTAGGACGGGAGGTCCGAACCAGTATAAAAACCCTGGTGTGATTATTCTTGTTTATATACTTTAATATTGTTACAATATAGTTTAAATTAGTCACATACTTGTCATTTGCATAATCGATCCACCATACTATAGACTTTCAATTGGTATCAGAGCCTGGGATTCTAGAGATCGTAACAACATCCAAGAATAAATGGCTATAAAGAGATCTACTCAAGGCAATAGGAAGAGGAAGAGCAATAAATAAGAATCAAAGGAGAAAACAAACAATTGCTTCATGGCTAAACTCAGATCACAATCGGTATACTTAGATTCATTATATAAAGATCTTCTATTAGCACATGATGAATTATTAAAAGATTGTAAAACCTTGAATAAAGTTAATAGAATTGCTTTAGAAAAGTTAAAAGATTGTGAACAAGAAATTTCCAGTTTAAAAGAGGAAAATAAATTTTTGATAAAACAAACTAAATATTTTGAAAATACCGTAGAAGAACTTGTTTCACAAAAAGATTTACTACAAAAAGAAAATGAGCAGTTAGAAGATAAAAACAATGATCTTTTAGAGGAAATCAATATTTTGCAAAATAAAAATACTATCTTTGATAAAGAAAAGGAAATTTTTTCAAAAGAAATTACGGATTTGAAAAGACAAAATGATTTATTACAATCATCTTTAGATAATTCAGAATCTCGAATTTTTCTTCTCGAAAATGAGAACTGTACGATAAAAAGGGAAAATTCTGAATTAAACAAGCAAATTGATATTTTGAAAAATAGTAATATTTCTTTCGAAAATAATAATTTTGACTTCAAAGCTAAATTGATAAACTTAACACTGAAGTCACAAAATTTAATAAAGGTCAAAACGATTTAAACATGATTTTATCTAGTTCTAGACCTTTACAAGACAAAAGTGGTTTAGGATATAATAAAACTAATCGTAGAAATAGCACTAAATACGCTATCATGTATAGAAAAAATGTTAGTGCTGGTACTAAATTTCGAGTAAAGTAGATCAAATTCTTATAGAAATTCAAATACTGCTATGGTCAATAATATTTATAATTTCTCTACAAGTACAAAATCATTGAACGGAAACATGAATTATCTAAGTATTTGGGTTCCTCTTAATTGGAAAAATAGAGAAAAATACATTGATGATTATTTTGATATGGTAGTTAATAATGAAAATTATATTTATAAAGGTTCAACCACACCCAAATGGGTATGGTTTCCAAAGATCTAACCCCCCGGTCCCTAACATAGTAAGTGGGTACCAAAAAATGATTTTTATTACAGGTACTCGAAGAAACAAAAGGAAAGATTTTGGAATATGCAAATATGATTCCCTCATTCTTTTTTGATAATGACAAAGGAGGAGAGATAATGGAAAGCACATATTCAGGGGGAGATTTATAAAAATTACATATAAGTACATTGTATAGTTGTCATCATCAAAAAGGTGGAGATTGTTAGGAAATCAAATTCATGGTTTTAATGACAACAACTATACAATGAAAATCAAATGTACATATATATGTGTATATACAAGAACCTGCTAGAATAACATCACTAGAGAGACAAGAACAAGGCTCGAAGAACGTATCAAGAAGCTACACGTCAATAGAATAAGAAGAGCAATGACACAAACACAAGAAAAGCAACATGCACAAGTTCAGACGTCTGAGTGCACTAGCCAGACGTCTGATTGAATTCTCTGGTTCGCAAATCAGACAGAATCAGACGTCTGGTTTTGATACTCGGACGTCTGAAAAGTAACCATATGCAAAAATATATAAAAGACAGACGTCTGAAACTTTTTCCAGACGTCTGGTTTTGAACTTGGCTGCTACCATTCAAAGTACAACTGTCACAATTGAAAAGACACCTTCGCTCCTCTTCGCTGCAACTCTTCATCATCATCAGGAGCGACCATAGAACACTTGCTAATGGATGCAACTACTCAAGGAATCTCACTACCACTATAAATAGCATCAAGAATCCAAGAGAAGAATCTACCTGACTTATTTGCGTTTTCTACTCTTATACTCTGACATATTCTTGATCTCTAGCAAATCTATACTTGTATTCTACTCTTCTAAATATACAGTTCCTCATAGACAACACTCTCTAGATATATATTGGAAGCATTTGAACCATATAGTCAAAATCCGTGTAATAGAGAACACACAGTTGACAAAGAAACTCTACTATTGTAAACATGTTCCTCCGGGTGAAGTGAGGGTTATTTGGTGAAAGGAAATTCCGAAGAGTAGCTTCGGGACTAGACGTAGGACGGGAGGTCCGAACCAGTATAAAAACCCTGGTGTGATTATTCTTGTTTACATACTTTAATATTGTTACAATATAGTTTAAATTAGTCACATGCTTGTCATTTGCATAATCGATCCACCATACTATAGACTTTCATGAACGCACCCCTGACTCCCGTGAGTCAGCTTGATGTAACTAAAACAGGAGCCATGTCGGGCCAAGTGGGGTCGCTCATCCTATCGGGCACATTTCTTCGATACCATTCTATTACTTTGTGATTTGGTTGGGTAACCTTTGATTTGGGAGTGTGTCTCGAGGTGGGTGGTAGTAGCTGCTATGCGTTACCACCAGTCCGAATCCGCAAAAGGTAGTATCCTACCCTGGGCATTGCCCGACGTGCCTTGTCACATGCCTTATCGCGCCCTCTAGATTTTGGTTTGTACCGTACCTATGGAGTGCCCTCTGATAGCCCTCAAGTTTACGGAGGAATTACAGTACTGTATAGACTACAAGAATATATATATATATATGTGTGTGTGTGTGTGTTAAGGGGGATATGGGTAACGCCTTAACGCCATTTTAATATTTTACTTTACTATAGACATTATATATGTAGCGTATTGTACTATGTATGTAGATAGTTTCACGGATTCTTAAGGGATGGAATCCCAACATCCTTTAAGTTATTTGCATTTCGCTTAGACATTTCGCTTGAGTTGATTTACTTGCATAAGAATGTTAATCTTGACTCGAGTGTTTTGTGTTTTGCTTTATGCTCGGGTCAGACTGAGTGTCACAACATTTGAGACTCACCTTTGGAACTTGGAGCTTTGCTTGAAGATCTGTCTTTTATCTATTCAGCTTTCAGTCATTTAAGTTATTTCCAATTGTTTATGTTCGGACTTATCATTTTCTTTTGTATTGAGACTTCTATGTATTCAGGATTTCTATTGTATTTTGTTTCTAACTCTGATGTTCTGTAGTAGCTTCATGAACTACTATTTATCTATTTCCGCTGCTTATTGTTATATTACTCTGTGTTTGTGATTCTATGATTGATTTTATTTACTGCATATGCTAAGTTTTGCCAAACATAAATTAACAATCTGTTGTTTGAGCAATTCAATTCTGACATGTGTGGATGATTGTCGATTTGAATGGTTCGAAATAGCAGGTCGTTATAGTTGGTATTAGAGCTCTAGTTTAGGCAAACTTAGCATATGAAGTAAAAACTCATTATATAGATAGCGTAGTAATACCCTATAATGAGTAAAATTAATTACAGAATCATCTTCGTTCGAGCTTGAAATTCTTCGTTAGGATCCTCCTGGATTAGGATTTCCTTTGAATTTTTAGAACTTTCCTTTTATTCTAAAATCCATTCGTTTCTTTTCCTGTTCGTGTTCTTCTTGATACTGGGTCATCCCATAGCTCTATTTCTGTTGATCTCTGTAATAGATTTGAGCACATCTTGCTACCTCAATTGGCAACTTCATCCTTATATGTGACTAATTCCATCGGCGGTCCTGCCAACCTTAGTATGATTTGGAAAGGGGTGAAACTCCTTTACAACAGGCATCGATTCATTGGAGATTTCTTTGTCCTCGGTATTGATGCTGTTATCTCTTGCAAAGCCTGAATGATTTCTCAAGTAGACGACCAGGGCAATTCTCTTGTGATCGAATGTAGATTGCCTCAGGATTATGCAAGTAGTTTTACCTCTTCGCTTGATGCTCAGCCTAGTGATCTCGACTCCACTCCGATAGTCAGGGATTATCCTGATGTTTTGGCGAAGGCACTTCTTTTCCTCCTAAGCGGGAAATTGAATACCGCATCGATCTTATTCCTAGAGATCGATCTTGCTGCCAGTTTTCACCAGTTTCGTGTAGCTGAGGAGAGCATTCCCAAGTCAGCTTTCCGAACGGAGAATGGTTTCTATGAATTGTTAGTCATGCCCTTTGGATTAACCAATGCTCCTTCCTTCTTCGTCGATCTCATGAATCGCGTTTTCCGCGATGTTCTTAATAGGTTTGTCCCCTGTTTCTCATATTCTCGTTTTCTAAATTTCGGTTGACCAGGTTAAGGTCGCCGCGATTAATATAAGTCTATCCATCTTTCCTCTTTTGTAATTTAATTATCTTATGTTCCTTTTGAGCCTATCTTCTTAGTTAGAATTCTCTTTGATTAGGATCCCTCTAAATTTGAATCTCTATCCTTATTCTAAAATCCATTCTTGAATCATCCTATGAGGGAGTGTATTTGTAATTGATATAAAATGTTTTATATTGTGTTGTTTGAGTTGTTAAGTTTGAATTTTGGGTTTCGATCGATTCGTCTGGCCAACGTTATCGATAGGAATTCCAAAACATTTGAACAGAGCAAACTAACACGTTGTTGTTTGCGAAATTGGTAAATGAAATAATTTTATGTATGATTATATTTTATATAAAAAAGTATGATTTTCTGAAATTAGATAGTTAAATGGATTGGTTGTTAGAAATGATAATACTAGATTATCATTATTGCTTTGTTAACAGTCCTAAACCATTAACTATTGATTGTATGTTATAAGGAGTTGATTTTTTTTTAAAACATGGTTTATAAATCTGATTTGCAAATGAAATGAATTTAAATTAAGGATTTGAGAATTTAATTTCCGGTGCTTTTCAAAATTTGGTTTTCAAAGTTTTGAAAATATATTAGTTGAAAGTATTTTCGAATGGAAATTTTTCCCAAAGAATTTTAAAAGAAGTAAGTCAGTACTCTCCTCTTTTGTCGTTGGAAAATAATTTCGATGATGACTGCAGCATCATCAAAATTCATTTTCGAGTCTCAAAGTGGGAAGACCTCTTAGTAGCTTTGCTACACTTTTGTTTTGGGAAATGGATTTGATTTTAATTTCTTGAGTATGATTTGGTGCACAATATATATTTCAAAATGGTTTGAAGTGAAACTGGAAAATTTAACTCTTAAAGCTTTTTTTTGTTAAGTGATGGTTTTCAATTATTGAAATGAAGTAAAATTCCTGAATAATTGGAGTGTTTAAAATGAGGAATGAAATTGAAACAACTTGAAACAATTGAACTAAGATAAAATTTATTTGTATAATACTCAATTGCATTCTAAAATATATATATAACTTACCTGAAATATTCAAAAGTTAAAATGTTAATATGAATATGTAATTGAAGGTTATACAAGAAAAAACTTAAGTAATAAAGATGTTCAACTAAATTTTTCTTAATGGAAATGTTGTAAATAAAGGTAAAATTGTATAGTGCTCAATTACATTCAGAATCATTAAAAAAATTTACTTAGAAAAAGTTTGAATGTAATGAGAATATGTAATTGAATAATATACAATATGAATGTAAGTAATAAGATGTCCAAAGTGAAATTTATATGGTTTTGACTTGATTGTTGTATCTGGTACTATGTATTTCGAATCTATCCTTCCTTTCTGTTGCTTCTATTCTCCTATCTCGTTCCTTTTCGGGGACGAAAAGTTTTGAGTGGGGGAGAGCGTAATGACCCGAAAATTTTAACGATTTTAAATAACGTAATTAACTAAATTTTTCATGAAAATTAAACAATAAAATTTGGTAATAAAAATTTGATATTTGGTATGCGTTTATTTAAACATAGCAAATGCCAGATTTTTCATCGGAAAATATGTAAGTTTATTTAACTGTGAAATTTTAAATTTTAAATTTAAAAACAGTTAAAATTTGATTGAAATAAAATATCATTGAAATATAAATATTTTTATATAATAAAAAATGTAAATCATTTATTGAGTGAGATGTCATATTTCGTTTCGCCAAATTTGAACTGCTCTAGCTCCGTTTATCTTATTTTCAGCGTTTTAGTAGCAATTTTGGCAGTGAAGTTCGAGTTTTGATAGATGAGTCGTATACCTGATATCTGTGTACCATTCTGTTCGTCTCGTCGTGCTGATCTCCGTAGTATATTCATTCCTGTACTTCGGCGTCCGGTGGACGGCGAAATCTGCGAAACGATTAGCCGTATCAGTTCCGTATTTGAACCTTTATGTTTCCTTTTGTCTTTCCATTATCCACCGTATAAACTCAAAAGCCTCTTGCATTAATAATTACTGAATTCACATTTGACCCTTTCCATTCCATTGGTTCAATATTTATTTGTATGCGTCCTTTCATTTTTTTCATCTTCTTTGTTCTAAGAGAAAAAAACATAGCAGTATCAGTTCCATCTTGCTTTGAGAACTGCTCATCTCTATCTTCAAGTCACCATTCTTTTTGCTTCGAGTAAATTATATAACTAAGTTTATATTTTATACTATTGCTTTCATGCTTTTCTCTTTGGAAACCATGCTCATACTTGTGCCTTCCTATATTTTTCCGAAGCAACCCTTCACTTTCCATAACCTACTCGGTGTCAACCCTCCTCCCTGCTTCTTCCATCACCTTGCCGCCGAGAACCATGATAGCCACCATAGCCGATGTTTTCCCACTGTCCATCACCACCCCTGACCCGAGTTTCTTACCATTTCCACCCAAAGCCTGACCTCAAGCTCGCCTTGCCATCTCACCTTCCATCCTCATTGTAAGGACCCGATTCTTCGACTTCCGAATATCAACATCAATACGTCCACTGTATCGACTGTCGAGCCATCGAATGCCGGAAAACCGAATACTTAGGGTTTAAGAAAGAAGAGGTATAAGAAAACAGAAGAAAAAGAAAGAAGAAACAACAGAAGACACAGAAACCGAAAACAATATCAGAATCTCACATATGGCAGCGGAACAACATATAATAGATAATCACTAGTCTTTTAAAACAAAGAACTATATCAGTTTATACATACATCAATCAGAGTCAATATACAACTCAATACAACAATGGACAATTATATAAACTTGTCCTCATATAGAATACACAGCGGAATAAATAAACAAATACGGATGTACGTTTCGCCATCCAGCTTGCTTCCAAAGCTGCAGAATATCCAGAATATCCTGATAACGTAACTCTAGGCTGCCCGTGTGGAAAATAATGGGCACCCAGAGTTTAGAAGGGAAACAATAAACTCCGAGTCAGTCATGGTGACTGGTGTGAGATCGTAAAACAGTTATTTATCTTTAAAACAACAACAGGATAATTTTAAAGTCAATTCGAAATGCTTTTGGAAAATGAAACTACCATAAGACCTCCCGCCACACACACAATGCAAACGCAGAATTGGAGGAGATTTCTTCTTATGTTAGTCAAAGATGCTTACTACGCAAAACAAATCATTTTGGGATATTATTATTAGTGCATAGTGAAGAAATCATTTCGAAAGTACAATATAAATCTTAGCCAGCATAGGTACCATTATAGTATGCCTACTATAGCTTCCATATTAGATGGTAGGTTCTACAACTAAAACCGTACAAGTCACGTATTGTTTCTTTGGATTTCCAACAAATGGTCAGGCCAAGGAACTTCCCATTGCCACATAGGTACGCCTCTGGAAAGACGACCCGAGAACCAAACCGGATCTCTCCCAACACAAGGCCGGGTTACCCCTAACTGGGTAACTACTGACACGAATATGTCATCCCCCGATCGTAACCGATCTTTCCGAGGATCCTTGATTTCCAACAACCACAAAGTAATGAATTTGCAGCAACAACATAGGTTAAGTATTTGGGCTCCATACCATGATACCACCTCTATCCAGAAGGAATGACATACACTAAAGGGGCGCTACCCCCTAATAACCTTGTCGCATCCTTCCTGTTTTGACCATTTCCGGGGTGTGAGGTCCGACGAAGTCTCGTCCACAAAGCTACGCTTTGTCACAAAGCCATGCTTCGGGTCAAACAAATGATCAAAGAAATGATCACAAAGGTAAATGATCAAACAATTGATCATATCACAAATGATCAAACAATGATCATTTCACAGCAACACTCAGCATGCCACGTTACCAAATTGGAAGTATATTGCTGATAACTTTCAACTACATAACCTCTGAGCTCGTACGTCTCAGAGAAGGGTGTTAAGCTAAGAGAATAAATTCTCCGCCACCAACAGATATGTATTTGAAAGAAACCAGCTTTATATCTCAATTTGTAACGTTAGACATACAACCATACAAGTCTGTTCCGGGATCGAACAGAACCGAAGGCACTTCTCACGAAGCCCTTGCAAATCCGGATAATTTTCTAATCACGTCCGGACTTCCCGTCACTAAGGGTGATAAAACCTCTATATTGGAGATCAGCCGATATAGAGTAACTCGACGGTAATCCTTCCGTTTTCAAAAATATCCGGTCTTCAACACCGGTCATCAAATGCAATCCATAACGACGTATCACATATTCGGAATGGGTTATACGACCCCAAGGTCCTTTCCCGGCTAACCCGAATAGTGAGCGCTTATTCAAAAATAAGTGTGGCATTCAAATTCAAACAAATCACAACAAATACCCATTCAAGGTAATTATTGATAGTCGGTTATTTAACTATCAATAGGTCTGCACAACATCATCAGATTCCAAATAATTTTCCAAATTATTTATCTTCCAAAAATATCTTTACAAGATATAAAATTTTCCACACTTAACCATTTGAAACAAATTTCAAATATTCACTTTTCAATTTATCTTTAAAAGATAAAATTTCAAACCTTTCATTTCATATTGGAAAACATTTCCATACTTATTTAATAATAAGTAATTCACAAATCATTTATTTTCAACATTTGAAAATATTTGATATACTTAAATCATAATTAAGTATATATTTTATTTTTTAAGGAAAACATTCTCTTTCACAAATTTTATTTGAGTCAAAACGAATGTTACGTAAAACATCGTTACGACAACCCAAAATCACTAGTATAGGGATTCAAAATTTAGATAGATATATAAATCCCAATACTATATAAAACATTTCCTTTCGGAAATCATTTACTATAACAACAGTGTTATAGTCCACCATTTCCTTATATTCCTCGAAAACGTCTATTTCAACAATGAATGTTGAAATCTATGTATTCGATACTTAACACGTTTTAAAACATCTTTTTTAAAACGATTACTTCATTTCGTAATATCACTTCTCCAAAACATATCCATTTTATTTAATAATATATTCACTGTCCTAAATCGTGAATATACTTTATTTACCCAATTCAATGTTTCTACACATTTTTATTTAAAGGATTATCCACTGTCCAAAATCGTGGATAAAATTCCCAACCAAACTCTTATTATTACAACTTTAAACCTAAAGGAAAATTCGCTGTCCAAAAATCACTAATATATCTCCTTTATTAAACTTCTATGTTTAATTTATCAAATTCAATAGGTTTCGGATTTATAAAACAATGTTTATAAATTCCATTTATATTTTATAACAACTTCAAGTTATAAAAATCACTTTATTATCAAATTCTGTCCATATCCCATTTACAAGCCAAAGTCCAAATTATAAGCAAATTACTTATAATTCTCTATTTACAAATTCATTCATTGTATAACTTCCCAAATCATAGATTCTATTCTTTTATAAATCTATTTATAACATCGTTTTAAAACGTCTTTTAAAACTCCTTTATAATTTCATCGCTTTGATTTATGAAAAATCAAATTTTATAAATCTTATATACAAAGCTTTTATAATAAATTCAAAAATCTCTATTTAAACTATTTTATAAAAATCATTAACTCCATATTTTCAAAAATCACTTTAAAATCTCTTTAAAATCAAAATCGTTATTTTTAAACTTCAAAAATGGATCCGATGATGCAACAGCACCAATCATCAATCACGACAATCAAACATCATATATCATCATATGATAATCAACAAATATCACAATATCTGTAATCAAATAAATATTGGTGAGGAATCCAGTTGGATCCCTCCAACCTGCTTCCCTGCATCCACAGATGTTAGCACAATACCCATTCCACTTCGAGGTGGAATATCGCGGTATATGGGATTTATAAAAATATTAATCCGCTATTATGCGGCGCAATAGGGTCTCATCCGCTATATAGTGCGGGAAATCAATCAATCCAATATATACATATGCCAATATGTATATATTGCTATATATATAGATATATCCTACTATATCTAATATCACATCCAAACAGTCAATCAATCAATCAATAACTGCAAAATCCAATTTTCATTCGAGTGAGAAAATCTCACCTTAGCTTTTATTAGCATCCATTTTATTTTTTTTCCAAATTGTTTCCTCCAAATCTTTTGGACCTTGTAACAACAATTTATATACATTTGATTAATATTCGAAATAATAAATTTCCATTTAGTAATTTTAATTATTCAATGATTTTATTTTAAACCAATTACTTTTAATAAATTTATTTAACTCAAAATTTTATATTTAAAAATAAATCCCCTTTATATAAATTTTTCTCTAATAATCTAAATAGTTTTAGATAAATCAATTAAACAATACATTTATACTTTACTTTCTGTAAATAAACAAACAGTAAACATTTGCTTTTCTTTTTACTATAAAAATTATATTTCCTTGCGTACACACAAAAATAAACTATATTAGTTTTGATTTTTTTTATATAACCACTTAACATTTAAAATTCCTATTTAACTTCCAAAATATTATACTTATTTCTGCAATCAAACTGATCATTCCTAAATTAAATTTTCTGGTTTCAAAAATAATCTTTTAAAAACTCCTATTTTATTTTTAAACTGTATATGTATATACATACATAAAACTTGGATTTACTGTAATTTGCTAAAATTTCATCTTTTGGTTAAAATTAAATGAAGATAAACACGATACCTTCACTGTTAACAAAATCGAAGACGAACATCTCATCAAAACTTTGCAGGCCGCGACTCCATCGCGAACGCGCCATCAACTGAAAAACATCGCGACTTTGTCGCCGCTTGCTGCCGCAGCCCTGCCGAGCTTCCAACCTGACCGCGAACTACAGGCGCACCCTCCCTTCCATCTCTCATGCCCAGTCCAAGATTCGCGAAACGCAACTCGCTCGCATGAAATCCATGGCCCCGATAAGTCGCAAGTCTCCCCAGATATACGACGCCACCGTTCACTCGCCATCAGATCTAGATGCCGCGTCTAGTCTTCGAACACGAGGTTCGATTTGAATTTGCCTCAAGAAGATTTGAATTCGATCGATTGGATGGATTTAGAATGATTAGCGAAAACTGAAGGGAAGGTGGAAGAGGGGTTGGATTTGAACAAAGGGGCAGCGTGAATTAAGGGTAATGGGTAGGAGTATCGGCCATTACCAGATTTTGAATTGAACGAAAAAAAACTGATTTTTATTGCCTTGTTTTGAAAATGATCTTTGCGTGAGATTTGTAAAGCAATGGGGAGATAAGGAACGTGATTAAGCAGAGAGTAGGTCGGCATTGAAAAGTTATAGGGTGGCCGTTGATTAAAATTTTATATTTTTATATTCAAAAATATCTCGTTATATTATATCAGCGCGTTTGCTTATCGTACGATCACACAATAACTCTGATCACTGCGAAAATTGAAATCCGGTAATAATACAATATTAAGGATCCAATGGAACTGGTTTCGTCGAATTCCGAGACTGTACCCCGGAACGCTATTTTTTTAAATTCAATTTAAACGATATAAATTCAAAACTGAACAAAACAGTTTCAAATTCAATTCTGAAAGTTCTATTACCTTCAGAATTATCAATATGAATTTTCTAAGCCTTTGAAATATTTTTCTTCAGCTTAAAACTGAAGATTCAAATTTTTATTCAACTTTCAATAGATTAAATTAAAAATTTAATCGCCAAATTAATATTAACATTGGGAATTCAAGCTAAACGGTTATTCAAATATTTAAAATTAATAAAATATTTCATTTTCAAATGTTCAAAAATTCTGGGTCGTTACACTCATCCTCCCTGTTCGTGCCGAGCCCGAGTTTTTATACTTCATGACCTGAGTTGGCACACTGCCCTCCGCATCACTCCCTAGCAACCACGACCACCACCTCCTCTACCTTCCAGTCATCTTCGGTGCCGCCTGTAGCCAATAGCCAACGGCCACCCTCCGAAGCACAACAGCAAACCCAAGACCATCAACCGATCTCCCACCTTCCCCTAGCAGCCCATTGTCCCGCTGACCACCTCAAATACCACAGCCATGACCTGCCACCTGCTCCGCTTCCTGACAACCGAACACCCTCCAGCCACCTTGCGAGTAGCTTCCTCTGCTTGTATATATATATATTGTTTCCTTCAATATTTTTTTTCATTAAATCCAAGCTTAAGTGTTGTTGCATATATGTGTTGTATATATATGTGGTCGGTAGAAAGTTATATTCGTTCATTAAATCTAGGCTTATATATGTTATATATATATATATTGCACATATATATTTGTCGGCAGTAAGTAATATATGTTGCATTTATATTTGTCGACAGAAGTTATATATGTTGCATATATATATATATATTTGTTCCTTCAATATTTATAAAAACAAACAAATGTATATATATATATCACACACACACACACACACACACATATATATATATATATATATATATATATTTGTTCTCATCAAATTCTCGAGCTAAATCTGGTTTTGTGCTTGTCGCAGATTTTTGACGTGTCATGTCCATATCCTTGTGTGTATCCATGTCAGTTGCTTCTCATTCTCGTTGTTCTCTCTAGCATCGAAAGGTGAGCGATCACTAACGATTAACATTCTTATGTTTAGTAAATTGATTTCACATGAAGTAACGATTTAAATATGTTGTTAAATTTGAATTGTTAGTTATTTAATTATGAATATGATATGTTAATATTTAAAATTGTTTACCTATGACATATGACACCATAACATGTTGTATATATAGTGTTTTAAATTGTTAAATATGATATATGCTTGTCATCAATATGTTATGCTATTTATATTATTATTATATTGTTCTCACACTACAAGTTCCCTGTTAGTTTAGGAAATCCCTATGGGTTGAAATGATACATACCCGAACGACATTATAGATTAAGGAAGATCGTCATGGGTTGAAATGATAAACTTAAGCGATTTTATTGAATTTAAATTTTGGGATTGCGGGTTGAAATGATATATACCCGTAAATATTAAAATATTGCGGATTGAAATGATAAATATCTGTATCACTTGACCATAGGATAGAAAACTATATATGAACACCGTTGGTCTATTTTTGAAAATGATTTTCAAGGTTTTGAAAGGAAATATATGGATTTTAATAAATATTGATTTTTAAAATATATTTTTTTTGGCAAGGCCGACGGGGTTGAATAGCCCCATACCATTTTTTATTATAACAAATAATATAAACATGAGGCATAGGAGATAGACAGATTGTCTATCTGCTACAAAGCTGGGTTGTAGTGTCCAGATCACTACACAAACAAAACAGGAGAGAGACTAAGTGCCTCAGCAACTAAATAAGAAAACCTAACTGTCCTCTGCGGAGGAAGAACCACTGTCATCATCAGCTGACATAGGCCCTAGCACATGAATAAAGCCAAAGAAATGAGCCACAATATCTGGAACAAAGACCTCTGAATCACAGGAATATAAATACTTCTGATCCCAAGAATCATCCGCCAAAACAGGAGAGTTAATATCCCCATCCTCGCCATCAGTCGAGAGAACAAGACCTTCCCCTGCCACGTGATAATATAATCGCCGGCTCTCCCCCTCCTCTCCTACAAACATGTAATAACTCCCCGTCACTGGACAATATCTCATTTTTGATTTCACATGAACCCAAGACCTATCCCCATTGTTCCACACAATAACTGGCGGTACAATAGTCTTCCTCGAGCTGTCTGTAGAAATTGAGGGTGGGGCTACAACAGCCGCAGCATTTGACTCAATATAGTCACCAAGAGGGGAAGGGATTGGAATAGGTGGTGGCGGAGCAATGGGAACCCACTTCAAAACAGGCTGAGGAAGCGGGATTGTTGCAGGAGGAGGATTGGTAGCAGACTCGAACGAGCACGTATCAATAGAATGGCCAAATGACTTACAACATAAGAAAATTTCCGGTTTCCACTTGTACTGCATGTCCACTATCACATCATGACCATCAGCAAGTCTCACAGAAAGCGTCGACGACAAAGTTTTTGTAGGCTTGATCTTAATCAAAGCCCGAGCATAGTGTAAAGATTTACGGGCTTCAGTATTAGAATCAAAACACTTTAAGGTCACCGATGAGACTAGCAAGCCAGTTGAGACCTAACAGAGGCTGAAGCGCAGACGGAATATGCGTAAAAGTAGCCCAAAAAGGGAGAGAAAGAACCTGCTCTCTAGCTTTGTCAACAGTAATGCTCCACGGTGTAACAATAAATGGTTTCCCCTCAATGATAATTGGAATGGTCTCAAGAGCTCTCAACTTGTCATTATTATTAGAGAATTTAAAATAGAACACAGTGTTGAAAAACTGGACATGGAGACTACCTTTCAAGTTCCAAATCCGTCTACAGTGGTCATGAACCTCCTTGTATGGTGCAGAAGAATCTAGAAAAAAGCTAACCAAATATTCAGACCAATAGTTAACTCCTTCTTGGATGACCTCAATCGACGGGACATTAACACCATCGATAACCACCGTATCAAAAGTTCTAGGAGAGAAAGATCCCACATTCCTGGGCAACGCTTTGAAGAGAGAAGACCATTTTGGCAGCACATCCACCGTAATAGTAGCAGAAGGCGATGATATAGTATAAGAGGACTGTATAGCTTCAGAGTTCAAGTGGGCATTTCTACATGCAGTTGGAGTGCATATTTCAGAAGACGGATCTGCAGGCAGTTGAACATGCTCCAGCTAAACGTCTACATTTGACACTTTCCCTACTGACTGATCAACAACTTTTTCATTAACAGCAGCATAACCACCAGTAGACTGATTACTAACAGGAAAAGGAGCTGGTATGGCTACATTATTAGTTGGAATGGCAACATTATTAACTGGTAAAGCAACAGAATTTGCTGCTACAGGTTGAAACAAAGGAGCAGAATGTGATTGTATCAAAGGAGGGAGGACATGCTCATTAGAACCTGGAATAAGCAGCGGCTCGAGTGCATGCAATTGAGTAGTTGTAGTAGGACAACCATTCGAAATAGAGGGTGAAACGCTCTCAGCAACATCCAATGATTTGGCAGAAGGACCAGAATTCAAGAAATTAACAGCCGAACCAAATTTTGAACATCCTCCCAACAAATCAAAGTCAACAATAGTTGCCGGTAATTTGGCAATCACCTTATTTACCCACATACCAACAGGTGACACCAAATGAGTTAGTGGAGTAAGTGGATGAACAGATGTAATACCTGAAAGTGGAATATCACCAATCGATGAATCGATGTTAGCAACCATATTTGAAAAGAGGGGTTGAGCGGTGGAGACAATTGGGTTTTGAGGCGGTAATGAAACTCAAGACGTGGGCATCATAGTGTTTGGACAAGAGGTTGAAGGTGATACTACCACCATCGGTGACGGCTCCGAGATCGAAAATGAAAGCCCATATCTAGATTGAGAAGAAGGACTGGACGAAGAAGCTAGCCTATTCTTATCTTTATGGTTTTTGGCCATGAGGGGAGAAGAGACGCAGTGGGATGGGGGGACTCAGACGAGGATTAGGACGAGCGGCGACGAGGAATCACCATACGAAGGAAGAAGGCCATTATCACCGTACGAAGGAAGGAGTACACTGAGAACTAGTTTTTTTTATATGTGTAAAATTTATATTTGTAAAAATTATATATTTGGAAATTTTAAATTTATAAGTTAGTTTTAAAAATATAAATTTTAAGATTTTACTTATAATTTTATTATTTTTAAATATATAAAATAGGATTTAATATAAACTAAATTTAATAATAAGATTTAATTTAATAAAATTTAATTTAATTAGTATATATAATATGTTTAAGTATTTATTTAAAATTATATTTTAAAAATAGATTTTGTAATAACTTTAATAAATTAAGGTTGGGAAGATAAATTGAAATTGATTTGAAAATTTATTTGTTTAAGAATTGTATTTAAATAAAATTGATTTGAAACTTATTGAATTTGACATTTTAAAGATATGATTTTTATAACTTGATTTAAATAAAGGTGATTAAATGAATATTTTCAAATTTAAATAAAATTGAATATTTAATTTTGATTTAAATTTGTAATTTGAAATTTTATTTTAAGTGCTTATAAAAAGTGATTAGGTGAATATTTTAGAATTAAACATAATTGAAGTTAGATATTTAATTATTGATTTTATTTAAATTTATGATTTGATATTTTATTTAAATGTTACTAAAAATGATTAAGTGAATATTTTCAAATTTAAATAAAATTAAAGTTTAATTTTGAAATATAAATGAAATTTATCAAATGGAGTTATTGTAAATTGTTTGAATATTTAAACTTTGAAACTTAATGAATTGGAAGTTGTTTAAATTTGTAGTTCAAACTTGGATTTGAAATTGATATAAATTAAAAATAGTTTTAATGAGAATTTGGATTTGAACCACTAACCTTTTTAATTGGAATTGTAGAACTGAAATTGATTTAAATTGAGTTGTGGAACTAAAGTTGATTTGAATTGATTTGTGAAATTGGAAGAAACAATTCTAATTTGAAACTATTTTCGATATAAACTCTTTTAAATATATATAAACTATTTTAATATATATTATTTTAAATAAATAAACAATTTTAAATATATATATATATATATTAATATATAAACTTTTTTAAAATATATACTATTTTACTCTATAACCTATTTTTAAATATAAACTATTTTTATTGTATAATTTTTCCCAATATATATAAACTACTTTCAAACAGTTTAAGTTGAAACTTTTATGATTTAGATTTAATGGATTTAAATGCGAATACTTTAATATAATGATTTCGAAAATGAATATGATTTAAAGTGATATGATTTCGAAAATGAATATGATTTAAAGTGACATGATTTCGAAAGTGAATTTGATTTCGGAAGTGATATGATTTTGAAATGAATACGATATTTTGATATGAAGTATGAACTGTTTGGAAATAAAAATGACCACGGTGTGAAATAAGCGTTTGGTTGTTAAAGAGACCAGGATTAGATATTGTCATACTCTCTACCAATACCGAAAACCACCTTAGCAACCGTGTACGTGGTGGAGAATCCATAACGAAGTAGGATGGTTTGGCGTCGTCTATATGAGTTATGAACGCAGCCCTGACTCCCGCGAGTCAGCTTGATGTGACTATAACAACAGCCATGCTGGGCCAAGTGAGGTCGCTCCCTCTATCGGGCACATTTCTTAGATACCATTCTATTACTTTGTGATTTGATTGGGTGCACCTTTGATTTAGGAGTGTATCTCGAGGTGGGCGGTAGTAGCTGCTATGCGTTACCACTAGTCTGGATCCGCAAATGGTAGTATCCTACCCTGGGCATTGCCTCGCGTGCCTTGTCACATGCCTTATCGCGCCCTCGATGAGTTTAGTTTGTACCGTACCTATGGAGTGCCCTCTGATAGCCCTTCAGTTTACGGAGGAATTACGGTACTGTATAGACTATGGGAATATATATAAAAATGTGTTAAGGGGGGTATGGGTAACGGCTTAACGCTATTTTAATATTTTACTTTACTATAGACATTATATATGTAGCGTATTATACTAGTATGTAGATAGTTTCACGGATCCTTAAGGGATGGAATCCCAACATCCTTTAAGTTATTTGCATTTCACTTAGGTTGATTTACTTGTATAAGAATATTAATCCTGACTTGAGTGTTTTTTGTTTTGCTTTATGCTTGGGTCAGACTGAGTGTCACAGTATTTGAGACTCACCTTTGGAGCTCGGAGCTTCGCTTGAAGATCTATCTTTTATCAATTCAGCTTTTAGTCATTTAAATTATTTCCAGTTGTTTATGTTCAAACTATTCATTTGCTTATGTATTGAGACTTCTATGTATTCGGGATTTCTGTTGTATTTTTTTAACTCTGATGTTCTGTAGTAGCTTCATGAACTGCTATATATCTATTTCCGCTGCTTATTATTATATTACTCTATGTCTGTGATTCTATGATTGATTTTATTTACTGTATATGCTATGTTTTGCCAAATATAAATTAACAATATGTTGCTTTGAGCAATTCAAGTCTGACATGTATGGATGATTGTCGATTTGAATGGTCCGAAATAGCAGGTCGTTATAGTAGAAAATTATATTCGAACACCGGATTTGTTTAATTTAAATGGTTTTAAAATCTTGAATTTGGATTTGTTTAAATGATATTTTTTTAAAGAAAATAAAACTTGGATTTATATGAATTGAATTATTTTCTAATTAGAGCTTTGAAAAGTTGAAACTGAAACTGCTTAAATGAACTTGTTTAATGGATTTAACTTGAAGTCTTAAAGTTGAAACTGAGATATGATTTAAATTTATCGGAAGTGAATTATTTTTAAGGTTTAAATTTTAATTTAAACTTTGAATTTATTTTAATTAAAGTGGTTTAAATTGGTATTTCAAAATTTTGGATGTGAAATGGATTTAACTTAAATTGTTATAAATGAGAATTTGAATTGAAAATTTTCAGCCATGTGAATCAAATTTTTTAAACTGAATTTGAAGTAAAGTTTGAAATCGCTTTCAATTGAGGTTGATTTGAATTGAATTTTGAATACGGAACTGACTTGAATTGGAAGTCGAAAAATAAATTCATTTTGATTTGGAATTTGAACCTGAGTTCAAATTGTTGAGAAAAGAAATAGTTCTAATTCAAAACCATTCTTAAATATTCAAACTATTTTAATATTCAAATTAATTAAATTCAAAACTATTTTTATATTTGAAAACTATTATTTCAAAACTATTTATTAATTCAAACTGTTTTCAATCTTCAAAACTATTTTAATATTCCAAATTTTTTTAACTTCGAAACTGATTAAATCTCCCAGTTCAAAGTCGAAACTGATTTAAATTAAATTGTTTGATTTAAATAATGATATGAACTATTATTTATACTATTAAAGTGAATTCGATATTTTGATACGAAGTATGAACCATTTCTTAAAATTTAAAAGAACTAACAGTGTGAAAAATGACGTTTGTTTGTTAAAGAGACCGGGGTCAAATATTGGCATACTCTCTGTCAATATTGGAACCACTTTAACAACTGTGTACGCAGTGGATGATCCAGAATGACATGGCTGCATTTGGCGAACGTTTGGTGAATTTAAAGAAAGGGAACGATGATGGATAGACCCTGACACTTGTGTCAATTTGAAATGACTAAAATAGGACGACTTGTCCTGACCATTGAAGCTAGCTACCTCTGTAGACATCTGTTCTTCGTATTACTATCTCTATTTTTAGACTCGATTAGTGCACCTTGATTTGATTATGGGATGGACGTTCGCGGTGGGCCACTAGTGGCTACCACCAGTCAGGCGACTTGAAATGGTAGTATCCTACCTTGGGCATTGCCTCACGTGCCTTGTCATACGATTATCCTTATACGCGACCACTACGATTTTGTTTTGGTATTGTCCTATCACGACGCCTCCCTAGCTACCGACATTACTGGTTATGCTACTAAGGCAAACTATAGGAAAATGCTTAAAAATGTGTTAAGGTAGATTAATATAAAGCCTTAATGCTAAGAAAAATATCTATTTACTTATAAATACTGCATATATAGCATATCTTACTATCTAGTTTAACGGATCCTTATAAGATGGAAAACCCTGTAACATCTCTTAAGTTACTTGTACCCTTATTTCTCATGATATTGATTTAACTTACATAAAAAAATTTAGTTCTGACTCGAGTGTTTTGTCTTTTCATCATGCTCGGGTTAGCTTGAGTATTTCAGTGTTTGAAGACGTTATTCCCTGAAGATGAAGATGGAGATTGGTGATCGTATTTATTAGTATTATTCCGCTGCATTATTTGATATATTTGTTTATTGTACTCTGATTATGTTGTAAAGTGAAAGTTAAATTTATATTGTAAAACAGCTTCATGAACTGTTTATGTGATTATTATATTTTGTCATTCCGCTATGAGATTCTTTTTATTGTTTTTCTTCTTCTTATTTTCTTTATTAACCTCGTTGATTATCTGTCTTTTGGACTGTTAGAGTTAGACCTGTGTGGTTTATTGTCGACTTAAATTGTCCGTAATGGCTAGTCATCACAACTGGCTTGAGTAGGTATAACATCATTTAAACTCCTTTCAGCTCCACCTTGAACCGAACTTCCTCTAGCTTTATGTACATCACCAACACTACTGGAAAGCACCTTTGGACTACTCTATGACATCTCATTAACTGCATCTTCACTTCTATCAACAATGGCTACAACTCTACTACTAGGCTGAAATGTGAGAATGCATCTCCTTAACCCAATCAGAATCAATTGATGTGGTTGGTAACTCTTCCATGGGCTCGAGCATTTTAGACTCATCAAATGTAACATGTTTACAATGTACAATCTTATTATCGGCTAGGTTCCAAATCGATACCATTTGACTCCATCCATGAATCTAATAAACATGCCCTTGTATGCTCTAGCCTCCAACTTATCATAACCTGTATAGTGCACATACAAAGTACAACAAAAAATACAAAAATAACTTAAATACATTGCTTTACCTCTCCACTTTTACTCAAGAATCTTTCCATCTATGGCTGAGCACGGAATTCGATTTATAATATACACTCAATCATCAAAGCTTTAGTCCAAAACCCTTTGGATAAGTGCCAATCAATCTCAAGCAACGGGCTTTTCAAGTAGAGTCTGATTTATCCTCTCAGCAACTCCACTGGATTGCGGATCATCAAGTGTAGTGAAATGTCTCCGAATACCATGCTTCTTACAGAAATCAAGGAACTCTCTAGAGGAAAATTAGCCACCATTATTAGGTATAATCACCTTCAACTTACAACCAGACTGGTTCTCAAGTAGCACCTTCCAAGCTTTAAAATTCTCAAAACTTTCTGACTTTGTCTTATCACATACACCCAAACCTTTCGAGTAAAGTCATCAATGAAGGAAATAAAATACTTTGCTTCCCTAATGGAAGCGACGGCTGCTAGTCCCCAGACTTCTGTATGTACATAAGCAAGTACTCTCTTCGATCTATGAAGTCCAACTTCAAAAGATACCTTTGTCTTCTTACCTAACACATAATCTTAGCAGAAATTTAACCTGTCAAAGCTTTCTCCTTTGGTAATCTTCAGTCTGCGAAGCAATTCAAAGCCCTTCTCCCAAATATGACCCCATCTAAGATGCCAAAGTCTGGTGGCACTCGAAGCACGGGAACTATGTATTCCTACCCAAGACTCCCCAAGCATGGTGTTCCTTTCAGTAGATACAGATTTTGGAACACATCAACCATCATCAAAACCAACCACCCCTAGAAACCTTCAAACTTGTTGTAAAACTAAAAACAAAATTAACTTTTTTTACGTATAATATATATATATATATATTGTTATAAATAGTTTAATTGTATATATATGTATACATAAATGAAATATATAATATATATACACACACTTACCTAATAATGCTTACGGGAAAATTATTATTTTTAAGTAAATTTAAAATAATATTATATATATATATGTATATATTATTTAAATATTATTTAATTCAAATCACATGAATAAATATATAAAATAAATAAATATATCATATAAAATATAATTTAAATTTTATAAGTTAATTTCTCATCTGATAAACTTTCGATTGCAAATTACATATATATATAATATTAATGTAAATGCAAAAATTAAAGTTTAAAATTAAAATTGATTTTACATTACAAATTATATATTGAAATATTCAAATGCTAATTTATCATCTAGATTTTTCATAAAATATCAACAAATAAGATTATAATTTCAAAAACATATTATATATATATAATTATTTATTTTCGATATAAATTAAATAAAAAAATTAATTTTGTCCTGAGCGCTATTAGGTAAGAGTGTGTGTGTGTGTATAGTGGAGCGTTCAATAGCACTCTAAATAGTGCAGCAACCCATTAGCCCCCTAATTTCCACCACAAACTTTGAATTAAATAATAAGGGTTATGGGAAGAGAGAGAATATTTAATTCGATGCTTGTGATGGAAATTAGGAGGCTAATAGGGTGCTGCACTATTTGAGGTGTTATTGAACGCTCCTCGTTTATATTATATATATATATATATATATTTATTATTAACCTATTTATAAGAATATATATATATTAAATATTGTACATAAAAAAGGTTTAATTTTTTTGTTTTACAACAAAAATAATTAATTAAAATTTTATATTATATTATAAATGTTTTTCATATACATAACTATATATATATTATAAATTCTGCACACACATATATATATTTATAACTATTCAAAATTATATATATATATGTGTGTGTGTGTATGTAATATTTTGTATACATAAAATTAAAGCATATAAGCATACATTAGGATGATATACATGGGCCTGTTAAACACTTCCACGGATTACTATATGACATATGTACACACACATATGTGTGTGTGTGTGTTAGATACACGTATATATATATTATAATATTAATTACATAATATGAAACCATATTATAAATTTAAATAAAATAATGATTTTGTTTAAAAGTTATTTAGAAATGTTCTAAATAAATTAGACTTCATATGCCCAATAAAGATACAAAATGGTATTTTTTTATTGAGTTCACCTATTTCTTCCGCTGCGGGCTGATCTAGATCCAATAATGATATTAGAGCCCAATAGCCTATGCAATCTAAATTAGTCATGTTAGGGTTAATTAATTAAACTCATAGCTCAGATTGTGGGGTGTCAAAAAACATAACGTCGAAGGATTAGGTTTAGGGTAATCAAGTACTCTACCTTATCTAGCTACCGGCCGACCGGAATATATATGTAGGCCCAAAAGTTGTCCCTAATAGAAAAGGCCCAGTTTGAATTAGGCTTGGGATAATTTTCAAAATTGTTTGAAAATAAAAAATATAATATTTTAAATTTTAAATAAAATATATACATATTATAAATGTTATAGTATAATGAAAATTTTCAAAAATGTTTGAAAATTAATATAAATTAATTTCAAAATTTATAAAATTTATTAACAAGGTTAATAAAATATATCAATTAAATAAGTTAATTAATTAATAGATATATACATGTGTTATATATTATGTGTAACGACCTGCAAATTTACCACTTTGATAAATTATATTTATTTTTAAAATTATCCAAATAAAAGATGGATAATACAAATAATATTGTTTTGAATGACAATAAATAATAGTAATCTTATTTTGAATAGATATTTACAAAAATATTTCCTTTGGAAATATATCGATAAAATGACCGAAAGCCTTTTTATCAATAACCGACTCTATAATAGTAAAATGTTGCGTACAGAGCTGGATGTATACACTAAATAAAATTAATTATTTTATTTTTGAAAATAAAAAGTATTTATGCCATCACCAATAATGGCATCGTATTTAAATAAATATTTATAAATTTAAATTGAGATTTAATTATTTAATTATTCTTATAATTATTCAAATAATTGTTTTAAAATGATGATAATTCCTTTTAAATAGTTATAAAGTTATAATAAATCATTTGTAATAATTTCATAAAGATATATACTTAATTTAAAAATATAAGAAAATTCGTATCGTTTTATCGATATAATAGCGATTTTTGTAAATATTTGTTAATATTTATTTATATGTTTTTATAAATAAATGTGATTATTTTAAGTAATTAACAACGATGAGAAATTTATTTTAAATTTTTTTTACATTTATATGTAATTTTAAATATAAGTGAAAATGTGACCGGTAAACGGTTTCCCGATTTCCAACAATGTAACGAACAAAAGTCCTTCAAAGGTTGTCGCAACCTCATTTACATGTCATGTACACATGTATAACATATATATATATATGTATATGTATATATATATATATATATGCACATCTACATGTCATATACATATAAGAAAAGTTACCATTTGCATTTGAATTTACATATGGTAAAAATAGGAAATATCATGATATTTCTCTTTTACTTCTCACTTAATCATGCATAAGTCAATATGCAAGGGCAAGCACATGCACACCCATATGGGCCAAAGTGATGATGGTAGAAGGCCGTGTATTGGAGGTGATAGGAGGGGTGTGGGTTGAGGGTAAAAATGTAATTTGGTGTTAGGATATTTTGTTTCAAAATTTGCCTATAAATACACAACCCTATTTTGAAATTACATTTTGTTAGGAAATGGCACATGCACACCCTCAACCCACACCCCTTTTTGAATTTTGAATCAAAATTTTGATTTTTGAATTAAGAAATCTTTGTTAGGATTTAAATGAAATAATTTGGAAATTATCTCCTAAGTAAAGAATGAAATGATTTGGAATTTAAAAAGTTTGAAGTAATCAAAGGATTTGGTAAGAGAGGTTTAATGATTCTTTATATATCGGAAAGAATGTTTTACAAATATATCCCTCCAGAAGATATTTTGATAAAAAGAAACTAATCAATCAAAGAATAATTCCCTATTCACCTAACATATTTTTATCGATGATTGATTCGAAAGAACCGAGGTTGGATTTGGGGGATTCCAATCCAAAGACCACTTTGAACCAATTTACATATTCAAAGTGAAGACGTTGAAATGATTTGGAAGATGGGATGTAGGGATACTTGTCACTGACCCTTGGGGAAAATTTCCCATGTCATATTATGTGGCAGTAGTTCTTCATTTGAGATCTTCGATGAAAGGACTTCTCGATACTAATCCTAGGGGTGATTCCCGACAGAATGTTGTAGGATAGTGCCTTTGGTTTGTCCTGTTCCTGGATAACTTGTATGGACGAATGTCTGATGTTGCATTTCTAATTACATAAATTGATCTCTATGAACGTATCATCTGTTTGGTGGCGGAGAAGGCAACTTCTCTTAGCTTAACATCCTTTCCTGAGACGTACGAGCTCAAGAGTTATACGTTTGTAGAAATAAGTTGTGTGACCATGAAATGGTAGTGTGGCATTCAAAGTGGATTGTGCTATGTGAAAGGTAATCGCTACCTCGGGCCTCATCACTCGATAATGGCTCAAACATGGTACATCGCAAGGCTAAGTGATTCGCACCCATTAGGGTATGGTCATCACCTTCCTAGATAACCCTCTATATTTTGGGAATGTGGTGTATGCTATGAGATGTCTTAGATAGGTCGGTAACGACCGGGGTGATGTCATATTCGGTTTCTATCCAGGCCATGTATAAGTGCCAAATAGGGATAGACCAGTCTTGCCAGATGCGGAGGATTGTTTGTGTATCCTCGGTACATTCCTCTAGAAATGTACTATATGGAGGGTATTCCCTTACTGTAACGACCAGGTATTTTCAACCATTCGCATCCATTATAAGTGTATAGGTAGACACTCATGCCGGAATTGAATTGCTCAAAATACCGCATTGTAAATAAAATTTGGCAAATCTCAGAATATACAGTAAATAAATATAATCACATATCACAGACACAGAGTAAAATAATGCAGCGGAAGTAAAAGAAATAGTAGTTCATGAAGCTACTATGTAAATATATCAGAGTTACATAAGATACAACATAAGAAATAAAGTATAGCAGAAGTCTCCATACAATAACCAAGTACAGGCTGAATAGAACAACGGAACCGAAGTTGATAGAACAAGACTAGCAGATAATCTCCAACGATTCAAATCTCCAGAAGGTGGAAATCCAAATCTGTGAATACTCAGGCTGACCCGAGCGTAAAGCAAAACACAAAACACTCGAGTCAGGACAATATATACTTATATAATGTAAACCAACTCAAGTGAACTGTAATAAAGGTACAAGTAACTTAGAAGATGCTTGGGACCGCCCATCCTCTAAGGATCCGTTAAAATATCTACTATGTAGTAATATTCACTATTATAATAATGTCTAATAAGTAAAGTATAATCATATAGAAAGTAGCGTTAAGGGGATGGAGAACCTTAACGCGGTCAGATCTTAAAATCATAATCGTAGTAAAGCTCGATATGGTAGGTGACACGGCACAACTAGGCAATGCCAGGGTAGATATACCAATTACGCATCCGGACTAGTGGTGACGCATAGCAGCCACTACCGCCCACCTCGAACAACACTCCCAAATCAAGGGTGGCCACCAAATCAATCACAAGTAATAGAATGGTATCGAAGAAGTGTGTCCGATAAGAGGTGCTACCTCCTTGGTCCGTCAATCGCTCCTGTTTTAGCCACCTTATGCCAACTCACGGGAGTTGGGTCCACGTATATACCTTAGGATCGTCGCCACCAACCTACTTCATTCTGGAAACTCCACCGCGTACATAGTTGTCAAAGTGGTTTTCGGTATCGACAGAGAGTATGTCCATATCTGATCCCGGTCTCTTTAACAACCAATCGTTATTATAACCCGTGTGGTTAAAATTTTAAAATAATATTTTATACTTCAAAATAGAATATCATTTCAAATCCAAATCTTTATCAAAATAAAGATTAAATCAATTCCAAACCATTTCAATATATTAACATATCATATCTTTCCAAAACTTCATTTCAATTCATTTCAATATATCAAAATATCATATCTTTCCAAACTTCATTTCAAATCATTTTAATATATCAAAATATCATATCTTTCCAAACTTCATTTCAAATCATTTTAATATATCAAAATATCATATCTTCCCAAACTTCATTTCAAACCATTTTATTATAATAAAATATCATATCAGTTCAAATCCAAATATTCAACTTTAAATACCCTTTTAAATTCAAAGGTATCATTCATTTACTATCATTTCAAATCACTTTTATATAGTTTATATTCCAATCAAAATAATTCATTTAAACCTTTTAAAAGTGTAATTATTATACTTTCAAATCAAGTATTCAATTTCCAAAGTTTTCAAACCATTCTGAGTTCGTTTACTAAGTCAAAAACCCTAATTATTAAAATTTCAGCATTTCACAGCATTTAAAAACAACTGCTATAAGTTATATTTGAAAACATTTTTAATTCAGCAAAGACAGCACTTAAAACTACTGTTAAAACTCAGTTTTAGTTGAATTATAGTTCAAAACAGAAAAGACAGCATTTCAGAAGTGCTGCGGTAGTTCAGATTTCAAAACAAGGGTTAAATTTGGTTTCAGCAAAGACTGCAGACCATTATAGCATTTCCAGAGAATGCTATAATAGGCCTGAGTTCAATATTAGCCTATAAGTTCAATTACAGCAACTACAGCATTTCAGGTGTTAGTGTATTTCCAGCAATTAAATAACTTCAATTTAAAACACATAAACATTTTAAAAATCATATTTTAACATTTAAAATGTTCATTTACATATCATTTAACATGTATCTTTTTCACAATAAATTTCTTATAATTAAATCCAATTTTCAACAATTTACTTAATAAATTTAAGTGTAAAAGTTTCCAATTCTTCACATTTCAACAAATAACTTAACACTTCAAATTTAAATTATCATTTCACAAATTTAACTAAATTTCCAATTTTATTTAATTAACTTAAACCTTTAATTAAAACCAAATTTCACATTTCCAAGTCAAGTTATATTTTAAAAGATCACTTTTAAACATTCATTTATTTAACCACTTAAATTCATAGAAAAATCAATAATACTTTAATAAATCACTTAAATTCAAATTTAATCAAATTATCATATTTACCATTTCCAAATAAAATTTAATATCCATTTTATTTATATAACTTAAAATATCATTTTTAACCAAATTCCAAATTTCCAACTTAAGTTATATTTCAAAAATCCAGTTAAACCATTCATTAATTACATTTTTAACACATAGAAAAATCATAATTTCTTTATTTTAAAACATTTCAAAATCTATTTAAATCAAATTTCATAAATTTATAATTTTTAAAATACTTAAAAATATCCAAAACACTTTATAAAATAACCACGGGCCTGTATATAATTTTCTAACTTAGGTCAAGTGATACGGATATGTATCATTTCAATCCGTAGTTAAAAAAGAAAAATCTTGGTTCTATCATTTCAAACCCGCAATCCCAAGTTAAAATAATTTAAATAAAAATCGTTCAGGCCTATCATTCCAGCCCATAACGATTTTTCCCTATTCTAAAGTCCGTTCGGGTATGTATCATTTCAACCCATAGTGATTCTAGTCTACAGGGAACTTGCAATGGTGATAACTGATATAAATAACAGAATAACATTAAATAATAGTAACATATGATATAACAGGTGTAATAACAGGTGTGAACATCATATGATAATAATATAGGCATATATAACATGATAATATATTTCTACAGATTCACAGGGTGTCAATTTACTAGTTATATAGGTACATATTGTCTGGTGAGAATAACTCACCTTTTTATGCTGGAGTTAGCGATCAAAACACAAAGAATAGATTCCATAAAGCACGACAAACACGATACAGCATGACTTTTGATTTGAATGAATATAAAGCCTTGATATTTATCTTGTAAACAATAACCAAAACAAGACAATATATACATAAATATTTAACACAAACAATGTTGAAAAAAACGAAGATAAGAGACAACAAAGGAATGAATGTTTTTGCCTTGCTTTCTACACTTGCTTGCATGGCTTAAGGAATGTTTTGGTTCAGGTTTGGACATGGTTTGGGTCTGGTTTGGACCTAAAAAAGGCATGGCTACAGGGCAAGAGCAAGGTGGAGGTTACAAGCATGAGAATACAAAGGGTCTAGGCTTGACAGTGGAGTTTTGGTGCACCACAAGGCTCGTCTACATGCATTGTTTGGCTCGGATCTTCATGTTTCAGATCTGGACAGAGGTGGGGAGGGGTGTGTCAAGGTCAGGTCAGGGGAGTGGTGGTGGTTTGGGTGGTGGTTGAAGTGGATGAGCATGTAGAGGTGAAATAAGTATAGATCTAGGCATCTAGGTTGTAGTTTGAGGGGTTTGACCATCATTTGGGGTTCGGCTATGGTCAGATCTGGTGGGGTAGATGGTGGTGATGGTAGGGAAGAGATGGAAGGAGGTGGTGGCCGTGGAATAGGGGAAGAGCCGCTCCAATCAGGGGAGAAAGCAAAGAAAATTTGCATAGAAAATAGGAGAAAAAGTAGAAAGAAGAGAGGGATTTACCTAATTTTTTTTGCAAGATGGAGGCCATGATTTTTTTTTTTAGGGTTTAGGAGCTTTGGAAATTCGTGAATGAGAGGGAAAAAAAAGTGGCGGCTGAAGAAATGAGGAGATGTAGCCAATTGAATGAAAAGTTAAGTTAAAAAGTAGAAGGGTTAGAAAATAAAAGGGCCTTAGGAAGATAGAAAGTTTAAGGCATTTCAAATTTCTTTAATTCATTTTTATAAGTTTATATTTCTGGTAATAACATTAATTCTAGTTAAAAATTCGAAAATTTGATAAAAATAAAAATATATATAATATTTATTGATTATATAAAGTAGAATTAAGGAAAATAGTTAAAACAGTGAACTAGACTAGAAAATTTTGGAATTGAATAGAATAAATTTTAGAAAATTCATATGAGCTTGAAATATATTTTTAAACATAAATAATAACATAAAATAAAAATATATTCACAAATTAAATATTTAAAATTAAATTTACATATAATTTTTAAATGAAGAAAATAGCAGAAAATAGGAAAACAGCCCTTAAAAATGGAAAATCAACACGGTAAATTTTGGAAAAATTATATTATTATTTTAAAATATTTAGAGATGAAATTTCAAAAATAAAACAAATTTAAAAATAAAATAAAAAAATTTAAAATGAAGAAAATAGCAGAAAATTAGAAAACAGCCTTTAAAAATAGGAAATAAATACAGTAAATTTTGGAAAAATTCTATTACCATTTAAAAATATTAAAAGACAAAAATATACATAAAATAACATATTTACACAAATTAAGATAAAATATAAGAAAGAAAAATATGATTTATAAAATTTAAAATAGGCAAAATTGCACAATAAAACAAATTATACTAAAAATTGAAATGTACATAACTTTTACATTTTAACTCCGTTTTCAACGAAACGAAAAGTAGTGTTCAAGTTATTACATCTATTTTCATAATAAAAGATAAAATATATAATTTCAAACTATTTAAAATTTAAACTTAAAAGTCAAAGTTTGACTATTGACCAAAATTTACATTTTCTGGAAATATTAAATTTAGTCATATTTGGAATTCTAATTCACATCAAAATAAAAGTTTTTATATTTACAATAACAAAATTTATTCTTTTTATAAATAAAGCTTTTGAATCTGGAAAAATCAATTTAAAAATGATTGTAAAATACAGGGTTGTTACACTCTCCCCCACTCAAAACTTTTCGTCCCCGAAAAGGAACGAGGTACGGGAAAGCATAGAAAAGACAGAGTGAAATAAGATTAAAATAAGATGACAAGGAGATTTAAATTACACCTGATAACTGTTGTTATAGGTAAGTTTAACAAGATGGAGGTGATCAAATCAAGAACACAAACACGAAAAAGATTCTCTAGAGTCTGAATCACCCATTTCACTTGACCGACGGTCTATGAATGGAAAAACAGTGTTCAGATCCAGATGAGTAACAAAGATTATCAAAGATTATAGAAAGATTTCTAAACTGACTGGTATAAGCAATAGCCTTTCCATTCTGTAACAAGATAAGAGAAATAAGGACAACCAAAAGATAGTCTGAAAAAAAAAACAAAATAAGATAATAAATTTAAGACCATAATGCTTTGAAATCATAACAATTTAGGGATGTTTATCATTTGGAAATCATACTACTAAAATCATAACACTTTGGAAATGTTATTCTAAAAAAAACATAATACTTAGAAAATCATAACATCTTTTTAAAAATAATCTTTATTTAAACCATTTTAATTCAAGGTCAAATAATATTCATTTTAAAGTTGTAACATTTCTAAGTTCATTCAATTTTAAAATTTTCCAAAACATTGTATTTTCAAAACAGCAGCACTTATAAAATGCTACAGTAGATATATTAATATTTCAAATCAGTTTTATTCTAGAATATTCATTTGGATATCATTTAACTTATGACTCATTAAAACAACTTTTATGAATGGAATATCCAAATTAAACTATACTTCGTTTATTAAGTCAAAAGCTCACTATTTTACTTAGCTCTAAATTTAACACATACCCTAACACTTTATTTAAAATACCCATTTCATAAATAGATATTCCTTTAATAAGTTACACTTAAAATTTCCATTTGAAAACCAAATTCTCAATTATCAAGTTTTAGTGATGTTAAAATACATTTTAACTATTTGAATCATAATTATTCATTTTTCAAGACATATCAATTTCATAAATAAAATATTTATCATAGCAAATATAACAATCAAATTTCTTTACACATTTATTCATTTAGACATCAATTAAACTATGAATTCAAGTTAAATAAACTTTATTACCAAAAGTCCAATTCAAATGTATTTTATTTTATCTATTCAAAGATACATTATTTATTATACAACATATTCATTTCAGGAAATAACCTTTATTAAAATTCCTAGGTTAGACTTAAGGTTCCATAGTAAATCAAATTTGATTATTAAGTTATTTAAATAAAATCTCTTTAAATTCCTTTTTCACTATTTACCTCTGTTAATCTTTTATAACTAAAATTTAAGTGTATAACATTTATTATAACCACTCAAATTTTATCTATAAAACCCATTCTATATTGTATATTATGCAATTTCATATTCAACTTCTGTGTAATTTAGGTAAGTTATATTGGAATGAAATTGTGTGTTATACCAATAAAACTTTCGAATTCAATTATCTCAAGTTTGAATCATTTATCCAAAAAAAATTTCTTTTTATAATTGAAATTATTCTTTAAGAAAAAAAATGTAAGAATTAATTTCCGATTTCCTTCAAACCAGTTAGAGATAAATAAATATATGTATATAATATGTCAAATCAAATTTAAATCATATATCTATATATATTATAAATCAAGTCATATTTTTAGAAATTCATATTAATTAAATTCCCCAAAACAAAGCTGTAGCAAGACTACAGAACAGTCTCTTCACTTCGAAACTCAAAATGAACGTCGATGATGCTGCAGTCATCACCGAAATTATTTTCCAGCGACAAAGAGAAGAGCACTAATTTTTTTTTAAAACTTTAAAATCCTTTAGAAACAAATTTCTACTTGGAAATACTTTAAATAATATATCCTTTTAAAACTTTTAACACAAGGTTTGAATCCATCGGAAATTAAATTCTTAAATTTCTTGTTTTAAATTCATTTCAGTTCCCAAATAAATTTATAAACAACTATTTATAAATTCATTTGTAGAACAATAAATAATAAATCAAGTATTATCACTTCAAATTATCAATTTAAATCAATTTATTAAGTTCCATAAATTTACTTATATCAAAATTTATTTCATTAACCAAATTTAAAATAATATTGTGTCAGTTTGTTCTGTCAAAGTGTTTTAGAAATCCTATCGATAGCGTTGATTAGACGAATCGATCGGAAGCCCAAATCAACATCAACAACTCAAACAACACAATATATAAAACAAAACATAGATTTACAAGTACAATTCAAAATGTTTTGGAGATATTTTGGAAACAAAACAAGATGATTAATTATCAAAATATGAAGATGGATAAGCTTAGATAAATCGTGGGCAACCTTAACCGGGTCAACCGTGACTTAATGAATAAGATCAAATGTGGATTTTCTGGGGTAAATCTACATTCGATCTCAAGAGATAGAGTTTGGAATAACAAAAGATATTAGCATCTAAACCAAGGATAGATATAAATCTCTGGTGAATCAATGCTAATTTGTAAAGGAGTTTTCCCCTTTACCAGAAAATTAGAATATTGGCGAGACAGCCAATTCACTATAAAGATCATTCGAAGTGGAGTTATGTGACATTCCAAAATCAAAAGAAGATGAATAGTGAGGGACAAGAATGAATTATGAAACCGCAGGGAACGTTCCAAAAATTCAAAGGAATTTCGAATCAAGAGGAAAAGATTCAAACTCGAACGAAAGTGATTCTGTAAATAAATCTACTCCATATGCTGAGTTTTGCCTCAAAGCCAAAGCTCTGATACCAACTGTAACGACCCGGTATTTTCAACCATTCGCATCCATTATAAGTGTATAGGTAGACACTCATGCCGGAATTGAATTGCTCAAAATACCGCGTTGTAAATAAAATTTGGCAAATCTCAGAATATACAGTAAATAAATATAATCACAGATCACAGACACAGAGTAAAATAATGCAGCGGAAGTAAAAGAAATAGTAGTTCATGAAGCTACTATGTAAATATATCAGAGTTACATAAGATACAACATAAGAAATAAAGTATAGCAGAAGTCTACATACAATAACCAAGTACAGGCTGAATAGAACAACGGAACCGAAGTTGATAGAACAAGACTAGCAGATAATCTCCAGCGATTCAAATCTCCAGAAGGTGGAAATCCAAATCTGTGAATACTCAGGCTGACCCGAGCGTAAAGCAAAACACAAAACACTCGAGTCAGGACAATATATACTTATATAATGTAAACCAACTCAAGTGAACTGTAATAAAGGTACAAGTAACTTAGAAGATGCTTGGGACCGCCCATCTCTAAGGATCCGTTAAAATATCTACTATGTAGTAATATTCACTATTATAATAATGTCTAATAAGTAAAGTATAATCATATAGAAAGTAGCGTTAAGGGGATGGAGAACCTTAATGCGGTCGGATCTTGAAATCATAATCGTAGTAAAGCTCAATATGGTAGGTGACACGGCACAACTAGGCAATGCCAGGGTAGATATACCAATTATGCATCCGGACTAGTGGTGACGCATAGCAGCCACTACCGCCCACCTCGAACAACACTCCCAAATCAAGGGTGGCCACCAAATCAATCACAAGTAATAGAATGGTATCGAAGAAGTGTGTCCGATAAGAGGTGCTACCTCCTTGGTCCGTCAATCGCTCCTGTTTTAGCCACCTTATGCCAACTCACGGGAGTTGGGTCCACATATATACCTTAGGATCGTCGCCACCAACTTACTTCGTTCTGGAAACTCCACCGCGTACATAGTTGTCAAAGTGGTTTTCGGTATCGACAGAGAGTATGTCCATATCTGATCCCGGTCTCTTTAACAACCATTCGTTATTATAACCCGTGTGGTTAAAATTTTAAAATAATATTTTATACTTCAAAATAGAATATCATTTCAAATCCAAATCTTTATCAAAATAAAGATTAAATCAATTCCAAACCATTTCAATATATTAACATATCATATCTTTCCAAAACTTCATTTCAATTCATTTCAATATATCAAAATATCATATCTTTCCAAACTTCATTTCAAATCATTTTAATATATCAAAATATCATATCTTTCCAAACTTCATTTCAAATCATTTTAATATATCAAAATATCATATCTTCCCAAACTTCATTTCAAACCATTTTATTATAATAAAATATCATATCAGTTCAAATCCAAATATTCAACTTTAAATACCCTTTTAAATTCAAAGGTATCATTCATTTACTATCATTTCAAATCACTTTTATATAGTTTATATTCCAATCAAAATAATTCATTTAAACCTTTTAAAAGTGTAATTATTATACTTTCAAATCAAGTATTCAATTTCCAAAGTTTTCAAACCATTCTGAGTTCGTTTACTAAGTCAAAAACCCTAATTATTAAAATTTTAGCATTTCACAGCATTTAAAAACAACTGCTATAAGTTATATTTGAAAACATTTTTAATTCAGCAAAGACAGCACTTAAAACTGCTGTTAAAACTCAGTTTTAGTTGAATTATAGTTCAAAACAGAAAAGACAGCATTTCAGAAGTGCTGCGGTAGTTCAGATTTCAAAACAAGGGTTAAATTTGGTTTCAGCAAAGACTGCAGACCATTATAGCATTTCCAGAGAATGCTATAATAGGCCTGAGTTCAATATTAGCCTATAAGTTCAATTACAGCAACTACAGCATTTCAGGTGTTAGTGTATTTCCAGCAATTAAATAACTTCAATTTAAAACACATAAACATTTTAAAAATCATATTTTAACATTTAAAATGTTCATTTACATATCATTTAACATGTATCTTTTTCACAATAAATTTCTTATAATTAAATCCAATTTTCAACAATTTACTTAATAAATTTAAGTGTAAAAGTTCCCAATTCTTCACATTTCAACAAATAACTTAACACTTCAAATTTAAATTATCATTTCACAAATTTAACTAAATTTCCAATTTTATTTAATTAACTTAAACCTTTAATTAAAACCAAATTTCACATTTCCAAGTCAAGTTATATTTTAAAAGATCACTTTTAAACATTCATTTATTTAACCACTTAAATTCATAGAAAAATCAATAATACTTTAATAAATCACTTAAATTCAAATTTAATCAAATTATCATATTTACCATTTCCAAATAAAATTTAATATCCATTTTATTTATATAACTTAAAATATCATTTTTAACCAAATTCCAAATTTCCAACTTAAGTTATATTTCAAAAATCCAGTTAAACCATTCATTAATTACATTTTTAACACATAGAAAAATCATAATTTCTTTATTTTAAAACATTTCAAAATCTATTTAAATCAAATTTCATAAATTTATAATTTTTAAAATACTTAAAAATATCCAAAACACTTTATAAAATAACCACGGGCATGTATATAATTTTCTAACTTAGGTCAAGTGATACGGATATGTATCATTTCAATCCGTAGTTAAAAAAGAAAAATCTTGGTTCTATCATTTCAAACCCGCAATCCCAAGTTAAAATAATTTAAATAAAAATCGTTCAGGCCTATCATTCCAGCCCATAACGATTTTTCCCTATTCTAAAGTCCGTTCGGGTATGTATCATTTCAACCCATAGTGATTCTAGTCTACAGGGAACTTGCAATGGTGATAACTGATATAAATAACAGAATAACATTAAATAATAGTAACATATGATATAACAGGTGTAGTAACAGGTGTGAACATCATATGATAATAATATAGGCATATATAACATGATAATATATTTCTACAGATTCACAGGGTGTCAATTTACTAGTTATATAGGTACATATTGTCTGGTGAGAATAACTCACCTTTTTATGCTGGAGTTAGCGATCAAAACACAAAGAATAGATTCCATAAAGCACGACAAACACGATACAGCATGACTTTTGATTTGAATGAATATAAAGCCTTGATATTTATCTTGTAAACAATAACCAAAACAAGACAATATATACATAAATATTTAACACAAACAATGTTGAAAAAAACGAAGATAAGAGACAACAAAGGAATGAATGTTTTTGCCTTGCTTTCTACACTTGCTTGAATGACTTAAGGAATGTTTTGGTTCAGGTTTGGACATGGTTTGGGTCTGGTTTGGACCTAAAAAAGGCATGGCTACAGGGCAAGAGCAAGGTGGAGGTTACAAGCATGAGAATACAAAGGGTCTAGGCTTGACAGTGGAGTTTTGGTGCACCACAAGGCTCGTCTACATGCATTGTTTGGCTCGGATCTTCATGTTTCAGATCTGGACAGAGGTGGGGAGGGGTGTGTCAAGGTCAGGTCAGGGGAGTGGTGGTGGTTTGGGTGGTGGTTGAAGTGGATGAGCATGTAGAGGTGAAATAAGTATAGATCTAGGCATCTAGGTTGTAGTTTGAGGGGTTTGACCATCATTTGGGGTTCGGCTATGGTCAGATCTGGTGGGGTAGATGGTGGTGATGGTAGGGAAGAGATGGAAGGAGGTGGTGGCCGTGGAATAGGGGAAGAGCCGCTCTAATCAGGGGAGAAAGCAAAGCAAATTTGCATAGACAATAGGAGAAAAAGTAGAAAGAAGAGAGGGATTTACCTAATTTTTTTTGCAAGATGGAGGCCATGATTTTTTTTTCAGGGTTTAGGAGCTTTGGAAATTCGTGAATGAGAGGAAAAAAAAAGTGGCGGCTGAAGAAATGAGGAGATGTGGCCAATTGAATGAAAAGTTAGGTTAAAAAGTAGAAGGGTTAGAAAATAAAAGGGTCTTAGGAAGATAGAAAGTTTAAGGCCTTTCAAATTTCTTTAATTCATTTTTATAAGTTTATATTTCTGGTAATAACATTAATTCCAGTTAAAAATTCGAAAATTTGATAAAATATAAAAATATATATAATATTTATTGATTATATAAAGTAGAATTAAGGAAAATAGTTAAAACAGTGAACTAGACTAGAAAATTTTGAAATTGAATAGAATAAATTTTAGAAAATTCATATGAGCTTGCAATATATTTTTAAACATAAATAATAACATAAAATAATAATATATTCACAAAGTAAATATTTAAAATTAAATTTACATATAATTTTTAAATGAAGAAAATAGCAGAAAATAGGAAAACAGCCCTTAAAAATGGAAAATCAACACGGTAAATTTTGGAAAAATTATATTATTATTTTAAAATATTTAGAGATGAAATTTCAAAAATAAAACAAATTTAAAAATAAAATAAAAAAATTTAAAATGAAGAAAATAGCAGAAAATTAGAAAACAGCCTTTAAAAATAGGAAATGAATACAGTAAATTTTGGAAAAATTCTATTACCATTTAAAAATATTAAAAGACAAAAATATACATAAAATAACATATTTACACATATTAAGATAAAATATAAGAAAGAAAAATATGATTTATAAAATTTAAAATAGGTAAAATTGCACAATAAAACAAATTATACTAAAAATTGAAATGTACATAACTTTTACATTTTAACTCCGTTTTCAACGAAACGAAAAGTAGTGTTCAAGTTATTAAATCTATTTTCATAATAAAAGATAAAATATATAATTTCAAACTATTTAAAATTTAAACTTAAAAGTCAAAGTTTGACTATTGACCAAAATTTACATTTTCTGGAAATATTAAATTTAGTCATATTTGGAATTCTAATTCACATCAAAATAAAAGTTTTTATATTTACAATAACAAAATTTATTATTTTTATAAATAAAGCTTTTGAATCTGGAAAAATCAATTTAAAAATGATTGTAAAATACAGGGTTGTTACACTTACCTACTATTGTATGGAAATTCAATTCTCCAATAAGTGCCCACGGACTTGATTTTAAACCGATTATGCCGTCAAATTTAACAAATGTAACAATTTCGGCTAAGGTTCATAAGTTTATTTGAAAAGTATTTTCAATGAATGTCATTAAAAATAATATCAAATGATTTTACGTAGCAAATGTTTTGGTTATCATAAGGTAAAAACCCGTTCCGTGTTTATGTGTAGCTTGGTCTTATGAGATACCTTTTTTTTTCAAACCGCGTGTTTTGAGTTTCTCACACCAGTCCCATGATTGACCCGAAGTTTATTTTCCTTTTCCCTTAAACTCTGGGTGCCCTAATTTCCCGGCCAGCCTAGTAGTCAGGTTTAGTTAGAAGAAATCTGGATGGAGCGCGAAGCATGGAGTTAGAAGATTCTTCTGAAGATTGTTATCTGTTTCCACCACACTTGTGTAGTATTGTATTCTGCATTTGTTAGGACAGATATTTATAGCTGACCATGTTTAACTCTGATAAATGTATTTAAAATTTCCACTGTAAAGGTTATATGTTGAAATAATATATTTTATTCCATTCGTGTGTGATTCTGTTCTGTCTTTACTTTCTTTCTTACCCATGATAATCTGCCTCTCCGACCCTTGGATTTGCGGCACATAAATACCGAGGAAGCATTAGTGTCGATTTCCGAGGATCAAGGAGGTGAGTCGTCTCATTATGATACATGTTATGTTGTTTTAAAATGTTAAAATAACCTAACTATACATGTATGTATATGAAATGAATTTCAAAAGTAATATAGTTTAATTAAATACATCCATTAAAGGTTAATTAATTAAATAATATAATCATATACATGATATATGTGTTATTCTATAAAGGTTAAAATGTATAATAAATATTTTATATAAATGTTATATTAGAATAAATTTAAAATTAATTAAAGAATTATTTAATTAAATAAGATTTAATTAATGTAATGTTATACATAAGACTATGATATAAGATAATTAGAATATAAATGTTATATAATAATAAAACTTATATAATATGGATGTATGAACTAAAGGTGGAACATTAAAAAACCCTAAATATACTTAAGGAATAAATACATATGTAAATGTCAGTATACCATGATTTTCATTTGTCTGACACTTGAATCAAGAGGATATTTAATAAAAAATATATTATTCCATAAGTCGATATCACTCAATATAATATATTGATGATTATGAATCTTCAATATAAGTTGTCCTTTACCATATATATTAATAAATACTTGTATACTCCCTAGTTGTTGAGCAAACTCAAGCTAGAGATGTTATGCGAGTATTATTAATATATTTAATAGACGAGGTAAGATGATTATATGTATTTGTTAAGCAAACTCAAGGTAAATATACTATACTTAGCCCGTCATAATATGGTAGGTACGAATGAATAATTTCGTTTCGATTTGTTGAGCAAACTCAAAGTCGATGTAAAATTAGGACAAGGTACAAAGAGTTAGGAGTTGTATATAATACAACCGATAAGGAGTTATCCATCTTATGTGGAGTAAAGACTTGTTGAGCAAAAGCAAGGTTAGAATTCCAAGATGGACGAGTCCTAACACATATTAGTGAAGTCGAAAGACTTCTATGTTTCGACTTAGGGTTTGGCCAAACACAAAAGACTAGTGGGAGCTTATTAGTAAAATGAAACATAAAGTTTAACCTTACTAATATTATAAGAACATCCACTACGATATTGTCCTAAAAGTCTACCAATTAAAACTTGTAGAAAAATGTCAACTCCAAAACTATTTTATGAAAGTGACAAGCTTACCGGATCTAACAATACCGATTGGCTAAGAGCAATTAAAATAGCATTGACTTACAGGCGCCTTTGGTCGACTATTACATGCGAACCTAAAGAACAACCCGATGATGATGCAGACCCCAAACTTCGACTTGCTTATAAAAAATGAGTTTCGGACCTAAACATCACCCAAGTGTTCGTGCAATCTACGTTAGACAACCCTTTGCAGAGGAAGTACGAAATCATGTTTTTCCTTAAGATAATTGATAGTCTCAAGGCCCTATATGGTGAACGGTCATGTTCCTCGAGGTACAAGCTTATGAAGAAACAATCCAATGCTAAAATGACTAAGGACAGAAGGTGGATAATTACATACTATTGATGAAGGCCTATATTGATAGGCATTCACAATTGGACGTACAGATAAGCAATGAATTACAGGTTGATTGGATCCTTGGTTCTCCTATACCTCAGTATGAACCGTTCCTACTGAATTACATTATGAACCAACTGAATGTGAATCTCAAAGAGCTCCTCATTATGTTGAGGTCGGTTGAGTCTGCATCTATGAAGCAAGGGGTTGTACTTGCCAAAAAGGGTAGTGCATCATCTTTGAAAGGTCCGAAGAAGCAGAAAGGAGAAGGTAAGAAGAACAAGAAAAGTAGGAAGACCGATGACAAGTGTGAATGTCACCACTGCCACAAGAAAGGTTATTGGAAATGAAGCTATCCTGATTACTTAAAGATTATTAGAGAAAGAAAGCATAATAGTTTTATAGCTCCATCAAGTACATTTACGATTCAAAAATGTTTTGTAATTAGTAAAATGTCTTGGGTCTTAGATACTGGATCTGAAACTCATATATGTAATTTGTTACAGGGACCTAGGAACTGGCACCACGTGGCAAGAGGAGATGAGGCTCTAAGTTGTCAATGGAGATTATCATTTGTGTTTGCCTTGTGGAGTAGTTTTGATATTAAATAAATGCTATTTTTTTAAAAGACTTTGTTTGTTGGATTATTTTGTATAATGATCCCGTTTCCTTAATCCTAAAGACGAAACTTAATATACCTATGGTATTCTTGTCGATCATCTAAGAGTCCAAAAGACAAGCCGTTGGGTAAAAAGAAAAAGTGAAGACAATAAGAAAGGAGACCTAGAATCTCATTATCGAAAGGTAACCACATATAATAGTTAACATAAGATAGTACATAATATCATTCCCAAAATGAATATCAGAGTTACACAAATACCACCTTCAGCCAGGGATAGTTATAACTTCCTGCCCTTGCAATGCTGATACAAAAATATATATACATAGTGGAAATAAAGAAGATAACTAGATATCATCAAAGCCACCTGTTCCATGCTCCTCCAAAATGGATTCGTAAGAACTAGGACTGCTTGGCTAGTCTTAAAAATTAGAGTACCCTAGAGTTTTAGGGAAAGAAATAAAAACTTCAGGCCAGACATGAGTCTAGTGTAAATTAACTCCAAACAAATAAATGGCCACACTTATAGAACTATTTAAAATAAAAGTATCTCGTATGATCACGCCGCACATAAACACGGATGGCATTTTACCTTACGATAACCAAATTCTTTTACTAGAAAATCCAGTGATATTATAATAATGTCTAGGGTTTAAAGTAAATATATAACATAGCTGAAATGCTTGCATCGCACATTCCAACATATTTAGGAACAGCTAAGTCCAAAAGGCACTTATTGAAAATTTGGTTCCATCAATGCAAAGATAAGGTACTACCTTTCATATAGTACACTTCTAGAGAAAATGTACCGAGGATGCAAAACATTTGCACCTCTGCAAATCAGGATCGGACTACCCCTTACTGGATAGTTACCGAATATGTCACACCTTAGTTGCAACCAACAACCATACTGGGCCCGAGTATACGTATATATACAAAAACCTATCTAGATTAGGCGATGACCATGCCTTATAGTTACGTCCAATATAGCCCTACGGCACCACACTGTTTTAGTCATTATTGGTTTTGAGGCCCGAGGCTACTTTTTTACCTTTTCATATAGCAATCCCCTTTGGAATGCTAACACTGGCCTCCAGGTGTTAATTAATGCTAGCATTCATCCATACAAGTTGTTTAAGATATGAACAAACTGAAGGCACTACTTCTACCACATCCATTTTGGAATCACCCTCAGGATTAGTAGCAAGTAGCCCTTGCACTTCAAAGATCTTCGTCTTCGTTTCAATCATCTTCCAGATGTTTCAAATCCGAACACTTATGTTTGTTCGAAGTGGTTTTCAGGTTATTCATATTATCCGATCCCGGTCTCTCCAAAAAACCTTCGATAATTTTGAATGGGTCAAGTTATCGATAGTGGACAAATCCACCATCTGGGGGCGTGTATAGGTTTGGATATGAAAATAAGACATCTTATATTTATCCCCGCTTTTCGATTTCAAATAGTACTATTCCTTGATTGACAATGAAGTCAGACAAGTTAGGAACTGACGCAGCGGATTAAACAAAACAATCTTCAATCAGTGAAAGTAGTAATCGATGGATTGAAAGATACTGAAATGCCCAAATTCGTTGATCCGAAGATACCGAATTCTAGCTATCCCGAACTCGTTGATCGCGCACGATACCGGGTTCAAAGATCTTCAATTCTTCAAGCGTTGATCAAGCGCACTTGATTCCGCGAATCGGCTTCTGCAATCGTTGAATCGAGCGCACTCGATTAACCGAAAGAGGAGATAGGAGATTACACTCAACTACCAATTGGAATGAAAGCACAAAGCTAATCAAAAGAGAATTTTATTCAAAAATCAACAACCTTTTACAAATGAGAGACTCGCCCTATTTATAGGCGTTTTACAACTCACACGAAAAAACAACAAAATTACACCATCTCCTAAGTCGGTTCCGACTTATCACTCATGACTCAAGACTCACGACTTACGACTTATGACCAAAACAGTTAATTCAACACAACACCGTACATAGCGAGTTTAACCCTTAAGTCGTACACGACTTACAACTCAATGCATATAGACGACTCATGACTTAACGAATTACAACCAAGTATACGACTCAACATCAACGGCTCAGATTTAAGCGGCATCAGGATCCTTGGCTACAACCTGCTGCGACTAAGTCGTAACTTGTTTCCGACTTAACTTCTTCCTTAAGTCGTAGCCGACTTATCTGCTCCGAGATACTTAAGTTTTTGTTAAGTCGTAGTCCTGTTCCTCTTAACCCGTTAGGTCGTAGATTCGAGTTAGCTCCTTCCCCTGGTTTCCAGTTAACCCGTGGACGACTCACATCTATCTCCTTAAGTCGTAACTCGGCACAGTTAGTTCGTTCGAGCACCTTTCCCTTTTGCTGGTTAACTCGTGCATAACCACTAAGTCGTTGCCGATTGTTATTAAGTCGTTGGAACGACCTAAAGCTCTGGTTAGGTCGTAGCTCGCGTTCTTCGAACCTGTTAGGTCGTATACGACATAAAACTGTGACTTCCCATGCCCCTTCGCCAGAATTTAGCCCGTGAACCTCCTCCTTAGGTCGTATCTGACTTATCAACATGCTAAGTCGTGTTCGACCTAAATCTTCATCTCTCTGGCCTGCATCATCCTTCCCAGGTTGAGAAAAATTCGTCCTCGAATTTGTATTTTCTGCATCCATAACAAACTCATCCCCATGATATGGCACGAGATGCTTAACATTGAATACGTCAGACGTATACACATCATCTGGCAGCTTCAATTTGTAAGCATTTTCATTAATTCGTTTCACGACTTCTACAGGACCAATTTTTCTGGCTTTCAATTTGTTATAAGCGCCCACTGGAAAACGATCCTTTGTTAACACTGCATAAACCATATCTCCTTCATTAAACTCAACATTTCTTCGTTTCAAATCTGTAGATCGTTTATACTTCTCATTTGCTTTTCCCAATCGCTCCTGAACGATTTTATGGCATTCCGCCAACCCCTCAACAAAATCAGCAGCTTTCTTAGTTGTTCCCTTCGAGTGTGGTATTACCGTTAAATCCAACGGTCCTTTTGGCATACTAGAATATACAATCTGGAATGGACTGAACCCAGTACTTCGATTTACAGCATGATTATGAGCAAACTCTGCCTGGCATAACTTCACATCCCAACTCTTCAGATTATCTTGAACAAGACACCTCAACAAGTTTCCCAACGATCTGTTCACAACCTCGGTCTGTCCATCCGTTTGCGGATGATAAGCACTACTAAATTTCAGCTTTGTTCCCACCATTTTCCACAAACTCAACCAAAAATGACTCAGAAAATGAGTATCCCTATCCGACACAATCGATTCCGGCAATCCATGAAGTCGATATATCTCTTTGAAAAACAACTGAGCAACATGAACAGCATCTGCCGTCTTCTTACAAGCAATAAAATGTGCCATTTTAGAAAATCTGTCTACCACAACGAATATAGAATCATTTCCCCTTTGAGTTCTAGGCAAACCCAAAACAAAATCCATACTAATATTCACCCATGGTTTTACAGGCACGGGTAACGGCATATATAAACCAGCAATAGTCGTAGTTCCTTTCGAAACCTGACAAATATGACAACGCTCCACAAACCTCTCTACTTCTTTCCTCATCGATGGCCAAAAGTAAGACTGTGACATCAACTGTAATGTACGGTCTCTCCCAACATGTCCTTCTTCATGTAGTTCTTTTACGATCTTCATTCTCAAACTACAATCAGGTATGCACAATCGATTTCCTTTGAACAGAAAACCGTCTACCATCATAAACTCATCCATCTTTCCCTCCTTGACTTTATCAACAAACTTCGCAAAGTAAGGATCTTCGACAAATAATTCTGGTAACTCGTCAAACCCCGTCACTTCAACCTTCATTGTTGTCAACAAATGATTCCTCCTACTCAAAGCATCAGCCACACGATTCGTCACCCCTGACTTGTGTTTAACAACAAAAGTAAATTGTTGCAGATATGCAATCCACGATGCATGTCTCGCTGAAATCTTGTCTTGCCCTTGTAAATGCTTCAACGCCTCATGATCAGTGTAAAGAACAAACTCTTTCTGAAATAGATAATGTCTCCAGTGTTTAATAGCTTGCACAACAGCATAAAACTCCACATCATATGTACTGTATCGCATCTTTGCTCCTGACAACTTCTCACTGAAATAGGCAATAGGACGACCACTTTGACTCAACACTCCTCCAATCCCAACCTTTGACGCATCGGTATGTAATTCAAACAACAACTGAAAATCAGGTAATGCTAGGATTGGTGCTGTCGTCAACAACTCCTTGATTCGTTCAAAAGCAACTCCTGCTTCCTCTGTCCATGTAAATTGTTTACCCTTCATACAATCAGTCACAGGCGCCATCACACTACTAAAGTGTGGAATAAACCTTCGATAAAATGAAGCCAACCCATGAAAACTACGAACTTCCGTTATCGTCTTGGGCTGTGGCCAATCTCTAATCGCTTCAACTTTACTTTGGTCAACATGTATTCCTTCTTCCGACACAACATACCCCAGAAATAAAACGCTATGCGTCATGAACACGCATTTCTTCGTTGCAGCATAAAATTGTTCTTGTCGCAATACCATCAGTACTTCCCTCAGATGATTCAAATGTTCCTCAGGACTTCCACTAAATATCAGAATATCATCGAAATACACCACCACAAACTTCCCAATGAATGGTCGAAAAATCTGGTTCATCACCCTCATGAATGTACTTGGTGCATTTGATAAGCCAAATGGCATAACCAACCATTCGTATAGACCCTCCCAGGTTTTAAAAGCAGTTTTCCACTCATCACCTGGTCTGATACGAATTTGATGATATCCACTCTTCAAATCAATCTTCGAAAATATAGTAGCTCCGCTTATTTGATCTAGTAAATCATCCAACCTTGGCATTGGAAATCTATATCTCACAGTAATCTTATTCAATGCTCGACTGTCAGTGCACATCCTCCACGTTCCATCCTTTTTGAGTACCAATAAAGCTGGTACAGCACAAGGACTTAAACTCTCCTGCACACGCCCCTGTTCAAGCAATTCCTCTACCTGCCTCCGCAACTCTTCATGTTCCTTCGGACTCATTCGATAATGTGGTCTGTGTGGCAACACAGCACCTGGAACAAGATCTATCTGATGTTGGATATCCCTCAACGGTGGCAACTCCGTTGGTAACTCCTCTGGAAATACATCGTCAAATTCTTTCAAAACTGGTTTTACTTCTTCTGGGATTTCAACCTCTTCCTGACTCTCTCGCCCAATCAACAAGAACACTTCAGGCTCCTCCTCTACTTCCTTCACAAACTCCTTCAAAGATAACAAAGTTTTAAGCTCTTCAATTTCCTCCAACTTGTTTTCCTCCTGTTGTCGCTTCTTTGGAACTAGAGTAATCTTTGTGCCTTCAAACATGAAACTGTAACTGTTGGTACGCCCATCATGTTGCACTGCCCTATCATACTGCCACGGTCTTCCCAGCAACAAATGACAAACGTCCATATCTACCACATCGCACCAGATTTCATCTTTGTATTTCTTTCTAATTGAAAAATTCACACGAGCCCTTCGTCCAACCTTCACCTCCCCGCCTTTCCTTAACCAAGCTAGCTTGTATGGCTTCAGATGTTTCTCAGTCTTCAATGCCAACTTCCTCACAGCTTCAGAAGAAATTATATTATCACAGCTTCCAGCATCAATAACAAATTTGCAAACTTTCCCCAGAATAGTACATGTTGACTGAAAAATATTGCTCCTCAACCAACTACAATCCTCCTCTTGCTTTGGTGTTAAACAGGACCTCTTCATCATGAGATTATAACCTTCGTCTCCCGACACTTCTTCTTCCTCCTCATCAGGTGGTGAATTGGAACATTCAGCTTCTTCATCCTCATCCTCAACCTCTGCTATCATAGCTCTCTTCTTCGGTTTTGGACATTCGCTACTTTTGTGACCAAATTCCTGACAATTGTAACATTTGAACCCGTTGTTAACCTTTGACTTCTCAACCTCCTTCACTACTGGTCTACTGATAGGTTTAGAAACATTAGAACTTCCACCAACACCCTGCACTTGATTGTTAGAATTAGTAAACACACCACTTCCTCGTCGTCCCTGTTTCTCCCAAGCCAACGCTTTCTGATGTGCTTCCGCTACAGATCTTGGATCGAACATATTAACCATATCCTGAATCTGCATTCGCAATCCTCCAACAAATCTGGCTGTTAACTGTTCTTCTGTTTCCATAATATCATTCCTTGCAATTAGTTGATAAAATTCGTCAGCATAGTCATTCACAGATTTCGTTCCTTGTCTCAGGTTCTGCAAACGTTGATACATCAAAGATTGATAATTGTAAGGTAAGAACGTTGCTTTCATCAATTTCTTCATCTTCTCCCAAGATTCAACTTTTGACTTTCCCATCCGATCACGTGTAAGTTTGGTCTGCTGCCACCATGCCAAAGCTCTACCCCTCAGCCTCGTAGCAACCAACTTCACTCTACGATGTTCTGGAACTTCTTTAAAGTCAAAAATCTCTTCAACATTAGCTACCCAATCTAGAAACTCCTCTGCTTGCATACCACCTTTGAACTCAGGAATTTCAGTCTTCATCCCCGACTCCCACTTGTGATCATACTCAGAGTAATTTCTTCCTTGTCCTCGTCCTTGTCCTCGAACACTACCACCATCATACTCCTCTTCAAAATCAGATGTATATCGTTGTCTATCTCGTCCACCCACATCTCTACTACCATTACGTCTTCCACCATCATCCCTTCTATCTACATTCCTCCGTTCACGATCATTCACGTTCCTCCCACGCCCTTGATTATTTTCAACACTTCTGTCTCGATTGGAATGTGGCGAGACTCTACTACCCCCATGGTTAGATTCAGGTGAAACCCTTCTCCGATTTTGATTCATCTCTGTCATAAGCTTCTCTAACCGGCCAATTCCTTCGTTAAGCTTTTCACTAAAGTTTTCATTGATTCTTTGCTCCATCTCATCAGCTTCTTCTCTTCGATACAAAGCTTCTACGTTTTGGTGGCGATTAGCTCTTCTTGGCGGCATACTTGAAATCTTCCAAACTCTTCAACACTTCAAAATTCAAACACTTTTCGGACTTTGATCCAAAATGAAACGGATCGAAAACTTCCACTTTGTTGCAAATCGCGATGAACACGATGAACAACAATTCTCGACTAGACAATGAAATGATGCTCGATCTACGCTCTTCTTAGCTCGGCTTCTCTTTAAACTTCAAATTCTTCAAAATGATTAGGCTCCAAGTCTCGATCTAGCTATGATTGGCTAGAACAAGCTTTGATACCAAAACTGACGCAGCGGATTAAACAAAACAATCTTCAATCGGTGAAAGTAGTAATCGATGGATTGAAAGATACTGAAATACCCAAATTCGTTGATCCGAAGATACCGAATTCTAGCTATCCCGAACTCGTTGATCGCGCACGATACTGGGTTCAAAGATCTTCAATTCTTCAAGCGTTGATCAAGCGCACTTGATTCCGCGAATCGGCTTCTGCAATCGTTGAATCGAGCGCACTCGATTAACCGAAAGAGGAGATAGGAGATTACACTCAACTACCAATTGGAATGAAAGCACAAAGCTAATCAAAAGAGAATTTTATTCAAAAATCAACAACCTTTTACAAATGAGAGACTCGCCCTATTTATAGGCGTTTTACAACTCACACGAAAAAACAACAAAATTACACCATCTCCTAAGTCGGTTCCGACTTATGACTCACGACTCAAGACTCACGACTTACGACTTATGACCAAAACAGTTAATTCAACACAACACCGTACATAGCGAGTTTAACCCTTAAGTCGTACACGACTTACAACTCAATGCATATAGACGACTCACGACTTAACGAATTACAACCAAGTATACGACTCAACATCAACGGCTCAGATTTAAGCGGCATCAGGATCCTTGGCTACAAGCTGCTGCGACTAAGTCGTAACTTGTTTCCGACTTAACTTCTTCCTTAAGTCGTAGCCGAATTATCTGCTCCGAGATACTTAAGTTTTTGTTAAGTCGTAGTCCTGTTCCTCTTAACCCGTTAGGTCATAGATTCGAGTTAGCTCCTTCCCCTGGTTTCCAGTTAACCCGTGGACGACTCACATCTGTCTCCTTAAGTCGTAACTTGGCACAGTTAGTTCGTTCGAGCGCCTTTCCCTTTTGCTGGTTAACTCGCGCATAACCACTAAGTCGTTGCCGATTGTTATTAAGTCGTTGGAACGACCTAAAGCTCTGGTTAGGTCGTAGCTCGCGTTCTTCGAACCTGTTAGGTCGTATACGACATAAAACTGTGACTTCCCATGCCCCTTCGCCAGAATTTAGCCCGTGAACCTCCTCCTTAGGTCGTATCTGACTTATCAACATGCTAAGTCGTGTTCGACCTAAATCTTCATCTCTCTGGCCTGCATCAGGAACCAACCGTGATTTGACGCACATTCTTACTTCTTGGAATAGAGACGAGTTTCCATAAATCAGAACTTGGAGTTAAGTATACCATGGAGTATCTTCCTGTAACATCCCGTATTTTTAAGCCATTGAATTTGAACATTTAATTCATTTTAAATGTTTAATGTGGATCCTAAATTGATTTTGAAAGGGATGGATTCGGGTTCAATCAATAAAATAAGTTATAATTTTTAATCAGATAATTCGATTGAAATAGAATAATAATTAAATATTCGAAATTTGAAATAAAAGGTGAATTTGGGATAAATGATTATAAAATGGTGTTTAAATGTATTTTTAAGCTCAATTGGGTATAAATAATATTGTTGGATTTTTAGATGAATTTAAAAGTCAACAAATTATTATTTGGGATTTTATATTAATTTTAAAATGAATTTAATATTATTAAAATGCAATTTAATCAGATTTTGGTCCGGGCTGAGCCAGAATGATTTTTGACGTGTTTATAAATTTTATATGATTTATTGTTAAATTAAGAAAATTTTAAAAGTGAAATTTGAAGCGTTTTCGACGATTTTAGAAATCGCCTGAATTAATAGACGAGTTAAAATAGCCTTCCGGGGCACAGTCTCGGAATTCGACGAAACCAGTTCCATTGGATCCGAAATAGTTAGTTATTATCGGATTTCAATTTTCGTAGCAATCGGAGTTGTCGTTTGACCGTGGCAGCTCGAAACGCATCGAAATCGATTTAACCGATTTAATTTTAAATTGATCGTTTAATTCCGTATCTCGCTCATACGATCATATTAGCTTACGAAACCTGTTCCATTATGTCCGAAACGCGGGAAAACCCCAGGATAGCCTGTCGGAACGTGAGAATTGGAGGTCGTTTGCATTAACGGTTAAATTGAGATATTTTATTAATAAAATAATATTAAATATATATATATATAAACGTTTATTCTCCAAAACCCTAGAAAAGGAGCAGCCGCCGTTCTTAGCAATTCAATGGCCAATATCTTCTTGTCTTCCCCCTCAAAAATCTCGAGATCCAAGCAGCGATTTCAAAAGTTTTTAACTAGAGATATGTTCGACTCGTCGAGCTCTACGTATTGACCGGTTATGATCGAATTTGGTGATCGTCTGGAGGAGTTCTACGAGCCGCGTTTGCTTCCGTTCGTGCGCAGTTATCGAGGCGAGCAAGGCACCGAGTGCCACCGCACTTTGGTCGAGCATGAAGGAGGTGAGGCGCTTCGTCGTGATAGCCTCCGATCGAGGTGGAAGGCTCTGTGGGGGTTGCGTTTCGAAACCCTAAGGAGGCGTGATGGGTTCGATTTGTTCTGTAGCATGCTCGTGTGAGAAGGGAGAAGGAGGCGGATCTCGGTTCGATTTGTATGGCTGAGATGGAGGGTAAAATTTTATAAAAGGAAATTGTTTTCAAATTTAAATTCAAACTTTATAAAACCGTAACTCGCTCGTACGTTATCAGATTTTAACGAGATTTGCGACGCCGGAATCGCAGAGAGACGTACTACGTGATGGCGCAGATCCGGAGTCATTCCGGGCAAGTAGAAATTTGGGTTAAATCGGACGTCGTCCGGTTTAATTTAAATTTCGAACGCTCGCCGAACTCAAGGTGAGTTATTCTCACTCACATCTGGATGCTAGGCATTATAAATAGTTAATATTTAAATATCTGTGTGATTGGCTGAATATAATTGTTATTATTAGTCTGGATTGATATTTATATTGTGATGTGCTAATATTTGTGGATGCAGGAAAAAACAGGTTGGAGGGATCCAACTGGATTCCTCACGATGTAGCAATTATTTTATAATTGATAGTGATACCTGTTTATATGTTGTGATTGATAAATCTGGAATTTTAAATTGTTCTGTGAAATTGTGGTATAAATTATAATTCCAAAATTTAATTATAAATGAATAAATTGGGGATTTAAAAGAAATTAAAGAAATTGTTAAATAAGGAATTTAAAGGAATATAAAAATTGGATTCTGTTTTGGAATGGAAAATGTAAATTGGTAAAATTGGGATTTTAAATATCGTGGGAAATTTATAAATCGATAAATGTGAAATATAAATTTTCTGGAAATGAATTCTATGAAATTATAAATTGAGTAAAATAACAGTGGTTTATTTTAATGATAAATAGTGATATCCGGAAAAGTAAAATATGTTAAATGAAGTTTTTGAACATAAATTTACAATTTTAAGTGTTAACAGAATATGTTGAAAAGCTGTTTTCTCTATTGGAATTTTATTTAAGTAAATTGGAAAAATGGTTTTCATGGAAGAATTCTCCAAATTTATTTTACTTAAAATGTTTTAAACTATGATTTGAAAATGAATTTCCGGATATGGGAAATTGGGTATGAACTTCGGATGAAGTTATAGTTAAATATGGGATTTGGGATTTATGTTGTAAAACATAATTGACTGGAAATAAATCAGTGGATTTATATGAAAGAGTACTTTGAAATGTTTAGAAACGGGAAAGTGTTTCCCTGGGAAAACCAAGTAAATGTTTATAAAAAGATTTTATTTAACTAAAGGTTAAGTTTTAAATCGTTTTAAAAGTATTTTAAAGAAATCGTTATTTTTAAAGAAATAAATTAATAATTTTTAATACTGTAATAATTTGGGAGTATATTAGCAATTATTTTATAAATGGATTTATTTAAAAGTTGGTTTTGACTTAAGTTGTTAAAATTAGCATTTTTCTTCTTATAACGCTATTTTGAATTTAGTTAAACTAAACCCTTATCTTCAAATCAAAGTTTATGTGTTAATGACTAGTTTTCTTCACATGTTTTAAATTTATATTTTGAGTAAATAGATAGAAGTAATTTTTTTATTTTAAAGTATATTTCAGTATAAGTATTTTTAACTGTTTTAAATGCAAATTGTTTTATACTTGGTTATTCCCGATGGGAATAAAGGGTAAAGGATTTACCTTGTAAAGGAAGAGTGGAAAATTGTTTTCAAACGAGTTTTGAAAATTTGAAATATATATCTTTGAAAGATATTAGAGGCAAATAAATAATATGGAGATTATTTATTGTGTGATGGATGTGTATGGATGTTTGTGAACATTAATTGATAGTTAAATCACCGACTATCAATATTGGCCAAATGCGCTGATTGTTTCGAAGAGACCGGGATCGAGTTTCCGTATACCGGGATTCTAGGTCTGGAGACTCGAAAACCACTTCGATCCGGTTTGTACGTTTCGCGAAACGATTTCGGAGTCAAAGATGGAGCAGTGAAGTGCAAGGGCTAGTCGCTACTAATCCTGAGGATATTTCCAAAATGGATGTAGTAGGAGTAGTGCCTTCGGTTCCGTTCGGACCCGGGACGGACTTATATGGACGAATGCTTTCGTGACATCGTCAGGTGGACGATGGGCATTCAAAGTGAAATGTTCTGTAAAGGTATCGTTTAGCCTCAAGCCTCATCAACCAGGAATGACTGAAAATCAGGGGTTATGCAGCAAGGCTTCGTGGGTAGCCCCCACTTGAGAGTAAGGTCATCCCTGTCTAGATGTCCCTTTTATTTCGGCTTAGTGGTGCGGTTGCTGATCACAACCGTGGGGTGATTTTACTTGGAATTATCCAGTAAGGGATGATTCCGGTCTTGTGTTGCAGGGGAGCGGGCGTACTCCTCGGTACTGTGATCTAGGCCACGTACTGTGACAGGTGGTACCCCAGTGCCTAGTCATTCGTTGGAAATCCATTCTCCCTACGTGCCTTGTACGAGTTTTGTTTGTATTACCCACTTTGTGGCTAGTATGCCGGAATTTAATAGATGTAACAATTTCGGCTATTTTATAAGTATTTGTAAATAGACACTATTATAATATCAGAGGATTTTTATAAAAAGTGTTTTAGCTATCGTAAGGTAAAAACCCGACATGTTTATTTGTGGCGTGGTCTTACGAGATGCTTTTGTTTTCAAAGGATTTTTGAAACTTTAATAATCAATTGGGTGTATTTATGATGCGCTGGTATTCCAGACTGACTCGGGTGTTATTTTATTATAATGCTCGGGTCAGACCGAGTATATTTACAGGATAGGATGCTATGGAGCTCAGGAGAGGAGCTGGAGTTCGAGACGTATTTCTCGTACTTGTATTATTCCGCTGCTGTGATTGTTGTATTGACTGATTGACTGGATATTGATGATTGTATTGATATACTCTGATGATGATGTATTGTATATAAACAGATATAGTTTCATTTTGTGTAAAGTTCTGTTCTATATATTATATTTTATTCCGCTGCGACTGTGAGGTTTTGATGTTGTTTAGTTCATTCTTCTTCTTCTACCTTCTTTCTTTTCCTACAATCTGTCTTTTCCGGCGTTCGATCGTCGGCATATTATACTGTTGAGTATTTTGTGTCGATTTTCGAGGGCCGAGAAGGGCGGGTCGTCACACTTCCATATACTTAATTTATCATGACCCATTTATCGAAATTAACTCTCTTATATCTATCACATTTCCAACAGTTTGACTTCTCTATCCCTCCCCTAAAAAATCAATTTCTATATCCCACATACAGAGGAAAGCATACTCATCGGCTTTTAGTGCTAAACACAAGATGACTTGCTTCCAATAAAATATGTCAACGTTTTAGTATAATTATCCATATTTGTTTGGCTACTTAATTGCATAGACAAAGGGAATCTCTTGTATTTAAAAACATTCTTTGTAAAAGGAAGTTGCTTTTAAACAAACCGATTTTGGGAAATAAAGCGATTAAAAATTTATCCTTTTTTTGATTAATTAAGAATAAGTTTAAAACTTTTTTAATAATAATTAAATCTTAACTTAATTAATAATTAAGTAATAATTTGACCCTACGTGATTAATTAATAATTACCTTACTTAATTAACAATTAATTAATAATCAAACCTTACTTAAATAATAACTAATTAAATAATTAACCTTTACTTAATTAGTAAATAATTAACCTTTACTTAATGAACTAATTATAATTATCTTACTTGATTAATAATTAATTACAAATTACCTTTACTTAACTAATAATTAAGTACTAATTATCTTTACTTAATTAATTAAATAATCATTAAACCCTTAATTAATAAATAATAATTACCTTTTAACACTTATAATATGTTTGAAGTACTTTGCAAAAATACTTAGAATGAAAACACTTTTAGCTTACAAAAATTGTCCAATTACGAACTACATCCATAGCGACTATCGCTATGAATACCATAAACTTAAAACTAGTTTTATATATCAAATAGCCCTTTAAACTTTACACTTTATATTAAAATTGCTTTATAAACTTAGTAAAAAGCTTTAGAAACAAAACGTAGAGTTTTTGGAAACTTTATAAACATTTCTAGAAAATAAACCTGTAAACAATGTTAAAACCCAAGGGATTTCCATGTCACAACATAAACAAATCCATGTGCTAACTTTTTCCCTTAGCATACAATCTCATTAACATGAGCTCATACATATATACAAATGAAATACATCCACACACAAAGAAAAGATCATCATTTCCAACCCATCACTTAACACTTCAACTATACTTTCAAGTCTACACCAAACACCACATATAAACACATATATGTAAAGCACAAGCAACATCATTTTCCTACTACAACTAGCAACAATTTTAAGCAACAAAAATAAAGCTTAAAACTTTGCTTAAAATGGTGAGCTTTACTCACCAAAAATCAAATGAAATTCAAACCAAAATCACTACCACTTGCACCAACACCCAAACTTTGACTTTTCTTAGTAAAACTCGATCTTCGGACTTTTGGGAAGGCATGAAGGGCTCGGCCTAGGGTTGTATGGGCTCGACCTTGATGGTTTGAGGAGGTTTGGGCTTGTTTGTGGATGCTAAGTGAAGTAGAGAGTAAAAGTATGAGTTTTAATTTGTTTTCAAAGGATTTAAAAGAGAAATAATGGATTTTTTTTATTTAGAAGATAAAAATCTAAGAAGCCATACAAAATAAAAGTGAAAGCTTGGAAATGAGTAGAAGTTTTTGGAATGGAAAACATGAAGTAGAATGAAATTTAAAAAAAATAGTTTTTATATAAAACAAAATAGGAAAATTACACTTTTACCCTTAGGACACTTACCCTCCATACCTTTTTGCCACATCATCACCTTTATCCACCTTGCCTTATTCCACACGTCCCTTATCACCCTCCCTCCTTCATTCCATCTCTTCACTACTTACATGACGTGAAAAGCGAAGTTACCTTTTCATTTATTTTTAGTTTTTATACAAAGGGAAAGAAAAGTCAACTTATTTTTCCTACTTAAGTGAATATTTAACTTATTTTAACTTTTAGCATTTTATATGTTATATACATAAGTGTGTGTGTATACATACACTCTAATGTACACAACATTTTCCAATCACTTTTCAACGATGAAAAGTCGAAAACCCGAAAAATGATTTTCGGTCACATTTTTTATTTTTCTTCAAAACAATTATTTTTGTAAATCAAATCTCAAAACAACATCACCATCATCAGTTATTACTTGAAAGAGGTTTATTTGAGTTATAAAATCCATAAATTTATTATAATGAAAATATATCAAATATTCATTTTTGAAGTAATTAAATTTCGAGTCATTATAATTTTTGTTTTTAGATTGTCTGAGACTGTATATATATTTCATTGTGCAAATAATGTTATGAATATTAGTTTGAATGGAAATAAAGTCTATAATGGTATTCTTGGAAAGACATTTATGCGATTAATACTAATTATGTTTGTTATGTGAATAATTCTTCTAATAATATAAATGATAGTTATCTTTGACATTGTAGGCTAGGTCATATTAGTAAGAAGCTACAACACAAACTAAAACTAATGTGTAATGACCTGCCTTTTCAACCCTTTGAAATCGACATTAATACATCCATGATATTCATGTGTTGAATATCCAAGTGTTGAAAAGATAGAATGTTGAGGTTAAAGAAATAGAAGACAGAATAGAATCTTACACCGTGACGAGAAAAATACACTACAAGAAAACTGATATTTGACAGCATATAATTACAGCGTTTTGAACAATATATTGTCTATTTGCAATATAAAACTAGAATTAATATAGAACAGCTTGTGAAATCGCTGTCCAAAATACCACTGCCCACTAAATTTTTATTTCCCTCCATTTAGCCGCTTATAGCTATTTCAGCCCGCGTTTTGCCTATTTCTTTCTCCTATTTCATCCAGAAAAAAAAATTGCCGCCACCAAAATCAACGCCATCCCTGCCACCAAAAACAAATCAACCCATTCATCTTCCTTTAGGTTGCAGTGCCAAAAAAAATCAATGCCATCGCTGCCACCGAAAACATATCGACCCATTCATCCTCCTTTAGGTTGCAATGCCAAAAAAAATCAACGCCGTCGCTGCCACAAAAAACATATCGACCCATTCATCCTCCTTTAGGTTGCAGTGCCAAAAAAATCAACGCCATTGCCGCCGCTCTATTCTCCGACTTCATCAACCTGATTTGACGACGACGAGACGTGAAGACCTCGACGAGACGACGGAAGACCGGAGGTCAAAGAAGACAACAACGCGCTGTGGTATTTTCTAATTCTACTGTTGTTTTTCTTTTCAAAGATGGTAATTTAGGTTGCAGTGCAGTGTGAACTAAAAGTCGTAGTATACTGTCATGTTTTTCATGAAAGAAAATCTGCCTTTTGAAGACAGTTTCCAAAGCCAAGCATCGTTTTGGAGATTGAGTATATATAAGAATTGTAGTATATTATTTTGGAAGCAAATTATGAAAAGTTGATTTCATGTTTTGGAAGCAAATTGTAGCATATAAAATGTTGCTTACCTGAACCTAACTACAAAAGTTGATTTCATGTTTTGGAAGCAAATTCAACTGTTAAATTTGTAGTATTTGTCAGTAACACAACTACTGAGATTATCAATTTATTTTAATTCTTAAGACAATTTTCTTTTGCCAAAAAAAAAAAGATACTGATTTAAGCAATAAAAACTTCAGTTCACTTATCAAAAATTCGATGACATTGTATAACTGCTATAAATACCAGAGATTGTATTATCAATAATTCAATCAAATTCATTTCTTCTTTCTTGTGTATCATAACCTGTCGTATCATATTACAAACAAATCATAAAATCTTTCAAACATATATTCTGATATTTTATACATGGTCCGTTGGTAAAATATTTTTTTATTATCTAACATTTCTTAGTGAGTGATTTATTATGTAATTAGCGTGTATAGTCATTTTGCATAGACTAAAGAAGGTTTTAAACAAAATTTGGTACGACTGTAAGCAACTATTCCAACATATCTCACATGTTAAAGATAATAAATTATGGAAGCACACATATATTTTGATATTTTATATGTAATCAAAAACTGTGGAGAAACTAATAAATATTTTCAATATCCATGTCCTTACTTCTGAATACCATTTACTTTCTGTTAGTTGAATAAATATATCCATCTATAGTTGCTTGAATTAGCCACTTGACCTTTCTGTTATCGTCACAATGTACAAGTTGAAGTTATTGACATGCATACGGTACAATTAAACTTATATCCATCTATAGTTGCATAAAGTTTTATAGTCTTCTTAGTTATGCTTTCTGGTTTTTATTATAGGGCCACTTGGATATTACAGTAGTGTTAGAATCTAAATGTTTGTTGGTTTATAATAGGAACCTCAATACATCTAATTTAAATGTGTAATTTTTTGGAGCATGATGATTTTTTGGTAGCTTTACTCATATTCTTGTATTAGAATATAAATGTTTGATGGTTCAGAATTACCATATTGGAGCTTTTTTTGTGTTTTTGTTTCTGTAATGACTTATCGCATTTAATCATAGACCATGCTTTCCTTTTCCATATTTCTTATTATATATTATTACTTAATTTAACTAAATGCTTAATTTTTATTGCACATAAAAGTTTCACTTCATAGTAGCAATTTTAATATTTGTTATTTCACGAATTTAATATCACACGAGTGCACATTAAATGTTCGTTATTTTGTCACTTAAGAATACAAATAGCTCATTTTAGTTATATTGATATATTTCTGTCAAAGCCTACAGTTTGACATTTAAACTTAAATGCCTTTCTTTCTTTCTTACAGTAAATGTTGCTTTCATTTTGGAAGTACATAATGAAGGTTTGAAAAGAATATCAAAGCATGAAACTATGGTCAGATACCAAAATTGCTAGTGGTTTGATACGAACATTCAATAACAGGTACCAAAATTGCTAACTCATGAATGGTCAGATCTTTCTCATCTCAAACCTTTGTGCAGTGTTATGATAACTATGTTATCATTTTGAAACTAATGTCTTAATTTCTGTTCATGTTTGGAACAAAAATGAGCATTAAAATGAGCATGCGGAAAAATAAGCTGAAAGCTGAAGTTGGTCTTAATCAATTACAAGAGTATATTACCACAGTCATAATCTGAACTGTAAGGTTAACATTGCTCTTATAACATCATTTACACTTGCATCATACAAGCACGTTTTGTTGGAATTTGCACACTTGTATCACATTAACATGCATTTGAGGAAGTGTTAACTGTATAACTATCACAATTGCTACAGTTGACATAGCTAATGATTTTGAGGAAAATATGTGTATCTAAACTTCAGTGAATTTGGATTGATCTTTGCCGCAGCTGAATTTTTACTCTGCAGTGTAGATTGTCTTTGTAGTTGTACATTGACAATATTTCCAACTAATCATTTCAGCAGATGATCTCTTTATCATCATTGTTTGCAAGACATATAACTTTTACTGTGGCTTATTATTAACGTATTAAAATAGTTGCATTATTTAAATTGCTAAGTTAGATTGTCCATATTTTGTTAGAGAGGGTCAAGCAGTAGAAAACAAACTCAGCTGCGACAGGAGATAAAGCAACTTTTACAAGAGGCTAGCAAATTGTCTACGTATGTTTTCCAATCATCTTAACTATCGCTACTTTTGGCTAGGAAGAGTCGGTTGATTTATCTCCTAACATAGCACCATTGGTTGCACCGGATGGAACAATCGATTAGAAAGAATAACGGACGGGGTAGAGCGGTAGCTCACAAGGCTCATAACCTTGAGGTCACATGTTCAAATCCTGTCCCCGTGTCACACTTATTTTTCGGTATGCCGCTCCGCGAGCAAGGAGCGCCGCGAGCAGAGCGAGAGAACGCACTGAGCTTTGGTGATGTCGGAATTTTCACCTATTTTTATCTATTTAGTGATGAGTCCGCTAGTTTCTTTGATCTCACTCGGTCTTCCTTTTCCATTTGCTTCCAATAGTTCGACCTATCCAGAAAAATTGTGCCTTAACTAATCTTAATAAGTGCACTTATTGCCTGTAAAGACTGTTCAATTTCTTTATAAACTAACATAACAGATGATAAGTGAGCATTGTCTTGTCTCAGTCCATTCTTAGCTAATATACATTTTAACAGGCCATGCTAACATACTAACTTGATTTTTATTTTTCCATTTGATCTTATATAATTTTGGGGCCTCCACATTTGCCTAAGCCGCAAAACTTAGACGAACGGCAGCAACTAAAGAGAAGGAACTTTTGAAGTGTATGTCAACCACATTTGTATTAATCCTTCACTTCCTATATCCATGCGTTTTAAGATTGGATCAAAAAATATCAATTCTTTGCAGGTTATACGTCAAAATACTAATTACCAACGGATCTCAATTAAGAGTAGCCATTGTGTATGAGCCGACTCCATTGTATTGTACATTTGTAGTAATTGTTGCGTGCTAGTCTTTGTGTGTAGTATCAACATTTTAAATCTCGCTCATCTCGGCCGAGATATCGGTCGGGTTCTCGTTTTCAAGCCTGGACGATTTGAAATAGGCTATTTTGTTTGAATCTCGTCTGACCCAAATCTTGGACGATATTTCAGTATCTTGTTCAGTATTTAACGGCGAGATATCGACCGAGTTGTTGAATTTTAAAAAAAATCAACTCTTTTTCCGTATTGGGTTGGCTCATCCTTTACCTTAATTTAAGCCATCTTAATTGTACTTTTTTAACCCTCATTTCTTATATAAATCTCATTTAATCTTCGTCTTTTATTTTATGGCGGTGACGAGTGTAAGAAGATGAAAAAATCTACATTGATTATGGTAAGTATTTCACTTTATGATTTTCATTTAGGTTTATGATCCAAATTAATTTACATCCGATTTCAGTTTTCTTTTTCGACTATTTCTTGAGTTTTTTTTCTAACCCTATTTTTTTGCGGCTATAAATTTGGGCTTGACTTATTTAACTTTATGTTCCAAATGGATTCCCTATTTGATTTCATTTAGTCTTTGCTGCTATAATTTTTTTCCTCAAGACTTATTTTTAAGCAATAAAGGAATTCTCTTTCATCTATTAATTTCATTTGATGATTACATGTTCATTCGTACATCATTTTTTTGCTTTTCTTATAATATTACTAAATGTTTGAAATTTTTTTGTACTATATATGCTATTTTCTACGTTTGTTTGAAATATCCATGCTATTAGTTGCTTAATGAGATTTTGTTTGCTAATAATTAAATATTATAATCAGACATAGAATATATTAATTCTACTTGTAGACTTTTGCATTTTGAAGTTATAAAGTTAAGATTTCCCTTGCAGCACTATAAATCATAAAGGATATAAATGGGACATTATATTGTGTAGGAAAGTTAAGTGAATGATCAAACAAAGTAAAAGTGCATATGTTATGGTTTGTTTTTTGTCTACTTTATCTCATATGATATTATATTGAACATTATTCATGAAATCTAGTTATTTGTTTATTTTACATGATACAAGTGATATTTTTCCATACTAAATTACTAATGATAAACGTGTGATATATTCAAGGTAAGTGCATAGTGTTTTCCTTAAGGTAGTGACTAGTATTATAAATTTAGGTGTATGAAACTAATTTTCGACATGACATATACTCCGAGATAAATTCGAAATGAATTTTAGAAACCGAGATGTAAATCCGAGATGAACAACCGAGATGCACTCATCTCGTTCGAGATCTCACACGATACGAGATAAGCTCTCTAAATTCTTCGAGACGAGACGTGACTGAAATCCAAGATTTAAAACCTTGTGTAATATTATTTTGGAGTATGATGTTATGAACTAAGAACATCGATTCTACTGTGCTCACTATGAATATTTGGTATTTTGGAGTATAAATTATTGTAATTTGAAGTATGAATATTTAGCGTGCTAATGTATTCATTTTTTTGGTTATATTACAGTAATTTAACATGAAATTGTCATTGTGATTTGATACCATTTTAGGTTTTAAAACCTGAAACGATATCATTTTTTTCGCTTCAACTGACTTTTTCTTCGGTTGTTCATACCAACTAAAGCAAATGAGTGGTCATTTGCTTCAATTGTCATGAACAATCGAAACAAATAAATGGTTATTTTCTTTGGTTCTTAAGAAACAAATGAAGCAAATAACCTATTTTGCTTTGGTTGTTTTACCCTTTTTGCTTCGGTTCTACAACTGAAGCAAATGACCTCTTTTGATTCGATTCAACAACCGAAGCAACAGACATTGGCTTGTTATGTCATCTTTATTTTCTTTGGTTGTTAAACCGAAACAACAAGGGATAAACAACCAAAGAAAATGACATGTTTTGTAGTAGTGATGCCAAACTTCGAGAGGAATCAATAGATTCTTGCTTGAACTTTGAGACAAGGTTGCCCTCAGAACGGAACAATACATTTGACGGATGACTTGTACTACAACCAAAGATTGCAAACCTGAAAATTCGAAAGAGGAGATCTTATCCTCTGCAAATTCTTATTGAACATTAAGGATCTAGGCGATGGATCTCGGCCCAAACTTGATAAGGACATGTCATAGTCCATGACATCATTCCTCTAGGTATATATCAATTAAAAAGGCCAAACAACAACATAATATCTCGGACATGGAATGTAAAACATTTAAAGCACTACCACAGCACAAGAATACGACAATTATGAGTTTTAGTATTGGTTAGTAGTCAAGTCGTGCAACTATAATGATTTCAAATTTATCAAAATTACTAGTAATTTTGAATATTTCAAATATTTTAGCCATGCTCAAGTAGTATCATGCAAGAAAAAGATTTCAAATATTTCAAATATTTTAGGCATGATCAACTAGTATCATACCACAAAATTAACTTCGAATGTATCAAAAAGTGAGCCATGGCCAAGTAGTGTAATGCAAGAGTGAGTCATGGTCAATAACTGTCATGTAATTAAGGACACAAAGCTACCACTAGTAATTTTTGAAGGGGCACATTGTAAGACTTGGTATTAATGACCGGACCATGTTGTCAAATGTTCAATAAAACAAACACTTGCCACATTGTTGATTTATTTTCATACGAGTTTCCCTTTGTGTTGTAGTCTACGGACCTGGCACCGAAATCGAAAATGATATTGCTTTTAATCACTGCAATCTTAGTCTTTAACAATGGTTTTGAGCCTTACGGCATTATCGGTTGCCCCAAAGCTTTAATTATAAAACTATTTCGGCTCCGGCCACAAACAAAGAAACTTCTGAAAGGTTGTATTTTAGCTCTACAGTCTAAGTAGATGAGCTCCAATTCAATGTATGATCGCAGTAAATTCAAAGGGCAAGTCTATTACATAATAAATAAAAATTATATTCATGGTTAACTCCACGTCTAAAGTAGAAGATTTTTATCGTAATATTTCAAATTGAAACAAGTATTTAAATAGGACATAATGATTAACTGAAATCTCAAAAGGATTGAGAACACAACTTCCTTATGAAAATTTGCACTTTCTTAGAGTATCAGTTGCAACACATGAGGCCATCCACTTAAAATCCACATTGATGTCGATAAGTAATCCAAGGAGCTTCAGCCCGAGTGGCTTGGATCGATTCCCCTAAATCTAGCATAGTTGAAATGGACAACATTAAATCAAGCTACAGTTATCCTTCCTATGGTTCTAACTAATATGTCCCCTATGCTTCCAGATCCCCACTATAATGAGGTTAGATTTTCAAATCCTCATTATACAATGAGGTTAGATCCTCTCGCTATATGATGAGGTTAAATTTCCAAATTCTCACTATATAATGTGGTTAGATTTTCAAATCCTCGCTATATGATAAGGTTAGATTTTCAAAATTTTAACGACTCACCATATACAATACCTTAAATCAATGCCAAACAACCACAAGTGATTTTGAACACCGTAAATGACGGACCATTAGGGTAAATTTAGACAAACTATCTCACTAGATATATCAATATAATTTCACAACAGAATAATAATATACATTATTTCAACATATGCATATAATAGAAGGGAGACATTCTAAATAAGACAAGGTACGGGAATAAAACTAATATAACAACATAATCAGAATACACTATCTTAGTATAAACCGAGTACTAAATGATACATCAAATATTATACATGGCATCATATACAAATAATGTCTGAAGTGCATAAAACAATATTGTAATAACAGCAGACCATGGCCTTGAAGATTACAGTCTCCATGCTCCAAAGATCTGGCTATCCTACAACATGCCCACCCAATACCTAACTCTATGCGCACTCGCGAGAGTAACCAAAAGTTGTTCAAATAGGAAAAATAGAGAAAACGAGGGTCAAACAAAATCAGGTGAGGGGACTATCTTTAAGTAATGTATATACATGCAACCTATATACATCTAATAAACACGAGCAAGGATCTATGGGTAATACTAATGTTACATCGCCCTGCACTACCCGTACATCAACAAGTCAGGATAATACATAATAGTGGTTCTATTATGAAAATAATACACATTATAATAAGCTATACTATTGAATATGACAAATGAATGTAGGGGGTAATACTGCATTTCACAAGCAACAATGTTATAGATCCCTCGGTCCCTATCGAAGCATCTGAAATGCAAAATAAATGCAACGATATAACAATGCTACATAAGCAAGCATTTCCTAACCCAAAAACTCTATAAGTATTATATACGAGAAGTCCAAGCTCAACGCTACTGAATATCTTAAATTGATATCCTTGTGATGAATTACCACTAGCTACCGTATAGAATATTTCTGTGACGACCCGGAATTTTTGTATATTTGAAATGTGAATATTTAATTTATTTTAAATATCCGAAGGTTAAATTTTAACTTTAATTTCAAATATACAGTATTTATTTGGATAATTAATTATTAAATTTAATTATCGGGATTGGGTAAAATATTGAATCTTGATTTTAAGCCTGTTAAAAATAGTTCAAAGGTTCAGAAAATTTATATTGTTAATACTGAAGATGATAGAATTTTTAAAATGGAATTTTAAAAGAGTTTGTTCAGTTTTAAAAAAAAAATTTATCGTTGAAATTAAATTTAAAAATAGCCGTCCGAGGCACAGTCTCGGAATTCAGCGAAACCAGTTCCATTGGATCCGTAATATTGTATTATTATTGGATTTCAATTTTCGTAGCATTTGGAGTTGTCGTGTAATCGTACGGAATGTAAACGCGCTGAAATTAAATCGGAAATTTAATATTATAACTGGTCAATATATCTCCCATCAGTGCTTTTTGCTTTCATTTCTCAACACCTATAGCAAGCCTATGCAGACACGCAAGGCAGTTCATAACACGTGTTCAACTGGGTAAACACGCGTCTCCTTCTCCTTTAAAACTTTTCAGCCGAGCATTTCCACTTTCGTTCTTTTGAAATCGCGATCTCCAATTTCCCTTTTCTTTCAGTTCGAACGAAGCTCCCTTTCAAAATCTAAATCCCCAAATTATATCACCCATTCGAAATCACTTTCGTATGAATTAAAAGGAGACTGGCATCGCGAGCTACTTTCATGGATTCAAAGTTGCTATCGTTTGAGAGTGGGTGTCGCTCGAGAGCTTGCGCTCGCGCGGAGGGCTGTGAAGCTCGCGACTTAATGTAGGGCTGGTGGTGGTCATCGCGAGTGAAACAGGGGAGGATTTCGTGGTAGGCAAGTCAAGCGACGCAGTCGCGATCTGGAAATCGAGTTCGCAACTGCGAACGTGGTCGCGAGGCTATGTGTATGGAAGCATGCAGTTCGATGTTGGGTGCTCGCGCTAGGCCGAAGTGAAGCCGAGCTCGGGTCTGGCGAAGTGGGTTGCTCCTGGGGGCCGCGAGATGCAAGGCAGGGGAGGATTTGGGCGATTGACAGTGAGGTATTCGTTCTTTTTCATCTTTTCGGTTATACTTAAAAAAATGATATTCGAATTGAGAAAATATTAATTAAAATAAGTATAGAAATTATAACAGAAAAGGGATCATAACAGTAGGTTATAAAGTAATTTATCTGTGTAATTAACTCGATGTTTCTTTAGGAGTTGCTAAAGGAAATTATTTCAAAACTAAACTAATAGTTAATTAAATTATAAAATGGGAATTTATTTGTTCAATTAGTTCAAATAATGATAAAATCATATAAATGTTTATTCAAGGTCAATATCGAGAAACCCAAGCAACATCGAAGTGGGTGGCAAAACAAAATCGAAGGTGAGTTAATCTCACTCAGTTGAATTTTATTTTAAATTTAAATGGTTAAATTTAAATAATTGATTGGATGATTGCATTGATTGAATATGCTATATTATATATATAGTAGTATATAACAATATATACATATTGGCATATGTATATATTTGAGTTGTTGATATTCCCGCATTTATATAGCGGATGAGACCCTATGCGCCGCATAATAGCGGATGATTTTATATAAATCCCATATACCGCGATATTCCACCTTGAAGTGGAATTGGTATTGTGCTAACGTTTGTGGATGCAGGGAAACAGGTTGGAGGGATCCAACTGGATTCCTCAAAATTATTTAGATTATTTGATATTCTGTTCTATGAATATTGATATCCTGTGATGATTTTATTGATGATTGAAATATTGGATGATATGGTTGGATTGAATATTTCAATAAAAGGAGTTATCAAAATATATTGAATTGGATTTTGAAAGAAATAAAAGAGTAAAAATTTAAGTAAATAATTCAAGTGAATTGGAATAAGGGAATTTCGAAATAACAAGGGAAATATTAACTTTAAACTAAAGTGATATTAAATTTAAAGAATAAAGGATTTATTTTGAATGTAAGGATTAAATTTAATTAAAGGCTAAAGAAGGAATTTTGGAAGTTAAAATTTGTATTTTCAGTTAAAAAGGGTTTTAACTCAAATAAAGGAATAAATCTAAAAGTTAATGTATTTTGAAATAAATGAAGTAGTAAAGGAAATTTATTTCAAAGTAAAGTAAAGTAAATTGGAAAATCAATTGGAAATTGATTTAGTTGTTTAAAATTGGAATTTTAAAAGAGAAGTGAGATTTTGGAGGTATAAACTGGGTTTATAAAGTAAAATAAAATATCAGTGGATATTAGAAAATATAAATTCAAGGTGGGAATTTATAAAAAGATATGGTTTGGTTTAAAAATAAATGTTGATTTATTTTTTTAAAAGATGGAAATGAGAAGTGTATTTCTCTGGATAGCCAAGTACGTTTTCAAAGCAATTTAAATATAAGTTAAAAGTTTTAAGTATGTTTTAAAAAGCATGTTTTAGAAAATTGATTATTTCTAAATGTTAATTTTCAAAGTAGGTATTTTTAAAATCTATTATTGTAGTAATTATATAAAAGTGATTTGCTATTCTGTTTTAAAAAGAGAAATTTAGTTTATATTTATAAAGTGGTTTATTTTAAAGTATATATTTTTAATAAAGTATTAAAGTAGTTTGATTTCAATGTTATAAAATATATTTAAAATAAAGTGTTTTTAAATTATTTTAAAAATAAAAGTATTTTGTACTTGGTGATTCAGTGGAAATAATTATTTGGGAAATGCTTCCGTAAGCGGAAACTGTTTTGAAATTGTTTTCAAATGAGCTTTGAAAATTGGAAATATATCTTGGAAAGATATTTGGGCAAATAAATAATGTGAGAAATTATTTAATTGTGTGATGGTTGCTTGTGGATGTTAATTGATAGTTAAATAACCGACTATCAATATTGGCCAAATGCGCTGATCGTTTCGAAGAGACCGGGATCGGGTTTCCGTATACCGGGATTCTAGGTCTGGAGACTCGAATACCACTTCGATCCGGTTTGTACGTTTCGTGTAACGATTTCGGAGTCGAAGATGGAGCTGTGAAGTGCAAGGGCTAGTCGCTACTAATCCTGAGGATATTTCCAAAATGGATGTAGTAGGAATAGTGCCTTCGGTTCCGTTCAAACCCGGGACGGACTGGTATGGACGAATGCTTGCGAAACATCGTCAGCGGACGATGGGCATTCTAAGGGATATGTTCTCTTAAAGGTATCGTTTAGCCTCGAACCTCATCAACCGGGAATGACTGAAAATCAGGGGTTATGCAGCAAGGCTTCGTGGGTAGCTCCCACTGGAGGGTAAGGTCATCCCTGTCTAGATGTCCCTTTTTATTTCGGCTTAGTGGTGCGGTTGCTGATCCCAACCGTGGGGTGATTTTATTCGGGATCATCTAGTAAGGGATGGTTCCGGCCTTGTGTTGCAGGGGAGCGGGCGTACTCCTCGGTACGGTGATCTAGGCCACGTACTGTGATAGGTGGTACCCCAGTGCCTAGTCATTCGTTGGAAATCCATTCTTCCTACGTGCCTTGTACGGTTTTGATTGTGCCCAACTATTGTTGAAATGTGAGATGCAAGCATTTCAGCTAGATTATATTTTACTTTCTGTAGACACTATTATAATATCAGAGGATTTGATATAAAGTGTTTTAGCTATCGTAAGGTAAAAACCCGACATGTTTATTTGTGGCGTGGTCTTACGAGATGCTTTTGTATTCAAAGGATTTTGAAACTTTAATAATCAATTTGAGTGTGATTTTCTCACGCTGGTTTTCCAGACTGACTCGGGTATTGTTTTATATGATGCTCGGGTCAGACCGAGTATTATAGGTTACAGGATATGATGATGTGGAGCTCAGGAGACGAGCTGGATGACGATACGTACTCTCGTACTTGCTATTATTTTTCCGCTGTGTATTCAGTTGTATGATATTGATGTGATGTACTCTGATGATGTATTTGGATGTATATATATATATATACAGATACAGTTTGATTTGTGTAAAGATCTGTTGATATATATTATATTTTATTCCGCTGCGTATGTGAGATTCTGCTGTTGTTTTCTATTTTTCTTCTTCTACCTCTTCTTCTTAACTAAAATGGTCCGGTTTTTCGTGTTAGAAAAACTCGGGTTGTTACAGTGGTATCAGAGCTTAGGCTAGCGATAACCTTGGCTCTGGTGGGAATTTTGAGAGTACTAATAGATATGAGCGCGTATTTGTTAGTGAATATAAAATGGTTTTATATTGTGTTGGTTGATTTATTGAGTGGCATATGAACCTTCGTCGGCACAGTCTGGACAACTATATCGAAGGGGTTTCTAAACACTTGAATAGAACAATTCGACACAATATTGTTTTAAATAGGGTGAATGAAATAATTTTGCCCAAATTATTTTGTATATAAAGGAAATAATTATTTGAAACTATTATAGTTATATATTTGGTTGCTTGGTTGTTAGAAATGACCATAATGAGTTAGTCTCATTATTGAGTAGAAATTGAAGACTTATAACCTAAGTTGAAGAATAAATTCATATAACAAATGGAATTTGAAATATAGACTATAAATGTAATTTATAAGTTGAAATAAAACTTTATATACAAATGTGATTTATAATCAAATGAGATAAATTCATAAACAAATGGAATTTGTAAATGTAAATTGTAAATGTGTCTTATAACTTGGAATAAAATGTGATAGAATTCCAGAGTAATGTTTGGATATAAAGTGAATAGATTTTGAATTTGAAGTTTTGGGAAAGGTTTAAATTCCTTTGGATTTAAAAATAGTTTTTAAAGGTTTGGGAAAAATAATGGTGATATTATTTCATGAATATTTTTGAAATTGAATTGAAATCTGGTGGAATTTGGGATTTTAAAAATGTTTGAAATGTTTTAAAGTGATAAAAGCATTGAATTCTCTTTCGGTCGCTGGAAAATAATTTCGGTGATGACTGCAGCATCATCGATGTCTATTTTCGAGTTTCCAAAGAGAAATTGCTACCAAACTGTTTTAAATTGAAAATGATTGTGAACTGGGTTGGTTTTGAAATTCAAAAGGAAAATTTGTTTGGTAAAAGCAGATCGTTTTGGAAATTTGGATTGAGGTGATATACCAGATATGTATGAATTATTTATGGATTCAAAATGGTTTTGAAATAAAACCGGGCAATTGAATTCTGGGAATTCTACTTAAAATAAAAATGTGGAAATTTAAATGAATCAACAATATAAAGTATAGAATGAAGTTGATTTAAATAAGAAGGAAATGAAAGTTTAATTCTGGGATTATAATTATGAGATGAAATTAACTCAATGAGTAATATAAGCTGGTAGATAAAAGAGTTAGAGAACTTGAAGGTGAATGAATTGTAAAACTTGTATAAAATTTGTATCCTGGGATTAAAACTTAATTCGAGTATATGAAGGAGAATAAATATATTTGAATTTAACTTAAGATAAGTTAAATAAAATTGAGAATTGGAATTGAATTAAATGTAAATAAGTTGAAGTCGAATTGAATTGGATATAAAGGTAATGTAAAATGCTTATAATTGTGTAAAAAAATTCATATTCTTAAGTTCTTAAGTGTAATAATTTGAAATTTGATATGAAGATGGAAATGGACTTAAATGAATAGTCCCAGGTCTTAAGTAAGTAAGTTAAAACTTATGAATAGAAATGAAATTGTAAGTCATAAATGGGAATTCATTTCTTTGAACCATTAAGAGTTATAATTTGAAATTGTAATTATCAAATGGAAATGACTAAGATGAGCAATCTTAATTTTTAAATAGATCCAAACTTGAATTATAAAATAAATTGAACTTAAGATAATTAAGTGAAGTGATATTAGGAATTAAAAAGAAAGTATTTAATCTTAACCAGTGGAGGAACTAATGAGATAATAAATTAGTTAATGAAATTGAATTGAGAATTAATGAAATTGGATTAAAATAGTAATGGTTTGGATTTCGAATGAAATCCGAATAAGTGAAAATAAATAAATGGATGGAATTTGATTAAATAAGAATCAAATGAAAAGATGGAAATAAAATTTTAAAGGGTTGGCTAAATGGAAAATAAACTTAAGTTATTGACTTAAGTAAATGTTGAATGGAAACTGAACTCAACAGAAGAGTGGTTTAAATAAGTTGAGAAATAGTTATTGAATGAATTAACTTGGATTGTTTTCGAGCTAAATAAAATTCATTTTTTTTTTGAAAGTTGGAGATGAATTGAATTTAAGGAAAAAAATTGGAAATGAAGTAGTAAATTGAAGTAAGTTGGAATTCATTTGAAATTGGAATTCGATTTGAATATATACACTTCAGTGGTGAAGTAGCAAATGAATATAAGAAAATTTATATGAACTTAAGAATTGAAGAATGAAATTCTTAAGAAAATTGGTATTGGAAATATACTTAATAATTTTGGAATGGAAAAATATATACTAAGTGAATAATCGAATGAAGACTAAAACTGAAGTTGTGAAATGGGATAGTTGTGAATAAGGGGATAACAATCAAAATGAATGTGAATAAAAGAAAATTGATATAACTGATAATCAATTGAAATTAATACGTAAGGTGTACGTATATTATTTATTCGCATAGCTATTTGATCCGGATTCGAACACAGAATTTCGGGATAGATATATCGATCCGAATCAGGATTTTTCAGTCGATTTTCGACGGCGAGCCTGGATATGGATTGTTGATTGATTCTGGAAATTCTCTATCATAGTTTGTGACTATGCAAGGAGAATGACGGTTTCTGATCAAGGAACCAGATCTGAGTCCGCACTAGGAAGTCGGGTGGACGATACTAGTTCGGAAGTGGAATTGTGTGATCGATTGAGCGATCGAATATGATATTGCGTACGGATGATATATGTGCATCGTACGGGCTTAAAGTAAAGCAAATATTGAAATTTGTAAAGGAAAGTATAAAATGACTTTGGGATTTGTGATTGAATATTATTGCTTAGTAGGATATACAGGTGTATAAAAGCAATGGATAATTGGGATTTTTGATTTTAGAAGATAAAATTTAATGGCTCGACAAAAAAGGTATGTATTTGGATTTCTATATGAAATTTGATTGGGTTTTTGATCCAGCCACTTGGCTTTTTGTTTTCTTTTTGAGATTGGGAGGCCGTAGAGCCATTTTGTAGTTGTACCGAGCTAGCCGCGCAAAGGAGACGCTGGCGAAATTTTTCGGAAATTTAGGGAGTTAGAAAAATTTTGGAAAATTTTGATAAGTTAAAATTTGAATTCAAATTTAAATTTGAATGGATAAGTAGGTGGTATGGGTTGAACTAATGAATAAGTTTGGGAAGTTAAAAGATGATTAGTGTATCATTAATAAAAAAATTGTTTGGGTATTGTTAAAATTGTTTGAAACTATTTGGATTGGGAAAAAGAACGGGTATCGAATCATTTCTCTTAACTGGTAATTTCGGGGACGAAATTCTTTTAAGGGGGGAGGAATGTGACGACCCGGAATTTTTGTATATTTGAAATGTGAATATTTAATTTATTTTAAATATCCGAAGGTTAAATTTTAACTTTAATTTCAAATATACAGTATTTATTTGGATAATTAATTATTAAATTTAATTATCGGGATTGGGTAAAATATTGAATCTTGATTTTAAGCCTGTTAAAAATAGTTCAAAGGTTCAGAAAATTTATATTGTTAATACTGAAGATGATAGAATTTTTAAAATGGAATTTTAAAAGAGTTTGTTCAGTTTTAAAAAAAAAAATTTATCGTTGAAATTAAATTTAAAAATAGCCGTCCGAGGCACAGTCTCGGAATTCAGCGAAACCAGTTCCATTGGATCCGTAATATTGTATTATTATTGGATTTCAATTTTCGTAGCATTTGGAGTTGTCGTGTAATCGTACGGAATGTAAACGCGCTGAAATTAAATCGGAAATTTAATATTATAACTGGTCAATATATCTCCCATCAGTGCTTTTTGCTTTCATTTCTCAACACCTATAGCAAGCCTATGCAGACACGCAAGGCAGTTCATAACACGTGTTCAACTGGGTAAACACGCGTCTCCTTCTCCTTTAAAACTTTTCAGCCGAGCATTTCCACTTTCGTTCTTTTGAAATCGCGATCTCCAATTTCCCTTTTCTTTCAGTTCGAACGAAGCTCCCTTTCAAAATCTAAATCCCCAAATTATATCACCCATTCGAAATCACTTTCGTATGAATTAAAAGGAGACTGGCATCGCGAGCTACTTTCATGGATTCAAAGTTGCTATCGTTTGAGAGTGGGTGTCGCTCGAGAGCTTGCGCTCGCGCGGAGGGCTGTGAAGCTCGCGACTTAATGTAGGGCTGGTGGTGGTCATCGCGAGTGAAACAGGGGAGGATTTCGTGGTAGGCAAGTCAAGCGACGCAGTCGCGATCTGGAAATCGAGTTCGCAACTGCGAACGTGGTCGCGAGGCTATGTGTATGGAAGCATGCAGTTCGATGTTGGGTGCTCGCGCTAGGCCGAAGTGAAGCCGAGCTCGGGTCTGGCGAAGTGGGTTGCTCCTGGGGGCCGCGAGATGCAAGGCAGGGGAGGATTTGGGCGATTGACAGTGAGGTATTCGTTCTTTTTCATCTTTTCGGTTATACTTAAAAAAATGATATTCGAATTGAGAAAATATTAATTAAAATAAGTATAGAAATTATAACAGAAAAGGGATCATAACAGTAGGTTATAAAGTAATTTATCTGTGTAATTAACTCGATGTTTCTTTAGGAGTTGCTAAAGGAAATTATTTCAAAACTAAACTAATAGTTAATTAAATTATAAAATGGGAATTTATTTGTTCAATTAGTTCAAATAATGATAAAATCATATAAATGTTTATTCAAGGTCAATATCGAGAAACCCAAGCAACATCGAAGTGGGTGGCAAAACAAAATCGAAGGTGAGTTAATCTCACTCAGTTGAATTTTATTTTAAATTTAAATGGTTAAATTTAAATAATTGATTGGATGATTGCATTGATTGAATATGCTATATTATATATATAGTAGTATATAACAATATATACATATTGGCATATGTATATATTTGAGTTGTTGATATTCCCGCATTTATATAGCGGATGAGACCCTATGCGCCGCATAATAGCGGATGATTTTATATAAATCCCATATACCGCGATATTCCACCTTGAAGTGGAATTGGTATTGTGCTAACGTTTGTGGATGCAGGGAAACAGGTTGGAGGGATCCAACTGGATTCCTCAAAATTATTTAGATTATTTGATATTCTGTTCTATGAATATTGATATCCTGTGATGATTTTATTGATGATTGAAATATTGGATGATATGGTTGGATTGAATATTTCAATAAAAGGAGTTATCAAAATATATTGAATTGGATTTTGAAAGAAATAAAAGAGTAAAAATTTAAGTAAATAATTCAAGTGAATTGGAATAAGGGAATTTCGAAATAACAAGGGAAATATTAACTTTAAACTAAAGTGATATTAAATTTAAAGAATAAAGGATTTATTTTGAATGTAAGGATTAAATTTAATTAAAGGCTAAAGAAGGAATTTTGGAAGTTAAAATTTGTATTTTCAGTTAAAAAGGGTTTTAACTCAAATAAAGGAATAAATCTAAAAGTTAATGTATTTTGAAATAAATGAAGTAGTAAAGGAAATTTATTTCAAAGTAAAGTAAAGTAAATTGGAAAATCAATTGGAAATTGATTTAGTTGTTTAAAATTGGAATTTTAAAAGAGAAGTGAGATTTTGGAGGTATAAACTGGGTTTATAAAGTAAAATAAAATATCAGTGGATATTAGAAAATATAAATTCAAGGTGGGAATTTATAAAAAGATATGGTTTGGTTTAAAAATAAATGTTGATTTATTTTTTTAAAAGATGGAAATGAGAAGTGTATTTCTCTGGATAGCCAAGTACGTTTTCAAAGCAATTTAAATATAAGTTAAAAGTTTTAAGTATGTTTTAAAAAGCATGTTTTAGAAAATTGATTATTTCTAAATGTTAATTTTCAAAGTAGGTATTTTTAAAATCTATTATTGTAGTAATTATATAAAAGTGATTTGCTATTCTGTTTTAAAAAGAGAAATTTAGTTTATATTTATAAAGTGGTTTATTTTAAAGTATATATTTTTAATAAAGTATTAAAGTAGTTTGATTTCAATGTTATAAAATATATTTAAAATAAAGTGTTTTTAAATTATTTTAAAAATAAAAGTATTTTGTACTTGGTGATTCAGTGGAAATAATTATTTGGGAAATGCTTCCGTAAGCGGAAACTGTTTTGAAATTGTTTTCAAATGAGCTTTGAAAATTGGAAATATATCTTGGAAAGATATTTGGGCAAATAAATAATGTGAGAAATTATTTAATTGTGTGATGGTTGCTTGTGGATGTTAATTGATAGTTAAATAACCGACTATCAATATTGGCCAAATGCGCTGATCGTTTCGAAGAGACCGGGATCGGGTTTCCGTATACCGGGATTCTAGGTCTGGAGACTCGAATACCACTTCGATCCGGTTTGTACGTTTCGTGTAACGATTTCGGAGTCGAAGATGGAGCTGTGAAGTGCAAGGGCTAGTCGCTACTAATCCTGAGGATATTTCCAAAATGGATGTAGTAGGAATAGTGCCTTCGGTTCCGTTCAAACCCGGGACGGACTGGTATGGACGAATGCTTGCGAAACATCGTCAGCGGACGATGGGCATTCTAAGGGATATGTTCTCTTAAAGGTATCGTTTAGCCTCGAACCTCATCAACCGGGAATGACTGAAAATCAGGGGTTATGCAGCAAGGCTTCGTGGGTAGCTCCCACTGGAGGGTAAGGTCATCCCTGTCTAGATGTCCCTTTTTATTTCGGCTTAGTGGTGCGGTTGCTGATCCCAACCGTGGGGTGATTTTATTCGGGATCATCTAGTAAGGGATGGTTCCGGCCTTGTGTTGCAGGGGAGCGGGCGTACTCCTCGGTACGGTGATCTAGGCCACGTACTGTGATAGGTGGTACCCCAGTGCCTAGTCATTCGTTGGAAATCCATTCTTCCTACGTGCCTTGTACGGTTTTGATTGTGCCCAACTATTGTTGAAATGTGAGATGCAAGCATTTCAGCTAGATTATATTTTACTTTCTGTAGACACTATTATAATATCAGAGGATTTGATATAAAGTGTTTTAGCTATCGTAAGGTAAAAACCCGACATGTTTATTTGTGGCGTGGTCTTACGAGATGCTTTTGTATTCAAAGGATTTTGAAACTTTAATAATCAATTTGAGTGTGATTTTCTCACGCTGGTTTTCCAGACTGACTCGGGTATTGTTTTATATGATGCTCGGGTCAGACCGAGTATTATAGGTTACAGGATATGATGATGTGGAGCTCAGGAGACGAGCTGGATGACGATACGTACTCTCGTACTTGCTATTATTTTTCCGCTGTGTATTCAGTTGTATGATATTGATGTGATGTACTCTGATGATGTATTTGGATGTATATATATATATATACAGATACAGTTTGATTTGTGTAAAGATCTGTTGATATATATTATATTTTATTCCGCTGCGTATGTGAGATTCTGCTGTTGTTTTCTATTTTTCTTCTTCTACCTCTTCTTCTTAACTAAAATGGTCCGGTTTTTCGTGTTAGAAAAACTCGGGTTGTTACAATTTCAGAGCCAACTCGTACGGTTAGCTCTGAGTCTCTACTGACTCGTGTAGGTCTCATTTCAACACCCAGTGCTATGGATAGTAAATGATCCACTCTAGAAAGGCATCCCAATCTCTCTCGCCCTCCTCCAGGATCTCGTCTATAGGTCATGCCCTCTCTATGATGCAATCGATTCCCTCATTAGCATCATTTCGTTTCAGTTGTCTATATCGACATATCAGAATTGTATGTAAATGCTAAACCCGATGTACACCCTTACCGCACATACACACAACACCAAAGTATTATCGTCCCTGTGGGGATCATGATTCATCCTTAAAGTGTCTTGCATAACCCGATTGCCCCAAGTTAGGCATACCAAAACTATATATATATATATCGCTTAAACTGTTCATCTATAACTATATATATATATCACTTAAACTGCATATTTATACATCTTTATAACACAATTCATCCACTAATCGGTAGCCCTAAGTCGGGTATACCGAAATATACTTATGGTTAAATCGCATATCAAAAAATCTGTCTAATATATCTTATACTCCTATCGGTAACCCAATGTCAGACATGCTAAGCTATGTCTAAACGCTTAAACCGTGTATCAATAGATATATATTAAATATTTTGTGCATCTCTTGGTAGCCCCAAATCAAGCATAACATAACTATATTTATAAATATAGACATATATAAATCTCATAAACTTTATGTAGGGGTGTGTGCATATATATATGTAACATCCCAGAAAAATATAATTAACTTATATTCAAATACAAGGATTATATAAATATTGGAATTGTGAATAAAATATTAATTAAATGGATTTAATAGCCTTATTTAACTTCTTTTAATTAATAAATAATAATAGTGAATGATTTTGTAAATTTGTTACAACAATAAATAGTTCGAATAAATAAGAAGAAAATCAATTGTTAATAAAACGACTTGATTTTTAATGACGTATTTTTAAATGAATTTATAGGTCTTTTCCATAATATTTAATTTGGAAATATTTAAATTATCGTTTGATGTATATTTCGACAAACGATGATATTTTTGAAATTTCACAGAATAGGATAACCGGTGTATTTTATAGTTGTTTTGCGATCATGTCGCATTAGTGTGCGCGATCGTATTTTTGTTTCTGTCATTTGCGGTTTCTACGCGAACGAAATGCAGTGTAGCGAGATGCCAGAAATTGTAGAATAAAAAAACATAAGACTAATCTTCACTTAATTTTCATTTTCCCTCTTCTCTCTCTTTCTTTTCCTTTTCCTTTACAACAAATTGAAAATTAAATCCCTCACTTTAAAAATCAAAATCTGATGATTTACTCAATGATAAATTAAACTATTGGATCCATTGAGTTTGTATTGGCATAAGCATCAAATCTATGGAGTTTTCTGGCTTGTGGTGGTGATTGGTGGAAGTCGACGTTATGGCCGAAACCAGGGTTTCGTTTTCAAGGTGATAGAGGGCGAATTAGGTGAGGACGAGTACGACACAGTGCTTCTCGTGCGAAGGGGAGTTGGCGGCTGTGTTTTGGGTCGGTGCGATGCAAGTCTAGGGCATGCGAAATTCACGTATAGTGAATGGAAACCCCTAGGTCTCAATCCAATTTGGTGCATCGAGCTTCATGTGGTTGGTGGAAAGGAGGAGCTCTTGCGAAGAGAGAGTCGTCGGAGGTGGTTTCGTGCGTTTTCATGGAGTATTAAGCGATTGTAGGGTGGTGCGTGCATGTTATTGTATACATGTATGTACAGGGAAGTAATTATATGGAAGAAGGATTTGGGGATAATGATGATAATTAAGTGTTAATGATAATTAGTTAATTTGATTTATACCAAATCTTATAAAATCAATATCTCACTCCTACGAGATCGGATTTGGACGCGGTCTTTTGCATTGGACAAATATCAATGTTATCTACGGATTGGAGTTGAATTCGTTGAATTTGGAGCCAGTAGAATTTTAAGCTATCAAACGCTATTTGATATTAGATCGAACCGAAACGTGAAAGCGTCAATTGGAATTTTAATGAGTTAACTTACCTCTAAATAAATTATGTGATATCTGTGTTGCTATAGATTATTATTGAATGTTTGGATGATAGTATATATATTGTTGTTTGATTGTTTGTTTGGATTTGATTCCCATTTGGATGTGGATGGTATAAATAACCATTGTTTTGCAGAGAACGAAGCAAGAGGAAGTCGAAGCGTACGTAGCAAATAGTTTGCTACGGAATACTTTGAAATGCACATACATATGTGTGATTTATAGGGGACTTCTGTATAGAGACCATAAGGGTTTCTCGTCAATATTGATTTGCTTATATTCTTATGTTGCTTATGTTGATGTTTGGTTGAAATATTCATGACATGCTATAGCATCATCATAGCGATTACCATTATACCATCACTTATGAAATATCTTCTCCTTATACCTTTGTGTGTGTTGAACTTGTGCTTTTTTTTATAGTTTAGTCGTGTTTTTTCACTTTGAAAGTTGTTTAAACTATATTTTCAAGTATTTTTGAGAATTTTGAAATAAAGGATAAGTATTGTTTAACATTTATAAAAGATTATAAATTTAATTTATTATCTTTCAGGATAATTAATGCTAATTTATAAAAAGATTATAAATTTGATTTATTATCTTTTGGGATAATTAATATTGTTTTAAATTTGTTGGAAGATTATAAATTTGATTTATTATCTTTTGGGATAATTAATGTTGTTTTAAATTTAAAAAAGATTATAAATTTGATTGATTATCTTTCAGGATGATTAATGTTGTTTTAAATAGTGTTTTAAAGTATTTTACAAATATTTGTGATGTGAAAATCAAGCACAAGTGTGAGTCAAATGTTTTAAAAGTTTGATTCATTTATAGAAAATATTTAATCTTACACTTAGCACTAAAGGTCGAGGTATGGAAACTCGTCTCTATCTTGAAGGTTAAAAATGTACGTCAAGGCAAGGCTTAGAGGTAACACTATTTTAATTTGCCCTGGTTCATTTTTAACTAAGGGATGGTATAAGTTTGAACTCGATGAGTGGTGATAAGTGTAAGAGATTTAATATCTATAATTGATATCACTTATATGGAAAGGATATAGGCATATTATTAGCACTAAACGTTGAAGGAACTCTTGCTATTCTTTAAGTTAAGAATGTTGTCATGATAAAGTGAGAAGAAACACTGCCCTTACTTGTTCGGCTTCACTGTTTTCCCCGGGGTAGTATTAGTACGAGATCGACAAGCCGTGATAAGTATATGAGATTTAATTTCCATATACGATCATTTTTTCATTCCCAATAGTTTACTTATTGACTAACAATTGTGCTATCATCTTTGAATTCATGAATCTAAGAAGATTTATTGCTTATTGAGCGTTAATATCCTTTGTTGGAAATGACTAAAACCAAAAAACGAGTAAACGTCAACCTATGTTGGGTTGCTCCCATTAGGGTATCTTCACATTTACTCTAGATCGAATTCGGTGGTATGCGCATAGAGATGTGAAATACTCAAATACTCGGTAAGGTTGACGGGGTCCGGCTTCTACATTTTTCGAGAGAGTCGCAAATTATGACCCTCTTAAGTATATTGTCTAGAGGTATACTTTCGATAGGGGGCAAACCCTCCTATTCATTGTTGAAAAATTCCCTTTTCTTATTTGATTCAAAATTTTGAATTGTTTCCTTAATTGCATCGAGAAGTGTCTAGTGTTCTTCTCGATGTTTAATTATTTGTGTCCATTCTTTAAGTTTGGATTTTGATCTTACTTATGCCCATTCTTTAAGTTTGGGTTTTGTTTTGATTTGTTTCTATTCTTCCATGTATGGATGTTGTTCTTGTGAGGTAAAACCCGTTCGACATTTAGTGGCGTGGTCGCATAGATTATTATATGTTCACCATATTTCTTTAGTTTTCTCACACTGGTTTTTCAGACCAATCCGAGTGTTATTTTAGTATAATGCTAGAGTCAGATCAAATTTTTCTAGATTGTTGTTGGTTGGACATGGAGCTCATGGAGTAGAGCTGAATGTTCACCTGCATTTGTATTTTTATTTTCTACTAAATTATATATACCCATCAGAAATTGTAAGGTTAGGAAGTTATAACTATCTAGGCTGATGCGGCTTATTTTTAACTCTGATATACTTATATCTTAGAGTGACAGCTTTTGTGGTCTTTGTTATATTATATGTGATCATTCCGTTGTGAAATTCTATTTTTTACAGTTCATTTTATTTTTACCCTAACAATATTCCTTTTTGGCACTTAGATGCTTGGTATTTGAATGAAGTGGACATATTAAGTGCCGACTTTCAAGGGTTGAAAAGGCGGGTCATTACAGAACAGTATCAAAGCTGAAGGTTAAGCGAAAACCTTGGCTTTGGTAGGGTAAACTCATTTGAGATAGGGTAAGTAACATCCTAAAATGAGCTTGAGTGTATATATATACAAGAGCGTATTTGTTATTGCTATAAAAATATATTATGGTAATTGGTCTATTGAGCTGTTTATCAATTCTGATCAAGACATGGGATGCCACAGTGCCGATAGAGATTTCTAAACACTAGAACAACGCAAACAGACACGATATTGATTTTTGAAAATTTGATAAATAAAATATTTTACCTAGGATTATATATTTTATATATACGAGTACTTTGGCACGTGCGATGCACGTGTACAGAAGGAATTGATATTAAAAATGGTATTTGTAAGATTTTTTTGAATTTACAAAATGACTTTGACATGTACGTAATGTTGCATTTTTTATGTGTGTACATGCACAAATTAAACTGAAAGATGAAGGTATCATATACGCATTTATCTATGTTGTATAGGCTGAGCCATTGGTGAGATAACATTACATATTTGAATAGCACAACTGTAAACGGTAATTTAATCAAAAGACAGTCGGAGCTTGTGTAGAGCTAGTGAGAAAATCATTTTTATAATAGTAAAAATGTTTTTGAGTACAAAGATCATATTAAAGACGGTGACTAATAAACTTATAATCCACATATTGTATAGTAAGATTCATACATCTTTTGTCCGTAGATGCATTCGTACAGTACTAATTTTCTTTTCACAAATTAAACTCAATACGAAGTATCACTTTATATGGTAATACTTACAATACTTACAGTAATAATTCGAGTAGTAATTTATAATTCATATATTGTACAATAATACTCATCAGTCTTTTCAATATGAAGCAGCAGTTTGCATTATAGTAATAATTCTAGCTATTAGCAATAACTTTGGATAATAAACTTATAGTTCAAAATATCTGAATAAGGAGCGGTAGCATGTACGGTATGAGTAGCGATTTGTAAGTCACAATTTGAATACTTATGAAGAAAGTCATGACCTAACCTTCACCTTGCTTCTCATGGTCAATAATGCAGAAATAAACAATACGTCAAAGATTTATTCATCTTTTAAGAACCTCAACATAGGAACCATTGCATCAGGTTGTGTGTTCATTTCTGTGAGCTATGCAAATGAAAGTACATTTGTTTTCAGTGTGATGAAACTATAGAAAACTGAAGAAAAGAGCCAATTGAGTAACATATTAGGAGAAGACATTCTTAGTTTTCTAATTTACATTCAATTGGATTTGACCAAATGAAACTTCCAAGTAGATATTTTACAGTGTACACACATACGTTGAGCATTTGTTTTCAGTGTGATAAAAAGAATTCATTTTGATTGAATTATCAAAGGTTTTGCTTCATAGTAAGTACACACATATATGTATACACACTCAAACAGGTATATACATATCATAGTCCCTCCTTCCTTCAACGATCCATCAACAACATCCATCAATCTATCTGCCTCTACTCTCCTTCCCACATATACTGCCAAATTCAAATCATCCATCCCCATCCCATCTTCAAAGTCAGCAGCCCCAAAAGGATCACTCCATAACTGTACACATCGCTCTTATCAATCAGCTAGTACTTTGTAACGACCCTAAACTTTTAGTGATTTTATTTGTTAAATTAATTGAAATTTTGTGAAATTTTAAACAATAAAATTTGAAAATAAAAAATTTATTATTTGGAATACGTCTATTTTAGTATAGCAACCGGTAAATTTTCATCTGATAATATTGAAGTTTAGTTTCCTGTGAAATTTCATTTCAAATCAAACCGGTTAATAACAGTGAATTTAAAAGTTTTCCGAAACCAAAATATGTCAACAGGAGAAAATTTATTCAGATCATTCTGAATCAGACTGCGAAATTCGTTTTTCCAAATTTGGACTTCTACTGCTCCGTTTATCTTAATTCTGGTAAAATAGCAGCATTTTCGGTACCGATCATCGACTTTTGATCGGATGATCGTGCCACTAATATCTGTATACCGTTTTGATCCCCTCGTCGTGCTAATCTCAATGGTATATTTATTTCTGTATTTTGATTTGCGGTACGCAACGAAAACAATAAGTTATTCGTTGTAACGGTACCGTGAATTGCGACTTTTAATTTCTCTGTCCTTTTCAAAATTTGAAACGTAAGCGGGACCACAATAATTATTTGCTTTAATCTTTTCAGCTGGATTTTAGGAGGACCGTTGCTATTCAAATCACTTTATATTTATTGTTTACGTTTCGTATGCAACGGTTCATTTATTTATTCTTTTTGCCTTTGTAACCGTGTTCACTTCGTTTCTTTAACATTGCCAAAATTTGTGCTGTCACTCTTCTAATCTTCCTCCACATCTTTTCATTCTTTATACTTCTTTCCAGATCCTCCTCTCCTCCTCTCTCTTCTCTCCACCGTCGAATCCCGCCTCCTCCAAACCAACCACTTCCCTTCCTCCTTCTCCGGCAAGCAACGACCGAAAGCTCTTGCCCACGGCCAAGCAACGCTGCCGTCAACCCACAACAGCCCATGGCTTCTCCCCACTCCATGGCTACAACAGCAGCCTCACCAAGCGAACGCATGCCTACCCAACCCGCCCTCATCGCCGTCCACTTCTCCGTCACCTACCCTTCTCTGCCGACGTTCGAGATCTCAGCCACCCCTCCATGTCTCCACAACAGCACGCAAGCCACGTCCTCCTCGACCGACCTCACTTCCGCCTTGCTCTTCCCCTTGCAGCTATGTTGCCACGTCCACCCTTCCACTATGGTCTGGCCTACGCTTATCTCCGCCAGCTCAGGCACTGACCGACCCGAACCCATCCACTAACCAGCACAACCGAACCCACTACCCTCCAGCCATGTCAACCTCCAACCGCCTCGTGCTCGGCCATACCCTTCCAAGCCTCAGCCGTGCAAGCTTCCTCCCCCTTCCTCCGTCACCCGATCTCCGGCACGTTCTCTTCCCATGACCGAACGGCAGCTCTCTGCCTCCCCTGTCTTTCCATGAAGCTAAGCAGCGGTAATCCTTTCTATCTAGTATGCTATATTGATTATATATATATATGTGTTAGTCATGTGCATATGATTGCTAATTGAAACAGTATATAAGATACATTATTTTAGTTTCCAGGAAAGCATATTTTATTTGATGGTTTGTATATATATAAGATAACTAGGCTATGATGCTATCATATTTCATAGTATCAGAAACTATACTCTTACGTCAGTTATAGGTTTTAAAATATATAAGTTAACTTATATATATAACTTTATTTACGTATATAAATTTATAAAAGTGGTAAGTTCTGTTCATACATATTGTTAGTAGAGGTAATTTATTTGTTACAATATATTATTTTGTTTTACTAAACTGTTCTTATATACCTACAGTTCATAAGTTATGATTAGTTTATAAAGTTATTTGGTTAATATGTAATATGAGTTATTTGATTTGTAACATGATGTTCTCATACTATATTATATAGTAGTGCAACCTGTCATGTTTAAATAGGTATAAGATTTGTTTATTTGTAGGGAAGTCTATATAAAATTTTATGTAGGAACTTATATTTGCAAGTTATATATAAATTATGTCGATATTTATATATACACATACTTATAGTATAGGTTAGCGTTTGAAAAGATTAGGTACCATCTATGTACACTTTATTTCATGTGTTGAGTTTATTTACTAGCAGCTTTGATTTCGAAATGCCCCAGATTTTACATCTTATTATATACGTATTTTGATTTTAAGAGATATGGTATTTGGTCTTCATATGTTTGCGTTTAAAACTTTATTGATTTTTTTTTTCAAATATATGTAGATTTTGTTTTTAATTCGTGGCTTAATTTAAACAATTGCTTGAATGATGGTAATAAAATAATGATACAATATACTCTTCGTTTCTATTACATTTAGCGGATTCTAATTTGTTCTCATCAATTCCTATCTATCAGCTTGTCCATCAAATTCGTGCCCATCTCACTTTGCTTTGGAATTTCATATCTTGCTCTGTTGCCAAACTCTCTAGCCTCGAAAGGTGAGCAATCACTCACGATTAACGTTCTTTTATTATTTAAATTTGATTTCAATTGAAATAGCAATTGAAATATGCTGCTATAGTTATTTACATTGTTATATATGCTATTATCTATAACTATTCACCTGTGACATCTGACACCAGTATCTAGTATTATATGCCTGTTATTACTATTATTGTATCTGTTCACCTGTGACATCTGACACCAGTATCAATTATTTATACTGATGATATATGCCTGTTGTTATATATTTTTTAGTATCTGTTATCACTCTGCAAGTTCCCTGTTAGTATAGAATTCACTATGGGTTGAAATGATACATACCCGAACGGACTTTAGAATAGGAGAATTTCATTATGGGTTGAAATGATAAACCCAAGCGATTTTCATTTGAATTGAAATTGGTATTACGGGTCGAAATGATATCTACCCGTATATATTTAAATTTCGGATTGAAATGATAAATATCCGTATCACTTAACCATATGATAAATATATATACAGACACCGTTGGTCCATATATATAAATATTTTAAAAATGAATTCTATGGTTTTGGAAAGAAATATATGGTTTTAATAAATGTTGAGCCTTAAATTATTATATATAAATGGGAATGATTGATTTAAATACATATAATATGTTGAGTATTTAAAATATATTTCAAAATAGATTTTGGTAATAATTTGAATAAGTTAAGGTTAGAAAGATAATTTGAATTTAGTTGAAATTGTATTCAATAAATAATTTTATTTAATTAAACTGATTTGAAACTTATTGAAATTGAGATGTAAGATATTATTTATAACTTGAGTTTGATTTATAAGTAATCTAATGAATATTTCTTGTAAAAAAAAAGTTTAAGGAAATATTTAGTAAAAATGAAATTTAAGGCTAGTTAAATGATATTGGATTTATTAAGTGAATATTCCCTGATTAAATAACAATAAAGTAAAATCAAGTGCTATATGAAACTGTTAAATTTAACTTTGAAAATGTTGAATACTAAAGTTTTGAAATATATTGAAAATTTAAATGGTATATTTAGAACTGGATTGAATTGATGAATTTAGATTGAATTAAATTGGAATTTGAAATTTGAGTTGATTTGAATCGATTTGCGAGACTTGAGAAAATATTAAATACTTTACTTTTTAAATCATTTAATATATATATATACTATTTTGGAAAATAGATATATTTGAAATGAAATGATATTTGGGTTGAAGTATAAATTAAATTGAAATGACCACGGTGTTACAGTGTATATTTCCACCTTGTAGATAGTTCTGAAGATCCTTAGAGGATGGTTATCCCAAACATCCTTTAAGTTACTTGTATTTCAATTGATGTTTCACTTGAGTTGGATTTATTTATATAAGAATGTTAATCCTGACTCGAGTGTTTTGTGTTTTGCTTTACGCTCGGGTCAGACTGAGTGATACAGCATTTGAGACTCACCCTTGGAGTTTGGAGCTTCATTTGGAGATCCAACTATCGATTCAGCTTTCAGATTTTTCAGTTGATTTGTTCAGAGAGGTCATCTATTCGTACTGAAGACTTCACTGTATTTGAGATATTCTGTTGTATTTTATTTTTAACTCTGATGTTTATATAGTAGCTTCATGAACTACTATTTTATCTATTCCGCTGCGTATTATTGTATTACTCTGTGTCTGTGATTCTGTGATTGATTTATTTACTGCATATGCTGAGTTTTGCCAAATTTAAATTAACAATCTGATATTTTGAATTATTCAAGTCAGACATGTGTGGATTTATTGTCGATTTGAATGGTCCAAAATAGCGGGCCGTTACATACTTCCTATAATACTTCGAATTGAGGTACCCAAGCGTCCCCTGTGCATAGGTTGACACTTGGTTGAGTCCTGGCTCGGCCAGTCTAGAAAGCCCAAAATCTGACTCTTTTGCATTGAATTTATTGTCCAGTGAAATGCTGCTTGATTTTACGTCCCTGTAGTAAATCGGAGGCACTGCAAATGAGTGCAAGTAAGATAACCCTTCTGCTGTTTCATATGCTATAGCGAGTCTCTTTTTTCATGTTAAAATCGGCGATTGAAGGTTCCCATGAAGATGGTCATGTAGTATACCTATTTAAAATGATTCCAATCAACAAAAAATCTCAACAAAAGGTGTTTTATAGAGATTATTCACTGAACAAATTATTCATAAACTTGTAACTCTCTACTGCATATGTACTAAATTAACGGCTGTAATAAGTAAATCTCAACAAAAGGTGTTTTATAGTGATCGGACTATACTTATAGCACGGATCAATGTAATACATACCATTGGAAATGAATCAATTACTATAAAAGAATGGTTGTAATATCATTAAAAAGAACTATAGCTGCTCTTCTATGATATTGGTATTACATAGAAGTGGAACGATGGCTTAAACCCAGAAACATATACATATTGTACGATCAAAATTGAAAGTATCGGGCTACTAACATTTCAACAAATTTGTAAATTTAATTCAAATTAAATACTTACATACACACGCAAAAAATATAACAGTAAATTAGCAATTAAAAATTTGGTATTTATTCATTAGCATCTAGTTGTTTAAAAGTAATATACCTTTGTAATACATAAAATGAAAGAGAGAATGATAAAGTAATATACCCTTGTAAATAATGGACTTGTTCTTCCTTCTAGAAAGCTGCAGGAAAGAAGAAGAATAACAAATATCATAGTGGTAATAGTGGATAAGTTATGAGTTGTCCATCTTGCCTAAACATCAAACTTGTTTTATCATTCTAAATATATGAATATTTATGCAACATTTCATTTCTAAAATCGTTCACTAAACATAAATAAATAATAAATAGCCCTTGAGATATATGAAACAAACGTATATCCTAATAAACAGAAGAGATATAAGGGGAAAATCTTACATTTCAAATCGGGAGTACTTATACCATTTCAACAAACGAAAAAAATAAAAAAAAAGAAAGTAAACAAAAAGATTACCTTCAGATCACCTATTCTTTATGAGGAGACAGACTATGCCATAAGAACCAGCTTTCAAACTCTGAAACAGGAGAGAAGAAACAAAGTCGATCTGTTAATTAATTACCAACTTCAATATAGGATATGAAATTCTCGGTTTTAATGTATTTTTTTTCCTTTTTGGGTTTGAAAACTGACGTGAGGAACAAACTAAAAAAAGAAAGTAAACAAAAAGATTACCTTCAGATCACCTATTCTTTATGAGGAGACAGACTATGCCAAAGAATCAGCTTTCAAACTCTGAAAAAGGAGAGAAGAACCAAAGTCGATCTGTTCATTAATTACCAACTTCAATATAGGATATGAAATTCTCAGTTTTAATGTATTTTTTCTCCCCTTTTTTGGGTTCGGAAAGTGATGTGAGGAAATGGAGTAGGGAAACGTGAGGAAGGAAAGGATTGTAAAGCAAATGGAAATTGTGAACATGTTGAGTTTGTGGGGACGAAAAAGGCGATAAAAACAAAGTTATATACCGTGTACAATATATATTACTTAGGGATATTTTCGGAAGTCCGTAAAAGGCTTCACTTTGACATGTTGACCGAAGTATTTGCCTTATATATAAGATAAATAAATAATTTTCAAATTTTATATAGTTATTTATGGTTTGTTTGTTTTTAATGATAACATTTCTTTATTATCATTGTTCTTGTCATGCTCAGATAGTTTAGGAGCTTTGACTATTGTTTATTAATTGATGATTTATTCTCGACCAGTTTATGAGCTTTTATTGTTTTGATAATTGTGACTATGTTAAAACGAACCACTTATGAAGTGACTATAAGGTGTTCGAAGAAAATGTTAAGTTAGAAATCATTTTTAATAAAGTTGTTTAATGTAATCTAAATGGGAAGATAAGACATTTATAGGATAAATATTTGCGAAAATTTTATTATAATAAAGGAAAGTTAATAATATAAGATAATTTTAAAAATACATTTTCTATGAGTATGATATATAAAACAATTTATATGATTTATAAATGGTGTTTTATAAGTAAAAGGAGTTTTTTAGAATTAAATCTGTTATTGCTCGAGTGGATTTCAAAACGATTTTGAGAAAAGTAATAATGGTATTACTTAGAAGTATTTATGAGAATAAATATTTCAAAGTGAATTTTAAGGAAGATACATTTTCTTTGGATGGATCGGGGGAAACATCTCGATTAGTTTTGTGGTACTCTGAATAATCTTCTAAGCGACGAGTAAATGTTTACTTAGGCGGACGTTGTAATGCACTTAGTAAATTATTCCCTTTATTCTTGTGCGATCGAAATGAGTTCAAATCTGAACGAACCCAAAGTCAGTGTTAGTGAATAAATTGTTAAAGTTAATATATATATAAATATATGTAGTATGATTTCAAATGGGGATTTGAAATAAAAACCAGGTATTTAGTTCTTAAGTTTCCTCAAAGGAAATTGATTTAAAATAAAAGGTATTTTGATAAATAATTTAATAAATGAAACCTTTTAACTCTTGGATAGAAAAGATATAATTAAACTCAAGTTTATAAATGGGTTAAATTGGGTAGGAAGGTTTTGATAAACTTTGTTTTATTAAAACCATAGTTTTTGTTTAAACATCCAAGTCATATAAACTATTTGATGTTATTAAGCCGACTAATAAACATCTTTACCTTAGGGATGACCAAGGAAAGTAAACTCTGTGACTGAGTTTGGATACCAGCATCCTACTCTTCTTAGCTACTTACCATACCGGATAGATAAAGAGTACTAAGTAGTCGACTCGGTTTTAAGAGCTATATTTTGTTTGGGCCTTCATTTGAATGTTGACATGAAAAATTGACATTTTGTATATATAGTCTTAGGATGTAAAAGAGTATTATACAAGTAAATAAGAGTGGAGTAAATTTTTAATTTAATGCTTTATAAAGATATGTCTTTATAAAAATGTTTATAAACTTAAGTGAAAATTTATGAAGTAATTCATAAATAATTTTAGTATTGAATAAAATACTATAAATAAAAAATGAAAGTGATTTAGAAAGAACTTGAGTTAAGAAACCAATAAGATTAATTGCGTAAGTTATACATAGATTATTTTATTCGCATGGTTCTTGATCTAGGATTCGAGTACATAACTTCAGGGTGATTCACACTAGTTCGAAAAAGGATTTCTCGCTTGATTCTTGACAGCGAACACTTAATTAAGATTCTTGATATGATACTGAGGTTTTTTGTCATAGTATATGACTATGTAAGGAGAATGGAGGTTTCTAATCAAAGAACCTGATCGAAGTTAGCACTATGGAGGTCGAATGAGCTATAATAGTTTGAAAGTAAAGTCTATGTACGCGAGCAAGTGGTCGGATCAGATATTGCATACGGATAATTTATGTGCATCATACAAGCTTATGTATATTTGTATGCTTTGTTGCATATCATAGGAAAGTTTGGGCAGTGACTTTCAATTTTGTTTAGGGATCTTAAATAATCTTCTAAGTAATAACCAAAGGCTGATGAGAATAATGGCAAGCTTAGGAAATTATCTGTATCTTTGGAAGATCGAGAAAGTTACGAACCTAAGCAAAATTCTAAATCTTTCATCAAATCAAAGAGACGATTCAAAATAACATTTGAGCTAGCCAGTTCCGTTTGTTAGTCATTTAATATTTTAAATAATGTTAAGTGTTAGTTTATTCCTTTATGGAATTTGACTTGATTGATAGTGTGATTTTATATATTATGGTTTATAAAGTATGGTTTTATCAACAAAGAATTTTTAAGTTATTATTTATTAGGGACTTAAATCCCAGTGCTTTTGAAAAAAAGCGATTTCGAAAGAATTTGTGAAAGAAATAATATTATTATTATTTTGAAAACTTAGGTAAAGTATTATTCTTTCAGGATATTAAAAAGGAGTTTTAGTGAAGTGGTTTCTCAAACATTTTGTTATGACTAAAGTTGGGCGATTGAGAGTATTTCGATTTGGAAGACTCACCAAGTATATTTGTTTACTCTAGTTATTGTTTTAGAAGGAACCAGAAGACCATTGGATGATCCATGTTATTTTGATTCTAAAGTTATACCATGTTCCGGTAGGAGGAGCCCCCTCCTTGCCATAATTGATTTTGGTTTGGATATATTTCTCTTTGGAGGAATTCGAAATTATATTTTGAATATAAATGCCTGGGCATTTAGTTTTAACTTTATCTTTTGAAAAGATTGGATGCATTGTATTTTATTACAGAGTATTCTCTGTACTTTTGTTGCATAAAGGTGTTATATTGCTTTTGGTTGCATGTGGCTTTAATTCACACTCGAGTTGCATGTAGGTTTATATCATCTCAGTTTTTGATATGCGGAGTTGCATCATTATTATTAGTTACACCATATTGCCTTGTTGCATATGGTTGTAATATTGTTTGTGTTGCTTGTGCTTATGATGGAAATAATTGCTCTTTTGTCAGCATGGTTCTCTTTTGAATCACGTAAGTATAAGATAGGTACGGGGAAACAAGAGATTACTATTTGATTTCTTGCGCATCTACATTCACATCGAGATAGTAAGTTGTTTGCCAAAAATCAAACACAAAAGAGGTATGCAGTAGATTCAAAGTTTGGTGATTGATTGATGATTTTATGCCTTATATATGGAAGGCCGTTTATGGACTTTCATTTTCTTTTGTTGACTTGGACCAGTTTTGGCAAGTTGTAGTTCTTCCAGATTTAGCCGTGCAAAGGAGGTGCTGTCGAAATTTTCTATAATATAAGAAACTTTAAAAGCCTAAGGGTAAGAGGACATTTTCTTCCTTTGGGAATTTCGGGGACGAAATTCTTCTAAGAGGGAATAATGTAACATCTTGAAAAAATATAAATAACTTATATTCAAATACATGGATTATTTAAACGTTGGAATTATGAATAAAATATTAATTAAATAGATTTAATAGACTTATTTAACCCCTTTTAATAAATAATGATGATGATGAACTCATTTTGTAAATTTATTTACAATAATAAATAGTTCGAATAAATAAGAAGAAAATAAATTGTTAATAAAACAACTTGATTTTTAATGGCGTATTTTAATGAATTTATAGGATTTTTCCATAATTTTAATTTTGAAAATATTTGAATCATCATTTACGTATATTTTGGCAAATGATGATATTTTTGAAATTTCGGAGAATAAGATAACCAATGTATTTTATGGTTATTCTACAATTGTGTCGCATTAGTGTGCACGATCATATTTTGTTTCTATCATTCGCGGTTTGTAAGCAAACGAAAAGCTGTGTAGCGAGATGCCAGAAATTGTAGAATAAACAAACCAAAACATAAGGCTAATCACAGTCATTTTTCATTTTCCCTCTTCTCTCTCTTTCTTTTCTTTTTCCTTTAAAGTAAATTGAAAATCAAAACCATCCACTTCAAAAATCAAAATCTAATGATTTACTCGATGATAAATTAAACCGATGGATATATTGAGTTTGTATTGGCATGAGCTTCGAATCTATAGAGTTTTGTGGTATGCGGTGGTGACTGGGTAGACGTCGACAATATGGCCAAAACTAGGGTTCCATTTTTAAGGGGATGGAGGGCTAATTAGGCGAGGACGAGTGTGGTAAAGTACTTCTCGTGCGAAGGGGATTTGGTGGTTGCGTTTTGGGTTGGTGCAATGCAAATTTGTGGCATGCGACATTCATGTACAGTAAATGGAAACCCCAAGGCTACGATCGAATTTGGTGTCTTTAGCTTCATGTTAGGGGGAAGGAGGAGCTCTTGCGAAGAAAAGTCATGAGAGGTGGTTTCATGCATTTTCATGGAGTATTGAGCGATGTAGGATGGTGCCTGCACAGTGTTGTATGCATGTGTGTATAGGGAAGTAATTAGAAAGGGAAGAAGAAGGATTTGAGGATGATGATGGTAATTAAGTGTTAGTGATAATTAATTAATTTGATTTAAACCAAACCTTATAAAATCAATATCTCACTCATATAAGGTCGGATTGGACGTGGTCTTTTGCATTGGGCTCATATCAATATTATCTACGAATTGTAGTTGGATTCGCATAATCTTAAGCTAAAATCGAACACCATTTGATCTTAGATCGAAATGGAGCGCGAAAGCATCAACTGGAATTTTGGGTAGTTAACTCACCTCTAAATAAACTATATTATTCTGTGTTGCTATAGGTTATTGTTGAATGCTTAGATGATAATATATATGTATTGTTGTATGATTGTTTGTTTGGATTTGATTCCCGCTTGGAAGCGGATGGTATAAATAATCATTTTTTTGTAGGGAACAAAAGCAAGATGAAGTCGAAGTGTATATAGCGAATAGGTCACTACGAAACACTTCGAAATACATATACATGTGTGTGATTTACAGGGGACTATTGTGAAGAGACCCTAAGGGTTTCTTGCCAATATTGATTACCTTATATTCTTATGTTACTTATATTGACATTTGGTTGAAATATTTATGACATACTATTTGATTTATGTAACGTCATTATAGAGTTTATCGCTATACCATCACTTATGAAATATCATGTCCTTAAACCTTTGTGTGTGTTGAACTTGTGCTTGTATTTTTACAAATAATTGTTTGGTCGCGTTTTGACACTTTGAAAGTTGTTTAAACTATATTTTCAAGTATTTTTGAGAATTTTGAAATAAAGGATAAGTATTGTTTAAGATTTATAAAAGATTATAAATTTGATTTTTTATCTTTCAGGATAATTAATGTTATTTTAAATTTATAAAAAGATTATAAATTTGATTTATTATCTTTTATGGTAATTAATATTGTTTTGAATTTATTAAAAGATTATAATTTGACTTATTATCTTTTGGAATAATTAATGTTGTTTTAAATTTATAAAAAGATTATAAATTTGATTTATTATGTTTGAATTAATTAATATTGTTTTAAATTTATAAAAAGGTTATAAATTTGACTTATTATCTTTCGGGATAATTAATGTTGGTTTAAATTTATAAAAAGATTATAAACTTGATTGATTATCTTTCGCGATGATTACATTGTCTTAAATTTATAAAGACATTTTAAATTGATTTATCTTCCTGGCTAATAAATGTTGTTTTAAAGCTATAAATGATAGTTTATAAATAAGAAGATCTTTAAAAGGGAATGTTTAAAAATAAAGCTAGGTGTAAATTGTGTTGGGTTTATAGTAAATGATGTTTTAATGACATTTGTTTTTATCCTTCTTTTTAATACAATTAGAAATATAATTTGTTGTTTAAAAAGAATATTTTAAAGAGTGTTTTTAAAGTGTTTTACAAATATTTGTGATGTGACAATCAAGCATAAGAATGAGTCAAATGTTTTTAAAGTTTGATTCATTTATAGAAAATATTTAGTCTTCCACTTAGCATTATATGTCGAGGTATGGAAACTCGTCTCTATCTCGATGGTCAAAAATGTATGCTAAGGCTCGGCCTCATTTTTAACCAAGAGATGGTGCAGGTTTGAAATCGACGAGTAGTGTAAATTATAAGAGATTTGATTTCTATAATTGATATCACATATATGGAAATTATTTAGGCATATGCTTAGCACTAAACGTTGAAGGAACTCTTGCTATCCTTAAAGTTAAGAATGTTGTCGTGACAAGTGTGAAGCAACACTGCCCTTACTTGTCCGACTTCGCTATTTTCCCTAGGGTAGTGTTAGTTCGAGATCAACGAGTTGTGATAAGTATATGACAATTAATTTCCATATATGATCGAATTGTCACTCCCGATAGTTGATTTACTTACTATCGATTATGCTATTTTCTTTGAGTTTCGTCAATCTAAGATGATTTGTTGCTCATCTGAGAGTTGATATCCTTTGTCTGAAATGACTAAAACCTAAAAGTGAATGGACGCCAAGCTATGTGAGGTTGCTCCCATTTGGGTATTTTCATATCTACTCTAGATTGGATTCGATGATATGCGTGTGGAGATGTGAAATACTTGGATACTAGGTAAAGTTGGCGCAGGCCGGTTTGTACATTTTCCAAGAGAGTCACAGAGTATATGACTATCTCAAGTATATTTTCTAGAGTTATACTTTCGGTAAGGTGGCGCATCCTCCTAGTCATTGTTGGAAAAATTCCCTTTCCTTATTTGATTCAAATCTTTGAATTGTTTCCTTAATTGCATTGAGAAGTGTCTGGTGCTCTTCTTAATGTTTAATTATTTGTGTCCATTCTTTAAGTTTGGATTTTGATCTTATTTATCCTCATTCTTTCAAGTTTAGGCTTTGTTCTGATTTGTTTCCATTCTTCCATATATGAATGTGTTCTTGTGTGGTAAAATTCGTTCCGTGTTTAGCGGTGTGGTCTCATAGATTATTATATGTTCACCATATGTAACACCCTGTAATTTGATGTTAGTTATCTAATTAGTTAGTTAATTAATTAGGCTCTAAAAAAAGGAATTTGTACAAACGATGGAATTTGATTATGAAACTTGCACCATTGCTTTAGTTTTTGAGCAACTTTCATATTTGGAGTTTTGTGATCGGAGACCAAACGAAGAAGTTACGGACGAATTCGGAACAAAAATAATTCGAATAAGAAAATTAATGTTTATACATTAATTATCTATGGCCCACAAGTCAACCCGCATATTCGAGCGGTCGACCAGGGTTGGTCGACCGCTTTATGTGTAGCAGCTAGGGTTAACCTAGGCCCAACAATCCGGATTTGATATATTTCGATGTGACGGTTGAGGTTGATTCTTACGCCTATAAATTCAGGTCTAACCCTCCCTTCTCTTCTCATATTTTTATGGAGATAGTAGCGAAGCTCTGCTATTTCTTATTCTCCAATTTCTTTATAAATTATAAAAATATATTTATATCTATATTCATACAAATTGGAGAAGAATAGAAATCTATTAAAAAGGAGAGGAGAAGATAATCAATTATATACGTATTTGAGGTAATTTATATATTTATATATTTTTATCTATTTTCTCTCATAATCCCCAATCTCTTCTCAGATCTGTAATTCTATTGTATGTATATACCTTTCTTGTACATATTTCTTGTATTAAAAAGGGTTTGGAGATGAACCAAATGTTCTACTTCAGATCTGGGGATTTGAATCGTTTTTTTAAAAGGTGGATGGAAAATTTTATAGATTATTATAATATAAAAATTATCTCATTAGTGTTTATTTTATTATTATTCCTAACTGAATAATTGTATATGAGTTGTAGGCAAAAAATTGAATATAATCTAAATATAATAAATATCGCCTACATAATCTTATTTGTGAATTGATTTAGAATTGTTTACAACCTGATCTGGAAATCAGTCCCAAAAGTATGAATTTAGAATATTGATTTGAATCAAATTTATTCCAGATCTGAAAATAAGTTGTATAATAATGTTATGAATTTGGATTATTACCATAATCTTGTTAGAATGTAAATTTTTCTACGTTTGGAGTTATTGGAATTTAGATCCATGTAATATTTGTACATTTGTCTGATTTCTTTCCCTTTTAGGATTTTATCTAGCAAGGAATAGATGCAAATAAAAAGAAAAGGAGATGTGTAAAGTATGAATTCATTGTAGTTTACATTGTCTATTTCAGTAATAAAAAGAAAAGGAGATGTGTAAAGTATGAATTCATTGTATTTTACATTGTCTATTTCAGTAATAAAAAGAAATGATTATTCCTCGTAATTTCAAATGATGTAATCTTTTATATTCTAAAGTTAAATCTTTTGTTTTGGACCGATATATAGAAATTATAGTGGATAATCTTTTTAGATATGATTCCAACAATTGAACTTGAAAAAGAATATTTTAGTGAAGATATATAACTAAAATGTATTTGATATACTAGATACTTGTACGTAATTTATTTCGCTTATAATAATTAAATAAATTTAGCTAATAATGATGCTTACACATAATATTCGCGTTTAGGATAATTAATTAATGGGAAAGGAATTTAAAGGGTTGTAACTCCAATAAATGGAAAATGAATGGTAACAAATATGGTAAATTACAATAATTTGGTAGGGTAAATAGATTAATGGGACTGATAAATAAAGAAGTTGAATAAAAATGGAATAGTTATAAAAAGGTTACTGATTTGAAATTAGTAATCATACATAAATATCCAAAGAAATGTCTGTTAGGATTTTATGGACAAATTGACATTTATGAGTATAAAAAGGGGATTTATGGATAGATAAGCATTTAAGGTAAATCTTATTACCTTAAATAAAATGGGAGTTAGTAAGCTAAGTCCAATGTCAACTTAAGATAGTATAGGTAAAGACTTAGGATAGTAAATTGGACTTAGTAGGTTAGTGACGCGAGGTCAGTAGAGTCACTCGATGGAAGATTACCTTTCACTTTGAAGCTATCAGCAGTTGGGTGCACTTATTACTAATGTGAGATATCACTAATCCTAGGACCCATGACTTTTCGAGAGACAGGACCTACTTTTAGGGCCAGAGGTATTAGGTGGATTTTTGAGTGCCTCCCTTTTTCCCAATTAAAAAGTATTAAATGGTCCAAATTTGGAATTAGGAGCGGTGAGGGATATCTCCATAGGGGTTCGCTTCTAGTTTGAGGTATTAAGTGGATGTAGGGTCCCCCTCTCTCCTAAAAGGAAGTATTTAGTAATCTAGTGAAATTCCAAATAAATAAGGATGTCTCTAAAAGGATTTACTTCAGTGTTGAGGTATTAAGTGGATATTTTAGGAGTCGCCTCCCTACCGAAAGAAGTATCTTAGTGAGGTTCCAAATTAATAATTAAGAGTGATAGTGGATATCTCGGAAAGGGTTCACTTCGGGTTTGAGGTATTAAGTGACTGATTTAGGGTTCACCTCTCTCTTAAAAAGAAATATTAAGTAACCTAGTGAGATTTCAAGAAATGTCAGGTAGATAGTACCAGTGAGGAGTCTGCCTTGGGGTTATGTATTAAATGACAAAGGCCTACCTATAAATAGGTGTTACATTGTCAAGGGTCTGCCCAGGCCTAATTAATGAGATATTGAGTGGCTTGGGTACAGTCTCTCACATTGTTATCGTAATAACAATAGTACCAGTGAGGAGTCCACCTGGGGATAGGTATTAAGTGATGTAGTACCTACCTAAAATATAGGTATTAAATGGTTAGAAGTCTGCCTAGTCATTTTAAAGGTATTAAATGGCTTGGGTACTGTCTCTTACATGGCTACGATTGACGATAGATGCGGTAATAGTTGGAGATTAAATATTGGAAGACCTAAATAGTTGTTAGAGGTCTTTGTAGCTAGGACCCACCGACCATTGACAACATTGTTACGAAACCACCTTGGGAATAGGTCCTAAATGACGGGGTCTACCTTGATTGAGGTATTAAATGGCAGAGTCCACTTATTTCTCTTTTAAAACTACTATGTGGTGATTATAGAAGCCCGCTTCATATTTAGAACTATTAAGTGGCAAATGAGTTTGGAAGTATTTGGTTGTTGATAAGGCTTTGTCGGTATTTTGTACCTAGGGAAAGGGTAGGTAAGTAATCGTGTATGCAATGCAAGGTTAGATTAGAATTGCTAACCTTAATAGACATAACAATTAAATGGAAACCAATCGGTATAAATTTATATTATGGACAGTGTATAGATTTTCCAATCACTAGAATGTTGTTCTGACCCCCTCCTCATTACAATCCATAGGATAGATTTAGAGGAATAGGTCATTGAAGTTGGATGTATTTAGTTGTTGGAGAAGTCTTTTTTCTCTCATACTTGATGTTGATGTGACAACCTATTATCCAAGGAATACCATTAATTCCAAGGTAGTAGTCATAATCAGTATTCTTATCCTATTATTGTTTTCACTGTGAGTTTAGATTTCTATCAATCTCTAACAATGCTCATGCTTATTTGTAGGTACGAAATCCAACGATCTGTGCTTGGATGGACTTGGGTTTCGATTTTTGTCAAAATTTAGGCCCATTGAGGTATGGGTTGTTGCACCATATTTCTTGAGTTTTCTCACGCTAGTTTTCTAGACCGATTCGGGTGTTATTTTATTATAATGCCCAGGTCAGATCGAGTTTTTTCGGGTTGTTGTTGGTGAGAGATGAAGCTCATGGAGTAGAGGTAGATGTTCACCTACCGTAGTATTCTTATTTTCCATTGTATTATTATATATATCCATCGGAAATTGTAAGGTCGGAAAGTTACCAGGCTGATGGGGTTTGTTTTTAACTCCGATATATTATGTATCTTAGAGTGACAGCTTTTGTTGTATTTGTTATTGTTTGCGCCGAAAGTGGTCACAAACACCCTGTTGTATGTGAAAGCACCAATATCTAATATTTAGATCCAAACAGAGAAATATAGATTCACAGACCACAGAATAGATTGTAGAAAAGTAAATGAACACGTAAGTTTTATAGTGGTTTGGCAAACTCCGGCCAACGTCCACTCCAATAATCTTATTTATACTATAAGATTACAAGTACAGTTGTTTTTTGCCTTAGAAAAATAATGGTGGAAGAGATAAGAAGTGATGAAGGAAAGCCAAAAGAAAAGCCCTTTGCAATGAGCTAAGTCCGTTGTATTTATAGGTGAAGACGTGCATGGATCGAGCTAAAATTTCAACAGAAGAACCTCCAGGCTCATACGACCTGACCCACAAAATTTGGGATCGATCGAACACCAGAAAATAATTTAGGCAGATCGTTCCATACTAACTCCAATGGAACTGTGATCATTTTTATGGGGTCCCTCATGTCTCTAGTCCATGCTTCCAAAGTTTCGTGCCATTTCGACTTACCATTTGTGAGATATCGATCGATTTTCGTTGTTTTGACCAGAAATTGGATCACATGAGATCATTTCAAGCTTCATCCTTTTCAGACTACTCACGACAAACATCACGAATGCAACCTCGCCGCCACATCATTAAACGAACATTGTAATCTACGAACCCACATCGGGATAATGATCCAAATGCAAAGTGGATTGAAGCTTCAGGGTCAGCGAACTACAATTGAATCGGTGGCGATCTAGGGATGAATCGGCAGCGGCCTATTGTAACGATCCGTATTTTTAACTATTTTAACTATTTTAAATTATTGAATTTATTACGACTATTGGATAAAACGGTTATAAATGAAATTTAATAATTTATTAGTGTAATTTATTTGAATATTAACTTGAATAAACTTTGAAATAACTAATTTTGAAGATTTTGATGATAACAAGTATTGAAATAAATTTTATGTATTGATTGGGTTTATAATCAATAACTGAAGTTAAATAATAAATGTTAATTATTTAGATAGAAATAAAATAATGTTGATAACTAAAATTTATTTGGAATTTTATGATTTATTTATATTGATTTATTGGATAATTAAATTGTTTAAATTTAATATTGGAAATTATGTAAATAATGAAATTCTGGATTTAACGAGAATGAAAATGGCATCGAAAATTGATTTAAATTTTATTTAAATATGAATGAAGATGGTTAACATCTAAAATTGGATTTAAATGTGAATAATAAAAAAATTGAAATTGTTATATCTTAATTAACGAGTAAAAATAGCTAATTTAGCAACTGTCTCGAATTTCGACGAAACTAGTTTCATCGGATCCGTAATAGTGAGTTATTATAGGATTTCAAGTTTCGTAGCGATCAGACTTGTCGTTTGGCCATGCGAGCTTGAAACGCGTAGAAATCAATTTAAAAGAATTCGATTAAATTTAATTGACTTTGAAAAGCTATCTTCCGCATACGATCGAATTAGGCTTCGGGACTAGTTTCATTGCGCTCGGAATGGGGGTAAAACATTATGAACGCCAGACAGACGCCTCGATTGGATTTCGGACGGTTTTGGATCTAACAATATAAATACGGCACGCATATCGAGAAAATTATTATTTTAATATTTATGAAACCCTAGTTCATGGACACCGCTTATTCAATGGCCGAAAATTCACCATCTTCTCCCCTCAATATCTCTCAATCCATTCAACGAAATCGAAAACTTCCAAAAGCAAAGTTGTAGAGCTCGACGAGCTCTACACATCCAACAGTTGATTTGTGCTAAAACATCACCGGGATCTGAGGTGGAAGCTTGCGTGCGTTTTTGCATTTTATGGTCGATCGGCGTGGCTTGAGGTGGCGAGACTTGGTGCATTGGTGGCTCTCAAGGAGGCGCTCGAGTGAGGATGTCCTGATCATGGTCCGGTCGTGTATATTTGCATGCATGTGGAAGCAAAAAGGTTGCGTGATGGGTGTAGACGTGCGTGAACGAGTGAGGAAGAAGGTATACGTGTTTTGTTTATTATTTAATTAGTTATTTTATATTAATATTTAAATGTTCTAACTCGAATAACTTTTGCATATGAGCTCGGATCGATGAGCGGTTTTCTCCGTTGCGATCATATCGAAATTCCAGGCTACATGGAACTGGTTTGGCTGTATTTTAAGACTGTTCAAATTTGGGCCATTTTTTGGATTTTAAATCGTTGATAAATCAAAGGTGAGTGTTTATACGCTCACAATTGACTGAAATAATTTTTATGTTGGTTAAATTTATATTGTGAAGTGATTTAAATTTTACTCATAGTTGTTTGATAAATTTAATTGGCATTTAAATGGACATCTGAATTTAATCGATAGGATTTGAATTGACAGTTAAATTAGATTAGGATTAAACTGCCAGTAAAATACCCGATTATTGATAATTGTTTAATTGTTATGAATTATTGATTATTTGGATGATTGTTGTGATGGATGAAAATTTGATTGATATTTGGATGATTTGGGTGTTTATTTGTTTTGATATATCATGTTATCATCCTGTATATTATTTACAGTATATAAAAATGTAAATTTAATTATTTCGAATAAATTAAGAAATAGGTTGAAATGATATATACCTATGACATTTATTTTGGATTGAAATTATATATATCCATCCTTGGAATTAAATTGAAATAATTGATTCACTTGGCCATAGGATAAAGAATTATATACAAACACCGGATTGGTTAAATTAAATGATTTTAAAATTTTTGTTTTGAAATTATTTAAATGATTTGATTTTAAGAAATGAAAATTGAATTTATGGAAATCGAACTATTTTCGAACTTGAGCTCGAAGTGTTGAAATTTAAGTTGATAATAGGAATTGTTTAAATAATTGAAGTTGAGATTTAGAAGTTATAATCGAAATATGATGTGAATTTCAGAAAATTGATTTGTTTTAAAAGATTGGACTTTTATTCGAACTTTAGTTATTGCTAAGTAAAAGTGATATAAAACGGTATTTCAAAATTGAGCTCGGAATTTAATAATATTTGATGGTTTGGATTTTTAAATTGGATATTGAAGGAAAATTTGATTTAAGTGTTTTTGAATTGATATTTTGGAAATCGAACTCGAAATGGATATAAATCGAAAAGGTTTAAATTTGGAATTGAAATAAACTTGGAATTGAAATTTAAGATAAATTTGGAATTGGAGTTGATATTAATTGGAACTGAAATCAAGGTAAAATTCGACTTAAAATCGGAATTGAATCGATAAATCAAAATGGAAATTGGAATTGGTTTGAATTGGGAATTGAATCGGTTTGACTTTGAAACTATTTTCAAATGAATTATTTTAGTATGAACGGTTTAAATTTATATTCTTTAATATTTAAATTATTTTGATTTTCCAAACTATTTTAGTAATTTTACTATATAAACCATTTTTAATACTCAAACTATTTTAACTATTTAACTATTTAACTATTATAAAACTATTTAACTGTTTTAAAACTATTTAAACTATTTTCTAAAAATTCAAACTGGTCAAAGTGTGGAATGTTTATATTTAAATCTTGGATTTAAATACGAATTTGGTTAAAGTGAAGTTATAACCAAAATTGTAATTCGAAGCAAATTTTGAAATGAAATCGATATATCGTACTAAATTGACATTTTGAAGCAAAATATGATGATTTCGAAATGGATTTGATTTTTGAAGCGAATATGTTGATTTCAAAATGAATTTGATTTTTGAAACGAATATGATTTTTGATATCAAGTATGAATTATTTTCGAAATATAAAAGTACCAACCTGTAACAACCCGAAATTTAAGCTATAATAATTAATTAACAAACTAATTAAATAATAGTCGTAAGACCATTGAACCCTACATACATGCAAAAGCTGGCCAATCAAGGCCCTATTACAGACCTTTCGAGAAGGGAGAAAGAACCAAATAACTTTGTGAAATTATCAAAATTAAGCAACGGAAGTTACACCATTGTGTACGTGATAATTTTCTGGTCAATTTCCATATATAGATTGTCAAAATCAGAGCTAAAACGAAGAAGTTACAAATTAAACAAGAAACGAAGAAGAAGAAAAAAATAGGTCAGGGTCGACCTTCCCCATGGCTGGGTCAACCAATAGGTCGACCCCAGCATATGGTGGTCGACAGTAAGGTCGACCCTCCTTAGTGTTTTGGGAAGTTAATTCGTCCAGATCAAATCGTGACGTGTTTTGTTGTTTTTATTCCATCTCGTGCGTCCGTGCTTCCATCCGACGGTTCCCATCGAGCCTATGACGTGGTTGCACCAAATTTAATCCTCAAATCCAACAGTCTGAGATCCACAAGTGACACTATAAATAAGATGTAACAACCCAAAATTTTTGTAAATATTTTAAATTTAATTTTATTTGAAAACTTTGATTTTTAAATCATTTTAAATTGAAAGTTGGAAATTTTCCAATGTATTTGGACTTTTGTTTCCATTTTTATTTCCAAGTATAATTAAAATAAAAAATTTCTGAAAATTTATATTTTTGTCACTTTGACTTTTATTTGAAATTTTGAAAATTTGAATTTTTATAATTCTAATCTTTTATTTGAAGTTTGTATAAACTTTATTTTTATTTATTGAATGTTTCTTTGTATATATATCTTGATATTAATGGCTTGGAAACAAATTTATTAGACGTATGTTACTTTGATTTAATTTGGCATAGGTTACATTTGGTTTATTTCTTTCCTTTATTTGCTTTTCCTCTTTAAATTCCTACCTTAACCGTTCCTAAATTGTAGCCGTTCATACTCTATCAATTCACGTGAAAAAGAAGAGTATCTCATCTTTTTTTTCCATTTGTTTCTTTTTTTATTAAATAGGTAACAAATCCCTTCAAATCTCTAGCCGTTTAAAACATTTAATTGCTTGACCATTTCTTCCACTTGATTAGGCATGAGAAAAAAACTCCTATAATGGTTATCATTTCACGTACAAAAACTTTCCCAAATCTCATTCTCACGTTCATTTCCATTCTTGAGAAAAAAATGTAAGTTTTTTTCCATGGCTTCTTCCTTTCTTATTCTTTTTTCATTTTGTTTTCACTTTGTCTCAAAGCAAGGGCTCAGCCTCTACCCATCGTCCTCCTCCACCGACCAGCACCACCACTTCCTCACCACCCATGACCGGCCTCCATCACCATCTCCACTGGCCAGACCATTGCCATGACCATAGATGAAGATCTCATCACCAAACAATGATAATAAAACCCTAGCCGAGCCACTATATGCATCCAATCTTCATTCACTAGCCTCGGCCACCTCTTTTGCCACCATCTTTGCCTTGCTTGGAAACGACTACACCCACCCTACCCTTGATTCAGATCTGACTTGACCCAAATTAGCATAGGCCAAGCCACCTTAGACATAGGCCGAGCCCAAACTTCACTAGATCCATGCCTTTTGCCTCTACTTGCCTTGCCTTCCCCTTTTCCATATCTTAGCCGTGCCTTGTGATCCCATGTCCTAGCCTAGCTTGCATCTAAACAACATGGCCGAGCCTTTGGGTGATGAGGCCAAGCCTATAGGGGATGTGGTCAAGCCCACTTGTGGTTAAAACCCATATTTGTTTCAAATCTATTCATGTCTTTCATTGTTGAATTCATATCTTGTTTGGTTAAGCCATACTTATATTTGTTTTATTTATTTGATTACAAGATTTGAATTTGGTTGCTACTTCTTCTCAAATCTTATCGTGCCTTCTCCTGCTTTGCGGTGTGTGGATATTTTTGTTTTGAATTGATCTCTAGCTTCAAAAAGGTGAGTTATTCAATCTAGACATTCGTACTTATATAATTGTGAAACAATTGCATGTGAATGGTAAAAAATTATATATTATATTGATTTGTTCATATATGCCTGTGATATGATTATATGATGTTAAATTCTGTTTATATATTTGTTACATCATCTGATATGATATTATATGTTCTACTGTTCATTTATTTACTGTTTCTCACACTGCAAGTTCCCTATCACTATGGGTTGAAATGATACATACCTGAACGGACATTAGAATAAAAAAAATCATTATGGGATGAAATGATAGGCTCAAGTGATTTTTATTGTATTTGTTTTTACTTGGTATTGCGGGTTTGAAATGATAGAACCCGGATTTTTCTTTGTAAATTACGGATTGAAATGATATATTATCTATATCACTTGACTTAGGTTAGAAAATATTATACAGACCTGTGGTTATTATATATATTTTCTGGAAAATTTTAAGTATTTTTAAATGTAAAATATGATATTTTGACTTAAATTTGGATTTTATTGATTTAAATAAAGTGTGGTGATTTTTCTATGAGTTAGAATGTGTAAGTAAATAAACGGTTAAATTTTAATTTGAAAATATAACTTAACTTGAAAATTTGAGAGTTGGTTTGAAATGGAAGTTTAAGTTAAGTAAATAAATGGAAATTAAGTTTTATTTATGAAATGGTATTTTAAAATAAATTGTTAAGTTAATTGTTAAAAATACAAAGAATAAGAAAATAGTGCACTTTGATTTAATAAGTGAATTATTGTTAAAATTTGGATATTTATTAATGAAATTTTATTTTATAAAACCATAGGTAAAAGGTTATCTAAATGACCATTTTTGAAGGAAAAAATATGATTTTATAAGTTAAAATGGTTAAAAATCGAAGTTTATTTGTTTCTGAAATTTTATAATAAATCTGGAATTAGAATTTGTAGCACTTCAGAAATGCTGTCGTTGCTGACACTAATTAAAAATCTGAAGTAAATGATACTGCAGCACTTGGTAAGTGCCATGGTTGCTAAAAGTAAACTATAGGCTGAAATAACTAAAGGGCTACTGTAGCACTTGGTAAGTGCTGCTGCTGCTGAAAGAAAACTAAAATTAGAAACTAACTAAAAAGCTACTGTAGCACTTGATAAGTGTTTTGCTGAAATGAAGAGATTTTCAAATGAACACTGAACTACTTCAGCAGTTTTAAATGCTGTCTTTTCTGAACTGAACTGTTTTGAAACTAATATACCTACTGTAGCACTTTGTAAGTGCTGTTGTTTCTGATGTTGATAATGTTTTTTTTGAAATACTACTATATCTACCAAAACACTTTATAAGTGCTGCTGTTCTGAAATGCAATGTTTTGAAATTGTTATAATTAAATGAATGAACTTAGAAATGTAAAAAATTTTGGAAATTGAATATTTTATTTGAATAGATAATGACTTCATATTTAAATGATTCAAATGAATATATATATATATATATATTGAAATAGAAATGATATCTTTTTGGATTTGGGTTTTGAAATGGTGGTTTTGAAATGGAAATGATATTTTGATTTTTGGATTATAAATCATTTTGAAATTTATAACCACGGGTTATAATAACGATTGGTTGTTAAAGAGACCAGGATCGGATATGGACATACCCTCTGTCGATACCGAAAACCACTTTAACAACTGTGTACGCGGTGAAGATTCCAGAATGAAGTAGGATGGTGGCGACAATCCTATTGAGGTATATACGTGGACCCGACTCCCGCGAGTTGGCATAAGGTGGCTAAAACATGAGCGATTCTCGGGCCAATGAGGTAGCACCTCTGATCGAACACACTTCTTCGATGCCAATCTATTACTTTTGTGATTGATTGGGTGCACCCCTTGATTTTTGGAGTGCGGCTCGAGGTGGTCGGTAGTGGCTGTTATGCGTTTCCACCAGCCCGGATGCGTAATTGGTATATCTACCCTGGCATTGCCTAGTTGTGCCGTGTCATCTACCCTAGCGAGCTTTACTACGAGTTTGGTTTTGTGTCGTAGCCTGTGGAGTATTGAGGGTAGCTCTCGATTTGGGGGTATGCTGATACTGGATAGACTACGGGACTATTATGTGTTAAGGGCTATATGGGTAACCCCTTAACGCTATTTAAAAGTAAGGTTATTTTATAATTAGACATTATTATAATAGCGAATATTACTACATAGTAGATAGTTTAACGGATCCTTAAAGAATGGGTGATCCCAAGAATTCTTTAAGTTACTTGTGCAGTTCTATTACAGTTCACTTGAGTTAGTTTACATTGTATAAGTATGTATGTCCTGACTCGAGAGTTTGTGTTTTGCTTTACGCTCGGGTCAGCCTGAGTATCAGCTTTGGATTTCACCTTTTGGAGCTAGGACTGCTGGAGATCATCATTCATCTAGTTGCTATCTATTTCCATTCAGTATTTCTATGTCAGCTTTGTATTAGAGACATACGTATTTGGGATTTCTACTATACTTTTATTCAGACTTCTGTTGTATCTGTTTTTCAGACTATGTATTTTGAATCTGTTTTAAGACTATGTATTATAGTGGCTTCATGAACCACTATTTATTTTTCAGACTGCGGTGCCCCGGACCCCCGCCGGCGCTGCGCCCGGACCCGCTTCTCGCCTCGCCTTCGGCTCGGCACTCGGCTCGCCTTCGGCTCGACATTCGGCTCGTCATATATTTGTCAGTGTCGGTGTTTGTATAAATTGAAACTGCATATGTAATGAGTGAACTGAGTGATGTAGTGAGAAATATCTGTATATGTGAATATCAGTGTTATATATCATTGAATTGTAAAATAGTGGAGTCGGGAATTTGTACTATTTCAAATGTTGAAATAAAATATTTATTTAAATAAATTACTGTTTAAATATCAAATTCTACGCAAAAGCATTTTATTAAATAAATATTTATTTCTATTAAAAAATCAAATATGCTCTACATTGTGGGCCCCACAAATTCAGAAAGTTAATATCTATGGCAACATTTTGGAATGTTGCTACAGATACCTATGGGTGTTGCCATAGACCCAAATAGGGTTCTATTGCAACAATATTACTTATGTTGCCTTAGATAGTCAAAATGTTGCCTTTGAGGTCTAAGGCAACGGCAAAAATTGCATCACCCTAAAAGTGTTGCCATAGACCTATGGCAACATTTTTCGGGCCTGAGCCAACATTTTTTTTGTGTTGCAGTAGGCCATTTATGGCGTAGTGCTAGTTTTTCTGAGATCTATATGAGAGAGATTGTTCGTCTCCATGGTGTTCCTATCAGTATTGTTTGTGATCGTGATCCTATCTTTACTAATCGGTTTTGGAAAGCTTTCCAGGAATCCTTGGGTACTCACTTGAATCTGAGCACTGCTTACCATCCACAAACCGACGGTCAAACGGAAAGAGTGAATCAGATTCTAGAGGATCTTCTTCGTGCTTGTGTTCTTGATTATGGAGGATCTTGGGAAGATCGTCTCCATCTTGTCGAATTTACCTATAACAATAGTTATCAGATATAATCTCAATCTTTTATTTTGAATCTTGTCTTAATCTTTTATCTATCTCATTTCTATCTTTGAATTCAGGCTAGTATTAAAATGTCGCCGTTTGCTGCTCTTTACCACGACCTTGTAGATCTCCATCTTGCTGGATTGAATCCGGTAATCGTTTGGTTCTTGGTTCTGATATGATTTTAGAAGCTTCGAAGAAAGTTGAGGAGATTAAGAGGAAGATGAGGATTGCTCAGGATAGGCAGAAGAAGTATGCTGATCGGTGTAGGAGGAGTTTGGAGTTTTCTGTTGGTGATTTGGTTTTCCTTAAGGTCTCTCCCTTAAGGAGTGTGATTTGGCTTGGTCGTAGAGGGAAGCTTGCTCCTAGATTCGTTGGTCCTTTCTGCATTGTGGAAAGAATTGGTTCTTTAGCTTATCGCTTGGATTTGCCTGAGAAGTTTTCTGGAGTGCATAATGTATTCCACGTTTCTCATCTTCGTTGCTATCTGCATGATCCATCTCTTATTGTCCAGCCTTCTACTCTTGATAGTTTGGATATTGAGCCTAATCTGACTATTGAGAGGAAGCCACTTCGTATCGTCAATCGAGGTATGAAGCAGCTAAGAAGGAAATCTGTCAACCTGGTCAAAGTACAGTGGAGTACTAATGATCGGGATTGTACCTGGGAGACGAAGGAGAGCATTCGTGCTTCGAATCCGGAATTGTTTGTTTCAGGTACTTTTGCTTTTCTACCTGATCTTTCCTTTGTTTTCCTTCTTTCGTTCCTTTTCGAGGACGAAAAGTTTTCAGTGGGGGAGAGTGTAACAGCCCAAAATTTTTGTAAATATATTTAAATTTATTTTTATTTGAAAACTTTGATTTTTAAATCATTGTAAATTGAAAGTTGGAATTTTTCCCAATGTATTTGGATTTTTGTTTCCATTTTTATTTCCAAATATAATTAAAATAAACAATTTCTGAAAATTTATATTTTTGTCAAATTTTGACTTATATTTGAAATTTTGAAAATTTAAATTTTTATAATTCTAATCTTTTATTTGAAGTTTGTATAAACTTTATTTTTATTTATTGAATGTTTCTTTGTATATATATCTTGAAATTAATGGCTTGGAAACAAAATTATTAGACGTATGTTACTTTGATTTAATTTAGCATAGGTTACATTTGGTTTATTTCTTGCCTTTATTTGCTTGTCCTCTTTAAATTCCTACCTTAACCATTCCTAAATTGTAGCCGTTCATACTCTATCAATTCACGTGAAAAAGAAGAGTATCTCATCTTATTTTTCCATTTGTTTCTTTTTTTATTAAATAGGTAACAAATCCCTTCAAATCTCTAGCCGTTTAAAACATTTAATTGCTTGACCGTTTCTTCCACTTGATTAGCCGTGGGAAAAAACTCCTCTAATAATTATCATTTCACGTACAAAAACTTTCCCAAATCTCATTCTCACGTTCATTTCCATTCTTGAGAAAAAAATGTAAGTTTTTTTCCATGGCATCTTCCTTTCTTATTCTTTTTTCATTTTGTTTTCACTTTGCCTCAAAGCAAGTGCTCGGCCTCTACCCATCCTCCTCCTCCACCAACCATCACCACCACTTCCTCACCACCTATGACCGGCCTCGATCACCATCTCCACTGGCCAGACCATTGCCGTGACCATAGATGAAGATCTCATCACCAAACAATGATAATAAAACCCTAGCCGAGCCACTATATGCATCCAATCCTCATTCACTAGCCTCGGCCACCTCTTTTTCCACCACCTTTGCCTTGCTTGGCAACGACTACACCCACCCTAGCCTTGATTCAAATCTGACTTGACCCAAATTAGCATAGGCCGAGCCCAAACTTCACTAGATCCATGCCTTTTGCCTCTACTTGCCTTGCCTTCCCCTTTTCCATATCTTAGCCGTGCCTTGTGATCCCATGTCCTAGCCTAGCTTGCATCTAAACAACATGGCCGAGCCTTTGGGTGATGAGGCCAAGCCTATAGGGGATGTGGTCAAGCCCACTTGTGGTTAAAACCCATATTTGTTTCAAATCTATTCATGTCTTTCATTGTTGAATTCATATCTTGTTTGGTTAAGCCATACTTATATTTATTTTATTTATTTGATTACAAGATTTGAATTTGGTTGTTACTTCTTCTGAAATCTTATCGTGCCTTCTCGTGCTTTGCATTGTGTGGATATTTTTGTTTTGAATTGATCTCTAGCTTCAAAAAGGTGAGTTATTCAATCTAGACATTCGTACTTATATAATTGTGAAACAATTGCATGTGAATGGTAAAAAATTATATATTATATTGATTTGTTCATATATGCCTGTGATATGATTATATGATGTTAAATTCTGTTTATATATTTGTTACATCATCTGATATGATATTATATGTTCTACTGTTCATTTATTTACTGTTTCTCACACTGCAAGTTCCCTATCACTATGGGTTGAAATGATACATACCTGAACGGACATTAGAATAAAAAAAATCATTATGGGATGAAATGATAGGCTCAAGTGATTTTTATTGTATTTGTTTTTACTTGGTATTGCGGGTTTGAAATGATAGAACCCGGATTTTTCTTTGTAAATTACGGATTGAAATGATATATTATCTATATCACTTGACTTAGGTTAGAAAATATTATACAGACCTGTGGTTATTATATATATTTTCTGGAAAATTTTAAGTATTTTTAAATGTAAAATATGATATTTTGACTTAAATTTGGATTTTATTGATTTAAATAAAGTGTGGTGATTTTTCTATGAGTTAGAATGTGTAAGTAAATAAACGGTTAAATTTTAATTTGAAAATATAACTTAACTTGAAAATTTGAGAGTTGGTTTGAAATGGAAGTTTAAGTTAAGTAAATAAATGGAAATTAAGTTTTATTTATGAAATGGTATTTTAAAATAAATTGTTAAGTTAATTGTTAAAAATACAAAGAATAAGAAAATAGTGCACTTTGATTTAATAAGTGAATTATTGTTAAAATTTGGATATTTATTAATGAAATTTTATTTTATAAAATCATAGGTAAAAGGTTATCCAAATGACCATTTTTGAAGAAAAAAATATATGATTTTATAAGTTAAAATGGTTAAAAATCGAAGTTTATTTGTTTCTGAAATTTTATAATAAATATGGAATTAGAATTTGTAGCACTTCAGAAATAACTATAGGCTGAAATAACTGAAGGGCTACTGTAGCACTTGGTAAGTGCTGCTGTTGCTGAAAGAAAACTAAAATAAGTAACTAACTAAAAGGCAACTGTAGCACTTTATAAGTGCTGCTATTTGCTGAAATGAAGTGATTTTCAAATGAACACTGAACTACTGCAGCAGTTTTAAATGCTGTCTTTTCTGAACTGAACTGTTTTGAAACTAATATACCTACTGTAGCACTTTGTAAGTGCTGCTGTTTCTGATGTTGACAATGTTTTTTTTTGAAATACTACTATATCTACCGTAACACTTTATAAGTGCTGCTGTTCTGAAATGCAATGTTTTGAAATTGTTATAATTAAATGAATGAACTTAGAAATGTTAAAAATTCTGGAAATTGAATATTTGATTTGAATAGATAATGACTTCATATTTAAATGATTCAAATGAATATATATATATATATATTGAAATAGAAATGATGCCTTTTTGGATTTGGGTTTTGAAATGGTGGTTTTGAAATGGAAATGATATTTTGTTTTTTGGAATATAAATCATTTTGAAATTTATAACCACGGGTTATAATAACGATTGGTTGTTAAAGAGACCGAGATCGGATATGGACATACTCTCTGTCGATACCGAAAACCACTTTAACAACTGTGTACGCGGTGGAGATTCCAGAATGAAGTAGGATGGTGGCGACGATCCTATTGAGGTATATACGTGGACCCGACTCCCGCGAGTTGGCATAAGGTGGCTAAAACAGGAGCGATTCTCGGGCCAATGAGGTAGCACCTCTGATCGGACACACTTCTTCGATACCATTCTATTACATTTGTGATTGATTGGGTGCACCCCTTGATTTTTGGAGTGTGGCTCGAGGTGGGCGGTAGTGACTGCTATGCGTTTCCACCAGCCCGGATGCATAATTGGTATATCTACCCTGGCATTGCCTAGTTGTGCCGTGTCATCTACCCTAGCGAGCTTTACTACGAGTTTGGTTTTGTGCCGTAGCCTGTGGAGTATTGAGGGTAGCTCCCGATTTGGGGGTATGCTGATACTGGATAGACTACGGGACTATTATGTGTTAAGGGCTATATGGGTAACCCTTTAACGCTATTTAAAAGTAAGGTTATTTTATAATTAGACATTATTATAATAGCGAATATTACTACATAGTAGATAGTTTAACGGATCCTTAAAGAATGGGTGATCCCAAGCATTCTTTAAGTTACTTGTGCATTTCTATTACAGTTCACTTGAGTTGGTTTACATTGTATAAGTATGTAAGTCCTGACTCGAGTGTTTGTGTTTTGCTTTACGCTCGGGTCAGCCTGAGTATCAGCTTTGGATTTCACCTTTTGGAGCTAGGACTGCTGGAGATCATCATTCATCTAGTTGCTATCTATTTCCATTCAGTATTTCTATGTCATCTTTGTATTAGAGACATACGTATTTGGGATTTCTACTATACTTGTATTCAGACTTCTGTTGTATCTATTTTTTAGACTATGTATTTTGAATCTGTTTTAAGACTATATATTGTAGTGGCTTCATGAACCACTATTTATTTTATTTTCCGCTGCGAGTTATTCTGATATTCTGTGTCTGTGATTGGTTTTATTTGCTCCAAATTTATTTACAATCTATTGTTTTGTATTATTCAAGTCTGACATGTGTGGATTGATTGTCGGTTTGAATGGTCCAAAATAGTGGGTCGTTACATAAGACCCTAGGCCTAGCTATTTTTCTCATTCAGATTTTCACCATCTGGGTTCATTGCCTGAGGGTGGACCCTAAAAGGAATATTTTTCCAAGGAGAAGATCTTTTTAGTTAAAATATTTTATACCCTAGAAGTGGATCTGGGAAGGCCGAGGAAAAGAGCTAAGGACCACAGGTGAGTGTTTAAGTAATTATTTTAGATTTTTAAGTAATTTGAAATAATAGGGTTCTCAATAGTTGTAGTGTTTCTACAATTTTGAGACCGCTTTTATATAAGTTGTTTACAATTAATTTTTAATGTTCTTTTCAGTCTATTTTGTTCAGCTATTTTTATTTAGCTATTTTATTCATTTATTTAAAGTTATTTACTGTTATTTGCAGTTATTAGTATTTTATTTACATCCGTTTTACGTTAGAATTCTGCCTGTAAATTTTAGTTCTTTATATTCCATTTTACGCGAATAAAAATAATAAAAAGAGGATAATTCGCTAATTTGGACTAAATTATAGGAACATAAAATTTAAAGAAAATTTGATGTAAATAAGAAGAACTGTAATAGAAAGAATATAGACTGAAATAGGAAAATTTGACATTTGCAAGCATATTTATAACTAGAAGTTATAATTAAAAAGACAAGATAAAAGAGAAATTATAACGTAGGTTCTAATTAAATAGAAAGAACAGAAATGGCTTACTTTAAGACTTAGAGTTAAGTTAATAAGCAAATATAGCAGAGATAACAGAAGAGGCTTATTTTAAAGATTTATAATATGTTAATATGAAAACAGAGCAGAAATAATAGAAGAGGCTTATTTTAAAACTTACACTAAGTTAATAAGCAAAGATAGAAGTAGGACCCGTATCGGCAGCATTCCCCTTCAGTTAGGAACTGATGGTCTCATAATTGATTAGGTGGGGCTGGGACACGCTTATGCTGAAGTAATGGTAAATAAGAGGTCAATAGATAAAAGCTCAAATCAGGGGATTTGGGCAAGGGGTGCAACTAGATTTTTTTGTTAGGACCCGTACCGGCAACATTTCCCTTTTAGAATAGGAGTGATGGTCTCACAAAACACTTAGGTGAGACTAGGCAGGACTTTATCAGACTATGACTGATGGTCTCACAACAGATCAGGTGAGGCTGGACATGCTTATGCTGAAGTAATGGTAAATAAGAGGTCAAAAGGTGGAGCAATAGATAGTGTGAGCCGACGGTGGCCGAGCGTGCGGCCTCGGTGCAAGGATATAAGTCGCTATTGAGTTTCAAAGCGCTAAACAGGTGTCTTTTGCTGTGAGAGCCATAGGATGGGACTAGCTCATAGTGGCACAACATAGATAGAAAGCCGATCAAAGTGTAGAATTAGGACTTCAGCCTAATTTAAAATATGATTAGGATTTCAGCCTAATCAAAGCAGCTATCTAAGACAAGTGCAAACAATAAAAAATGATCAGACCTATTTAAGCAAAGCAAACAGTTAAACAGTATTCTATTCTAGCGTTATCTTTTCTTTATTTCCTTTTATACTAGAACTGTTGCTAACTCTATTATCTTTATCTTGCTTAAAAATACTAGTAATTACTTCCACTCAGCAGACTTTTAGACTGACCCACTCCTTTATTTTCTCCTTTCCCCCCTAAGCCAACAGTGGCAAGGATAGTAGATTTCGGATTTTCTTGGAGATTCGGCTGTGGAGTTTTTCCTTTGTGTATTCTTCTTCTTTTTGGTTTTTATTTCATTTGGATTTGATGTACTGGTACTTTTGCGAGGGATGGTTATTTTCATGTACTCTGGTGACATGACTGAGATGGTGTTTTTCACTAGACATATATATATTTGGTTTTAAAGACATATTCTGTTTTGATGATTTATTTTCTGGAATAATAAAGTTTAAAATGTTTCCGCTGTTTTATTTAATTTTCATGTGAATCTTAGTCTCTGTAAAGTTTTAGCTATACCTACAATGCACCACATCTTTTAATGTATCCTTTTTGGGTATACTTAGGGGTGTGGGGTGTTTCACTTGGTACCAGAGCCTAAGGTTACAGGATTCCTAAAAACTTGTTTTAAAAATAAAGAATTTTTCCAAAGGTAACCTATTTTTAAAAGTAGAATATCTTCAAACTAGAAGTATTTTTCAAAAAGAAACCCTTATTATAGAAATAGTATTTCAAGTATAAAAGAGTATTTATAAAAGTCCTCTCAAAGTCCAGTTCAACCTTCTTTCAATTCTTTCGAACCTAAATTTCCTTTTCTTTGCATAGTATGGGTGACTGGTTCCATAGAGCTACGATACCAGAAGTGCAAGGGCAAGCGCCCAATACAGCACCAGCAGGTGGAGATCCTATTAATCCACCTACAGCAGCCAATTTTTCTATGCCATGCAAGGACTTCGCTAGTCTGGAAGGCAAGACGTTTTCTGGCACAAAGGACTTCGAGGAGGCATAAGCTAAGTTGAAGGATATGGAGCGAATGTTTAGACTATTAGGATTGGAGGACCAACAAAAAGTTCAGCCTGCATCTTGGCAGCTGAAGGGAGAGCTTAAAGAGGTTCCTAAGTCAGAAATCTCAAAGAAGTCGTGGTGGAAGAACAAGAAGGATAAGGACAAGAGGAAAAAAGGATGACCTTAGAAGCAGATCAAGAAAAGCGGGAAATGTCGTAGTTGTGGATTAGTTGGTTATTACGCAAAGGACTGCATGAATAGAATGATGAAGAGGGGGTGTTTCAACTATGGGCAACCTGGTCACCTTAGTAGAGCTTGTCCTCACAGGACGGGGCAGAGAGCAGGCACACCTACAGCTTAAGTATGGGCTTTGGATGCAGCACCTTCTAGTAGTGGACTGGATCGAGGTAGGAATGTCTCTGTAGAATGTTTGATTTCTATTTCAGATTTTTCATATTTGGACTCTTTCATTTCTAGTTCTTTGGTTGATTGTTTGCATTTAGGTATCTCCTTAGTAGTAGACCCTAAGTTGTTTCAAACCCTATAGGAGGATTGGAACATTTATCTATGATTTGTAGGGGTTTGAAAATTTTCATATTAAGCGTAGAGTTTGACTGTGACGCCTATGTATTGGGATTTTCGATCTATGGGATGATTTTGGGGATGGATTGGGTATCCACTTATTGAGAGATATTGGACTGGGAGAGGAGAGTCATTAGACTAGAGACATGCAGCATTAGGACTCTCAAGGTTTCTTGCAACCCACAGGATCAGTCATGTTGAGCTTCCTTTATTCCCGTGATTCATTACTAGGAGAACTAGATTATGTTCAACTCGTTAGAGATTTCCCAGACATTTATTTTCGAGGAGGTTAGGGGACTACCCCTTAAGAGAGAGATCAAATTTAGGATCTATATGAATGACAATGCTAAGCTAGTGGCATTGCCTGTGAGACACATGGAAGGAAGGAGTTAAGTAAGCAGATTGGTGAGCTATTGGAGAAAGGCTTCATCATATGGATGCTTTGAGTGGTTGGGCTAACCAACGCCCCAGCCTATTTTGTAGATTAGATGAGCTGTGTTTTTGGAAATGTCCTAAATAAGTTCGTAATGGTATTCGTGGACGACATTTTGGTGTTTTCCAAGAGTAGGGAAGAGCATGTTATTCATTTAGAGAAGATTCTTGATACACTTTGTGTTCATTAGTTGAAGGTAAAACTCTTGAAGTGTCACTTTTGGCGTAAGGAAGTGCATTTCTTGGGCATAGAGAAGGTCAACACATGGAAAGAGTCGTAGGCAAAGATTGGAGATGTACAATAGATTCAGTTGAAAAGCGGAAAGCCCATGTGTAAATAATTGCAAAAATACAGTTATTTCAGATAAGTAGATTTAACGGTAGTGCCTTGAAGTAAATATAAACATAAATAGAGGAATAAAAGACTTTAGTAAGGGAATGAGATTACAAAAGTTTAGGAAGGGTACTCCTAGGGTAGTAAGAAGAAAATCCACTTTTGCCTAGCCTAATAAAATGAGATAGTTAGAATTAGAAAGTTGAGAAATATAATTGTTAACATTTTGAGGAAGAAAATATTGGGTTTTTGAAAAAAAATGGTATGAAATTTAAATTGGTTTCTATATGATGTAAATGTTGTTAAAAGTTAAATTCTTTTTGAAGAATTATAGAGCATATATAGCTTGCTAGTTTCTTTGTAGGTAAACAAAGATAAAAACCCAGTGTATTAAGTATCGGAAACATAGGTTAGAACATTTATTGTTGTAATCGATGTTTTCGTGAAAAATAAAAGGAGCATAGACTATAACATTATTCGTATACTAGGTGACTCCCAAAGGAAATTTTTTTACACAGTATATGAGATTTATTGGTATTTATTTTTGAATCCATACACTAGTATTTTTGGGTTGTATTAACGGTGTTTTACGTAACATCTATTTTGACCCAAACAACAATGTGTTTTGAAGATAATTTCTAAGTATAGAAATAAAGTGGTTTGTAAGTACACTTATTATTTAAATAAGTATAAGAAAATGTTTTCTAGTTATGGATATATTAAAACAGTTTTGAAAATGAGTTTTTCTGAAAAGAAAAGTGTAAGTTAAATATTAGGAAATCAATAATTTTCATAGAAAATGTCTATCGCAAGAGGATATAGATTGAACATACTTTAATCTATTGGAATGAAATGAATAATGGTATAATTTTCTATGAAACCAAATCACAAATAAAGATGTTTTGTGCAAGTTATAAGGAATACGTGAAAGAGATATACAAGGTATGGGAAGCACCATATTTTGTATAGCCTATTTCTAAAAATATAAAATAAGTTCCTTGTAATTTCACATAAACATGAAGTACTCTTTTAAAGGATTCATAGAAGATTTTAGTGTTAATAGTTTTTTATAAGAGAAAGTAATTCCAATACATTAAGGTATAAAACTGTTAGGTGTAATAAGAAGTGTAGTAATTAGAGACAGTGTTAGTTAGAAGAGATATTATAGAGAGCCTTAGTAGAAAAAGCCAAGCAATGGAAACTTCATATATTTCTTTTCCATTGATTATGCGCATTGGTTGCTTGCCTTTGTAGAAAGTCCCAATTTATAGTAAGTTAGAAACTTCTCCAAGGTTAGGTATTGGAAAATTAAGGGGTTTTTAATAAAATAATTGTTCTTATCTACTCCAGTTTCTGCAAAATTGAAAATCTATGAAAAGAAGATGTTTTAAAAACATGTGAGGACATTTTAAAGATATCTTAAAGAAAAATGGTTTGGTGAAAAAGTAAATAAGTTTTTGGAAGCAAAAAGCTTAGTAACAGTTAAATTTAAAAACCCAAATTTTTATGAAAAACTGTAAAGGTCTTTTAAAGAAAAAGAGGAATAAGTTTTGAACTTAGAATTTGTAAATTTTCCCCTCTAGGTTTGGGAAATATTGTAAATTCAAAAAGCTGTAAGGATGCAAGACTAGAAAGATAAAACACCTTTGAATTTAATAGAAACTTGAATATAACACTTTTAAAGGCAAAAATTATGGGATTTGATGTTTTAAAAATTTAGAAACTTTAGTTTTTGAAATGAGATAATAAATAAAAAACCAAACTTTTAAATGGGGATAGATAGGAATCATTTCCTAGGTATGACGGCAAAAGTGCAAGGCTATGTAGAAGATAGCAGTGATTACTTTTAGAAGTAATAATAGAAGTTTCCGTAAAAGTGTATAGAACACCAGTGAAGAACCTAGGATTGTTGCTATATGTGTGTAGACTATATAGTATGGTGATACTACTAAGATAGTAAAACACATGTGGTTGAGGGTGTGCATTCTTGATTTTGGAGGAACTTGAAAGGAGCATCTTCCGTTAGTGGAATTCGCGTATCATAGTAGTTTTCAAGCTAGCATTGGGATGGCACCTTTCGAAGCTCTTTATGGGAGACCGTGCAAGTCGCCTTCGTGTTGGTTAGAGTCTACAAAGAGATTGCTACTTGGTCCCAACATGGTTAAAGAGACTTCAGAGAAGATTGATTTGATTAGGAGAGAATACGTACCTCTTACCCACATCTTTTTTATAATAAGTTTTCAAATTTCCTATCCATCTTTAGTTTGGAATAAGTTCTTTCCTTTATTATCCTTTGGGAGGATAGATCTTAGGATTTAGCCTATGGATGGTAGGATTTGATGTAAACATTAGGGGTGGGCATGGTCGGTTAGCCGAACCGATCGGTTAATTAACCGATTTAACCGACCAAAGTATACGGTTCGGTTAACCGAACCGAAAATAAATTTGGGCAGTTCATACCGACCGAACCGCCCAAATTTAACCACGGTTAACCTCTTAAATCAATCGGTTAACTTCATTTAACGGTTAAAAATTAACTGGAACTAAAAAATAATGATAATAAGCACTTGAAGCATTAACAGAGCAAGACAACCACTACACAATACATAAATACATACTGGAATATACACATAAGAAATTATTCTGGTTAACTTAGCATGTATACATACATTGATTACATACAAACCAACAAGGAGTCAGCCAACTCAGCATATATTACATAGTACATACATATATAGGCAATAAGTTTATGTTAACCAGCATGGATCGAAGACAAATTCGGTACATAATAAATCTAAACAAGAAAGCTGCCCTGCAAGACAAAAAAACTCAAGCAATCACATACTTACATCAAACTTCAAATATAATCTGTTTCTCCTTCGTAGGATGGAACTCTGCTTCCCATTACTACCGCATTCACTTTTCTTTTATCTGCAACAAATCAAACATTCTTATAGATAACTATTTCAACAAAGCAAAAAAAACAACTTCTATCATCTTGCAAACTAAAAACAATACTATAGCCAAACTATACTAATATCATAATGCCAAGCCTTGCTTAATGTTAAAAGATTTTGTAAATTTTTTTACTGCATTAACCAAAATGTATAGATTAGATAACAAAAGCTTATATATTAACCAAAGCTTGTATATTAAAGTTCTTGAATGTAACAGTCTGATTAAAACATCCTTTTAAGTTTTAAAACTGTCATCTTGTTATAAGTTTAAGAAACTAACCCAAACTTTCAAATAAAAACAATTACCTACCACTAATTAGTCCTTTGTCATACAGACATGCTTCTGTGCTCCTGACATACTAACTTTGTTAACAAGGTCATGATAAATTTTAATATAAATTCATAAAGATTCCATATCATTTCCGTAAGTTAGTGAGCATATAAACCATAAACATAAATGTGCATGTACTCATGTATATATAACAAATTGGAAGGAAAAAAGATAGAAAATGTGAGGGGACCTACATGTACTCATGTATATATAAAAAATTGGAAGAAAAAAGACAGAAAATGTGAAGGACTCTGATATGATAACAAAAATTTACAAATTGGATGAAGTCATCTAGCTAATACAAAAATGGGCACATTTCAAATTTATAATTTAATAAAATGTAGATTAGATATTATATTTCCAATTTATTAACTTGAACATTCACGGTACCTTATTTGTAAACTATCACTGTTACCTTGAACATGTTGAATTACAGTTTACAGTTTACAATGATGAATTATAATTTATAGTGCAAAAGATACAACAGACACACAAAAATTATGATTCACTTGGGGCAGAACTTCGTATATTGTTGCACTTACACAGAATCAATCATGGACACATGCAATTTACAAATATTAATTCAAGGTAATTATACTCACATGCTTTCCTTTCCTTCGTGATGCTATTGTTTTTTGCATCAACTGGAGTCTAACACCAGCTTGACGCATTGCGACTAATCGGGGCTAGGGTTTTCGATTAGCAGATGAAGATGAACACTTGAGCAGATCTAGAGTTTCCGATTATAATATGAAGACAAGAACCGAAAGCACTAATTAGATCTAGGGATTTAGGGAATCTAGGGTTATTCGTGTTTTTTTCCATTTGGTGTTATCTGAATAGTCAAATTCTAAAATCGCAAAGAAGATAATAAGAAGGGACCACGATCTGTTTGGGTATGGATTGTATTGAAATGGGATAATAATTGGGTTGGGTTACGTTATAAAACAATGTAATTTTTTGGTCGGTTAATGGTTAACCGACCGACCAAATTTTTTTAACAGTTAACCGAACCGAAAATGGTCGGTTATGGTCGGTCGGTTACGGTTAACCATGTTTATCGATTAAGTCGGTTCAGTGGATGTCGGTTAAATCAGTTAAGTCGGTTAAGTTGGTTAAATGCCCACCCCTAGTAAACATGTTATTAGAACATGTTATGTATGATGGATGCTAATGGTTGCAAGTGTTTCCTAGTGGATGCTAATGGATGCATATACTTACACTAGGCACTATTATCTCTTAGGGATCGGCTTAACTAGGTCACTAGAGCATATGCATATGGATGTGTGATCATTTATATTTTTATTTTATTCTATGGTTGCTATAAATGGATGATTATCGCATGATTTTTGCATTTGGATGTTGATTGTAGCACGCATATAGAACTATCAGTTATCATTAGGAATTTGCATTCATTTGTATACATAGCACGGACATGATTGCATAAAAAGGAGGTTGACTGAATCAGTAGACCGCCTACTCTTTTGCATTAGTTAGGGACATTAACACTACACTTTTGCATATATATCATAAATTGCATTAGAATAGCTTAAGGACAATGGATGTAATGGATGATGGTTCAGTAGTTGGTTGTAGAATTTGGATGAAAATATTTATTTCATTCTTCTGTCCTTAGAGATATCGGGGACGAAATCCTTTAAGGAGAGGAGAATGTAACAACTCGAAATTTAAGCTATAATACTCAATTAATTCATTCATTAAATAATAAAATAACTTTGTAAAATTATCAGAATTGAGCCACGGGAGTTGCACCATTGTATCCGTGGTAATTTTCTGGTCAATTTCCATATATAGCTTGTCGAAATCGGAGCTAAAACGAAGAAGTTACAAATTAAACAAGAAACGAAGAAGAAGAAGAAAATAGGTCAAGTCGACCCTAGGGTTGACCTTCTTCATGGCTAGGTCGACCCTAGCATATGACGGTCGACAGAAAGGTCGACCCGCCTTAGTGTTTTGGGACGTTAATTCGTCCAGATCAAATCGTGACATGTTTTGTTGTTTTTATTCCATCTCGTGCGTCCGTGCTTCCATCCGATGGTTCCCATCGAGCATATGATGTGGTTACACCAGATTTAATCCTCAAATCCAACGGTCTGAGATCCACAAGTGACACTATAAATAAGACACTAGGCCTTGCTATTTTTCTCATTCAGATTTTCTCCATTTGGGTTCATTGTCTGAGGCTGGACCCTAAAAGGAATATTTTTCCAAGGAGAAGATCTTTTTAATTAAAATATTTTATACCCTAGAAGTGGATCCGGGAAGGCCAAGGAAAAGATCTAAGGACCATAGGTTAGTGTTCAAGTAATTATTTTAGATTTTTAAGTAATTTAAAATAATAGGGTTCTCAATAGTTGTAGTATTTCTGCAATTTTGAGACCGCTTTTATATAAGTTGTTTACAGTTAATTTTTAATGTTCTTTTTAGTCTATTTTGTTCGGCTATTTTTACTATTTTATTCATTTATTTATAGTTATTTATTGTTATTTACAGTTATTTGTATTTTATTTACATCCTTTTTACGTTAGAATTCAGCCTGTCAATTTTAGTTCTTTATATTCCTTTTTACATGAATAAAAATAATAAAAGAGGATAATTCGCTAATGTGGACTAAATTATAGGAACACTAAATTTACAGAAAATTTGATGTAAATAAGAAGAATTGTAATAGAAAGAATATAGACTGAAGTAGGAAAATTTTACATTTGCAAGCATATTTATAACTAGAAGTTATAATTAAAAAGACAAGATAAAAGAGAAATTATAACGTAGGTTATAATTAAATAGACAGAACAGAAAAGGCTTATTTTAAGACTTAGAGTTAAGTTAATAAGAAAATATAGCAGAGATAACAGAAGAGGCTTATTATAAAGGCTTAGAATAAGTTAATAAGCAAACAGAGCAGAAATAATAGAAGAGGCTTATTTTAAAACTTACACTAAGTTAATAAGCAAAGATAGAAGTAGGACCCGTACCGGCAACATTCCCCTTCAGTCAGGAACTGATGGTCTTACAGTAGATTAGGTGGGGCTGGGACACGCTTATGCTGAAGTAATGGTAAATCAGAGGTCAATAGATAGAAGCTTAAATCAGGGGATTTGGGCAAGGGGCGCAACTAGATTTTGTTTGTTAGGTTCCGTACCAGCAGCATTTCCCTTTCAAACTAGGAGTGATGGTCTCACAAAACACTTAGGTTAGACTGGGCAGGACCTTATCAGACTGGGGCTGATGGTCTCACAACAGATCAGGTGAGCTGGACACGCTTATGCTGAAGTAATGGTAAATAAGAGGTCAAAAGGTGGACCAACAAATAGTGCGAGCCGACGGTGGCCGAGCGTACGGCCTCGGTGCGGGGATATAAGTCGCTATCGAGTTCCAAAGCGCTAAACATGTGTCTTTTGCTATGAGACCCATAGGATGGGACTTGCTCACGGAGGCACAACAGAGATAGAAAGCCGATCAAAGGGTAGAATTAGGATTTCAGCCTAATCTAAAATGGGATTAGGATTTCATCCTAATCAAAGCAGCTATCTAAGACAAGTGCAAACAATCGAAAATGTTCAAAACTATTTAAGCAAAGCAAACAGTTAAACATTATTCTATTCCAACTTTATCTTTTCTTTATTTCCTTTTATACTAGAACTGCTGCTAAGTCTATTATCTTTATCTTGCTTAAAAATACTAGTAATTACTTTCACACACCAGACTATTAGTCTGACCCACTCCTCTATTTTTCCCTTTTCCCCCCTAGGCCAGCAGAGGCAAGGATAGTAGACTTCATATTTTCTTAGAGATTCAACTGTGGAGTTTTTCCTTCATGTATTCTTCTTTTTTTCAGTTTTTGCTTCATTTGGATTTGATGTACTGGTAATTTTGAGAGGGATGGTTATTTTCATGTACTCTGATGATATGACTGGGATGGTGTTTTTCACTAGACATATGTATTTGGTTTTAAAGACGTATTCTGTTTTGATGATTTATTTTCTGGAATAATAAAGTTTAATTTTAAATGTTTCCGCTGTTTTATATAACTGTCTTGTGAATCTTAGTCTCTGTAAAGTTTTAGCTATACCTATAATGCACCACATCTTTTAGTGTGTCCTTTTTGGGTATACTAAGGGGTGCGGGGTGTTTCACAATCGGTGTGTAAAATGGCGTTTGGTTGTTAAAGAGATCGAGGCCTCTTATTGGCATACTCTCTATCAATATTGGAACCACTTTAACAACTGCGTACGTGGTGGATGATATCTAGAATGTAGTGGTTGAATTGGTGACGTTTACTGGAATGAAGTAAGAGAACGATGATGGATAACCTTAACACTCGTGTCATAATTGAAATGACTAAAACAAGAGCCTATGTCTGGCCAATGAGGTTAGCTACTTCTAGTGATGTTGATCCCTCGTATTACCATTGTGATTTCGTATTCGATGGGTGCACCTTTTTCGTTTGGATTGATTGTCGCGGTCGGCCACGGATGGGTTACAACCAGCCAGAAAGGGTAAACTGGTAGAATCCTACCATGGGCATTGCCTCACGTGCCTTGTCATATTTATCCTTATGCGAGCCCATTACGACTTTGGTTCAGTACTATAAAAATGTGTTAAGGTGAATAAATGTAAAGCCTTAATGCTATTTTGATATTTATTTTATTCATAGACATTACCTCCTATAGTGTATAATATTATATATAAATATTTTAACGGATCCTTAGGAGATGAAAAATCCCGTAACATCTCTTAAGTTATTGCGCGCACGTTATACACTGGATACGAGATGTAAAATATCGTAAACATCTCTGACGCTGTTACACTCATATTTATTTATATTGATTTGACTTACATTAGAGTATTTTAGTCCTGACTCGAGTGTTTTGTCTTTTTATTACGCTCGGGTCAGCCCTGAGTTTTTTCAGCGCAATGAAAATCATTTTCCAAAGGACGGAGACGAAGATTTGGTATATTATTACTATTATTATTTTCTGCATCATGTTATTCTGCTGCATTGTTTATTTATCCCTGATGTATATATATAACTCTGATAAATGTTGTATAAATTATAATCAAATGTATAGTAAGCAGCTTCATGAACTGTTTATTTGTTTATTATATTTTATCGTTTCCGCTGTGAGATTTTGTGTTTGTTTTCTTCTTCTTTTCTTATTTTTCTTAATTAACCCCATTGATTATCTATGTTCTGAATTGTTTAAGTTGGACATATGTGGATTATTGTCGATTTAAACCTTTCGAAATGTGGGTCGTCACAGTTGGTATCAGAGCTTGGTTTAACGATAACCTTGGCTTTGTGGGGTTCGACTCATTAGAGATAGGGTAGTCATACCCTATAATGAGTCTGTTTAAGTGTATAGATATGGGAGAGCATACTTGTTAGTGTTATAAAATGTTTTATATTGTGTTTACTTATCTGTTGAGTTGTTTATGAATTCTGGTCGATGCATGGGGCACCATGTTATCGATAGGGGGTTTCTAAACACTTAAACGAGGCAAGTCGACATAATATTGTTTTAAAATTGGGTAAATGAAATAATTTTACCTAAATTATATCTTATATATATAGAATAATTGTTAATGAATATTGTTGATAGGAGATGATAATATTTGAGTATCATCGATTATTGGTTGAATTAAAAATAAAACAAATACTTAATGAATTTTATTTTATGAAGTGTTTGATAATTAAATTGAATTGAAATCGATTACAGTAAAAAAAATTGTTTGGAATAACCAAGTTGTAAATTAATGGAATATTTTGGTAATAAGGTAAGGAAATTTGTATAAGTAAATTTATAATATAGCTTATATATAGAAATGATTTTAAAAATTGAGAATTTTAGAATTAAAAATCCTTTTGTTTTCAAAATTGTTTTCAAACCTTCAAAAAAATTAATAATAATATTATTTGAAAGTGTTTTGACTAGAAAAATATTTTGAAAAGATTTTTGAAGAAAATAAAAGCATTAAACTCGCTTTGGTCGCTGGAAAATAATTCTGGGGATGACTGTAGCATCGCCAGTATTCATTTTCGAGTTTCTGAGTGAGAATTTCTACCAAAAAAATTTAATTTCGATTAAAACAAGTTTTGTTGTGAAAAATATTCTAAATATGATTTGATAAATATATGAAAATAGTTTTGAACTTAAAATATAAAATAGTATAGAAAAGAAATAAGTTTGTAACTTATAAATTTGAATAGGAAAATAAAACCAAATTTAAAATGGTTAAATTTTTGATTAAGCAAACAAAAGAGAAATTTGAATTTGAGATACGAAATAAAATAATTGACTTAGGAATGTTAAATTAAATGGAGTTAGTGAAGTTAAGTAAATAAAATAAAGTCTAACTCAAAAAGCTTAAATAAAATGAAATGTATTTGAAATGAAATTAGATAAAATGAAATTTGAATGAATAAATTGTATAACTTATAGATTTGAGAATATTAAGCTAAAAAACAAAAATTTAAATTTGGTTGAATGTGAATGATAAGAAGAAAATATTTAAAAGAGAGTGAAATAAAATGAGAAATGGATTAAACGAAATAGAATTTCACTTAATAAAGATTAAATGAGTTGAGTTGGATTTGAATTGAACTAAAGGTATTAGTAATATGAATTATTTTCACTTGAGCTATAAAATGAATTAATAAATAAATACGAACTTGAATTTTAAAATGAAATGTAATTTAAGCATGAAAGGAATTAAAAAAATAAATGAGTGTAATAAAAATTAATGTGAGATGAATTGAATGTAAGTAAGAATAAATGAAAGTAACCGAACTAAAGTAAAAATGATATTAATTTTGATTTAATGTAATAATGAACTTGAGTTATAAAATGAAAAGATTTATTATTAATGATTAAAAGAAAAAAAGAATTAACTGAATGAACCAATAAAGTACTTCAGTAAACTGAATATGGTTTGAAATGTTGTTGATGAATTAAAAATAAACTAAAGTTATGAAGTAATAGTAAAAATGAGTTGTAAAGCATAAATTGCTTATATTAAACTTAAGTAATATTTTGGAATGGTTGCTTGAGTAAATTGTATTGAATGAGATATGTTAAGCTAATGAATATGAATAAATGGATACAAATGAATGGGATGAAAATTCATTGGATGATAAAAAAATGAATGTCATTAAAATAAATATTAGTCTATTGAAAGTAAATCGATTGACTGTAAATATATTGAATTGTAATCAATCAAATGTGAATGCAATGAATATTGATTGATTGAATAAAAATGGATTGAAACCAAATAAGTTGAATGTAAATCAATTAAAAGCAAATGAATTGACTATAAATCCATTGTATGATTAATGAAATAAATATAAATAGGTGAATGTTAATCAATTAAGAACTAAATAAAGTGAATGCAAATAAATTGAATGTGAATGTAAATTAATTGAAATTGAGTCAATTAAAATGTAAATGAAATGAATGTTAATAGAAATGGAAGTGTATGAATTAAAAGTAAATCAATTTAATACTGATAGGAAATGAAAGTATAATGAACTGAATATTAACATTAGAAAGTATGAATTGGTATTGTTGTGAATACGATTGGATGGATATTGTTTGTTGGATGTTTGTTTTGTTGTATTTGCTATATTCATTTATGGTTATTGCATAATCCATGTTATATATCAATTTTACTTTTTATATATATGTTCTCATTTGGTTATTGAATGTTTAGTAGGTATGTATGGCATATGCTAGCTTTTGGAGCTCGATTACGCATTATGTTGCTTTTGATTGCTTAATACGAGCGAACTCGCTCGTATTATTAATAATAAGATACATATCTCGGATTACATACCGCGATTTTATATTTTTCCCTTCGGATGCCTCATCATTGAGATGAAATATATATTTGATATATATTGGGTATATTTGTGTTATATATATTATATGGTAAAAAAATTTAGATCGAGCCGTGCAAAGAAGACTCTGCCGAAATTTTCCAAAAATATTGAAGTTTTAAAACTTTTATAGCTTGTTTTTATATATACGTTATATTTTCCGTAAAACCGATATTGGAGTGGCGTAGTAGAAGCATAGTAATAGTTATGCAAATAAGATATTTATGTTTTATAAGTTAATTATTTTGAGAAAATATATTGTATGTTAAATTCTGTACTTAAAGCCTTTTTGAGGACGAAAAGTTTTGAGTGGGGGAGTATGTAACGACCCGTATTTTTAACTATTTTAAATTATTGAATTTAATATGATTATTGGATAAAAACAGTTATAAATGAAATTTAATAATTTATTGGTGTAATTTATTTGAATATGAACTTGAATAAACTTTGAAATAACTAATTTTGAAGATTTTGGTGATAACAAGTATTGAAATAAATTCTATGTATTGACTGTGTATATAATCAATAACTGAAGTTGAATAATACATGTGAATTATTTAGATAGAAATAAAATAATGTTGATAACTAAAATTTATTTGGAATTTTATGATTTATTTATATTGATTTATTGGATAATTAAATTGTTTAGATTTAATATTGGAAATTATCTAAATAATGGAATTCTGGATTTATTGAGAATGAAAATGGCATCAAAAATTGATTTAAATTTTATTTAAATATGAATGAAGATGGTTAATATCTAAAATTGGATTTAAATGTGAATAATAAAAAAATTGAAATTTTTATCTTAATTGACGAGTAAAAATAGCCATTTTTGCAATTGTCTCAGATTTCGACGAAACCGGTTTCATCTGATCCGTAATAGAGAGTTATTGTAGGATTTCAAGTTTCGTAGCGATTGGACTTGTCGTTTGGCCGTGCGAGCTTGAAACGCGTAGAAATCAATTTAAAAGAATTCGATTAAATTTAATTGACTTTGAAAAGCTATCTTCTGCATACGATCGAATTAGGCATCGGGACTAGTTCTATTGCATTTGGAATGAGGGTAAAACATTATGAACACCAGGCGGCATGCCTTGATTGGAGTTCGGACGGTTTCGGATCTAACTATATAAATACGACACGCATATCGAGAAAATTATTATTTTAATATTTCTAAAACCCTAGTTCATGGCCGCCACCTATTCAATGGCCGAAAACTCACCATCTTCTCCCCTCCATATCTCTCAATCCTTTCAACAAAATCGAAAACTTCCAAAAGCAAAGTTGTAGAGCTCGACGAGATCTACACATCCAACGGTTGATTTGTGCTAATACGTCACGAATTCGCCAGGATCTGAGGTGGAAGCTTGCACGCGTTTTGGCATTTTCAGGTCGATCGGCGTGGCTTGAAGTGGCGAGACTTGGTGCGTTAGTGGCTCTCAGGGAGGCGCTCGTGTGGGGACGTCCGGATCATGGTCTGGTCGTGTATATTCACGTGCGTGTGGAAGCAAAAGGGTTGCATGATGGGTACAGACGTGCGTGAACGAGTGAGGAAGAAGGTATACATGTTTTGTTTATTATTTAATTAATTATTTTTTTATTAAAATTAAATGTTCTAACTCGAATAACTTTTGCATATGAGCTCGGATCGACGCGTGGTTTTCTCCGTTGCGATTGTATCAAAATTTCGGGCAACATGGAACAGGTTTGGCTGCATTCTGAGACTATTCAAATTTGGGACTTTATTTGGATTTTAAATCGTCGATAAATCAAAGGTGAGTGTTTATATGCTCACAATTGACTGAAATAATTGTTATGTTAGTTAAATTTATATTGTGAAGTTATTTAAATTTTATTGATAGTTGTTTGATCAATTTAATTGACATTTAAATGGACATCTGAATTTAATCGATAAGATTTGAATTGGCAGTTAAATTGGATTAGGATTAAACTGCCAGTAAAATTCCCAATTATTGATAATTGGTTAATGGTTGTGAATTATTGATTGTTTGGATGATTATTGTGATGGGTGAAAGTTTGCTTGATATTTGGATGATATTTGTGTTTATTTATTTTGATATATCATGTTATCATCTTGTATATTATTTACATTATATAAAACTGTAAACTGAATTATTTCGAATAAATTAAGAAATAGGTTGAAATGATATATACCTATGACATTTATTTTGGATTGAAATGATATATATCCATCCTTGGAACTAAATTGAAATAATTGATTCACTTGGCCATAGGATACAGAATTATATACGGACACCGGATTGGTTAAATTAAATGATTTTAAAATTTTTGTTTTGAAATTATTTAAATGATTTGATTTTAAGAAATGAAAATCGAATGGAAATCGAACTATTTTCGAACTTGAGATTGAAGTGTTGAAATTTAAGTTGATAACAGGAGTTGTTTAAATAATTGAAGTTGAGATTTAGAAGTTATAATCGAAATATGATGTGAATTTCAAAAAATTGATTTGTTTTGAAAGATTGGACTTTTATTCAAACTTTGGTTATTGCTAAGTAAAAGTGATATAAAACGATATTTCAAAATTGAGCTCGGAATATAATAATATTTGAAGGTTTGGATTTTTAAATTGGATATTGAAGGAAAATTTGATTTAAGTGTTTTTGAATCGATATTTTGGAAATCGAACTCGTAATGGATATAAATCGAAAAGCTTTAAATTTGGAATTGGAATTAAAATATATTTGGAATTGGAATTTGAGATAAATTTGGAATTGGAATTGAAATCAAGGTAAAATTCGACTTGATACCGGAATTGAATCGATTAAATCGAAATGGAAATTGGAGTTGGTTTGAATTGGGAATTGAATCGGTTGGACTTTGAAACTATTTTCAATGAATTATTTTAGTATAAATGGTTTAAATCTATATTCTTTAATATTTAAGTTATTTTGATTTTCCAAACTGTTTTACTATATAAACCATTTTTAATACTCAAACTATTTTAAAACTATTTAACTATTTTAAAACTATTTAAATTATTTTCTAAAAATTCAAACTGGTCAAAGGGTGGAATGTTTCTATTTAAATCTTGGATTTAAATACGAATTGGGTTAAAGTGAAGTTATAACCAAAATTGTAATTCGAAGCAAATTTTGAAGCGAAATCGATATATCATATTGAATTGACATTTTGAAGTAAAATACGATGATTTCGAAATGGATTTGATTTTTGAAGCGAATATGATGATTTCAAAATGAATTTGATTTTTGAAATGAATATGATATTTTGATATCAAGTATGAGTTGTTTTCAAAATATAAAAGTACCAACCGGTGTGTAAAACGACGTTTGGTTGTTAAAGAGACCGGGGCCTCTTATTGGCATATTTTTTGTCAATATTGGAACCACTTTAACAACTTTGTACGCGGTGGATGATATCCAGAATGTAGTGGTTGAATTAGGGATGTTTACTGGAATAAAGTAAGAGAACGATGATGGATAGCCTTGACACTCGTGTCATAATTAAAATGACTAAAACAGGAGCCTATGTCTGGCCAATGAGGTTAGCTACCTCTAGCGACGTTGATCCCTCGTATTACTATTGTGATTTCGTATTCGATGAGTGCACCTTTTTCAATTGGATTGATTATCGCGGTCGGCCACAGATGGGTTACGATCAGCCAGAAAGGGTAAACTGGTAGAATCCTACCTTGGGCATTGCCTCACATGCCTTGTTATATTTATCCTTATGCGAGCCCATTACGACTTTTGGTTCAGTACTATAATAATGTGTTAAGGTGGATCAATGTAAAGCCTTAATGCTATTTTGATATTTATTTTACTGATAGACATTACCTACTATAGCATAGACTATTATATATAAATAGTTTAACGGATCCTTAGGAGATGGAAAATCCTGTAACATCTCTTAAGTCATTGCACGCATGTTTTACACTAGATAGGAGATGTAAAATCCCGTAAACATCTCCGATGTTGTTACACTCATATTTATTGATATTGATTTGACTTACATAAGAGTATTTTAGTCCTGACTCGAGTGTTTTGTCTTTTCATTACGCTCGGGTCAGCCCTGAGTTTTTTCAGCACAATGAAGATCGTTTTTCGAAGGATGGAGATGAAGATTTGGTATATTATTACTATTATATTTTCTGCATCATGTTATTCTGCTGCATTGTTTATTTATCCCTGATGTATATATATAACTCTGATAAATGTTGTATAGATTATAATCAAAGTATAGTAAGCAGCTTCATGAACTGTTTATTTGATTATTATATTTTATCGTTTCCGCTGTCACATTCTGTGTTTGTTTTCATTTTATTTTCTTATTTTTCTTAATTAACCCCATTGATTATCTACATTTCGGATTGTTTAAGTTGGACATGTGTGGATTATTATCGATTTAAACCTTCCGAAATATGGGTCATCACACCTATGGTGTCAAGCAAGCTAGGGTTTCGAATGAAGGTGGCGTGGATAAGCAGCGGTAAGGCTCTCGAGTTGGCCGCGTAGAGGGAAGCACAATGGAAAATCAAATCTCTGGAAAGGTGGGATGAATCGACGAAGGTCAAGGTCGAATCACGGCTAAGTACTCAGATAGCACGAAGTAAGAAAATTGGCTTGGCTCGAATGATTGAATGGCTTGGCTCGACTGCATAAGTAGGAAGAAGAAAATACACACAAAAAAATCTCTAAGTGTTCAGGTCGCTAGCGATCCATCAGCTATGGGTCGCCAGCGATCCATAGGATAGCACGTCTACGACCTCAAACTTGCACTGTGACATCCGCCTATTTTTTCAAGATATAATGAGAAACTATAGAGAAACAACTTGATCCGTTATGACAAGTAGTAGTGGTCGAGAACAAAGGTAAGTAAGCAGCAGCATAACCTGCTTCATATTCGTGAAAATCTAACACGATTACTTGGAATTCAACAAGCAGAGATTAAAAGCGATAACTTCCAGAGCACGCCTAATTTCCAACGAAGACGTACTCTAGGAGGCAAATGTTATCCGGTTTTTAACCCATCAAGATCCAGTAGAAGACAGAATGACTTGATGAAGTCAGAATGGCTCAGAACTCAACTATAAGGACTAAAGCAACATGCCAAAGAGAGCCAAGAAAAGAGAACATGAAAACCCACTAAGGACATGGATCACTAGCGAGCCATGGCCTATGGATCGCTAGCGATCCATGTGGATAGTCCAATGTTCAACCAGTTCTCTTGCATCGTGATCCAATCCATATTACTAAAGTGGTGGCTGGGTTTGACGAGATTCCGAGTTAGCTAAACTAAGTGACAAACATTTGTCCAGTCCGATTAGTATCCAAGTACAATTAGCAAGTAAGTCATCATCAAAATAAGGCAATGTGCAACGAAACTACATGAACAACGTCAATACAAGACATCGGAGAAAGCTTAGGAGACAAGGTGCAAAAATATGCTAAGTGTATGGATCACTAGTGATCCATACACCATGGATCGCCAGCGATCCATACTTGATCATGGAATCGTTGCAACCTAAACTAAGCGAAGAAGAAAATAGGGCTAAGTGATTAGCTCGCACTCGAGTTACTGCTATGATTCGCTAGCAATCCATAGACCATGGATCGCTAGCGATCCATGCTTTTGGCTCGGGTTGCGAGCTAAGCTCTAGTGGATCCTCCTATATCCATCTGCAAGCAGTTGGCGAATAGGCCCAGCCTAGAAGCTCTCCGATCTCTATAAATACCATCCTACCTGCAACATAAAGGGGATCTTCTCCGAACTGGTTGTTGAAACTCTGCTGGGAGCTTTCTTCACTCTTCACCTCCCTCGCAACAATCTCTAACGGGGTTCACTATGATTCTCCAATGGATTCAAACCTTGGAGATTCAATATAGCTAAGGATAATCAAAAGGATTGTAATCAAACACATCTTGTAACAGTAATCAGTCTATAATTGTAACAGCCCGCACCTCACTTAATGCAGATATTGTCCCCAACTTAGTCACCTCCTCCTCATGGGCCAAGCCAAGGTGTGGGGTTTTGTTTCTCAAAAGGCCTCGACGTTGTTATGAGATGAAGGCTTTGGTATATAAGCACCCACTTCATAGTGTTTTTCCACAATGTGGGACTATTATTCCCATTTTAAAGGGGTGTTACAATCTCCCCCCATTTAGAGCCTAACGTCCTCGTTGGCTCATGAACACAACACCACCCAAGCGTCGTGACTGTAACACGTACAGACCACAATTCCGGCTGGGTATGGCTCTGATACCAATGTAACAGCCCGCACCTCACTTAACTCAGATATTGTCCCCAACTTAGTCACCTCCGCCTCATGGGCCAAGCCAAGGTGTGCGGATTTGTTCTTCAAAAGGCCTCGACGTTGTTATGAGGTGAAGACTTTGGCATATAAGCACCCACTTCATAGTGTTTTTCCACGATGTGGGACTATTATTCCCATTTTTAAGGGGTGTTACAATAATAAAAACTATAAAGTGGACGTAGGCTTCATTAACAGCCGAACCACTATAAAAATCTTCTTGTATTCTTTCTCTTATGGCTTTTTTCTATATCTGTTATCTATATTATTGCTCTGTGAGAATAGGGCTGGTGCTTTCACACTCAAACCAGGGTGTTGTTCCATTTTTTAGGTTAACATTATAAGCAATACCTAATAGTGACAATTATTTACACCAATTCTCTTTGTCAAAACTACATCACTTTAGATTTATGGAATTTGGTAACTGTCAAAATTCCAATATCATCCACATTCAACTTTATAGTCCAAACACAAAGTCTTTGTTTCAATAATAATTATTATTATTAATCGAAATGATTTGGCTAGAGACTTTGACTTTGAGTTGACATCAATTGACCATGATACTAACCTCATATAACTGAGGAGATGAATCCTCTCTTGAATATTGTTTCACTCCCAATGCTTCTACTCGACCCAACTATAGTCGTTCGATGGACATCGTGCCACGATTTAACTATAGTCAAAGCGGAGCTTCCATATTGAAAATCAATAGTATTCTCAAGTTAACAAAACTGTGTAAATTAGTTATATCGATATTCTCTGCTTGACTTTAGTTATATTAACAAACAGAAAACTATCTAGTGAGTCATTCCATAGTTATCTAATAACTATCAGTACGTAACCCCTTGGTACCCCCAATAGTCATGAGTAATACGTTGCCCAACATTTGGAGAGCGTTACATACTCTAGTCTCAACGGATACATCAATATCCAGTCCCGATGCATCTTGACTAGGAACATTTAAAATGGTAGATTTATTTCATTGTGATAAATTACTCATGGTTACAACACTTTGTAACTACTATCACAAAATATACCATTTATGGATATTCTATTAAATATGCTTTTAATTAAATTGATTAATTAATATAACCACATTATATCAAGTATATAACAGAAATAAAATACCTTTATTTCGAACAGGATTGGTCAACGAGTTAGATATATGTAACAAATTACTTAATTTCCCCTAGGACATACCACTAACTTTATCAGGATCAAGGGTTTACTCCATCCTCCCTCCAGGAGGTGCTCCAGCTAGGCCTTAAAGGCGGGATGAAAGCTGGTCAGTGCCTTGACCTGGCCATAGCATAGCGCGTTTAAGGGCTTACTCCGTCCCCCTACACGAGGCGCCTTGATCTGGCCATAGCGTGGCATGATCAAGGGATTATAGCTACTTTAACCTGGCCACAGCATGGCGGGGATAAAGGTTTACCCTAACCTCCCTCCAAGAGGCGCTTTGATCTGGGCAACTCGGGGCGGACAAAGGCTTATAACCGTTTAAGGTAGTTTCCAAGTTTTAAGAAAATTCTACTCCTGACCATGTAGATTTTTCTTAGAAAAGATGTGCTTTATTAAATTAGACTAGGATTGATATACAAATCTATTGATTTTGCCTTGTTTGAAAAAGTTGATAATCATTCTTTCGAGAGCTCTACATCGATTGGTTTCATGCCCATTCACCATATGGTAATGACAATAAGATCTTCCCATATTCCTTTCATATTTGGGCCATTTCTTTTTGGATGGCCAATGGTTGGGTTCCTCCCTTGTTAATATGTAGATGTTCTCGATTAATGTAGTCAAGTTGCACTCTTTAGGGAGTCTTGATTCGAAGCTTGTCCTTTGAGGTTGATTTCTAGTTTTTTTATTGCTTGATTTGGGAACTTCATTCTCAATGACCAATTTCCTTTTTAAAACCTTCGAAGTTCGTTTGTAGTTAATGATCCACTTGTCGGTGGATGCTGTGACGACCGCCCATGACCCCTGCACCGAATCTAGAGAAAGTGCGTTGTAATGTGTGCCAGGCGACCATGGACGATTGTCAGGGTAAATTAAAACAACAGAATCTATCGTATTACTCACAGCGCATGGACAAAATACAATAGAACATATGTAGAGTGAAGCTTTACAGAATAAAATGCCATCATATAAAACTCCATAATAGTTGAACACAAGCATCCAAATAGTCAATACATCAAGCCTCACTACATATCACTCAGAGAATACAAAACAGCGGAACATCCAGTACATAAGAAGATAATATGCAACCCTCTAGCTCGTCTTCGATATCAGCATCGTGAGAAGAGAACAGCACATGTCACCTGCTACCTAGTCTGCCCGTCCCAAAAACGGACGAACAGCCCAAGGCAATAAGAATTAAAACATAAAGCCTTGAGTCAGACAACAGTCTTAGTGAGCAGTAAATTAACTAACAACATACCAAAAGAGCATAAAGGAAAAGGAATAGGAATACAACCCTCCCACTCCACCTCTTTCTACAGTGATAGCCCCCAGACACACACTAAGCAGAAGCAACATAGCAGAGCATACAATTTAAAGTAAAGTAACAATCATTCGAGTCAAGGGCGATGTTTTCCAAGTACCAAGGCCTAAATCAGATAAGCACCCAGAAAATACCGCTCTTGAGTCCGAATGACGATACAACCAAACATCCATGACTCTAGCTATCACTATTATCATTGCTTCGATATCACCGTTAATTGAATGACCGGCACATTCTTTTAGCCGTCCGTCAAGGGCTAATGGAAACCCCGGTTCTAGACATAACTCCCGCACGTCGTCGCAGCCCGTGCCTAGGACTATCGAATCTGCCCAGAGTACTCGACCATCAACAGTTAGTCGTTGGGACTATCGAATCTGCCCAAACGTACTCTTGCTTAGAGCATGCTAGAACCTTCAACAACGATGCTATCCAAGCCTCCTAGTCATCCTCCTCGACGACTATTCTCATATCCATTCATTATCCTCAACTCGAATCATATCACCGAGTTATCAACATGCTTGGAATGATCCCGTCCGGATTAGACCAAGTCTTCATTACATGATGCCTCGCTTCATTACATCCTCGCAAAGCCTCATCTCAACATCACATCATCAAATCTATGCATAAGAGCTTCATTATCCCGCTACATATGCCACGAGCAGCTTTCCCAATTCAAGAGCCTTTCCCTTAGCTTTTGAATCATCTTCGACCACCTTGTCTAAAACCAATCAACAATCATCTAATTCACAGAAATCAATCTTTTCAAACATCAATCCAAGTAACCAAGCATTCAAATATAAGCAAAATGAACAATTATAACACTAATGGCAATTTCGTAATTAAGAAGTTGAAAGTCTAACAAGCATGAAAACATGAGAATTATCTCTACAACTTGATGAATGAACTTGCATAGGTTAATCATATACAAAAATGGTTGTCAAATCATCATGAACAATGGATCTACATGGATCTACACTTAGGTTTACAAAAATGCATAGAAATCACTATTTTAACACCAAATCAAGCCAACAATCCGATCTACTCCTTTGGATCCGTGTGAGAGATAATCACCACTCACCAAATCACCTAAACAACCTCAAATCAACACGCTTCAGATCTGGACAGCGAAGGATCAAGCTTGATCTATCACGAATCCGTTTCAAACGAAGAAATCTCACTTTAAAGGATGAAGATCTTCAACTTTAGATCTTGGATCTTCGATCTTGATCTTCGATTTGGATGAAAGGAAGCACTAGATTAGAGTGGAGAAAAGAAGTGAAGAATTGTAGAAGTCGAGCTCTCAAAATGGCAGCACTTCGTCGCTTCGAAATCCGGATCCCAAAAAGTGAGAAAAACCCTTCCTATTTATAGCAGAAATTTCCTTAAGTCGTAACTCGGCTAACTCCATAAGTCGTCTCCGACTTACGACCTAAGACCCCTCCGACTTAAGCCTTCACCGACTTAACACCTAAGCCACTGTGACTTACGACTTAGCTCTCCTTCGACCTAACACGTGCGCGCGCCTATTCGACCCAATAGAATCACCTGCCTACGACTTATAGCTTAGCAGCGCTCGCGACCTAACAAAGATACGACTTACGACTTAACAAGTAACTGGGTTACGACTTAACCCCATACGACCTAAACAACAGCCGACTCAAAAACTCACTTGTCTAACAACTTAAACGACTTAGCAGCTAACTCCTAACTCGGTCACGACTTAACACAGCAGCCTACCTACGACTTAACATAGCAGCTTTGCCGATCTATTAGGATAAGACTCAACTCCTAAGTCGTCCATGTCTTAAGTCGACCACTACCTTAACTCGGTCACGACTCAACTGAGTTACAACTTAACTTCTAGACTTAGGTCGCTCACATCCTATCTCCACCCTAAGTCGTTCACTCAGTCAGCCGACTTAACACTTAACTCAAAACCTTAAGTCGTCTACAATAAGTCGGCCACGACTTATCTCTTAGGTCTCTTACGACCTAGGACTTAAACAAATAGGACCGAAAAGACAAACATACTAAGTCGCATACGACCTATATCATACCATAGGTCGTCCACGACTTACCACCTCAACTTGCTAACTCGCTGATTCCTTAAGTCGCGCCTATTCCCTAAGTCGTATACGACTTACGACCTATACTAAGTCGTGAACGACTTAGGACTTAGCCATATTTCGCCTAAAATCTGAAACGACTTAAAATGCTGGAAATTCCAGATTTTTACGAACTTTTCGATCCATAAAAATACGGGTCGTTACATTCTCTCCCCCTTAGGAATTTCGCCCCCGAAATTCCAAACAAACAAAGCAATCAAAGACTATTCTGCATGCCTACCATCCATAGCAATCAGCCAACCATGCATCCAATTCTAGCTTAGCATGAAGAATTCTAAAACTTAGAACAAGTTACAATATCGTGAGATGACACGACACCATAGGGCCATACCTTGAAGAGTTCGGGATGAGCTGCATTCATCCTCTCCTCCACCTCCCATGTACAGTCGTTATCATGGTCACTCCATTGTATCTTGAGCAACTTAACTACCTTCCTCCTAAGCTGTTTCGTGTCGGTTTCCACAACACGAAGCGGCTTACGATGTCTTCTATCGACTGGATTAACTTCGAAGTCTTCACAGCTATCAACAGAAACCACCGTACTCGAGTCGTGCACATACTTCCGTAGATACGATACATGAAAAACATTGTGCACACCCGACATCTTCTCCGGTAACTCCAGCCTATAGGCGAGCTTTCCTATTCGCTCGATGATCGAGAATGGTCCAACAAATCTCGGAATCAATTTTCCTTTCTTCCCGAATCGGATAACATTCTTCAGTGGAGAAATCTTCACAAAAACCATATCTCCTACGTCGAATTCCAAATCCTTTCGACGCTTATCGGCATAACTCTTCTGATGGTCTTGGGCTGCCTTCAATCGTTGCCGAATGATCTCTATATACTCCGTAGTCTGTCGAATCATCTCTGGCCCAAGCATCAGCTTTTCTCCAGTCTCTATCCAACATGTCGGAGAGTTACACGGTCTTCCATACAATGCCTCATACGGTGCCATACCAATGCTTGACTGGTAACTGTTGTTGTACGCAAACTCCACCAAATGAAGGTGATCTTCCCATGATCCTCCGAAGTCCAAAACACATGCTCTAAGAAGATCTTCCAAAACTCGGTTGACTCTCTCGGTCTGACCATCTGTTTGAGGGTGATAAGCTGTACTCAAACACAACTCGGTTCCCAAAACTTCCTGGAAGCTCTTTCAAAATCCACTAGTGAACAATGGATCTCGATCACTCACTATACTCTTCGGAATACCATGGAATCTAACTATCCACTTAACATACAATGATACAACTCAGCCAACCTTGATGCAGTCCTAGTCGATCGAACAGGAATAAATCTTGCACTCTTAGTCATGCGATCTACAATGACCCAAATCCCTTCATTTCCCGTTCTGGTTCTAGGCAATCCATCAATAAAATCCATCGACACTTGCTCCCACTTCCATGTAGGAACTTCTAATGGCTGAAGCAATCCACTTGGCTTCTTCTGCTCGGCTTTTACCAACTGGCAGTTCATACACTTGGAAATAAAATTTCCAACATCCTTCTTCATACCTTCCCAGTAGTAGGTTCTCTTCATATCCCGATACATCTTATTTCCACCTGGATGAATTGTCAACTTCGAGTGATGACTTTCCTTCAGAACTTCATCTCTCAATCCATCTATATCGGGAACAACTAGTCGTCCTTGCTTCCGAAGCCAACCCTCTCGATCGACCTCGAATCCTTTATCCTTTTCTGGATCCAATCCAGATTCCAAATCACGGATAATCCTGACAAGCTTATCGTCTCGCTTTTGGCTCTCGCCAATCCTTTCCACAAGAGAAAGTCTTATCGATAAGTTTGCCAACATCTCAGGTTCCAATTCGCATCTAGGCCTAAAGTCAAATCCAGCTAAATACTCGAGATTCTTCCATTCTGAAAACATGGCTCCCAATCCTGCATGTCTTCGACTTAACGCATCTGCCACTGCGTTACCTTTTCCCGGAGTATAAGCTATACCAAAATCATATGATGCCAAAAACTCTAGCCAACGTTGCTGCCGAAGATTCAAATCCTTTTGGGAGAAAAGATACTTCAACGACTTATGATCTGTAAAAAACCAAATCGAACTCCCAACAGATAATGTCTCCACATCTTCAGAGCAAATACAATCGCTGCTAACTCCAAATCATGAGTCGGATAATTCCTTTCATGCGGCTTCAGCTGTCGACTGACATACGCAACAACTTTATCCTTCTGCATCAGCACTGCTCCAAGTCCAGTACCACATGCGTCGGTGTAAACCACCATCTCGTCATTCCCACTAGGAATAGTCAAAACAGGAGCACTCGTCAATCGCTCTTTCAGGATTCTGAAAGCTTGCTCACACTTAGCATCTCAACTGAACACTTGGTTCTTTTTCGTCAATCCTGTTAACGGTGCAGCTACCTTGGAGAAGTCTTTGATAAACCGTCGATAATATCCTGCTAATCCAAGAAAACTTCTCACATCAGATGCATTCTTAGGTCTAACCCAATCCTGGATTGCTGCCACCTTAGCAGGATCAACCGCTATTCCATTTCCAGAAATCACATGGCCTAAGAACCTCACTTCACTCTTCCAGAAGTGACACTTCGAAAACTTAGCCTTCAGCTGATGTTTCCGCAAGATTTCCAAAACAATACGCAAGTGCGTCTTGTGCTCTTCTTCCGTTTTGGAATAAATCAGAATATCATCCACGAACACAAGTACGAATTTGTTCAACTGATCTCTGAACACTCTATTCATAAGATCCACAAAATATGCTGGTGCGTTAGTCAATCCAAACGGCAGTACCAACCACTCAAAGAAACCAGATGGTGTCCGAAAAGCAGTCTTCGGCACACTATCCTTAGCCACTCTCAACTGGTGAAATCCCGTTGCCAAATCCATCTGAGAAAACACCTTGGCTTCGTGAAGCTGATCAAACAAGTCATCTATTCTCGGCAATGGATACTTGTTCTTCTTAGTCACCTTATTCAGCTCACGATAATCCACACACAATCTCAATGATCCATCTGCCTTGGTTGCAAACACAACTGGTACACCCCACTCGGACACACTACGCCGAATGAATCCTTTCTGTAAAAGATCATCAACTTGCACCCTCAACTCCTGCTGTTCTCTAGGCGCCATCCGCCTAAGAGGCATCACAACAGGTCTGGCTCCTTCAACTAGATCTATATGAAACTCGATCTCTCTATGCGGCGGCAACCCTTTGACTTCGTCGAAGACATCCTCGAATCCATTAGCGATCGGCACTGATGACAGTCCATCCCGTGGAACAACCAGCGAATACATGAAGCTCATGAAGACGCCTTCTTCATGCTTACATCGTATCACCACCTTTCGCCCCTCCACATTCTCGACTGTCACTTCCAACCTCTCGCAATCAACCTTTGCCGCATACTTCCTAAGCCAGTCCATACCCAAAATAATTCCGAACCCCGAAAAGTTCAGAACAAAACAATCACAAACAAAAGAGCAATCATGACTAGATACAACTAGACCACGGCATAATATACACAAACAAGACGAACCCCCAACTGGATTAGTCACAACCAATGGCCTATCAACAATATCCGGTTCCAAACCTAACCGGCCTACGAGTTCACTACAAACAAACGAATGCGACGCTCCAGTATCAAACAGAACTCTAACTGGAACACCACATAGGAAAAGAGTACCCTGAACAACCACACTCTTTCCTTTCTCTTCAGCGGTAGGAGCTTTCGAAGACGACGGAACAGCTCCCAAAGCATAAGCTTGCACAATCTGCTTATCCCTCCTCGGTTCTGGACAATTCTTTCTGAAATGCCCTAGCTTGTCACAGTTGTGACACTTCATCGGCACCTTCGGATTCTTACAATCCTTCGAGAAATGGCCCTTCTGCTGACAATTGTAGCAAGTCACCTCGCCTTTCGGCTTCTTCTGGCCATCCTTACCCTTCTGCTGCTGCTTCCTCTTCTTGTTTCCACCTTGCTGGGGTTTAGACTCTTCCCTGGTCACAGCAACAACAGATCCTTCCTTAGGAAACAGACTCTCATGCCTGAGAGCTTTCTCCACAAGCTTCTCAAATGAATCATCCAAATGATCCACCAACTGCCTCCCAAGATAACTGTCCAAGCCTGTCACAAACTTCTCATTCTTCTGATATGCAGATTCAATATATGACCGAGCATACTTGGACAAAGCTTCAAACTCAGAAACATACTCAAGAACAGATCTTCCTCCTTGCTTGAGCTCCACAAACCTCTTGAACAGAACAGACTTCTGAGCTGTAGAAATGAACTTAGCTTCAAACCTGACTTGGAATTGCTCCCAAGTAATCTCTTCCTCCGGAGTATTGATGGTAATAGAGTTCCACCAATCAGAGGCTCTCCCTTGAAGCTGCCTTGATGCCAACTTCCTCTTAGTTGCATCATCAATTCCCAAATCACCAAAGATCCTTCTACAAGCATCTATCCACCTCTGGACCTCAATAGTTGATTCCGTTCCCAAGAAAACCTTCCCTCCAAGAGCAGTATAATCCTTGCACAACTTAGCAAAATCCACTGGTTTCGGAGTTTGGACTTGAACTCCAACATCTACTGCTGCCCCCGGAACTGGTATCCTTCTCATGATCGAAGTCATCATAGCTTCGAACATGGCTGCATAATCAGTAGTCCCCTCAGTAGCACGGCCTTCCCTAGCAGCTGGTCTCCCTCTTCGACTCATTCTCAATATCTATAAAAAGGAATGATCAGAACATCTAGAGAAACAACTGCATAAAGGACTAACTTACTGCTAAACTACTATATTATATATAGTAATCATCCATTAAAATACAATTACGTCTCTCATACGTAGTTACGTCAGCGAGCGTTGGGTAAGATCGATTAACCAATGCTCTAATACCAAATGTGACGACCGCCCATGACCCCTGCACCGAATCTAGAGAAAGTGCGCTGTAATGTGTGCCAGGCAACCATGGACGATTGTCAGGGTAAATTAAAACAACAGAATCTATCGTATTACTCACAGCGCATGGACAAAATACAATAGAACATATGTATAGTGAAGCTTTACAGAATAAAATGCCATCATATAAAACTCCATAATAGTTGAACACAAGCATCCAAATAGTCAATACATCAAGCCTCACTACATATCACTCAGAGAATACAAAACAGCGGAACATCCAGTACATAAGAAGATAATATGCAACCCTCTAGCTCGTCTTCGATATCAGCATCGTGAGAAGAGAATAGCACCTGTCACCTGCTACCTAGTCTGCCCGTCCCAAAAACGGACGAACAGCCCAAGGCAATAAGAATTAAAACATAAAGCCTTGAGTCAGACAACAGTCTTAGTGAGCAGTAAATTAACTAACAACATACCAAAAGAGCATAAAGGAAAAGGAATAGGAATACAACCCTCCCACTCCACCTCTTTCTACAGTGATAGCCCCCAGACACACACTAAGCAGAAGCAACATAGCAGAGCATACAATTTAAAGTAAAGTAACAATCATTCGAGTCAAGGGCGATGTTTTCCAAGTACCAAGGCCTAAATCAGATAAGCACCCAGAAAATACCGCTCTTGAGTCCGAATGACGATACAACCAAACATCCATGACTCTGGCTATCACTGTTATCATTGCTTCGATATCACCGTTAATTGAATGACCGGCACATTCTTTTAGCCGTCCGTCAAGGGCTAATGGAAACCCCGGTTCTAGACATAACTCCCGCACGTCGTCGCAGCCCGTGCCTAGGACTATCGAATCTGCCCAAAGTACTCGACCATCAACAGTTAGTCGTTGGGACTATCGAATCTGCCCAAACGTACTCTTGCTTAGAGCATGCTAGAACCTTCAACAACGATGCTATCCAAGCCTCCTAGTCATCCTCCTCGACGACTATTCTCATATCCATTCATTATCCTCAACTCGAATCATATCACCGAGTTATCAACATGCTTGGAATGATCCCGTCCGGATTAGACCAAGTCTTCATTACATGATGCCTCGCTTCATTACATCCTCGCAAAGCCTCATCTCAACATCACATCATCAAATCTATGCATAAGAGCTTCATCATCCCGCTACATATGCCACGAGCAGCTTTCCCAATTCAAGAGCCTTTCCCTTAGCTTTTGAATCATCTTCGACCACCTTGTCTAAAACCAATCAACAATCATCTAATTCACAGCAATCAATCTTTTCAATCATCAATCCAAGTAACCAAGCATTCAAATATAAGCAAAATGAACAATTATAACAATAATGGCAATTTCGTAATTAAGGAGTTGAAAGTCTAACAAGCATGAAAACATGAGAATTATCTCTACAACTTGATGAATGAACTTGCATAGGTTAATCATATACAAAAATGGTTGTCAAATCATCATGAACAATGGATCTACACTTAGGTTTACAAAAATGCATAGAAATCACTATTTTAACACCAAATCAAGCCAACAATCCGATCTACTCCTTTGGATCCGTGTGAGAGATAATCACCACTCACCAAATCACCTAAACAACCTCAAATCAACACGCTTCAGATCTGGACAGCGAAGGATCAAGCTTGATCTATCACGAATCCGTTTCAAACGAAGAAATCTCACTTCAAAGGATGAAGATCTTCAACTTTAGATCTTGGATCTTCGATCTTGATCTTCGATTTGGATGAAAGGAAGCACTAGATTAGAGTGGAGAAAAGAAGTGAAGAAGTGTAGAAGTCGAGCTCTCAAAATGGCAGCACTTCGTCGCTTCGAAATCCGGATCCCAAAAAGTGAGAAAAACCCTTCCTATTTATAGCAGAAATTTCCTTAAGTCGTAACTCGGCTAACTCCATAAGTCGTCTCCGACTTACGACCTAAGACCCCTCTGACTTAAGCCTTCACCGACTTAACACCTAAGCCACTGTGACTTACGACTTAGATCTCCTTCGACCTAACACGTGCGCGCGCCTATTCGACCCAACAGAATCACCTGCCTACGACTTATAGCTTAGCAGCGCTCGCGACCTAACAAAGATACGACTTATGACTTAACAAGTAACTGGGTTACGACTTAACCCCATACGACCTAAACAACAGCCGACTCAAAAACTCACTTGTCTAACAACTTAAACGACTTAGCAGCTAACTCCTAACTCGGTCACGACTTAACACAGCAGCCTACCTATGACTTAACATAGCAGCTTTGCCGATCTATTAGGATAAGACTCAACTCCTAAGTCGTCCATGTCTTAAGTCGACCACTACCTTAACTCGGTCACGACTCAACTGAGTTACAACTTAACTTCTAGACTTAGGTCGCTCACATCCTATCTCCACCCTAAGTCGTTCACTCGGTCAGCCGACTTAACACTTAACTCAAAACCTTAAGTCGTCTACAATAAGTCGGCCACGACTTATCTCTTAGGTCGCTTACGACCTAGGACTTAAACAAATAGGATCGAAAAGACAAACATACTAAGTCGCATACGACCTATATCATACCCTAGGTCGTCCACGACTTACCACCTCAACTTGCTAACTCGTTGATTCCTTAAGTCGCGCCTATTCCCTAAGTCGTATACGACTTACGACCTATACTAAGTCGTGAACGACTTAGGACTTAGCCATATTTCGCCTAAAATCTGAAACGACTTAAAATGCTGGAAATTCCAGATTTTTACGAACTTTTCGATCCGTAAAAATACGGGTCGTTACAGATGCCATTTTGAGCAAAGGTGTAATAATAAGCCATCATACCTTCTTCAAAGATTGTTCCTTTTGCATAGCACTGGATAGCCTTCTTCATTTGAATAAACAAATCATCACATTTACATATTGCTTCTCTTAAAGCAAAGATGGGTGTAGGGCCAATATGGAATGGGTTTAGGCTTCAATTGTCTAGATCATAAGATTCATCTCTCTTCTTTTTCATGACTCTTAAGGCTTCCAATCTTAAAATTTGTTCTTCATATAGCCTTGAATTTTCAACAATTTTATTAGAAGACCTAGCCAAGTATGGTTCTGAAGATCCTTGCCCAGATTTTTTGACTTTGCTAAGCATTATGGTATAGGGTCTAAGGTCAACTTGGAATGGAATAGGGATAAAGGAAAATGAGGTTGGGAATTCAACAAGGTCGGAGGATCGAGCCCTCCTTCTAGTGCCAAAAATGTTAGCAAAAACTCTTGTCAACACCTCAAGGTAAAAATAGAAGTGTGAGTAACCCTTTCGAAACCAGCTTTCGAATTATAATCCAAGTCTCCTTCGAAACCATCTTCCGAACCAACTGGGGTGATCTAAGACTCTTTTGAAATCACCTTTCGAATCAGTTGCAGTAATCAAGTACTCTTTCGAAACCACCTTTTGAATTAGTTAAGGTAATCTGGGGTTGTGGCTTAATAGAATCTAAGGGATTTAACTGTGTCGGCAGGGATCTATTACTTCGAAAGGTATCCCTACAAATAGAACTGATGCGAGTATTCCGTAGCTGAATCCATATACAAGCATTGAATCAGATTCTATGTATTTGAAAATACCATGCACTTGCTTTATTAATAACTTTCTTGAATACAAGTGGCTCGAGTATTACAAAGAAGGGAAATCCCCAATTTGATTTAAGGATTGAGGTTTACAAATTTGAGAAAGGTATAAGAATAGAATGAATGAATTTGGCTCCCCTAAACAGTACCCCTCGGTCATATTTATAGGCGCAGGTTGGACCTTTTCGCATCAGTCCTCTCGACATAGTCGAAAGGTTGTCTTGAAGACCTTTCGTCATTATTGAATTTAGGGTGTCGTTCTAACTCCACTTTTGAATGGAACTTGGGTGCTTTCGACTCCATCGAAAGGTATATAAGCATCCTTCACCTTGTTATTGATGTGCCGTGTAAGTAGGAAAGGACGTTGGCTTTCGACGTTGTCGAAAGGTGTATTTTTGGGGCTTTGAATGACTTAAAGCATAGTAGAAGGCATAACTGCGGAAGGCAGCTTTCAAAAGCATTCTTGTTTATTAATGCGAAACCTCCACCTTCTGGTGTTTAAGGAAGCAACATTGGTAATATGTGAGATCTCTTTCCATATTCGTGGAAGGTTTTAACCAGTATGAAAGGCTGATCTATGCTTTCGAAGGAGTTTCTTTGGGCAATTGTTCTTCAGTGGAAGGTAAACAATGGCGAAACTAATGGCTTCAAAAGGTTTGGCACATATGCAGAAGATTGTTATCTGATGCCTTCGAAAGGTGCTTTTAACTCATATGAAACCCTTTTATGCATGTGGAACCAACTGTTTTGAAAGGGGTTAACTGAAGCGAAAGGGTAGCCTCGTTCCCTTTCGACCTCTTCGAAAGTCCATTGCTCATCCAATATTTTGCAGAAGCATCCGTTCGACTCTTTCAGAAGGTCTTGCTATTGCTATCATTCTTCATAAATCCTTCCTCTGTATTCTTTTAGGTTCGACAAAGTTGGAGTGATTTCTGATGATAACAAGATTCATTTTGTAAAACCTTGAAAAATGGCAATCATGTCAGCACATTACTTAAAAAGTGTTTTGTATTTACACAAACAGGTTGTAGTATTTTAGATATAATCTTTGATCGATTCATTATTTGGACTTAAAATCAATTTTATTGATTAGCAATATTAAATATCTAATCTTTCAAGCTCAATGCTTATTCAAATTATGGACTTAAAATTTTTAACTAGTGGTTTCAAATGAATTGAATTTTCAAAAATAAAATGGTCAACTGTTTATGTACGATGATTACATCATTGCCTTTAATGGAAACTAACAAATCAGCGGTTGGAAATTTTTTAGTTATGTGTGCTCTTGTTCGATATAAATGACTTTTCCTTTGTTTAACGAAGATTTTTGTTGAAAGTTTTTGAATTTTTTGAACTAATTTGATTGATATTATGGTGTACGTTATACTTGTTTGATGATACTTATATTTCATGCTTAACATTGATAATGTGCATCACTCTCGTGGTATCAGACATTTTTACATTCGAGATCAAATTTGCATTGGATTTATATTTCAACTAATTTTAAAATTAGCATACATTATCTACAAAATCCCTTCCAGAAAATAGATTTTCACAACTTCGTTTGGATTTAGGAATTTTACAAATAACTTAGATTTTTACTTCGATTTTATTTAATAAAAACACTGTGACGACCCTGAATTTTTGACATTGGAAATCAGAATATTTAATTGATTTTAAATATCTGGAAGTTAGTTTAATTTGAAATTCAAATATCAGAATGAATTAGATATTTGAATTTGGCAATTTAATTATTGAATTTAATTTATTGCAGTTGGGTAAAAATATTGAATCTTCAATTTTTAAGCTGATTAAAAATATTTTCAAGGCTTAGAAAATTTATATTAATAATACTAAAGGTGATAGAAATTTTGAAATTGAATTTAACAGTGTTTTGTTCAGTTTTGAAATTTTATCGTTTAAATCGATATTTAAAAATAGCCATACGAGGCATAGTCTCGGAATTCGACGAAACCAGTTTCATTGGATCCGTAATATTGTATTATTATCGGATTTCAAATTTCGAAACGTTTGGAGTTGTCGTGTAACCGTACGAGATAAAAACGCCTAGACAATAATTAATCGATTTAAATTTATATATATATATATATATATATATATATCTGATCAAAAATCAAATCACAGCCACCCTATGTTTTCTTTAGCCAACCTACATCTGTTAGAAGCCGACCTATCCCTCTCTGTTAAATCACATCTCTTTTCCTTTTCATTCATTCCTTCAAATCGAAAGCCTGAGAATAAATCAATGGTCGATGAACTCATTCCTTCTATTTCCCCTTTCCTTCTGTTTCGTTCAAATTAAAATAATGGCCGCTCTATTCAAAACAAAATCAACAATTCGTTCGGAAATTATGGCAGAGAAGATTACAAAATAAAGCCGAACCCAATCGACTCGTTCGAAATAAAATCGAGATCTGGGCGCAGCAGTTTGGAATGTATGAATCGCGAACTACGGTGGAAGTTCGCGTAGAGAGGAGCAGTTCGATTTTGGTTAGGGCCGATATCGTGGTCGAGGCCACGATGGTGAGGGCTGCGATTGCGTTCGAGGATTTGGGAGTTTGGGCAGTGCGATGTGGTGGCACTCGAACTTCGTTTTGGAGAAGGACGCATGGCTGAAGGTGATTGCAGTGTGGTCAGAGGCTCGAGTTCAAGTTTCGGGCATCGGCGATGATCGCGAGTGAGGTCAGAGACTTGCCGGAGTTTTCTGTACGCAATGGCAGTGAGGTATATGATTTGATTTAAAATTTGATAACACGCATATATGGATATATTACAGAAAATATTACAGTAAGGAAATTCTATTTGTGTTGATTATTGGAAGAATGAATAAATATATACTTCAACTTACTGCATAGGATTCAGAATTTGTACAGAGAAAAGAAATATATATATATATAGGAATTTTTAATGTTGAAAGTTTATGTAGATTAGATTTTTATGAAATCCATATGGATTATTTTATAAGTGTATATGAGTTTCAAAAGGAAATAATTTGTTTAACTGGTTAATCAATTATTTTGGTTACTAAAGATAATTTGTTAAAGTAAATCAGTTTTAAACCAAATCATTAGTTAATTAAAAATGATAATTGATTATTCGATTATTTCGAATATTAATAAACCATAAATGTTTGTACAAGGTCTAATACAATAAAGCAAACAAGCCGGAATGGAAATGGGTTGCATGCGTAATCAAAGGTGAGATCTTCTCACTCAAATTGAATAATTGAAAACTACAGTTATTGATTGATTGTTGAATTGTGATAGTTAGATTAAAATTGTTGATTGTGTGCTTGAATGATAAAGTATTATCAGTTGTATTGAAATAGACCCTATGCGTCGCATAATAGCGGATGATATTATATGTAAACCCATATACCACGATATTCCACCTCGAAGTGGAATTGGTATTATATATGTATTTGGAGCTGTTGATTTCCCGCATTATATAGCAGATGAGACCCTATGCGCCGCATAATAGCAGATGATATTTTATAAATCCCATATACCGCGATATTCCATCTCGAAGTGGAATGGGTATTTAATTGTTGTGCTAACATCTGTGGATGCAGGGAAACAGGTTGGAGGGATCCAACTGGATTCCTCAAATTGTATGAATTTGTTTCATATGTTGTGTGATGATTTATTGATAATCTGTGAATGATTATATTGATGATTGAATTTGTTGAATGCTATAATTTAGCTGAATGTATTTTTGGTATCGTTGGATACCATAAATAAATAAAATTGGATTTTTGAAATTAAAGTAGGAAATTTTAAGTAAATCCCTTTTGAAAGAATTGGGTGAAATTAAAAGAAGGAATTTAAAAGCATAAAGTTGATTTTTGAAATCTTATCGAATTATTTCCAAAATATGGGAAAAGATATTAATAAATGGGTTTTGAATAATATTGTTTAAAAGTTGAAGAATTTATTGAAAATGGAATTTTAAATAATTTGGAAAGAATAAAGGGATTTATTTAAAAGGTGATAATTTTTTTTGAAATCCATTTGATAATTGATTTGGTATTGGAAAATAAATCTTTGGAAAATCAATATGAAAATTGATTTGGTGTTTGAATGAAAATTTGATTTTGTGTTGAAAATTAATTTGGAAATCGATTTGCAAATGTTTGTTTTTTTTGGAAAATTTATACTCTATCTACTAATTTTATTAGTTTGGACTTGAAGTTTTATATGAGATATTAGTATAATATTTTCATAACTAATATATAAGTAAGAGTTTAAAGATAGTTTTATTTTAAAATATTTCCAAGTATATTTTGGATAAGTAATTTAAATTACTTTAAAATATTCGGACTTAGCAGATTTCCAGTGGAAATAAATAATATCGGGAATTTTATTCCGTGAGTGAAAAGTGATTTGAAATTGGTTTTCAAAGTGATGAAGTGTGGAAAATATATATCTTGCAAAGATATTTTGAAATTTAATAATTTGGAAAAAATTATTTAGATTGGATGATTATTGTGAATATTGTTTGATAGTAAAATATCCAACTATCAATATAAACAATTTGGGGAAATTGTTGAGGCTTGATTGTTGTGAATGTTGTTTGATAGTTAAATAACCGACTTTCAATATTTGCCTTAGAAATGGCACTTGAATTTGTTTTTAAAACAAGCGCCCATTATTCGGTTTAGCCGGGAGAGGACCTTTGTGTCATATAACCCATTCCGAATAATGATACGACGTTATGGATTGCAATTGAAGACGGTGATGAAGACCGGGTGTCTTCGAAAACGATAGGATAACCTATCGAATGTCTCTGCACTGAATTGCTCCGGTATAGAGATCTCAACATGTGATGGGGAGTCCGATCGGGATTGTGGATACCCAGATTTGCAAGGGCTTCTTCCTTATTTGGACGAAGTGCCTTCGATTATGTTCGAACCCGGAACAGACTTGTATGGTCGTATGTCTGACACTACATTTTGAGATATAAAACAGATTTCTTTCAAATACATATCTGTTGGTGGCGGAGAATTTATTCTCTTAGCTTAACACCCTTCTCTGAGATGTACGAGCTCAGAGGTTATGTAGTTGAAGGTTATCAGTGATATACTCCCAATTTGGTAATGTGGCATGCTGAGTGCTGCTGTGTGTTGTTGATCATTTGTTGATCAAAGAAAGGCTTTCGTGTAAAGCATAACTTTGTGGACGAGACCTCATCGGACCTCACACCCCGGAAATGGTCGAAATAGGAAAGATGCGGCAAGGTTATGAGGGTCGCACCCTTTAGGGTATGTCATTTCCTTCTGGAAAAAGGTGGTATCATGGTATGGAGCCCAGATACTTTACCTATGTAGTTGCTGCAATCTCATTTACTATGTGGTTGTTGCTTTGTGATTGAGGGCCCTTGGATAAAGGTCGCAAACGACCGGGGGGTGGCATACTCGAGTAGTAGTTACCAAGTTACAGAGGTAACCCGGCCTTGTGTTGGCAGAGAGCCGGGTAGGTTCTCGGGACGTCCCTCCAGAGGCGTACCCATGTGGCATAGGAAGTTCCTTAGCCTGACCATTTGTTGGAAAATCCAAAGAAACAATACGAACCTTGTTCGGTTTAGTTGTATAACCTGCCATGCAGCATGGCGGTAACCTTCCACAAAACATGGTAGCTATAGTAGGCATACAATAATGGTTGAATGCTGGCTAAGATTAATATTATACTTTCGAAATGTTTTCCACACTAGGCACTAATGATAATATTAAAAAGATTTTGCGTATCAATCATGTTTGACTATCATAAGGAGAAATCTCCACCAATTCTGCGTTTGCATTGTGTGTGTGGCGGGAGGCCTTATGGTAGTTTCATTTTCCAAAAGCATTGCGGATTTCTTTTTAATACCAATAACTGTTTTTAAGATCTCACACCAGTCCCATGACTGACCTGGAGTTTATTGTTCCCTTTCTAAACTCTGAGAACCCATAATTTTCCACACGGGCAGCCTAGAGTCAGGTTATCAATTGGATCTGGATGGATTGATGTGGAGATCTGGAGGCGAGCTGGAGGGCGAGACGTACTTCTGTATTGAATTTATTCCACTGTGTATTCTGTATGAGGACAAGTTTATATAACTGTCCATTGTTGTGTTGAGTTGTAAATTGACTCTGATTGATGTATTTAAATAATTTATTATATTTCAAATTATTCACTCTCATTTAAAAGTTCTCAAGGTTATGCATGAGTGAATAACTTATTCTCTAGATATGTGCTTCCATTCTCATTTAAAGCTGTTATGGTTATGCATGGATGGAACACTTATACAAGAGAGAGATAAATGTTCAAGTAACCTCTAACCTCATTTAAAAGTCATAACGGTTACGCATGGTTAGAAAATGCTTGACATTCTTTTCAAGTAACCACTAACCTCATTTAAAAGTCCTAACGATTATGCATGATTAGAAAGTGCTTAATATTCTTTGTTTAATTTTAAAATTTTCAACATTTCAAACTTTTTTACTTTACTAAAAAATATCACACTACTGTCACTATATAAAATTCTTCCTAAACCATTGTAACAGTTTGGGATTTTCGATCCTCGAAAATTGACACTAATATGTCCACTGTATTGCGTGCCGAGCAATCAAATGCTGAAAAACCTGATTGTTAGGGGAAAAGAAAGAAGAAAGAAGGAAGAAGAAAGGAGAGAGAAAGAAAACAACACAGAATCTCACAGCGGAACGAATAATCTATAATATATAACAAATCTTTACACAAAAGCAAAATTGTAATATATCCATACACTCACAGACATCACTCAGGGTATACTAACCTATTTCAGCCCGGATAGTTAAAACAGCTTGTCCTTACAATTGCTGATAAATACAACAATGATTGCAGTAGAAAAATAACCATATACATGAATACATCTCTGGGCCTCCAACTCGTCTCCTGAGCCCAAATGCATCCAAAGCAATTTATAAATATGCTCGGTTTGACCTGAGCATTATAACAAAATAACACTCGAGTCAGTCTAGAAAACCAGCGTGAGAAACATACCCAATTGGATTTTAAAGTTATAGAAATCTTTGAAATCAAAGGTATCTCGTAAGACTATGCCGCACATAAATACGGACGGGTTTTTACTTTATGATAACCAAAACCTTTTCTATTGAAAATCCATTGATATTATAATAATGCCTAAGGGTGAAAATAATAATAATAATAATCAAGTAGCTGGGAAGCTCATGAGTGTACATCATAACAATACTAGGTATATAATTGAAAACCGATAAGGCACGTTCGCTAATTGTGTAGGATTCCGTGGAGGTGTCCTCAGTACTTCGAGAAACGGTCCTCCTGCACAAAGATCAGAGATATCCTTCCGAAGCAGCATACATCCCTAGTGATGTACCATAGGAAAAACATAGCTAGTCTCGCTAAGACCGAGTGCATCGCTCCATGCATGCATAACAATTGTAAGTAACGTTAGGTGGAGCCGACTGCACCCTATGGGTTTGCCAACCATGCTGGTCATGCCTCCTATCTCTAGTTTAAGTCATTTCCACTGATGAGGCTACGTTCGGCATTCCAACTCACGTACGACCACCAAAATAGGTCACGGAATCCCATATAGATTCACATACCCCAACGGGTCTCGGAACCACACATGAATTCCAACATTTCAATATATCATGAAACTCCTTCATAGAACCATATATGGTTTCCGAGTGGTTACGGTTTTCGAGTCATCTCTTATGAGTACACCCTTCCGCTTCTCTAGCGCTTCAAAAACCAATCATCGATTTTCAGAATTCTCAATACCACTTCTTTAGGAAATAATCAAACAATACACAAGAGCGGGAATCGCCCCCTAACATTCAAGTGGAAAGATCTCCTCATCATTTGTCATAGAAGAACAAAACGAGTTTATACGTACAGTATAGCACCACTAATGGTAACTGTACCATATAATTCCAGTGTTTCTCCTAGATATTTTCAGAGTTAAAATCCTTTGGTGTTAAGTAGGGAATATTTTCGTACCACCAAAATTAAGAAGGATTACTATTTAGGCCAAGATTTGATAGTTGGTTATTTAACTACCAACAAACACACATCCAAATCAGGGATTATTCCGAAGGGTAAAACCAACATTGGTTAAGTACATAAGCAACCACTAGCCTCCTTTATTAAATCCATCGTTCATTAAAATCACTTTGTAAATTACTTATATAAAAATACTTTTACAAAGGTATATCCACAAATCCCTATATTTCAATACTTAGAAAATATTCATTTACTTATCTCAACGGTACAAATATATTCACACACATTACACCTTGCAACTTAGAAAATGCACTCATATACTTATCTCATTGGTATAAGTATATTTACATAATTGAGAAAGATTTTCTTTTTATTCAATTCTAAAATCATTTATAAACTCCTTATAATTCTCTAAAATCGTTTATAAACCATTTTATAATATTTGAAAATCATTTATACTCTCTTTTATAAAATTCAATCACTTATACATTCTTTTTGTACATTTCTAAAATCATTTAGAAACCCTTTTATAAATCAATAAAACCATTTATAAAACTCCTTTTATAAATCTATAAACCCATTTCTTAAACTCGTTTATAAATACCTAACCATTTATAAAACTCTTTCACCTTGTAAATAATCTTCTCTTAAGTCTTCAAACCATTTTATAACTCTTCTTCTAAAACCCGAATCTGTGTATTAATTCTATTTATGGGTCTCGGAGACATTCATAGATAAATAAAAATCATTTGCCTCAAAAGCACTATTATATAATAGTAGTTATTACAATACATTATAGATAAATAAATAATACTTATTAACCTTAAAACATCGTAAAATAATAATAAATAATTTCAAACCATTATTTAATAACAATAATAATAAATCTTTACCATTATTATAAATAATAATAATGAAATTCCAAATTATTTTAAATTAATCATTATTATTAACTTCAAACCATATTACTTATTTAAAATAAATAACTTTTCAAAATATTAGCATATTGATAAATACCATAAAACAATGTTAATTATAAATAAATAACTTTAAAACAGTATTAAATATACATAAATAACTTTAAAATAATATTAAATATACATAAATAACTTTAAAACAATATTAAATATTCATAGATAATCTTCTAAAAATAAAATATTTCTGAAACCCAATTTCGGATTTGAAATCATTTCCTGTCTCGAAAACCAATTCCAACTCAAATGGCAATTTATAGTATTTTTAAAATACTAATTTGAGGCCAATAGCTAACAAATGCTTAACCAATATCTGTATTGACTTTCTATCACTGCTGGGTTTTTAGTTTTCAAACATATAACAATGTCATAACCATAGTGTCCACAATCGGGTTCATTATTCAACAATCGGGTCCAACCTGTCCCCCCTACATCACAACTTATATACATATATATCAACATACATATGTAAATAAAATCAACAATGGTGAGATCCTGTTGGATCCCTCTAACCTGACCTCTCCTACATCACAACGATATATAACCATATATTACAGGTCATCTGCTACTGGGCAAGTATAGATTTAAAAGGCCATCCGCTCCAGGGGCGGGAATAAAACCAAACCAACTGATAAAAACAGTAAATCATCCAAACATCCAATCAACAATTTTTACTAACTATAAATATTACTTGATAGCCAACAAGGTGAGATTAACTCACCGAAATTTCTGTTGTCTCCGAGGCGTTTCATTTTGGAACTAAAATCGAACGACGTCCGATTTTATCCCAAATTTCAATTATCTCCAAATTCATTCAAACCAGTTCCATTGCGAAGCTTACGTCATTACAAGCGCAATGCAAAAATCTGCGTCTCGATTGGACCTCGTATGCACAAGATACGAATATTATAAGTTTGTGAATTTAAATAACTTAATTAATGAACTAATTACAACATTAACTATAATTATATCTTAATCCTTTCTCCCGCCACCCTCTAATCACTTCGTTAAAAAAACGCAGCCGCCCTCCCTTTTTCGGACTTCACCACTGTCGTGAGCTCCACCTGCCGCCATAACGACACCGAACCTTACCCACGCCAAGACGAACTCGAAGCACCCAAAATCGCCACCTCCGGTCCTACCATGTCAAAGAACGACCCCCCCCCCCACCCAGGACTCAAGCTAGTTCATCCATCGATTACCGCCACCACAGGCTATGTCGTGCCACCAAACTCTAATTGTGCCACGCCCTTGCCATGCTCTATAACTTCCCTTCACATGCCTTGATCCATCGATGAACATAATCGTCGGAATTGGCCAATGTTGATTTCGCCCATCATCTCCAACTTTCGGCCAACTCGCCACGAGCTACGCTAATCCAACCATTGATCTTCCTCATCTTGATGACATGAACCTTTTGTTAGTTGACAACTTCGCCAGATCTTGCTTCGAGTGGCTCCGACAACCCACGGCCATTGGATTTGGCCATGATTCAAATTTAAATGCCCAACATTGCTCCTCTGGCTTGGGTTATTTATAAAGAAGGATGGGTATGGTCAAGGACGTGTGGAGTATGGGCTGAATAGTGGAGAGCATGGGCAAGAATAGGATAGGGTTATGGCCTGTTATATTTTATATATATATATATATACATATTTGAAAATATCCAACTTTAAACTTCCTAAAATTTCGAACTCATATCGAGACGTGCTGCCTAGCATTCTATATGTAATATCCCTACTTCAAACACAATGGAACTAGTCTCGAGACCTAATTCGATCATATGTAGAAGATAGCTTTTCAAAGCCAATTATTATATGAATTCCTGAATTTAATTTTTACACGTTTTAATCTCGCACCCCCAAACGAAACGTCCAATCACCATGAAATTCGACGGCATAAAATAATACACTATTACGAATCCAATAAAACTAGTTTCGTCAAAATTCGAGATAGTGCCCCAGAAGGCGATTTTTACACGTTAGTTAAAACGATTATATTAAAACCAAATAAATCACTTTTAAATCTAAATCAAAAGTTTACTATCTTCATTCTTGTTTAAATAGAATTTAATCAACTTTCAAAATAATTTTTATTCATATTAAATTCAGGATTTAATTATTTAAGCACTTCCAAAAATTAAATCCAACAATTAAATTATCAAATAAATCGCTATATTTGAAATTCAAGTTATTTAACTTATAAAAATAATTTTTCAATATTAAAATCAATCAAATATTCTAAATTCAAATGACTAAAATTCTGGGTCATTACAACCATAACCCAATCAACTCTCTAAAATGGGATATGTGTCTACATAATAAAATATTATGATTTTTGTTTGATTGATCGAAATTTTTAATATATTTTTATCTCTATATGATTTATAGTTTTAGTTAAAATCTATCACTATATCGATTATTATTATAATTTTGATGATAACAAATGGGGAGAAAGGTTAAGATTTTGGTGGTTGAGTAATAACCTTGCTCATATTTAAGAGTTGTTTTATTTTCCTTAGCATCTAGGAAATTATTTTTATTTTTACATCAATGTTTATTTTGGCATTTAGTTTATTTTTTCATGCATCTGTATATGGGGTATAGTTGTAGAGGGAGTATTTAAATAGGGGGAGCTTGATCACGATGCATAAAACACATTTCTTTGATGCAAAATCTTAATTTATGTTTGTTATCATCAAAAGAGGGAGATTGTAGAATATAATAGTTTATGATTTTTGTTAGATGATAATATATATATATATATATATATATTCTGATGTTATAATATCATGGAATCAAATAAACAAATAAAAAATTTCAACAAATATTTTAATAATAAAATTTTAATAGTACACACAAATACAACAAACGCTTCCACAATAATTTATATACACTATTAATATACAACAATGTTTACTCTCTCACATACAGCAATTTCTATCACGTTATCCTCACTCACTCGAATAAAAATTTTAACTTCTTCTCCAGCTTTGTCCGGACATTTTCTTTACCTGTTAAATAACAATGCAGTAAAAAGCAAAAAGAAACAAACTGAAACTATAATAATATAAACATATTTGAACTCAAAATTACCTCAGCTTATTGATTTTGCTCTTTTATATTTTAAATAGGCATCAAAATTAACGAATATGGACTAGTACAACATGAATATACAAGCACGGTACAACATGTTTATGTAGAAAAAAAATTAAAATCAAGTCAATAACGTGCACAAGCAACTTAAGATATGCACAGTGTATCACTGCACATGCCTTAAGGCTGAGCAATTTAAACCGAACAAGCACGTTAAAAATGGCAATGTAATGCACATGTGCGCTTACCGCTTATACACAAAGCAGATAAAAGCAGGTTCGCATATATCAAATCAACAAGGTCAAACCCGCAGCTTTTCAAGCTCGACACAGTGCATAGGAAAGAATAAACAAGATGCAACATTGTTCAATCTACCGCAGTGGTGAAGAAAATGCAAATAAATGGAAGTGGAAGTGCATAAAGGCAAGAAAAATAATCAAAACGCACAAGGCAGACCGAAGTACATGTGCACAGCAACAAGCAGTTCAAAAGCATAAAGCAATGCATAAGCCAAACTTGAGTCCATAAGGAAATTTCAAGTGCAACTGCACATAAAGATCATATTTAAGTACAAGGCACATATAGGCAAGCACATAAGGTAACCTCACAGGTGAATACACACAGCATGCACAAGGAAATGCACCAGCAACAAAACACACACTGTGACGACCGCCCATGACCCCTGCACCGAATCTAGAGATAGTGCGCTGTAAAGTGTGTCAGGCGACCATGGACGATTGTCAAGGTAAATTAAAAACAGCAGAATCTATCGTATTACTCACAGCGCATGGACAACATACAATAGAACATATGTATATTGAAGCTTTACAAAACAAATGATATCATATAAAACTCCATATTAGTTGAATACAAGCATCCAAATAGTCAATACATCAAGCCTCACTACATATCTCTCAGAGAATACAGAACAGCGGAATATCCAGTACATATAATAAGAAGATAATATGCAACCCTCCATCTCGTCTTCGATATCAGCACCGTGAGAAGAGAACAGCACCTGCCACCTGCTACCTAGTCTGCCCGTCCCAAAATGGACGAACAGCCCAAGGCAATAAGAATTAAAACATAAAGCCTTGAGTCAGACAACAGTCTTAGTGAGCAGTAAATTAACTAACAACATACCAAAAGAACATAAAGGAAAAGGAATAGGAATACAACCCTCCCACTCCAACCTCATTCTACAGTGATAGCCCCCAGACACACACTAAGCAGAAGCAAACATAGCAGAGCATACAATTTAAAGTAAAGCTACTATCACTCGAGTCAAGGGCGATGTTTTCCAAGTACCAAGGCCTAAATCAGATAAGCATCCAGAAAATACCGCTCTTGAGTCCGAATGACGATACAACCAAACATCCATGACTCTGGCTATCACTATTATCATTGCTTCGATATCACCGTTAATTGAATGACCGGCACATTCTTTCAACCGTCCGTCAAGGGCTAATGGAAACCCCGGTTCTAGACATAACTCCCGCAGGTCGTCGCAACCCGTGCCTAGGACTTTCGAATCTGCCCAGAGTACTCGACCATCAACAGTTAGTCGTTGGGACTATCGAATCTGCCCAAACGTACTCTTGCTTAGAGCATGCTAGAACCTTCAACAACGATGCTATCCAAGCCTCCTAGTCATCCTCCTCGACGACTATTCTCATATCCATTCATTATCCTCAACTCGAATCATATCACCGAGTTATCAACATGCTTGGAATGATCCCATCTGGATTAGACCAAGTCTTCATCACATGATTGCCTCGCTTCATCACATCCTCGCGAAGCCTCATCTCAACATCACATCATCAAATCTATGCATAAGAGCTTCATCATCCCGCTACATATGCCACGAGCAGCTTTCCCAATTCAAGAGCCTCTCCCTTAGCTTTTGAATCGTCTTCGGTCTAAATCAAACCATCAATCATCTAATTCATAACAATCAATCAAACCAAACATTAATCCGAACAATCAAGCATTCAAATAAGATCTAAGTAGACAATTATCACTATAATGGCATTTTCGTAATTAAAGAGTTGAAAGTCCAATAAGCATGAAAACATGAACTATATCTTCATAAACTTGATGAATGAACTTGCATAGGTTAACATGTGATAAAATGGATGTAACATCATCGTGAACAATGAATCTATATGGATCTACACTTAGGATGAAGAAAATGCATGGAAATCACTATTTTAACACCAAATCGAGCCAACAATCCGATATACTCCTTTGGATCCGTGTGAGAGATAATCACCACTCACCAAATCACCTAAACAAACCCAAATCAACATGCTTCAGATCTGGACAGCGAAGGATCAAGCTTGATCTATCACGAATCCGCTTCAAACGAAGAAATCTCTCTTGAAAAGATGAAGATCTTCAATCTAAGCTCTTGAATCTTCAATCTTGATCTTCGATTTGGATGGATGGAAGCACTAGATTAGAGTGGAGAAAAGAAGTGAAGAAGTGTAGAAGTCGAGCTCTCAAAATGGCAGCACTTCGTCGCTTCAAAATCCGGATCCCAAAAATGAAGAGAAGCTCTCCTATTTATAGCAGAAAATACCCTAAGTCGTAACTCGGCTATCTCCTAAGTCGTCTCTGACCTAAGCCCCTCCGACCTAAGCCTCTCCGACCTAACAGATATGCGCGCCTCAACTCCTATGACCTAACACTTCTGCGCATACGACCTAACTATTAAGTCGACCTACGACTTAACCACTAACTCCTAAGTCATCTAAGACTTAACACAGATTGCGACCTAACACTTAGACGAAACCCAGCGACCTAACACTGTTACGACCTAACACTCAAGCCAATACGCGACCTAAGACTTAGCCAACCCCTCCGACTTAACCCCCTTAGGTCATCCAACGACTTAACTATTAAGTCGTTAACTAACTTATTTCTTAGGTCGGTCAATCCCATAGGTCGCCCACTCTACTAAGTCGCTAACCAACTACCCCAGCTCCCCTAGGTCGTTGCCGACCTAACTATGCTAACCCGGTAACCACTAGGTCGCTAACTCCACTAGGTCTGCCTACCCTTGAGTCACCATATCCTTAAGTCGGTCAGTTCTTTAGGTCGTTAACTCGCCATGCCGACCTAATACTTAACTAAATCCTAGGTTGTATAATTCTATAGGTCGCTCCAACTAACCCACGACCTAACACTAACTCGCCGAATTCCTTAACTCGGTCACGACTTAGCTCTTAGGTCGTTCACGACCTAGGACTTAGACAAATCTGCCTAAAAATCTGAAATGACTTAAAAATGCTAAAATCCCAGATTTTGACGAACTTGTCGATCCGTAAAAAAAATACGGGTCGTTTCATTCTCTCCCCCTTAGGAATTTTGCCCCCGAAATTCCAAGCAATCAAAAACTATTCTGTACGCCTACCATCCATAGCAATCAACAAACCATGCATCCAATTCTAACTTAGCGTACAGAATTCTAGAATTAGAACAAGTTACAATATCGCGAGATGACACGACACCTTAGGGCCATACCTTGAAGAGTTCAGGATGAGCTGCCTTCATCCTCTCTTCCACCTCCCACGTATAGTCGTTATCATCATCACTCCATTGTATCTTGAGCAACTTAACTACCTTCCTCCTAAGCTGTTTCGTGTCGGTTTCCACAACACGAAGCGGCTTACGAGGTCTTCTATCGACCGGATCAACTTCGAAGTCTTCACAGCTATCAGCAGAAACCACTGTATCCGAGTCGTGCACATACTTCCGTAGATATGATACATGAAAAACATTGTGCACACTCGACATCTTCTCTGGTAACTCCAGTCTGTAGGCGAGCTTTCCAATTCGCTCGATGATCGGGAATGGTCCAACAAATCTCGGAGTCAGTTTTCCTTTCTTCCCGAATCGAATAACATTCTTCAGTGGAGAAATCTTCACAAAAACCATATCTCCTACATCGAATTCCAAATCCTTACGACGCTTATCAGCATAACTCTTCTGACGGTCTTGGGCTGCCTTCATTCGTTGCCGAATGATCTCTATACAATCTGAAGTCTGGCGAATCATCTCTGGCCCAAGCATCAGCTTCTCTCCTGTCTCTATCCAACATGTCGGAGAGTTACACGGTCTTCCGTATAATGCCTCATACGGTGCCATACCAATACTTGACTGGTAACTGTTGTTGTATGCAAACTCCACCAAATGAAGGTGATCTTCCCATGATCCTCCGAAGTCCAAAACACAAGCTCTGAGGAGATCTTCCAAAACTCGGTTGACTCTCTCGGTCTGACCATCTGTTTGAGGGTGATAAGCTGTACTCAAACACAACTCGGTTCCCAAAGCTTCCTGGAAGCTCTTCCAAAATCCACTAGTGAACAATGGATCTCGATCGCTCACTATACTCTTCGGAATACCATGGAATCGAACTATCCACTTAACATACAACTCAGCCAACTTTGATGCAGTCCTAGTCGATCGAACAGGAATAAATCTTGCGCTCTTAGTCAGACGATCCACAATGACCCAAATCCCTTCATTTCCCGTTCTGGTTCAAGGCAATCCATCGATAAAATCCATCGACACTTGTTCCCACTAAACATGTAGGAACTCCTAATGGCTGAAGCAATCCACTTGGCTTCTTCTGTTCAGCCTTTACCAACTGGCAGTTCATACACTTGGAAATAAAATTTCCAACATCCTTCTTCATGCCTTCCCAGTAGTAGGTTCTCTTCATATCCCGATACATCTTATTTCCACCTGGATGAATTGTCAACTTCGAGTGATGACTTTCCTTCAGAACTTCACTCCTCAATTCATCTATATCGGGAACAACTAGTCGTCCTTGCTTTCGAAGCCAACCCTCTCGATCGACCTCGAATCCTTTATCCTTTTCTGGTTCCAATCCAGATTCCAAATCACGGATAATCTTGACAAGCTTATCATCTCGCTTTTGACTCTCGCCAATCCTTTCCACAAGAGTCGGTCTTATTGATAAGTTTGCCAACATCTCAGGTTCCAATTCACATCTAGGCCTGAAGTCAAATCCAGCTAAATACTCGAGACTCTTCCATTCTGAAAACATGGCTCCCAATCCTGCATGTCTTCGACTTAACGCATCTGCCACTGCGTTACCTTTTCCCGGAGTATAAGCTATACCAAAATCATATGATGCTAAAAACTCTAGCCAACGTTGCTGCCGAAGATTCAAATCCTTTTGGGAGAAAAGATACTTCAACGACTTATGATCTGTAAACAACTCGAATCGAACTCCCAATAGATAATGTCTCCACATCTTCAGAGCAAATACAATCGCCGCTAACTCCAAATCATGAGTTGGGTAATTCCTTTCATGCGGCTTCAGTTGTCGACTGTCATACGCAACAACTTTATCCTTCTGCATCAGCACTGCTCCAAGTCCAGTACCACATGCGTCGGTGTAAACCACCATCTCTTCATTCCCACTTGGAATAGTCAAAACAGGAGCACTCGTCAATCTCTCTTTCAGGATTCCGAAAGCTTGCTCACACTTAGCATCCCAACTGAACACTTGGTTCTTTTTCGTCAATCCTGTTAACGGTGCAGCTACCTTGGAGAAGTCTTTGATAAACCGTCGATAATATCCTGCTAATCCAAGAAAACTTCTCACATCAGATGCATTCTTAGGTCTAACCCAATCCTGGATTGCTACCACCTTAGCGGGATCAACCGTTATTCCATTTCCAGAAATCACATGGCCTAAGAACCTTACTTCACTCTTCCAGAAGCGACACTTCGAAAACTTAGCCTTCAGCTGATGTTTCCGCAAGATTTCCAAAACAACACGCAAGTGCGTCTTGTGCTCTTCTTCCGTTCTGGAATAAATCAGAATATCATCCACGAACACAAGTACGAACTTGTTCAACTGATCTCTGAACACTCTATTCATAAGATCCACAAAATATGCTGGCGCGTTAGTCAATCCAAACGGCATTACCAGCCACTCAAAGAAACCTGATGGTGTTCGAAAGGCAGTCTTCGGCACACTATCCTTAGCCACTCTCAACTGGTGAAATCCCGTTGCCAAATCCATCTGAGAAAACACCTTAGCTTCGTGAAGCTGATCAAACAAGTCATCTATTCTCGGCAATGGATACTTGTTCTTCTTAGTCACCTTATTCAGCTCATGATAATCCACACACAATCTCAACGATCCATCTGCCTTGGTTGCAAACACAACTGGTGCACCCCACTCGGACACACTACGCCGAATGAATCCTTTCTGCAAAAGATCATCAACTTGCACCCTCAACTCCTGCTGTTCCCTAGGCGCCATCCGCCTAAGAGGCATCACAACAGGTCTGGCTCCTTCAACTAGATCTATACGAAACTCGATCTCTCTATGCGGTGGCAACCCTTTGACTTCGTCAAAGACTTCCTCGAATCCATTTGCGATTGGCACTAAAGACAGTCCATCCCGTGGAACAACTAGCGAATACATGAAGCTCATGAAGACGCCTTCCTCATGCTTACATCGTATCACAATCTTTCGCCCCTCCTCATTCTCGACTGTCACCTCCAGCCTCTCACAATCAACCTTAGCCGCATACTTCCTAAGCCAGTCCATACCCAAAATAATTCCGAACCCCGCAAAGTTCAGAACAAAGCAATCACAAACAAAAGAGCAACCATGACTCGATACAACTAGACCACGGCATAACATACACAAACAAGACGAACCCCCAACTGGATTAGTCACAACCAATGGCCTATCAACAATATCCGGTTCCAAACCTAACCGGCCTACGAGTTCATTACAAACAAACGAATGCGACACTCCAGTATCAAACAGAACTCTAACTGGAACACCACATAGGAAAAGAGTACCTTGAACAACCACACTCTTTCCTTTCTCTTCAGCAGTAGGAGCTTTCGAAGACGACGGAACAGCTCCCAAAGCATAAGCTTGCACAATCTGCTTGTCCTTCCTCGGTTCTGGACAATTCTTCCTGATGTGCCCTGGCTTGTCACAGTTGTGACACTTCATCGGTGCCTTCGGATTCTTACAATCCTTAGAGAAATGGCCCTTCTGCTGACAATTGTAGCAAGTCACCTCGCCTTTCGGCTTCTTCTGGCCATCCTTACCCTTCTGCTGCTGCTGCTTCCTCTTCTGGTTTCCACCCTGCTATGGTTTAGACTCTCCCCTGGTAACAGCAACAACAGGTCCTTCCTTAGGAAATAGACTCTCATGCCTAAGAGCTTTCTCCACAAGCTTCTCAAATGAATCGTCCAAATGATCCACCAACTGTCTCCCAAGATAACCATCCAAGCCGGTCACAAACTTCTCATTCTTCTGATAAGCAGATTCAATATATGACCGAGCATACTTGGACAAAGCTTCAAACTCAGAAACATACTCAAGAACAGATCTTCCGCCTTGCTTGAGCTCCACAAACTTCTTGAACAGAACAGACTTCTGAGCTGTAGAAATGAACTTAGCTTCAAATCTGACTTGGAATTGCTCCCAAGTAATCTCTTCCTCCGCGGTATCGATGGTAATAGAGTTCCACCAATCAGAAGCTCTCCCTTGAAGCTGCCTTGATGCCAATTTCCTCTTAGTTGCATCATCAATTCCCAAATCACCAAAGATCCTTCTACAAGCATCGATCCATCTCTGGACTTCAATAGTTGATTCTGTTCCCAAGAAAACCTTCCCTCCAAGAGCAGTATAATCCTTGCTCAACTTAGCAAAATCCACTGGTTTCGGAGTTTGGACTTGAACTCCAACATCAACTGCCGCCCCCGGAACTGGTATCCTTCTCATGATCGAAGTCATCATAGCTTCGAACATGGCTGCATAATCAGCAGTCTCTTCAGTAGCACGGCCTTCCCTAGCAGCTGGTCTCCCTCTTCGACTCATTCTCAATATCTATAAAAAGGAATGATTAGAACATCTAGAGAAACAACTGCATAAAGGACTCAAACTCTACTAAGCTACTATATTATATATAGTATTCATCCATCAAAATACAATTACGTCTCTCATACGTAGTTACGACAGCGAGCGTTGGGTAAAATCGATTAACCAAGGCTCTGATACCAAATGTGACGACCGCCCATGACCCCTGCACCGAATCTAGAGATAGTGCGCTGTAAAGTGTGTCAGGCGACCATGGACGATTGTCAAGGTAAATTAAAAACAGCAGAATCTATCGTATTACTCACAGCGCATGGACAACATACAATAGAAATATGTATATTGAAGCTTTACAAAACAAATGATATCATATAAAACTCCATATTAGTTGAATACAAGCATCCAAATAGTCAATACATCAAGCCTCACTACATATCTCTCAAAGAATACAGAACAGCGGAATATCCAGTACATATAATAAGAAGATAATATGCAACCCTCCATCTCGTCTTCGATATCAGCACCGTGAGAAGAGAACAGCACCTGCCACCTGCTACCTAGTCTGCCCGTCCCAAAATGGACGAACAGCCCAAGGCAATAAGAATTAAAACATAAAGCCTTGAGTCAGACAACAGTCTTAGTGAGCAGTAAATTAACTAACAACATACCAAAAGAACATAAAGGAAAAGGAATAGGAATACAACCCTCCCACTCCAACCTCATTCTACAGTGATAGCCCCCAGACACACACTAAGCAGAAGCAAACATAGCAGAGCATACAATTTAAAGTAAAGCTACTATCACTCGAGTCAAGGGCGATGTTTTCCAAGTACCAAGGCCTAAATCAGATAAGCATCCAGAAAATACCGCTCTTGAGTCCGAATGACGATACAACCAAACATCCATGACTCTGGCTATCACTATTATCATTGCTTCGATATCACCGTTAATTGAATGACCGGCACATTCTTTCAACCGTCCGTCAAGGGCTAATGGAAACCCCGGTTCTAGACATAACTCCCGCACGTCGTCGCAACCCGTGCCTAGGACTTTCGAATCTGCCCAGAGTACTCGACCATCAACAGTTAGTCGTTGGGACTATCGAATCTGCCCAAACGTACTCTTGCTTAGAGCATGCTAGAACCTTCAACAACGATGCTATCCAAGCTTCCTAGTCATCCACCTCGACGACTATTCTCATATCCATTCATTATCCTCAACTCGAATCATATCACCGAGTTATCAACATGCTTGGAATGATCCCATCTGGATTAGACCAAGTCTTCATCACATGATTGCCTCACTTCATCACATCCTCGCGAAGCCTCATCTCAACATCACATCATCAAATCTATGCATAAGAGCTTCATCATCCCGCTACATATGCCACGAGCAGCTTTCCCAATTCAAGAGCCTCTCCCTTAGCTTTTGAATCGTCTTCGGTCTAAATCAAACCATCAATCATCTAATTCATAACAATCAATCAAACCAAACATTAATCCGAACAATCAAGCATTCAAATAAGATCTAAGTAGACAATTATCACTATAATGGCATTTTCGTAATTAAAGAGTTGAAAGTCCAATAAGCATGAAAACATGAACTATATCTTCATAAACTTGATGAATGAACTTGCATAGGTTAACATGTGATAAAATGGATGTAACATCATCATGAACAATGAATCTATATGGATCTACACTTAGGATGAAGAAAATGCATGGAAATCACTATTTTAACACCAAATCGAGCCAACAATCCGATATACTCCTTTGGATCCGTGTGAGAGATAATCACCACTCACCAAATCACCTAAACAAACCCAAATCAACACGCTTCAGATCTGGACAGCGAAGGATCAAGCTTGATCTATCACGAATCCGCTTCAAACGAAGAAATCTCTCTTGAAAAGATGAAGATCTTCAATCTAAGCTCTTGAATCTTCAATCTTGATCTTCGATTTGGATGGATGGAAGCACTAGATTAGAGTGGAGAAAAGAAGTGAAGAAGTGTAGAAGTCGAGCTCTCAAAATGGCAGCACTTCGTCGCTTCAAAATCCGGATCCCAAAAATGAAGAGAAGCTCTCCTATTTATAGCAGAAAATACCCTAAGTCGTAACTCGGCTATCTCCTAAGTCGTCTCCGACCTAAGCCCCTCCGAACTAAGCCTCTCCGACCTAACAGATATGCGCGCCTCAACTCCTACGACCTAACACTTCTGCGCATACGACCTAACTATTAAGTCGACCTACGACTTAACCACTAACTCCTAAGTCATCTACGACTTAACACAGATTGTGACCTAACACTTAGACGAAACCCAGCGACCTAACACTGTTACGACCTAACACTCAAGCCAATACGCGACCTAAGACTTAGCCAACCCCTCCGACTTAACCCCCTTAGGTCATCCAATGACTTAACTATTAAGTCGTTAACTAACTTATTTCTTAGGTCGGTCAATCCCATAGGTCGCTCACTCTACTAAGTCGCTAACCAGCTACCCCAGCTCCCCTAGGTCGTTGCCGACCTAACTATGCTAACCCGGTAACCACTAGGTCGCTAACTCCACTAGGTCTGCCTACCCTTGAGTCACCATATCCTTAAGTCGGTTAGTTCTTTAGGTCGTTAACTCGCCCTGCCGACCTAATACTTAACTAAATCCTAGGTTGTATAATTCTATAGGTCGCTCCAACTAACCCACGACCTAACACTAACTCGCCGAATTCCTTAACTCGGTCACGACTTAGCTCTTAGGTCGTTCACGACCTAGGACTTAGACAAATCTGCCTAAAAATCTGAAATGACTTAAAAATGCTAAAATCCCAGATTTTGACGAACTTGTCGATCCGTAAAAAAAATACGGGTCATTACACACACATAAGGACCGCAAGCAATAGGTAAGTGCACAAATAGAAGCACACACCATATCATCATCGACAAATCATACAAGTCAAGCAAGAACAAAAATTCGAATATAATCAGAATATAAAATTCGTACCTAATAATCAACATCAAATGAGATCAACAGTGGAAGTAACCGCAGCCAGCATTCGCAATGTAATCACATGGATCAACTGATAAAGGCATAAATGCATGAATTCAACGATCAATTTTGAAGTTGCTGGCTCCTAGAATCGAAAAGGAGAAACCCTTAAGTAGAATAACAAAAAGGGAAAGCCCGATAATAGAATGGGTAGTGCTTTATGGGCTGACCTAGATATAGATATTGTATAGATTAGGGTTTTTCTTAATTTTTATTTTAATATTTTTAATTTTAAGAACTCTAGTTTGTAACTAGGATTGAACTACGGTGTGTAGTTCAAGAAATTCTTATCTTGGGGATATTGTTGACGCATGATTTCTAGGGTTAGGGTTATAACAATCAGATTAATGATAGCCGCAAGTTTATAAGTTTTTGTAAGCGGTCAACTATTTGATTTTTAGTAAAAATCTTGGGGCAGCGGTATATAGGTTTTGCCAAAGTTGGGTAAATTTATGTGTTGATCTTATTATCGTATTTATTCTATTATTATCTATGCTGCAATTTTTACTATTTCTGTGAATTTATAATCCTATTAACCCCCTTCTAGGGTTAATTCGATCCTACGGCCTGGACATGTCGTGACTTCCAATCGACCACCACATCATCTCCTACTCAATGCAACTTTTACAAGAGAAACTTGATGCCACCCTCTTTTCCGCTTAACTTCACCTCCCTCTCCGCCAATGTCACCCGACCTAATACCCTAGAAATGCCGCCCTCCCCAAACCACTACCACACAGGCCAAGGTAGATGCCATGTCATGAGTCTTGCATAATGGAACACCATGTCACTCTCAGTTCATCCATCCGATCACTGAAGCTCGCAAATTAATTGGAGGAGGAAGAGGAGGAGTTTGCTTTGGGTTATTTTTGGATGTTATAAAGAAAGATATGAGCTATCTTATGTGAAAAAGGGAAATAAATTAGGTTTAGAAATATCTTCATATTTAATTTACTTGAAAATCATATTTGCATTTCAAGCTCGTACGACTTGTAGGAGCATCGTATCCCGACGATTCTTCGACATCGTGCTTCATCTCATTGTTCTCTTCGCAAAGATATACAATACGACACCATTTGCGATAAAGCTCTGGAATGCTATTTTCATGCGTTACAAAGTTGTACTAGCCATCAGATTGTTCGATTCTAGAAATTCTTCGGCTACATAACTCTTACTGTTTTTCTCTTCAAAGAAACATAAGTTGTCAGTCGGGATTTCACCAGGCTCGATTGTGCATGTATATACTTATAATATGTAACTACAAATAAATCCCAAAAATAACATAACATCGAACATATCAATGTTTCATGGTCAAAACTCTCGTGAAATAATATTTCGGACTTAACGGAAGAGGTCTCGAGTCCTAATCCGTTCATCTTCAAAAGATAGCTTTTTGGCCATTTGATTCAAATTAATTAACATATAAATTAATTATTAACTCTCCAAGTATTAAAAATTACGGGTTGTTACAAAAACCCTCACAACAATGTTAGATTTTCAAATTTATATGCATATCCTCACTATACGTTGATGTTATGTAACGACGCGGATTTTTCGACGTTTGATTTAGAATATTTAAATGGTTTTAAATATCGAATTTGAATTATAGATTGATTTTGGATATGAAGATTTGGGTTTATTTATAAAATAGATTCAGAATTTAAATATAGCAATTTATTGAATAATTTAATTATTAAAGTTATAATTGAATATTGGTTAAATAGGGAATCTGGAGTTTTAAGCTTGATAAAAATAATTTAAAGGCTTATAAAATTTATATTAATGATAATGAAGGTGATAAAAGTCTTAAAATTGAATTTAAAGGTGATCTATTCAATTTTAAAAATAGTTTGTTAAATTGACATTTTAAAAGTAGTCTTCCGAGGCACAGTCTCGGAATTCGACGAAACCAGTCCCATTGGATCCGTAATAGTGTATTATTATTAGATTTCAAATTTTGTAGCATTTGGAGTTATTGTTTGGACGTACGGAATATAAACACTTTGGAAATTATTATCGAATTCAATATAATAACTGGGTCCAAAAAGCTGTATTCTCCATACGATCGAATTAGGACTCGAAACATTTTCCAATGCGTTCGGAATAGGGGTATAACATTATTAACGCCTAGCCGCATGCCTCGTTTTGAGTTCAAAGTTTTAAGTTATTATAGGCAAGATATTTGAATAATATAAAATTTGAACAGTAAAGAAATATTTTCTTCTAGCCGTCCTAAGCTGTGACGCCCCACCTCTATACTCACGCTAGCCAAGAACACTACGGAGTAATGCTGTCGACTAGCACAGAGAATAAGGCTGTTGAGGAGCAACCATCCGTGTAACTTCTTTGTGCGAGCACCGATATGTCAGATAGTATAGCATGCATTTCATTTAAGGAGGAAGTCCGACATATCAAGACAAACCCACAGCTATCACACAGTGGCTATATATGACCTTCGGAAACAAACATAAAAATAAACATAACACAAATCAGTCACAGACATCCATATCACAAAGGCGGAAAAAGATATGAATATATAACACATGAAAGTGTACATCAGAGTAGTGATCTGAAAGATCCACGATAATACAAAAGGATAGCTATAAGCTACACAAAAGCATAAGTATACATCACGGAGTCTGTATCTCAAATGTATACAACAAAAACTACTAATCTAAGTAGTTAGCCAAAAGTCAGAGTAATCCCAGAAGAGAAGTCAAGCAGAAGCACCTGTAACATCTCGGTCTGACCAGAGTATTATTTATAAGAAAATAATAAACGGGTCAGTCTAGCTATAAATATCAGATGACATGATATAGAATAAGAGATATGGCATAAACGTATAACAACCATAATGGCATACTACTATAAGTATGTAAATGATAATCAACAAGAGATTAATCAATATCACAAGAATCTTCTCAAAGATCCAAATCCACAAAAAGGTAATGACATACGAATTCACCAATGCACAAAAATTGATAAAACATATCAATGAAAATCACGAAAATTGGTGAAGCACAAATTCCAGAAATCAACACACGAAATCCATAAATCACAAAAAGGGGGGGAGGCCTATTACACGAACGGGAGCATGAAAGCTCACCAACATATGTATCACACGAACGAGAAGCTATATCATGGAAGCTAACCATTTAATTTTTGACACACGAATGGCCCGAAGACCTTTGAACACACGAACGACCCGAAGACCATGGGGCGCTACCCCACATATGTGAGTAGAAACATCACACAAACGGGGTCTAGTCTCCCTCGCAGACAAAGAGACATCGCTCAATCGCTAGTCTAAATCACAAAAATGATCGTCATGATCATCAAGAAGTGTCAATTACACTAAGCTAGTAAATATATGAGTTTAGCTTCATGTCCCATAACCACTAGCTTAACTTGAATATTTACGAACAAACTGTAGATCTTCACTAGGAAATTGTCACAAAAGGTTCAATCGAACAAGTCCAAGAGTTAACCGACGAAGCAAACGCAAGCATTTCGTACCACTTGTTTTACTAAGCCGTTTAATTCGATTTCTCATCCGACTGAAGTAAAGGCTTGTATATACTAATAGATTGGAAAACGGTTTAGGAAAAGAGCTTGTAATAAAATAAAGTTGAAATCGTTTTGATGAAAGAGTTTTGGTATTTACTACTAGTATTGAAATCTTTATATTTTTAGAGTGACAAGTCACAAAATTGGTTGTAGAAACAATCGGTCATAAAATTCACATTCGAAGATGTGAATAAAATCCAAGGAAATCAGCCCAAAAAGCATCAAAGTAGAAATAGGTGGTGCGGCCTAACGTGCCGAGCGACCTAACAAAATACAGGTCAAACGACCTAAGTATGAAAAGGCGAGCGACCTAACGTCTTAACATGGCCGGGCGACCTAACGTGTTACGACCTAGAGGTCGAGCGATTTAAGGGGGTCAGGCGACCTAAAGAAAAATAAGGTCTAACGACCTAATGGTATTGGGGTCATGCGACCAAACGGAAGTGAGGCCAAGTGACAAGAGCGAACGACCTAAGGGTTGAACGAGCTAATGCCTTAAACAAGGCCGAGCGACCTAGTGAGTCACGACCTACTGGAACGAGCTTGCAAAGCTGAGCGACCCAAGGTGGAGCGACCTAGAGGCCAGCGACCTAAAGCATAACAGGCTGAGCGACTTAAGGGCGAACGACCTATCATAATAAAGTGGTGCACGACCTAACTTGGTCGAGCTAAAGTGATGCGCGACCAAACATAGCCGAGCTACTGAGCGACCTAAATGGTTGCGACCTAATATGGCAACAGGGTCGAGCGACTTAAAGGTGTAAGGCCGAGTGACCTAACGTCCCAAGAAAAGTCAAGCGACCTAAAGGAGTGGACATGAGGCCAAGGTGGTGCGACCCAAGGGGTACGCGACCTAAGGAGGTGGTAGGTCAAACGACCTAAAGGAGTGGGCATGAGGCCAAGGTGGTGCGACCCAAGGGGTACGCGACCTAAGGAGGTGGTAGGTCAAACGACCTAAAAGAGTGAAGTCGTACGACCTAAACACAAGCGACCTAACGGATCACGACCTAAGGAGAAAAAGAGCCGAGCGACTTAGTGGCCTAGCGACCTAATTCGTGTCGAGCTAAACGTAGGCAGAACGACCTAATACTGAGGTGGCTTTTCCTCTAGAACGACCTAAGCCCAGAAATTCTCCAAGAACACTTAAAACTGGAGTTTTTCGCCAATTCGATTCAAACCAAAAGCAAGCGTACATGCAAACGTGATAGGAATTCATTTCCAACAATCCAAGATAGTTATAGACAAGAATGTGAGATAAAAATCTCACCTTTTCATGGAAATTGATGGAAACCGAGCTTGAAAGCAAAGTGAGAAGCAACCACAAGCTTGAATCAATGCTTCACTTTGAATTTGGAGTTAGATGTTGAATTTGCAAATGAACTTGAGCTTGGAATTTTAATTTCCCATTCCCTCCACCATTTTTGATGAAGCTTTGTTGTTAGGATTATGAAGAAGGAAGTGATGAAGAGGAGATGGGTTGGGACTGAGTTAGTAATGGTTCAGCCCAAACCAAAACCCTAAGCGAAAAAGTGACAAAATTCCACTAACTCCAAACATATCGAAGTTTATACTCAAAAAGATCGCAACCGTCATTTTGAACTCAATGGGGGTGGTCTCGAGTCCTAATTTGACCGTATGCAAAAAGTAGCTTTTCGGACTAAAATCCGATTAACGATAAAATATTTAAATATAAAATCGATAAATATGCAGGTTGTTATAGTAAGCACGCTATCTCCTCAAATAAAATCACATATGCTATTTCCTACTCGTCAAGGAAATATCAAATCACCTATCCCTCCTCTTTTCAAATCATATACAAATCACTTCGTATAATGAAAAAATAATAAAGGGAAAGCAGAGATCGTATTCCCCTCCTTCATCTGACATTCGAAAAATCATGAGCGTGCCTTCCTCTAGTTCGAAACAATCGCGTATTCCTCCCTCTTTCCACTCAAATTTAAATCGACCAAAAAAAAAGTAACGAACACGATCGCGTTTAGATGGGCAGATGCGAGGGTTCGAACTCGAGCTCGAGATGTGAGGATGATGGACGAGACGTGGACTGTCGAGGGTCGGCGATGGCGGCATGGTGAGCGCGAGGTGGGCGAGGTCGAGGTCTGGAAGGTGCAATTGTGTGACTAAGGGCTGGGAAGTCGGCTCGGGGTCATGATCGTGTTGAACACCGGAAGGGACGATGGGGACGGCGCGATCTGAGGGGGGTCGTGATGGGGGTTTTGGCAATCGGTCGTAGCTATGATTTGGGGGACGAGTGTGTTGGGTTAGGTGGTGGCTGTCGAGCGACACGATGGAGAGGATTTCAGTAGTAGGGTATGTTGATGTCAGAAAGTAATTTATTCAATTTATTATATAGTCTTATTCTTATAAATGTTACAATGTATGCATACGAGGTCGGGAAAAATAAAATAAATAAATCACGGAATAAGCCGTATTTGGTTCATAGCTGGGAAATACGCAATGAAGTCAAGATTGGAAACAGGTTACAATTTAAAATCAAAGGTGAGAATTTTCTCACTCATTTGGATTACCTCTTTTAAATTTAAATGTTTAAATTTAAATTATTGGATGTTTGATTGATAAATTTATAATTTATCTGTTGAATGACTATATATATAATAGTATATATATTAATATTGGAGTGATATTCCCGCACATTATAGCGAATGAGACCCTATGCGCCCCGCATAATAGCGGATGACCCCATATACCGCGATATCCCCCTTGAAGTGGGATTGGTATTTTATTTGTTGTCTAACATCTGTGGATGCAGGGAAAAACAGGTTGGAGGGATCCAACTAAATTCCTCAAATATATTAGTATTTTTCATATTTATAAAATGCTGGATTATTGTGTGTTGTAAAATTTTAAATAATATAATAGCATGGTAATAAAAAAATTATGGAAATATTAATACCATAAATATTATTTGAAATTTTAAGGAATTAAAAATAGATTTTGATAGAAAAATTTGTATAACGAAATTTGGATTATTAAAAGGGATTGGTTTAAATAAGAATGGTGAATTTTTAATCGTATTAAATAATACAAGAAAACATTTTAAATAGAGAGTTTAAAATAAATTATATAAAGGAATTTTTGAAGACTTGATTTAAAAATCATATTCGGGAAAAAAAAGGGTTGGAATCAATATTGAAAATAGATTGACAAAGATAAATAGGAATTTATAAGGAAATTGAATTATGAAATGGAATTTTATAATTGAGATATTCTTAGTGGAACTCAAAAGGAGTTATAAAAATTGATAAACGGAGTTTATAAATAAAAGGGAAGTGATGTTGGGTGATAAATTTGGAATATAAATTTTACGAAAAGAATTTATATTGGGATATTGTAGGGGTAATGAAGCTTTCTTTTATCATGTAGATTTCAACATAAATTTTCTATGTATGGTCTCTTTTATGCTTTATGAGAAAGTGGATGTTTATGCTTGTTTGTGTTTTATGTTGAATTTGATAGCCTACTTTGTTCGTAATAAATAGGCTATTCTTATCTCATTAATCACAATTTGCCTCTTCATCTAAATATGATCATGGCTATGAAGTGAAGTTTGAATCAAAATTTGATGATCTATGTTACTAATTAATAGTAAATAGTTCATGCTTAAACTAGATTTTGGTTTCATTTTCTATGCTATGTTTCATGAGATATGAAAAGTAGAACTTGAGTTTTATTATAGTTTGATGGTTGATTTGTGTTAATTAATAACTCAAATGGGCCATGCTTATGATAAATACATCACTAATCCTACTTCGATTAAAAAGAGATCATCATTTGATTTTATGTTGATTTATGTGAAAAATATAAGAAAGTGGATTTCCCTCTGAGTTGAATTTTAATCACATAGTTTTTAATCTCAACATTTGCTTAGCTTTCTAGTTTTCAAAACAATCTCCACTTTTGGTTTAATTTGATTGATTAGAAAATTTTAAAATCTTAAAAATTCCCTGCGGATCGACCCCTACTCGCTACGTACTAAAATTGTACATCGTGCGCTTGCGGTATAAAATTAACCCAAATTTATCGGCATTTTTCCAATCAATAGAAAATTTAGCGTTAAACAAGTTTTTGGCGTCGTTGGCGGGGAATAAACCATTTGGCTATATAAACCATTTTTTATATATTTTATAATCTTATTTGATTATAATATTTACATCCAAACACTGCAACTATATATAGTTATATTTCAGAAAATTATCTCCTCTATATCAAAAATATAATTTGGGTAAAATTATTTCATTTACCCCATTTTAAACAATACTGTGTCAAATTGCTCTGTTCAAGTGTTTAGAAACCCCTATCGGTACAGTTGTACGGACTGTTCTGAGCAGAGTTCATAAGCCACTCAATAAATCAACCAACACAATATAAAACGATTTTTATTCATTAACAAATACGCGCTCATATCTATTAATACACTCAAACTCATTCTAGAGTATACTGACTCTATCTCTAATGAGTAATTCCCACCAGAGCCAAGGTTCTCGCTTAACCTTGCTCTGATACCAAGTGTAACAGACCGGTAGGCTTTTCAACCATCCCAGTCAACGGCCACTTTCCGCCATGGCATCACATTGGTACCTCGAATTTGCTTTTACGGCCAGCCTCTCGACTGCAACCAACCACTCCGGGACATGTAGGGGTAAGAGTCTTCTGCTCGCCACCAAACACGAAGCGAGAACCCCCTATCATGTTGTAATGAAGTAAATCTGATCCCGGTCTCTTCGAAACGATTAACGAAATTGGCTAAAATTTGATAGTCGGTTATTTAACTATTAACACACATCCATAACAATCATCAGGCCTTATTATAAATTTTCCAAAATTTATCTCAAAATATCTTTATAAGATATTACTTTCGGTTCCTCAGCGTTTGAAAAATAGTTTTCAAACCCTTTTTATTTTCACGGAACATTTCCAACCCTTCCCAATACTAAGAATATTTTCTTCACTACATTTGATATTCGACACTTGGAAAATATTCCTCTTATTTCCTTTTTCTTTTCTCAAAATCATTTACGACTTTACTGTAAATTTCCCAACTCATTTCACATGAATTCTATAAATTCCAAAATTCCTTAATTAATTCCCTTAATATTTCAAAAACCCAATTATACTTGCTTATCAACTCAATTCACTTTGCACTTCTTTATGAATTCTATTTTCGTTCTTCGAAGTTCACTTTTATTTAACTTCTTCGGAAATTTTCTTACTTTTCTTCCCAATTCCACTTAAGAATTTTCTTATAAATCATATCCGCTGAATAACCCATTTCCCTAGCTTCCGAGAAGGTTTATAAATAATTTAAAACATTTCAAAACTCTATATATACATATATAAAAATAAGTATTTAAAAGAAAATAATAATAATTTATTTTTAAGACATATTCAAATAATTATTGAAAATATTGAAACACCTCTTATAATATCACTTTCCAAAGCAGATTTAAAAATTTAGGATTTTATTAAAATAAATATTAAGTATTTAAAAATTTACTTCTGAAATATTTAATACTAACTAACTTTAAAATTTCATAGTTTTAATAAATAAAAATTTCCTTTTTAAAATTTAAAACTTAACTTATTAATAAAAATAAAAGTTTTAATCTCAATAACCAAATTTCAATTTATAAATCTTCTCGATTTCCCACACATCGCTTCCATTCCGGTCTCCGTAACCATCTTCATTAAAAATAGTATCTACTATTTTTCTCACCCCTATTACCATATCTGATGTGCACGTAAATGTGCATATATATACATCCATATTTTATCTCTTTTTATTTAAATAAATACCATATTTGGGCATTTTAACAAGTTTAAAACCAAAATTCAATTGTTTTCAAATCATCATATATTCATCTTCATTCAATGGCAAAATTATCATTTTTGTGCATGTGCCAATTTGAGAATTTTTACTTAGACAATTTTTATGACTTTTATAGGATATTTTGATGCATATGGAAGAGGGATTCATGATGATATATGCATGCACAAGGAAATACGAAGGAATTAAGAGGAAATAATTCAAGTTCAAGATCATGGAGGACCCCACCCACTTACCTAAATCTACAATTAAAAGCTAATGGACAACTAAGTGGAGGTTAAAGCTTCATGCACATTTAATGAGGGGTTAATTAGTGGCTAATGGTTACTTGGTTGCCACACTTCCTAAAGGGCATTTTGGGAAGCTCCCTAAAAATAAAATTAAGGTTTTATGCATGTTTAAATAGCCCTCTTATGTACATGAACACATCTTCTACTATTTCATATTAGTTAGGAAATGAAAAATACAAGTTGTAAGCTCTATGTTTCATGAAATAAAAATGGCTTTATAGCCTCTTTCACTTCTCTTTTCTACTTGTGTTTCTTTACTTTTATGCTCATTTTTATTCTTGTGCTCTCTTTCATTTAATGTTCATAGTTAGATTTACATTTATGCACTAGTTTAGTAGATACTATTTTTAATGAAGGTGGTTAAGGAGACCGGAATGGAAGCGATGTGTGGGAAATCGAGAAGATTTATAAATTGAAATTTGGTTATTGAGATTAAAACTTTTATTTTTATTAATAAGTTAAATTTTAAATTTTAAAAAGGAAACTTTTATTTATTAAAACTATGAAATTTTAAAGTTAGTTAGTATTAAATATTTCAGAAGTAAATTTTTAAATACTTAATATTTATTTTAATAAAATTCTAAATTTTTAAACCTGCTTTGGAAAGTGATATTATAAAAGGTGTTTCAATATTTTCAATAATTATTTGAATATGTCTTAAAAATAAATTATTATTATTTTCTTTAAAATACTAATTTTTATATATGTATATATAGAGTTTTGAAATGTTTTAAATTATATATAAACCTTCTCGGAAGCCAGGGAAATGGGATATTCAGTGGATATGATTTATAAGAAAATTCTTAAGTGGAATTGGGAAGAAAAGTAAGAAAATTTCCGAAGAAGTTAAATAAAAGTGAACTTCGAAGAACGAAAATAGAATTCATAAAGAAGTGCAAAGGGAATTGAGTTGATAAGCAAGTATAATTGGGTTTTTGAAATATTAAGGGAATTAACTAAGGAATTCCGGAATTTATAGAATTCATGTGTAACGAGTTGGGAAATTTACAATAAAGTTGTAAATGACTTTGAGAAAAGAAAAAGGAAATAAGAGGAATATTTTCCAAGTGTCGAATATCAAATGCAGTGAAGAAAATATTCTGAGCATTGGGAAGGGTTGGAAATGTTCCGTGAAAATAAAAAGGGTTTGAAAACTGTTTTTCAAATGCTGAGGAATTGAAAGTAATATCTTATAAAGATATTTTGAGATAAATTTTGGAAAATTTATAATAAGGCCTGATGATTGTTATGGATGTGTATTGATAGTTAAATAACCGACTATCAAATTTTGGCCAATTTCGTTAATCGTTTCGAAGAGACCGGGATCGTATTTGCTTCATTACAACATGATAGGGGGTTCTCGCTTCGTGTTTGGTGGCGAGCAGAAGACTCTTACCCCTACATGTCCCAGATTGGTTGGTTGCAGTTGAGAGGCTGGCCGTAAAAGCAAATTCGAGGTACCAATGTGATGCCACGGCGGAAAGTGGCCGCTGACTGGGATGGTTGAAAAGCCTACCGGTCCGTTACACTTGGTATCAGAGCGAGGTTAAGCGAGAACCTTGGCTCTGGTGGGAATTACTCATTAGAGATAGAGTCAGTAGTACTCTAGAATGAGTTTGAGTGTATTAATAGATATGAGGGCTTATTTGTTAGTGAATAAAAATTGTTTTATATTGTGTTGGTTGATTTATTGAGTGGCTTATGAACTCTGGTCGGAACAGTCCGTACAACTGTACCGATAGGGGTTTCTAAACACTTGAATAGAGCAATTTGACATAGTATTGTTTTAAATGGGGTAAATGAAATAATTTTACCCAAATTATATTTTTGATATAAAGGAGATAATTTTCCGAAATATAATTATATATGGTTGGAGTGTTTGGATGTCAATATTATAATCAAATAAGATTATAAAATATATAAAAAAATGGTTTATATAACCAAATGGGAAAAAATTGTATTAGTATAAATTATACAAATGGGTTATAATTAAGTTGGATTCAAACTAGAAATATGGAAATTTAAATCCTGGGAAGTTTGGAAAAATGTTTTTCAAAGTGGAGTGAGAAAATATTTTGAATAGGAATCGATTTTAAATGGATTTGAAGATGTTATAGCACTGAAATCGCTTCGGTCGTTGGTAAATAATTCCGATGATGATCGCGACATCATCGGTGTTCATTTTCGAGTTTCTAAGTGATGGATTACTGCTGTGGTCGTTGTTTTGGATTGATTTGGGGAAAAACAAGTTTGTTTTGGAAGTTCCGAAGTGAATTGGTTTTGGATAAAAACCAGGATTGGTTTAAAATTTAAAAGTATGATTTGGGATATTTGTGATTTCAAAATGATTTGAAATAAATACCGGGTGTTTAAAAATTATGAAATCCTTATTTAAATAATTTAGAGATCATCGGGAGATAAGTTATAAACTTATAAATGGTGAACGATTTTGAAGAAAAATATGGGGGTTGAATTTTGGAATTAAAATTAAAAGTGAAAAAGTTAAAATGAAATTTAACTTAGATTAAGTTGAAGAAATTCAATTTTTGAAATTAAATTTATGGTGATTTGAAGAAAATAAATTAGTGAAGTAGACTAGTTAAATGGATTAAATTGGGATGTGAATGAATTGAATTGGAAAATAAAATTTAAATTGAACTGAGAAATAAAATTAAGTTGAATTGAATTTAAATTTAACTTAAATGAAATTGAGTTGAATCTGGATTGAATTGAAATAAAAATTTAATTGAGTTATAGATGATATTGAATGGAATTTAATTTTTACTTGATTAAATTCAAATGAATCGTGTGAAATTAAAATTTTAACTTATGGAAGTTAAATAAATTAAAAGAATGGTGTGAGGTTAAATTTAACTAAAGACAAGTTAAATAAAAATTGAATTGGGAGAAGTAGATTTCGATAACTTATAAAAATTGAAGTTATGGAGTAAAAATAGGCTTAGGCTATGATTAAATGGGTATTCTCGAGTTAAAAATAAAAAGTGAGTATATTCGAGTATAAAATTGATGGAGATGTGAAAAACAAGTTGTGTGGCTTTTAAAAATTTAAAGGTGAAATAGATAAGCCAAAATAAAAAGAGATTGATATTTTGGAAATGAAATAAAAAAATCCAAACTTGAATTATAAAATAAATTTGAACTCAAGTAAATTAGTTGAAGTGATTTTTGAAATGAAAATCAAATATTGGATAATAAACTGGAAGTGAACTAATTGGATAATTAATTAGTTAATTGAATATGGTAATGAATATTAACTCGGTTAATAAAATTTGATTGTGAATTAAAAGTGAATAGTATAAATGGAATTTGATTATAAATAAAATTCGTCTTAGATCATAAGTGAATTAAATTGGAAAACGTGTTGAATAAAATGAAATTGAATGGAAATAGAAATGGGTTGAGTTGCAAGTAAAAATCCAATTTGTGTGTAAAATAAGGTGAATTTGGAATTGATTCGTCGAGAAAATGTATATGAATATGGAATTAATTGGTTAAGAACAAAATTAAATTGAAATGGAAATTATTGCAAATAGAAATGAACTTAAGTGGTTGGTTAAAATGGTCAAGATAAATGACTTAAGTTAATGAATAGTGTGAAATGGTTCCCAGTTTAAACAAAAATAGATTTGAATGTGATGAATGTGAATAAATTGATTGAGAATGAATTTGAAATAATTAGAATTAAATATAATTTGAGTTGGAATCAATTTAAAATTGTTATAAACTATAATGGTTATTCTATTAAATGAATAGCGCCGAATTTGCATGAAAAATGGTTGTTCGGCGTAAATGGAAGTATATGAAATTCTATAAATTAATAGAAGTGAATAGAATTGATTTTTAAATCAATTTGAAATGGATATGAGTTGTTTGGTATAAAAAAATAAAGTGATGCAGGAAAACTGAGTTGTAAATCATTCGGATTGAATAGTGTTATATAAATCGATTAAAAATAGATAATTGAATGATGGAAGCCTTGTAGTTGCTATAAAAACATGCTATAAAAGGTTTGTTTATGAATCTATGTGATTACCCATATAAAGAAGTGAAATGTTATTGAATTTGATGTTTTTGGAACTTACGTGTTTAAATTGAGTAAGTACATGTACCGAAAGCTGTTGTGCTTGACTTTGGTTGCACGTATTGCAAAAATAAATAAGCCGCTTTCTTAAAATGCTAAAATAAGGTACGTTTTCGGATTAAATACAACAAATATATAAATATTGTTATATATTTTTGTTTTCCGACCGTGTGGGTTGATGTATATATATTTATATCTCTTGTCAAATTGCAAAAGACTCTCCGTACAAAGGCGACTCTACCAAAAAATTTTGAAAATTTAGGGTGTTAGAAAAATTTTGAAAATATTTGGAAAATTTTTTGTTAACGACAAATTGATTTCAAATTGGAAAATTGAAATAAAGGATTCTGAATTTGGAAACGAATTGTTTTGGTAAAGACTAAAGGATTAGAAAAGTGGATATTGAGTTTTAACTTAGTGGGGTTTTTGTTAAGAGAATGGGTTTGAAGCATTTTCCTACCTTAGCAATTTCGGGGACGAAATTCTTTTAAGGGGGGAGGAATGTAACGACCTGGAATTTTTGACGTTTGATTTAGAATATTTAAATGGTTTTAAATATCGAATTTGAATTATAGATTGATTTTTGATATGAAGATTTGGGTTTATTTATAAAATAGATTCAGAATTTAAATATAGCAATTTATTGAATAATTTAATTATTGAAGTTATAATTAGATATTGGTTAAATAGGGAATCTGGAGTTTTAAGCTTGAAAAAAATAAATTAAAGGCTTATAAAATTTATATTAATGATAATGAAGGTGATAAAAGTCTTAAAATTAAATTTAAAGGTGATCTGTTCAATTTTAAAAATAGTTGGTTAAATTGACATTTTAAAAGCAGGATTCCGAGGCACAGTCTCGGAATTCGACGAAACCAGTCCTATTGGATCCGTAATAGTGTATTATTTTTGGATTTCAAATTTTGTAGCATTTGGAGTTATCGTTTGGCCGTACGGAATATAAACGCGTTGGAAATTATTATCGAATTCAATATAATAATTGGGTCCAAAAAGCTATCTTCTCCATACGATCTAATTAGGACTCGAAACCTTTTCCATTGTGTTCGAAATAGGGGTATAACATTATTAACGCCTAGCCGCATGCCTCGTTTTGAGTTCGAAGTTTTAAGTTATTATAGGCAAGATATTTGAATAAAATAAAATTAAATAGTAAAGAAAGATTTTCTTCTACCCGTCCGGAGCATGCTATCTCCTTAGATAAAATCACTTATGCTGTTTCTTTCTCCTTCAATGCAAAATCAAATCACCTATCCCTCCTCTTTTCAAATCGTATACAAATCACTTCGTACAATGAAAAAATAATAAAGGGAAAGCAGAGATCGTATTCCCCTCCTTCATCTGACATTCGAAAAATCACGAGCGTGCCTTCCTCTAGTTCGAAACAATCGCGTATTCCTCCCCCTTTCCTCTCAAATTTAAATTGACCAAAAAAGTAACGAACACGATCACGCTTAAATAGGCAGATGCGAGGGTTCGAACTCGAGCTCGAGATGTGAGGACGATGGACGAGACGTGGACTGTCGAGGGTCGGCGATGGCGGCATGGTGAGCGCGAGGTGGGCGAGGTCGAGGTCTGGAAGGTGCGATTGTGCAACTATGGGCTACGAAGTCGGCTTGGGGTCGCGATCGTGTTGAACACCAGAAGGGGCGATGAGGACGGCGCGATCTGAGGGGGGGTCGTGATGGGGGTTTTGGCGATCGGTCGTAGCTATGATTTAGGGGATGAGTGCGTTGGGTTAGGTGGTGGCTGTCGAGCGACGCGATGGAGAGGATTTCAGCAGTAGGGTATGTTGATGTCAGAAAGTAATTTATTCAATTTATTATATAGTCGTATTCTTATAAATGTTACAATGTATGCATACGAGGTCGGGAAAAATAAAATAAATAAATCACGGAATAAGCCGTATTTGGTTCATAGCTGGGAAATACGCAATGAAGTCAAGATTGGAAACATGTTACAATTTAAAATCAAAGGTGAGAATTTTCTCACTCATTTGGATTACCTCTTTTAAATTTAAATGTTTAAATTTAAATTATTGGATGTTTGATTGATAAATTTATAATTTATCTGTTGAATGACTATATTAATATGGTAGTATATATATTAATATTGGAGTGATATTCCCGCATATTATAGCGAATGAGACCATATGCGCCCCGCATATTAGTGGATGACCCCATATACCACGATATCCCCCACGAAGTGGGATTGGTATTTTATTTATTGTCTAACATCTGTGGATGTAGGGAAAAACAGGTTGGAGGGATCCAACTGGATTCCTCAAATATATTAGTTTTTTTCATATTTATAAAATGCTGGATTATTGTGTGTTGTAAAATTTTAAATAATATAATGGCATGGTAATAAAAAAATTGTGGAAATATTAATACCATAAATATTATTTGAAATTTTAAGGAATTAAAAAGAAATTTTAATATAAAAATTTGTATAATGAAATTTGGATTATTAAAAGGGATTAGTTTAAATAAGAATGATGAATTTTTGATCGTATTAAATAATACGGGAAAACATTTTAAATAGAGAGTTTAAAATAAATTATATAAAGGAATTTTTGAAGACTGGATTTAAAAATGATATTCGAAAAAAAAGGGTTGGAATCGATATTGAAAATAGATTGACAAAGATAAATAGGAATTTATAAGGAAATTGAATTATGAAATGGAATTTTATAATTGAGATTATTTTTAGTGGAACATAGAAAGAGTTATAAAAATTGATAAACGGAGTTTATAAATAAAAGGGAAGTGATGTTGGGTGATAAATTTGGAATATAAATTTTACGGAAAGAATTTATATTGGGATATGGAAATAGGGGTGAGAAAAATAGTAGATACTATTTTTAATGAAGATGGTTAAGGAGACCGGAATGGAAGCGATGTGTGGGAAATCGAGAAGATTTATAAATTGAAATTTATTGAGATTAAAACTTTTATTTTTATTAATAAGTTAAGTTTTAAATTTTAAAAAGGAAACTTTTATTTATTAAAACTATGAAATTTTAAAGTTAGTTAGTATTAAATATTTCAGAAGTAAATTTTTAAATACTTAATATTTATTTTAATAAAATCCTAAATTTTTAAACCTGCTTTGGAAAGTGATATTATAAAAGGTGTTTCAATATTTTCAATAATTATTTGAATATGTCTTAAAAATAAATTATTATTATTTTCTTTAAAATACTTATTTTTATATATGTATATATAGAGTTTTGAAATGTTTTAAATTATTTATAAACCTTCTCGGAAGCCGGGGAAATGGGTTATTCAGTGGATATGATTTATAAGAAAATTCTTAAGTGGAATTGGGAAGAAAAGTAAGAAAATTTCCGAAGAAGTTAAATAAAAGTGAACTTCGAAGAACGAAAATAGAATTCATAAAGAAGTGCAAAGGGAATTGAGTTGATAAGCAAGTATAATTGGGTTTTTGAAATATTAAGGGAATTAATTAAGGAATTCCGGAATTTATAGAATTCGTGTGTAACGAGTTGGGAAATTTACAATAAAGTTGTAAATGACTTTGAGAAAAGAAAAAGGAAATAAGAGAAATATTTTCCAAGTGTCGAATATCAAATGCAGTGAAGAAAATATTCTAAGTATTGGGAAGGGTTGGAAATGTTCCGTGAAAATAAAAAGGGTTTGAAAACTGTTTTTCAAATGCCGAGGAACTGAAAGTAATATCTTATAAAGATATTTTGAGATAAATTTTGGAAAATTTATAATAAGGCCTGATGATTGTTATGGATGTGTATTGATAGTTAAATAACCGACTATCAAATTTTGGCCAATTTCATTAATCGTTTCGAAGAGACCGGCATCAGATTTAATTATCCGAGAACCACTTCGATCCGGTTTGAATGCTACGAATGAATACCATGAAGATGATGAAGACGGTGATTTGGTTTGTCCAGACCCAGGACAACTTGTATGGACGAATGCTATCAGAACATCGTCATTGGAGGACGATGAGCATTCTAAGTGAATGTGTTCTTTAAAAGGTAACGCTTAGCCTCGAGCCTCATCAACCGGAGAATGACTAAAACATGGGAGATGCAACAAGGCTAAGTGGGTCACACCCAAGTAGGGTAAGGTTATCCCTATCTAGAGTCCCTTTTATTTCGGTCTGTGTAGTGCGGTTACTGATCCCAACCGCGGGTAATCTTTCTCAGACTATCCAGTTTAAGTGGTAGTCCGGTATTTGTGTAGCAGGGGATCCCGGAGTGGTCCTCGGTACATTGTTCTAGAGGTGTACTGTGACGGACGGTACCCCAGTAGCCCAGTCATTCGATGGAATCCATTCTCCAATAAGCGCCGTACGGTTTTGATTGTGCCCAACTATGCTGGAACGTGAGATGCAAGCATTTTGACTATATTCTATTTACTTTCTATAGACACTATTATAATATCAGATGATTTTGATAAAAAATTGTTTTCGTTATCGTAAGGTAAAAACCCGTTGTGTTTATTTGTGACGTGGTCTTACGAGATACCTTTGTTTTCAAAGGATTTTTGAAAAGTTAATAATTCAATTTGAGTGTGTTTTCTCACGCTGGTTTTCCAAAGTGACTCGGGTGTTATTTTATTATTATTATAATGCTCGGGTTAGACCGAGTATTACAAATTCAGGTTAAATGCTATGGAGCTCAGGAGACTAGCTGGAGGAGTTTCAGACGTATTTACGTACTTGACTTATATTCCGCTATGTAAGGACAATTTATATAACTGTCCAGTTTGATGTATTGATTGATGCACTATGATGATTGTAAGTATATAAACTATTACAGATTCTTTTGTATAAAATCTGATATTATATATTATATTTTGTTCCGCTGCGATTGTGAGATTCTATGTTGTTGTTTCTTTTTTTCTTCTACCTTTTCTTCTTCACCCCTAATGAACTGGTATTTCCGGCACTCGACTACTCAGCAATCTATACAGTGGACATATAGATGTCGATTTTCAAGGTCAAAAATCTTTGGTTCGTTACATGTTAGATTTTCAAACCCTTGCTATATGATGATGTTACATTTTCAAAACCCTTTTTATGAAGCTAAATTTTCAAATTCATGTACAGATCTCATTATACGATCATGTTAGATTTCAAATCCTCACTATACAATAAAATGTTAGATTTTCAATACCCTCACCATGAGGACAGATTTTCAAATTCATATACTAAGTCCTCGTTATACAGTAAGGTCGTATCTTCAAATCTATATACAAAATTACCATTGAACAATGGGGTTAGACTTCAAAATTCTATCGACGTTAATCAGTTTTAAAATTATAGGAACCTAATATAGACAAAAGAAGGAGTGAAATAGCAAAGTACAAAAGTATGATCTAACCCTCCCTATAAAATTGAAAGTTCACTTCGTATTCATCATATGAAGTAAACTTTGGAGGGCATATGTTATACTATAAGTTTTACTCGATTATATTCAACCTCTAACTATGTAAGCCGAAGTCTAAAAGGAGGATTCCAAAGTATTCATTGCTCATGAATATCGAAAGATTCAACCCTTTGGCTTAAAAGCTCTCCTTGTATTTAGCTTTACATAAATATTAAACATCAATGAGAACTTTATATATAGCTTCGTATAACGCCCTTCGGTATCTCAGTCCGAAGGCTAAGTTTTCATACTGAAGCATAAACAAATATCCAAAGGATAGATGCTAAATATAAGATCTAAAGAATGGGCCTACGGCATAATGCAACTAAGAACTAAAGGCATCGCCCATGTTGAAAGCATCATCACCAAGATGACCTTAAACCGAAAGTATAGGCCTTAAGGAGGACCTTCAACCGAAAGCCTAGGTCAAATGACCAACTTCATACCAAAAGACTAAGGACACTGAGACATGCTAATAGTCCCAAGGCTACATACTGCCTTCATATCATGTACCGAGACCCTTAGCGATCATTACATAAAGAAACAACCCTAGGCGGCTATAATCAAGAGTACATGCCAAAAGCGCATTGTTTAACATACGAGAATGAAACTGTCTCTATTCAAGGCCAAGAGCGCCTCAATACAAAACCAAAATCAACGGCTAATATAACTTCTAGATATATCAATGGCTCAGATAGCCTGAAGCCTATATGAAGTATACAGGTCAAGACGCCTATAAATACAAGGCACATACCCCTATATATGAGATTCTGATTGGACTCCTGAAAAGACCGACACTATAATGCCTTAATCATTTATAATTATCTTAAACTTTCCAACTTAAGCTTTTTTGACAACAATGGCCGACAAAGCTAACTAGAACTTGTGAAGCCATTTTTCGGTTCGATTGATAAAGTACTAAGAATCTTCTCAACAGTGGACGTAAGGACAAGCTCCTGAACCACTATAAATTTATCTACTCTTACTTTCGACACTTTTCTTTTTATCACTTTTGACCCAAGCTTTCTACCTTTTCTACTTTCAATCGTATTTCCTTTTGACCCGCTACTTCCGAAGCTTTGCTTTTGGATCTTTAAGGTGTTGGACTATGATCAAAAATCACTCTAACACTAGGCTTATATAAGCGATCAACTTTGTTGATCACAAACAACAACCAATTAAATAAAGTTGCATAATAGATTAGCTTTGCTGGTCACAAGCGACAATCAGTTAAACAAACGACAATAAAAAAAATGTAAAATCGAACAAAAATCTGTAGAACTAAAAATCAAACATAACCTACCCATTAAGTTTGTCTGTTCGGTTGATTTTATGTTTTAGCTTGTACTTGAAAAATACATAAAGTTATGATTTATATGCTTTTGTTTAGTATTTTTATGCTTATTATTAGTAACTTTAAATTATTGATGATATATAAACATCATTTTGTTTGCAAAATGATTTAAAAATCAATTACCTAATTTGGACAACACAATTATTATTCTATTAGTTTGGTTAGACAATTAATCAATTATAAATCAATTTAGCTTTAGAATCTGAATTAAACAAATCAAGGTGAACTATTTTGTTTATTTAGGTTTGGGTTAAAGGTGAACATTTGGTTGGTTCGGTTGGTTCGATTATGAAAATTGTAAAATTGAACTAAAACCAATAAAAATGAAAACAAAATCAAATTAACCAAATTAAGTTTGGTAGGTTTGGTTGGTTATCCGATTTAACCGAACTAAAAATGATTCACATTTTATCTTTGAAATATTCATTGTACTTTTAAATAGAACATAAATAAAAAATTGAAGTACTCTTATGCTTTTAAATAGTAATTTTGAAACGCGCGCGCATATATATATAATAAATAAAATTTACTTAAGACTATTAAACTAATTAAAAAAAACCATTACACCATTGTTAAATTTGACAATGTAGTAAAAGTTTGATTAATTTGGTTAGTTTAATAATCAAATTAATTATTTTAACGGATCTATTAGAAATTTAGTTTTAAAAATCAAATCAAATCAAATCGTTCGAAATAAACTGATTTGCTCGATTCATTTGATTTTACAAAGGATCCTCACTAGTGGGTTTTGGTTTAATTGAGGCTAATCCAGTTTGATTCTGCGTTCTTATCAGCAGCGTTAGTTGCATTTATATATACAGAAATATATCAAAATCAAGGGACCTTTTACCACTTTTCAATAATTTATCTTATTTATGGAATCACGTGGATCATTCAATTTTACAGCTTGCACACGTGCCATATTCTAATCCATCCATTTCCCTGTTCTCCCTCTGCACCTAACAAAGATAATCACCACCAATGTACATATTCAATTCATTGCTCAGAAACGAATAAATTTATTGAAACAAAGGAAAAAAAAAGAGAGAGAGAAAAGAGGCTTTGATTCTTTCAAAGGCGAGAAAATTCTTATACAGATGATGATGATGCAATTGTCAAACGAATATCTCTTTGGAGGGGTCATAGCGTCGATTCTAGGGTTTCTTTTTCTTCTCAAATCCACCAATTATTTCAATATGAAGAAGAAGAAGAACATTGATAGGACGAGTGATAATACCGAGAATGTAGGTAGTAAAGGGGAAAGTGGTGGGAGTTGCGATGGACCTGACGTCGTCATCGTTGGTGCCGGAGTTGCTGGAGCTGCTCTTGCGTATACTCTTGGAAAGGTTTGGATCTTTGCACCGTTTGTTTATCTATTTATTTTGATTTTGATGCATTAGATTTTGAATCCAATTTTTTAACTGGTTAATGTCAATGCAATTTTTATGAATATTTTGGTTGTCGGTTGTTCTAACAAATAATAAAGCACGATGAACATGAGGAATTGGTTGTTTTCTATATTTGCAGAAATGTAGGTTTGTAGTCAGCAGATTTTAACATGTGAATTGTTGTAGTTTGGGTTATAAAATGTGTTTTCAATATGTATTACATGCTTTCAGTTGAGATATTGTACAATTGACATTTATTTTCAAACTATTTTCTCTGCACCACCTTTTGACAGGTTATTTAGTGTACTGGGAAATGCAAATTTGAGTCCTAAACATGATCTCTTGAAATATTTATTTGAAGAGAAAGCTAGTTCTTTAAGTCTGTTCCTCAATCCTCCCGAACTTCTACTACACTAAATAACCGGATCCCATTTGGAATGTGATGCTAAGCTTAATTTACTTAAACCTCGTCATTGAATTGCGTAGCTAGGGTGAACTCCTGTTGACGAATTCAGCTGTCACTTGCACATACTTCTATGTTTACACTATTTATTATATATGCTCAGTTGAGATATGTGCAGTTGACATTTGTGTTTAGGATAGACTATTATCGTAGAAGTAAACCAGGGCTAACTTTTCACAGGGTAGAGTGCACTGCAAACTGCAGAGTGAGTCCTACACATGACCTTTTTGAGTATCTATTCCTATTGAAAGCTAGTTCTTAATGTTGATTGCTCAGCCCTACCAAATTTTAGACTTTTAGTACTACACTAGATAATTATATCCTATTTGAAATGTGAATTTACTCGTATTGGCAAGAACAACATCGTGGATGACATCCAAAAGTTTTTAGACCATCACCGAAGTTTTGTTCTATTTAGTCTCATAGCTGGGGTGAATTCCTATTGATGAATTCGTCCGTCGCTTTTCGCACATGTGTTATGGCAGGAGACTGTTCAACAATTGCTTATAGTTTTTTCCTTTTTTCCTAGCGTTCGGCGCCTGTTCAAAAGGAGCCAAACTTTTTTTTTTGGACGCATTTAGAATAGATGCCCAAACCTCCCTAATGTTCTTCAAGCTAGACTACATATTTGAAGCCGTTGTTGATAGCTACGACTGAATAATCTATTGGTGGAGGGTGTTGCAAAATTTCTGTATTTTCAGCTGATTTACATTATTTGAATGGTATTGAATTGTTTAAAAAAATGATTTTTGTTGTACTCTTCTACCATACAATAGCATATTTAATATGATTGTAATGATCTGTAGAAAGTTTTTAAATTCTAACTATATTTTTGTATACTTTACGACTACATATAAACTTATAATCCTTTAAAACAAATTTTCGAGGTCAATTTCAATTATTAATATTGGTCTAGTTACAGCGTTCCAATTTTAATTGCAATATATTTATTAATTATAATTTAAAACCCAGTAAACTGATTTAATTAATTTAAATAATAATTTATTTAATTAACGTGAAAATAGCCATTTTGGCCACTGTCTTGAATTTCGACGGAACCAGTTTCATCGGATCCGTAACGGTGAATTATTATAGGATTTTAATTTTCGTAGCGATTGGACTTGTCATTTGATCGTGCGGGTTTGAAACGCGTAGAAATCAATTTAATTAAATTTAATAGAAAGTGAAAACAGAGTCATTATTTCCATACAAGTTGGGATCGGCTAGAGATGAAATCGAAAACTAAATGACAAAGCTAATTTAAAGGTTATAACAATAACAACAGCAATAATAAAATAAAGTCAAATAAGTAAATTAATAATAATAGTAACTAAGTAAAGTAAAAATAAAGATAAAAATTCATATATATGTACGTAAAAAATAAAAATAAAAAAATAAACAAATAAATAATAATAATAATATATATAGTAATAATGGTGCTGATAGTAATATTGATCAAAGACCAAACGCTATGACTTAGACTCCTTTTCCCTAGTCCTATATTCTAAAACTTATAAAACTCATAGCTCATGGTTCTGGTACGTGAATCGCTAACTTCTACGCGCTCCTATCCGTTACCAGCTCTTCAGATATATTCCAATCTTTCAAGTCCCTTTTTACTACTTCCTCCCATGTCAACCTTGGTCGACCTCTACCTCTCTTTGAACATACGACGCGGCCTATAATTCCAATGCGCACAGGTGCCTCGGGTGGCCTTCGTTGGAGATATCCAAACCATCTTAAGCGATGTTGAATTAGCTTCTCCTCAATTGGTGCTACTATAAGCTTTTCACGTATATCATCATTTCTAATTCGGTCTCTTTTTGTATGGCCGCAACTCTATCGCAGCATACGCATCTCTGCTACGCTTATCTTTTGGACGTGTTGGTTTTTAGTAAGCCAACATTCTGCACCATACAACATCGCAGGCCTGATTGCCGTTCTGTAGAAATTTTCTTTAAGTTTATGTGGAACTTTCCTGTCACAGAGAATGCTAGATGTTTGTCGCCATTTCACCCATCCCGCTCAAATTCTAAAACTAACATTTTCATCAATCTCACCATTATACTGCAACATTGATCCTAAATAACGAAAGGATTCCTTCTTAGGAACTATTTGTCCGACCAGAGTGACATCTCTATCCTCTGACCTGACACCGCTGAACTCGCATTTCATATACTCTGTTTTAGTTCTACTAAGCCTAAATCCCTTTGATTCTAAACTCTGTCTTCACAGCTCAAGTTGTCTATCAACCCTAATCCTATTTTCATCAATTAGCACAACATCATCAACAAATAGCATGCACCAAAGAATTTTCTCTTGTATACCCTTCGTAACCTCATCCATCCTAGGGCAAAAATATAGGAGCTCAAAGCTGACCCTTGATTTAATCCTATGTTAATGGAAAAGTCACTGGTTACACCATCGCATTCTCTGACACTAGGCACGACATCATCGTACATATCCTTGATAAGGGTAATGTACTTTGTTGGGACTCTCTTCTTTTTCAGAGCCCACCACATCACCTTTCGTGGTACTTTGTCATAAGCTTTCTTCAAATTGATAAATACCATGTGTAGATCCTTCTTTTGCTCCTTAAACCTCTCCATAAGTTGTCTTGTCAAGAAAATCGCCTCTGTGGTCGACCTTCCAGGTATGAAGCCAAATTGGTTTTTGAAACACTTGTCATTTTTCTTAATCGATGATCAATGTCTCTCTCTCAAAGCTTCATCGTATGACTCATAAGCTTAATTCATCTGTAGTTTGTGCAACTTTGAATATCTTCTTTATTCTTAAAAATTGAAACTAATATGCTTCTCCTCCACTCATCTGACATCTTGTTTGATTTGAAAATATTATTGAACAACTTAGTTAGCCAGGCTATCCTTGCATCTCCACACCTCAATGAGGATGCCATCTTCATTAAATAGTTTGTCGAAGTAATCTCTCCATCTATTTTTTATCTCATCCTCCTTCACCAAAAGTTTATTAATAGAAAGTGAATACTGTAAGTAAATGATTATAAACTTAAGTAATGTTTGAAGCCAATTATAATTAAAGTAAATAATAAAAGTGAATACTATATATGAACGAAATAAAGGTGAAAAGAAAAGAATTAAGATTTCTAAGTATGGGTTGAATCACAAATGAATATTGATATAAAAGGAAATCAACAAAAATAAAAATGGTGAATTAGAATTGCAAAGAAACTTACATTTTAAAATATTATGCAAGTAAATGGATGTAATGAAAAGAGAAAATGACATTGTATAAATGAATGGGAAATGAATTTTGTAAGTGATGAATGTAAATTAGTTTAATAAGCATTATATGAACGAATGAAAACAGATGAATAGTAAATGATGTGAAAGGAGATTAATAAGAATAAACTTAAACGATATTTGAAATTATTGTTTGTTTTGGTTTATGAGATGTTGGGGAGGTGATACTTTGGATTGTTTAGGATGTATGAATAATTTATTAAGTTTTATCTAGGACTGTTGAGTGTATGGTATACTTAGTAGTTTATTTATCATTCTATACAATTAAAAGTGTCTAAACCCAACAAACCATTTGTTTTGGTTGCTATGGATGGGCGGCCGTGTTAAGTTCGAAATGAAACTAGGGTTTCGTACATGAATCTATGCGATGCTGACGTGTCTGCATTTGTGCGGTGATTTTTTTAATTTTATTTTATTTAAATTTCAAATTCAATCCGAGCTCGTATGGAAAAGATATACAAGTTAGAACAATTGATCAGTGAATGTTATATTTAACATATTACAAATTTACTAATGCAACCGATAACTGTCAATGCACCAGTAGTCCTTGTCAGCATGGAGCCACATTGTGAATCTGTTATACAATTTTCTTTTAAATATTGCCATACCATTTTTTCTTCTTCTGAATATATGTTTTGTAGGATGGAAGACGAGTTCAAGTAATCGAAAGAGATTTGAAGGAGCCAGACAGGATTGTTGGTGAATTGCTACAACCTGGTGGCTACCTAAAACTAATGGAGCTTGGCCTTGAGGGTAATCAGTTATATCATTTATTCCAATAAACATGTGTACATTGTCAGATTGTAATGAAGTTTACATTTTTATTTACCTTTTCACATCCAAATATGCATTTCTCTAGATTGTGTGGAAGAAATAGATGCACAACGGGTACTTGGATATGCTCTGTTTAAGGATGGAAAGAATACTAGACTCTCATATCCCTTGGAAAAGTTCCATAAAGATGTTGCTGGGAGGAGCTTCCATAATGGACGATTTATTCAGAGGATGCGAGAGAAAGCAATGACCTTGCCCAAGTATTATAACCTTCACTAACCAAAGTTATTCAATTTGCTTTTGTAGAATTTTAGTTAAACCATGATGGATTGAATATTCCAAATTTAGACCCGACTTACAGAGCTTGATTACTGTGCATCTAAGCAATAGCTTGAATAAGTAGATAGTCTCAAATAATTACTGTCAGGTAGATGTGCAAATTGGATATTTAATGAAGTGTGTTAAGTTGTAAGTTCAGTTGTTGAAATATCTCACTTTTATTCGGGTATCTGACAAATCACCAAGAGGTTGAGAATTACCTTAGACAACACAAAAAATATTCTTATGAATTAGATATAAGAGTTGTGTGGGGGTTAAATGTACTTTCCATTTAATTCCATTTTACATGTGCAGTGTAAAATTAGAGGAAGGTACAGTAACATCTCTGATTGAAGAAAATGGAACAGTTAAGGGTGTGGCATACAAGTCTAAATCTGGTGAAGAACTCAAAACTTATGCACCTCTTACAATTGTATGTGATGGTTGCTTCTCAAATCTAAGGCGCGTTCTTTCCTCTCCAAAGGTGAAAGATTATCTAGAACTATTAAATGATAATAATTGGTCTTCTTTTCACAAGATGGCAGTAATGCAATGCAATAAGCTTTATCATGTATCATGCAGGTGGATGTACCTTCTTGTTTTGTTGGGCTGATACTTGAGAATTGTCAGTTACCATATGCAAACCATGGGCATGTTGTATTAGGTAATCCATCACCAATTCTGTTTTATCCCATAAGCAGCACTGAGGTTCGATGTTTAGTTGATGTGCCTGGCCAGAAAGTGCCTTCA